>OX422219.1:419968488-420593488 GCA_949130495.1 Sambucus nigra
CACCAGTTTAAAGTTTGGTTCGGCATTTTTCATCGACCCCAAACATATAATAACTTTATGTTAGTTCGGAATGTTACATCGACTCTAACATAATTAATTTAGGTAAAATTCTCTTAACCCAAACTTTTGTATAATTTAGTATGTACACACCCGACCTATCAAATCATGTCCGTACGTAATATATTTTACTTATATTCACCATACTCATTAATTACAATTTATTTCGCTATTGTATTTTTTTCGAGTATTCACGCAACTCTAAGGGCCCTAGTTACCCCTCCCTTAATTCAGTAGTTAAGTTAACCTTAACCTACTGGTATTATTCCAGAAATTTACTCTCACCCTTTCCGTAGCCAAATTCTCACAATCCCAACATACGGCTATCGATCGCTCTCCCGTCGGTCCATTTCTCCAAAATTCCCACTCAATCATCTATGAAGAAATCTAATGGTACACCTACTGGTATTTATGAAGTTTCCTCATAGGTAAAATATCATCACTAAGGTTCCCATCAAGCGACGGTAATTAAAGGAAATTTATTCACAAAATTTTTCTAAAGTCCAGCCAGGGTCGATCGATCGAGGGGATATGGTCGATCGAGGGTCGATCGATCGATCAAGCAGTGACAGACCCAGTTCGTCTTCTTCATGCGGGTTTCACCATTTTTATCTATCTATCTTTCATGATAATTCACCATTTTTGCAACCAACAATTTCTAATCATTCCCACATGTTTTGGGATGATTACTAACGATTTAAAACAACAAAATCATTATAAATCTTGGCCAAATCAACTAAAAATCTTTCTAGTATTCAAGAACCCTAAAAATACATTCGTTACATCTTTCATCATAATTCCAGACTTTTAGTTCGATTTAATCATCTAGTTTTCTATGATATCAGAATATTTGGAGATCCAAAAACGTCCTACATGCAATCCCTACCAATCATGGGTCATAATCAATTGTTTTTCTCCCAAAAATATCATAAAAACTATGTTCTTCATAAAGCTTAAATATGGGTATTATAACTCAATTTATTTTGCAAATAACCACTTGCCTTATGATTTGTAGGGTCTGATTTCGTGGTTGTTGATGATGGTTGATGATTTTGATCCTTCAATCCTCCTTCCCAACAACTTTATGGTGAAATCTCCTTAGAATTTCCCTTCCTTCCTTCCTTCTTTTACCTTAGGAAATTCTCTCTCTCTCTCTCTCTCTCTCTCTCTCTCTCTCTCTCTCTTCTCTAATGGCTATGGTGTATTTTCTTTCTTTCTAACCCTAGCCTCAACTTTTATAATCTGATCTAGGGTTTCAAAATTCGTAGGTCTACTTACCCATAATTGTAAAGAGACCAAAATACCCCCGAATGGTCCAGGTTTAGCCCGAAAATGACCTGGCACTCAACTAGTACTCCGGGTACACTATTTTGACTAATTCGACCCTTTCAGAATCATATGTGGACCCTAAATTATCGTTTGAGTCTCTTAAATATTTTTCTCCTCTCATCTTTAATTTTTTTGTCCTACGCGCGACACTCGATTGAGATAACTCCGGTACGTCCATATAGTCACTAGACCGTACATATCAACATTCAAAATTTACTACTTCATATTTAGTAAATTTTTAATCGTCATATTCATCTTTATTAACATTATATCAAATTAAATTACTCTTCTCACGTAATTTAAATAAAACGTATTTTATCACATTAAATTACTCTACTCACGTAATTTAAATAAAACTCACATTAAATTACTCTACTCACGTAATTTAAATAAAACGTATTTTCCTAATTAAGCAGAATTACGGGGTATTACATTATGCAGAAAAAAATCAATTTAAATGTGGGTAAGATAATCATCAAAAGTTTCATTGAACGGAAAGGCACATTTTAAAATTTTGCATTTCAGCCACTTTCGACTTTAGTTTTATGATGATTTTATTCGAAGCATAAAAGATGATCTCCCCAATCTTTTCACTCATGTTGGTTAAAAACTCAATTTTTTCCCTTTCAAAAAATTGGTCCGGTTTTAAGATTCGATGTTTGGAGTTCGAACGAGAGACACTCTACACAGGGCCAAATTTGAGGAAGGTGAGGGAGGCAGTTGCCTCGGGCTCCCGATTTTCGATGCATTTTAGGGGCTCCAAATTTTATATGTATATATATTTATAGCGTCATTTTCCCATTGTCCCAAAGAACTAACAAACATCTAAACTTGCCACAACTCCTGAAAAATAAGCCGGCATCTTATCGGTTAAAAAAAAAACTAAAATTTATAAATTAATAAAAAGATCTCTTGTTAAATATGGGGCCCCCAAATCAAGTGTTCGCCTTGGGCCTCTAAAATCTCGGGATCGGCCTTGATTCTATACACAAGCTCACACACACACACACACACACATATATATATATATAATTTGTTGTTGACAGGGGTATTTTTAACCTATTAGTCTCCACTATTGTATTCACAATTAGATTTTGCCCCCCACAGTTTTATTTATAATAAGACTTCCATTGGGACTATTTTGACCATGTGTATGATCTTGGTCAGTCAAATAATGGAAAAAGAATGAAAATGGGGTCCAAATTCAATAATAGAAAATTTTGAGGGTTAAAGTCAGTTTTGACCTTTATTTTGGGGCCAAAAGTCAAGTGAGCCTTACACTTAATAGTTATATTATTAAATTTAGAAGTTAATGGTGTAATATTTGATGGTCGGGCATGAATAGTGATCTAGGGACGAGAATTTAAGATGATAAAGGTTGATTCAGTGTGTAATAGATGGTGCTAGATTTATGATTGCACAATTTAGGCTTGATGTCTTCTTACTTGCAGTGTGCTACCACTTAGATGTTACCGTCCTGAGATTGATAAAAACTAACAAGGCCCTCTGCATAAATTATAAAATAGGCCCTTTTATGTGTATTGATATAAAAAAATGGGACCTCAACATAGAAGTAATAACAAATAGACTAATGGAGTCCCTGTGCAATCGCCCACTTGGCACTTGCTCTGCCCCTCTGTTTTTTATATAGGTTAAGATCATTAGAACGATGGGGTGGTTACAGTAGAGTAAAAGAGGCAGCTCAGGTTTAGAGAGGGCCATTAAATGACAAATTTGTGAAAGCACAAATTAGGCTTGATGTCTTGTTACCGGTAGTGTGCTACTAAGATTTTACCTTTTTTATATATGTCAAGTCTCTTTATAATTATGGGGTGGTTACAGTAGAGTAAAAGAGGTTAGGCCATTAAATGACAAATGAAGTTGGCCTTATCCGCCAATGCCATTGTAGAAATAGGTTATGCATTGGCTATTTATTTCTCTTATACTTTTGAATCTATATATGTTTAGGTTGAACTACCATTGGTCTCCTAAATGTGCACAATTTTGTGGGTCATTTTATACGCACCTTCTTCACTACTCTTTAAGCAATGTCTGAGTGCTATAATTTTTTATGATCAGAAACAGAAATTATGTTTGATAGAAGATAGATGGACCAGCAGCCCGCACCTTTACAAATTGTAAAAACAAAAAAGAGAGAGGATAAAGAAGCAGAGGAGCATGTTATCCCTCTAAGTTTGTGTTATAGAGAAGCATTTCAATTTACAAAAGCGTTGGAAGTGGAGGCTCATAATGAAGCTAACAAACACACTTTCTCCCAACTCACCTTTCCCAATTTCTTTGTATTGAACGTTTTATTATTCCTTTCCACTTACACGCACCAAGCAAGGTCTAAAGCTGTATATCTCCACATACATTTTCCTTCGTTTTTAATTCTCATCGCAGCCCAACCCATATCCGAAAATTCTATATTATATCCTCCGGCATAATTCCCACCAAGAGTTACTGTAGCTCCTTTATTATGCAACAAAGTTATTCAAGCGATAAGTCCAATTTAAACCACCATTTTGTAAGATATATTACTTTTACAAAAATTGCCCATAACCACCCTAACACTTTTTATTAGTGGAAGACATCACATTGCATTCAGTCACTCTAAATATATGCACTCACTTCCTTTTATCAAACCTATGAAACGACCAATAGGATCCTTTATTTTATTTTATATTATTTCAACTAAGTATTTATAATCTTACTATGTATTTTGCTAGGTAGTAAATCAAATTGCTCTTTATAGACTTGTTTGTTGATGTTCTTCTAACAGATTTTGTCAATTAGTTGTAAGGTACGAACCTTGTTTTGTCAATCTTTCAAAATAAATTCCCCCTTTTAGATAGTTCATATACTTTCTGGGGTCTAAAAGTGTTTCTACAATGCTTGGTGGTTGTTGTTCTTCCCCTTCTCTATTGTAAGTCTTTAGAAATTGTGGGTTTTCATTTATTTCTCACAGAGGATTTAAAAGTATACTATAGTAGTAAAAATGGAAGATGTTAAAAATTAAGGTCAAGATTAACGCTAAAAGTATACAATTGTAGTCCTTATACTGTATGGGATCTCCAACCCTTTATTAGACTACCACTTTTTTCATATCTATTTACTTCTGTTTTTCGTGGAAGGTTTAGAAGTCATCCTTCTTTCTAATAATGATATGTAATATTGAATCATATCTCTAATTTCTATTTAGCATTGAATTTAGAAATGATGATAATTAATAAATTTTAATTAATATCTCATGTTTCTTCAGTTCTCTTCTATTCAATTATTAGTTTTCAGTGAACATAAATCGACCTCATAAAGTGTTTCCTTGAATTTTTGCATTTCCTTGGATTTAACTTTTCTTGTGCATTGAAATTGCTTCAGGTTGGGACGATAGCTCTTCTTTCCCTGACTGGATTTCTAGTCTTTACGCTTTTCTTTATCGCGGCAACTGTCAACGCCATTTTGATCTCTCTTCTCATGTCTTTAGCAGCAGCAGGAGGCTTCTTGGCTATTTTTTTTGCTTGTGTGGCAGCCATTTACGTTGGGGCATTAGCAGTAGCCGTCTTTGTTATTTCCACCATGACAATTTTATCAACCATAGCTGTTCTGATTGCCGCTGGTAAGCCTATTATACTCTTTCCTTCTTTATCTTTTACTCATCCACATTATTATCATTACCTTCTATTATTACTATTTTTTTTACCGTCTCTCTCTCTCTCTCTCTCTCTCTCTCTCTTTCTCTCTAATAAGGGGTATCTTTGAGGGGGGGGGGGGGGGGGGGACAAACCATTTACAAACTAAACTACGTATAACAAAAGAAAATTGCCCAAGAATACAAAATGAAGGTAGCCGACAAGCTCCCAGAAGACTAGCATCAAAGTGGATACAGTTCACAGAAACATCTAAATCGAACAAAAGCCACAGCAGGCTAAATCCATGGTTAAAAAGCTCAGAAAAACCCTCTTGGGCACTAATTCATTAAACCACAGTTCAAACAAAAAACTAACCCAATTACTGTCCCAAACATCAAAGTGAGTACGGTTTGCAAAAGCATTTCAGGTCTTGCAAACTTGCAAGTACCCTTCAATAGGTCTATAAATTAAATCCCCAAAACTCACCTACCGTCTTCCTCTTCATACAATCCTCCTCCAAAGAGCTTCACTCTCCCTTGTATATCTAAAAGCCACTGCCAAGAAGTGATTCGTTGAATTTCACAAAATCTTTGGTTCCCAAACCCTCTTCCTTAATCAGAAAACACATCAAAATACAATGCACAAGATGATAGTTTTTGTCTTTTCCAAACTTTCCATGAAAATTCTCTCTCTAATTTCTTCAATATGTTAGCAATAGGGATATGAATGGCCAAGAGTAATGTAAAAGATGTTGACAAGCTAGAGATGATAATGCGACCACCCTACAAAAGATACTCTCTTTCAGCCCGATCATCTCCTCTTTAATCTATCCACCGAACGACCTCACATTGCATTTTCCCTTGAATTAGCGCACAAAGTAAGACCAGCGTAAGTAGGTGGAGGACACTCGACTTTTCCATCAAGAGCTCTAAACTTCCTCCACCACTCCCACAAAAAGATTGGCTTTTAAAACCAAGAAAGATCTGGCTTTTAAAACCATTCACATAGAGACCAGTGCAAGCTTGAAAGAAAAGGAGCATTAGCCGAAGATATTTCAACATAGGCACATTAACATCACAAAATGTGTTGGCATCTCCAGCAAAAAGAAGGTGCAAAACAACCACATTCAATTCACCCCGACCTCCAAATACAACACCTTGAAGGAACACAAATGATACTATGCCCATTATCTTACCCAATGCCTTAATGATCAAAACAAAGAGGAATGGGTGTATGGGTCCACTTGGCTCAAATCTCTCGAGCTATGATAGAAGGCAGAAGTGCTCCCGTGGACCAAGAAAAAATATTTAAGTGGAAATGCAGAACTCAATCCATCTCTTTCACTTGATTTGAGCCCAGCAACAACCCCATCATGTTAATTGGACAGAAGGTTACAAAGTGGGCTGAAATTGGATTTTTTAGGCTATTGGCTAGGTGAGAAAATGTTTGCATAGCTTTAATTGTGATGTCTTGTAGCAATTAATGATGTGTCACACCTGTATCAAGCCATCTTTATATGTATGGAACGGGAATGTTGAAAATATACAAGTGAATGCTGAGAGGAGTCGTAGCATTGTGAACTTCTGGTCGAGAGTTGTTTATTAATGATTCAAAGAGTGTACATTTTTAAACTGATGAGTGAAAATTTTGAGCGATGTGTATTCAAACATTGGGTTATTCTCATTGGGAAATTAAACTCTTCACTCTTGTGTATGTAGCTAATATATGGATGAATCATGTTAAATCTCGTGTCTCTCTTGCGTTCTTGTTGTCTGTAACGATTTCATCTTACTTTCATTTTTGGTTGATTGTGGTGCATGATTTGGGCACAACAGTTGGTATGGGAACTTGTTGATTTCTTTTAGAACCTCTCCCTATCGGTAGAGATCTTCTTAAACTACTTCTACAGAGCAGATAATGCATTTTCTTGAGCGCATCCGGCCAAGGTAAAGATTTATTGACAAAATGCCCCTTCGGTGCCGTGGGCTAGAGACAGAAACTACAGAAGCATGTCACATGAGACAACCAATGCTTGCTCGGTCATAAGTTGTAACTTAGATCTTGGGGCTAAACTAATAGTGTTTGGAACTCTTGTCATTTACTTTCAATCATACTCAGAAATGTTGTGGTTCAAGGTGGGCTTGTCTGATGGAAACTGTAACTTTACCTTAGGGAAAAATAGGGTAAAGGACATACTGGATTGAGGAGACCTAGTGCATGCATTGAATGGGAGCGATGGAACACAAGAAAAAATGACAGATGATGATTTAGAGGATGTTGAGTGACGTTCTTGGTTATGATTCGACTCAATGTCGGTGATAATATCATCAATAATGTGATTTATGACGAGCCACCGCTAAAGTTGTGGGAAAATCTAGAGAAACTTTATTAGCTAAGGTCTCACAGCGGATCTCAACTTCAAGTCGGATCTTTGCTGTTTGAAGATGGATAACAGTGGAAACGGAGACCTCATGAATCCCATGAGTTATTGGTCAAATCTTGCTTCCTTTTGAAGTTGGAGGTGAGTCTGTGATCGGCGGAGTCATGTGAGATGGTGGGATGGTTCTGTGGTCTCCTGGATTCTACGGAATTGATTTGTCATTGGCATATTATGGATTGCCTGGGTGGAGAAGATTGTTGGATTTCTGTCCTCATTATGAAGCCAAGGTCAAAAGAAGAAGGAAAGAAAGTGGGCTAAATTGGACATTACACATAGGCTATTGACTAGATAAGAAGATGTGTCCATAACATTAATTGTGATGTTCTGTAGCAATTAATGCTATATCTCGAGCCATCTTTGCACGAACAGAAAAGGAAATGCTTAAAATATACAAATGAGAGAAGTTATAGCATTGTGAACTTCTTCTGGTTGAGAGTTGTTTAGGGAAGAATCGAAGAGTGTGATTCAGTTTTCCCTCCCGTGGATGTATGCTATATTGGGTGAAGCACTTTAAATCTCGTCTCTAATGTGTTTTTGTCATATATGTCCTGTGATTGATTGTGGTGCCTCATCTGTGCACAACAAACCATTTCCAGGAATCAACGCATTGACTGAGGCATTAAAACTTCTCTTAATAGGGATATGCTCATACCTCTTCCCTCATCACAAGCCTAGCAAGAAGAGAAGGCCATGGAGAAATCACTGATGCCTGGAGTTCTGTCTCAATCCATCCCTTACAAATGACTACTATCTCCTTTTTCTCGAAGGGACTCTAATAAATCCGAGTCAGCTTGTTGCAATGAAAGCAAGTCAAAATCATCTATAGATGTCATACATTCTGTGCTCTATACTCTCCTTAATCTCATGATCTCTGAGTGGATTTCCTATCCTATGAGCATTTACAATGCAATGAAAAATTTGGTCTTACTCACTTGTTCCCTCATCCACCCCTCCACTCCCTAAACTTTTGCAAAAGTTTTCGCGCATGGTAATAGATGATGTTTGTTTATTATATAATTTAAGAGTAATTAGTGGAATAAGCATAACTTATTTTAGTGTTGTACTTTATAACATAACCTTACCCTACCTTTTCATCAGACAGGGTGGCAACTCTTGTGTGTAAAAAGAGTTGCAAGGGTTAGCCTTCCTCCTAATCTTGTGTGGGATGTGTGAATCAAATATATGACAGTAAGTGGAACTATAAACTTATACAACAAGTGATGGGATTGTAGTCAACAAAGACAATGTGGGAAAATCCTGGAAATGCGAAGTCTCATTTCCTCTAGAACCCATATTTATCTTGTATTCTTCTGTACAGGTTGATACATATTTGAAATACAAAAGTATATAGAGGCTGTGGTGACGCTATCAAATATGCTAATCTGAAAGTCAAAGTTCTTGGCATACTTCCTCCCGCACTCGCACACGATATCGTAATTTTAATATTATATTGTTTATATTTCTTTTTATCCCAATTATTGATTACAAAGTTAATAGCTTATTTCTCCCCCTTCTGGCTTTGCCACTGCCTTCTTCCTCCATCTTCAACTTGTCACGTCTACCCTATCCCATCTTGCTCGTCAAGACTGTAAACCTCATCCAGTGCGCTGTCAACGCTAGCAATTACAAATCCTGGGTTGCAAATGATTTCAAAACTAGATGAAATCTTTCTTCTCCTCAGTATCACCAACTATCAAGAAACATTACCTTTCAAAAAAAGAATAAAAAAACGACAAAGACACAATTGAAGACAACTTGAGGAAGACATGACTGAGATGTACCTGAAAACTTTTCCGCTCAATTGGTGTTCACTAGACATTGATAAATCCTAGATGAAGTGCCATATACATGCAAAAACACCCAACTCCAGGATGCACAACAATGAATACTTCCCTTCAACCTCTTTAAGTAAAAAAAAGAAATATAGTTAGCTCGCACCCCCTGTGCCACTGAACCAACGTAACAGACAAGCCCAACCAGCCACCACCGAGCTTCTAATCACTTTCCTGTTCACCTTCATTTTGGTATGTTGAAAGAAAACTATATCAGGCTTCCACTTTGACACTGCATTCTTGACTACCATTCTTTTCTGCAACTCATTTATCCCCTCAAAGTTTCGGAGAAACAAATAAGTTGCTACACCTCCCTCCTCCCTACGACTTTTATGGCCATAATTGATAAAGCAATGAGATTCTTTATATTTGACGTTTCACTTTTTATGACCCTATCTGGAACCACAAAATCTCCAATATTAATGTTGATGAAGAAAAAGACAATACACTGTTCAAAGCCATCACTACAAAGTACAAACCTCTCAAAACTCTTCAATCCCCTTTCATCCACAGGCATATCCTTTCCTTCATTCTGACCCCCATTATTTTGAAAGGTATGTTGCCTAGGCGTTTTAAGTATAATACTACAAAATATCAAGTACTAGCATAAACTTAACAATTCAATACAAAGTCCAAGCCAAATCAATGTAAGCATATATATTTGGGCCTAAGAGAGGCAACAGAGCACTACCAAGAGCCCCACCAAGTGCCTAGGTGGGATTTTAGGAACACTGAGGTCCCGTATAATTGTGAAGAACTGTTTTTCATTTTTCATTGTCACTTTTTGCTATATCTTTGCCAATAGACCATTAAAATAGGAAAGAGGAGTGGAAAACTGTTTTTCAACTTAAGCAATTATAGAAAACATGTATTTTCTTGCCAATTATAACACAAAATATGGAAAATGAAAATAGAAAACTATTTTCCACAACTAAACGCACGTGACCCTCCCCACCTCCTCTGAACAACACCCAAGCCAAACAATGGCTTGAGAAAGTATTCACCAAACCCAACATTTAGGCTCTGTTACATTTCCTTCATTAAAAGAAGTCAGAGAGTCGTAATTAAATTTTTTGTAATGCTGCTGTTTTGGTTCTTCAAATATTGCATAATACTTGAAAATTTCATGTGTGGATCAGGTTGGATTGGATTCTTTTGGACTGTGTGGTTTGCAACAACGAAAAGTGTAGGTCTTGCAAAGCATTCGTTGGGCATGTCTCGATCAGCACTGTCAGCTTACTCTTCTGCTAGACAATGTCACGAGCCAAACAAAGTTATGGATTGATATAACGAGTGTAGAAAGATGCTCATGCGTGTAGAGAGGTTACCTGTCTAGGTGTATGTTCATTACATGACATAATATCTCTCGAGCCTATCTACTGGCACAATATTGCCACTGGTGCAATATATTTCTGGTGTGTATAACTGTACGCGGCCATGTTGCTACGTTACCTTCTTTTTCTTTATTCTATAGATAAATGTATTTCCAATATGCGATGGAGTAAAGTGAACACTACACGTTCAGTTAAAACAACTGAACATTTTTTTAAGAAAATTCAATCCTAGCAACAGTGAAAGAACTCCTAAAACTCTAAATTACAAAAGATTGTCGGTTAAATTTACTATTTTATGCTTACCTTCTTAGCAATCGTTAAATTGTTAAATTTACTATTTTTATGTTAGAATTTTTGTAAGATATACTATTTATGCTTAAATTCTTATCCTTATGTAATATTCTAAATTGCATCTGAATATTGCGAGTAAAAATTGTTAGATTACAATTTGTTTATCCGTCCTCTCACAGCGCTTTTGAGCAAATGCTACGAATTTATGAGGTGACTGTATTCCGAAATTTTTATCATTTTATTTGATGGAAAATTGTAATAAAATTTTAACATGATGATCGTACTTGAGAATTTGGTGATTATATTTGAAATTACCCATATAAGATAAGGGCCGGAAAATGGTTTTCCATTTTTTCATTGTTATTTTTTGCTCTATATCTTTGCCAATGGTCCATTAAGATGAGAAGGAGTGAAAAGTTGTTTTTCAACTTAAGCAATTCTAAAAAACATGTATTTTATGATTTCCAAATTAGCTTAAGTTGAAAAATAATTTTTCATGAAACCACATTCTTATTTCCATTTAGAGGGAATATTTTGTCAAATTATAACACAAAATATGGAAAATGGAAATAGAAAACTATTTTTCACAACTAAATGCACCCTAACGTTTTCAGTTTCAATGCGTGAAAGACCATGCTCATGAGTCATGATCAACCTGATGTACCAACAAAAGCAGGTCTGCCCATAAATTTGTAGGGTCTTGTGAATTCAACAAAATAAATTATTTAGACCGAATGTCATTAATTAACAAAAAAATTGGGTCTTTTGTTTAAAATATCTAATGCAAGTTATGATGCACATTGAAAATGAACCTCTAGACGTAGCAGTAGTAACAAAATGTGGCCTAAATAATAAAATAATTCATATTAGTCCAGTCATTTAAATATGGTGTTCATATTTAAAAAATATGAGTTAAAATTGGGGCTCATATTTAAAAGTTATGAATTAAATATGAGCCCATATTTGAAAGCTATGAATCAAATATGACGCTTAATTTTAAAAGCTACAAGTCAAATATAAAGTTAACTTTTAAAAGTTAGTGAATAAAATATGAGTTTTTTTTTTACATATATTTAGAATTGTAATACTTACTTTAGTAGAAAAAAATCGATTGATCTAGTTCATATTTGGTCCGTCTATATTTAATCCAACCCACTGTTGTACGATAAATATGGTATGCTCGAAAGACCACTCAGGAGACAGAATAATGTCTCTTGTGATTAGATAATGAGGTCGACTCAGGTTATCTTGTGGTCGTTTAGTGCATTCTAGTCAACCCCAGTATGATAGGTAGTCAACTTAACTTCGCCAACTCACAGACCACTGACAATATGCATAGGTGGTTATTTACTAATGGAATGATGCAAGCGGCACTCAAGAGATAAGGATGAATGTAAGGTTAATTATTCCCCCATCAGTGATGGGCAACGTGTACCCATCACCCCTTTTTGTAAAAACATGTAAAAATGTGTACATGCCTAATCTGTAAAGGAGGGTCACCTCACACCCAACATTCTTTTTGTCTACACTACATTCTCTCTCTAGGCTCACATATGTGAGGCATAAATACGACACATTATCTTCCAGGTAAGGGGATTGAGAGATTGACCACTGTTATGCTATCATTTTCTAGAGAGAGACAAACTTTTAATGATCCATTAATCTATGAAAATTGCCCATTGAATCTAATACAACAACTGCTACACTTGTGGACGTAGGCACCGCAATTGGTCGAACAACGTAAACCTAGATCCATCTCATTTTCTCTCGTCTTTTCTCTATTATTCTTACTCTGGATCCACGTTACTATGATTAATCTCTCCTTATCTGTTACGAATTTAAGGGTCCGTTTGATAGAAAACTCGAAAAATGCAAATGATTTCAGGGCAAACAATTCCAAGACAAAAGAATATTTTCCAACATGTGTCCGTTTGATAGAAGTTGAAAAATCATCAATTTTTCATATTTTCTATCAAACACAAAAGTTGAAAAATGGATATAAATGTGAAAAATTTATTTACGAAATATATATATATATATATACTAGTGTGTGCCCGTGCCGATGACATGACGCTAAAGTTGCCCCCGATCCAAAAAAAATATGTAAAAAGAAAATAAATTAAAAATAATTAAATTATTTTAATAATTAAATAGCATGTATTTAAAAAATAAATAAATTTAATATAATAGCATATATAATATATATAATAGTATTATAGTATATATAATAGAATAGTGGTATATATGCTTTTAGCATGATGTTTTATGTACGTGCATGTGTATGCATGCTATGCCTACATGCAACACATAAATTATCATAGATAAAAAGTTAAAATATCATACATACATTTTTACCATCCATGTCCTACTTTATATATATATATATATATATATATATATATATATATATATATATATATATATATATATATATATATATATATATATATATATTTACAAATTTATGAATAATAAATATTTATGAAATATATAGAGTTAAAAAAAATTGGTTTTGAGTGATTTGCCACACAAAGGTGGCAAACAAAAACCTGAACCCCCCCCCCCCCCCCCCAAATTGAATTCCACCCAAAGGTGGCAAATTGTGCTTTAAGGGGTATTGTACATGAAAAACAAATTCCAAGACAAATTTAGGCAATCAAACGGTCTAAAAGTTGAAAAATTTTGAACTTTTCTGAATTTGCCTTGGAATTTCAAGGCTATCAAATGGACCCTAAGATTAGTGTATTAACTAAGATACAAACCCGTACACCAATTTTAGGCATTAACAGATCGGTGCCATCTGTGGGAATCTATTGACAAGCCTATTGTCGCTTTTTACCAATATTTTCTCCTACTACTCCGAGATTCTCCATCTCAATTTTTCCACTATTTCGTTGATTCCATTGGTTGTAAATACCACTTTCCATCAACCCACAACCTGCTTTTCTCCACAAGTCCTGTTACCGCGAGAATGAGTGAAATCTAGAAAATAGCAGCGCTACAAAAGAAACTTCACCTTTTATGCTTATAGGCATGAGCAACCTACAGGGGATATTACGGAGCTTGGGTAGGGGCCAAGAGGCTATGCAGGAAAGCGTTAAGAAATTGACGCAGAGTTTCTTGACCGGACAAAGGAGGCATGGTGAGTATTTGACCACCCCAGCAGGGGGTGAAACCATAAACGAAGGTAGGAAATGCCTCTTCCAGCTCCACATAGGGACAAGAGGTAGATGTACTACGAGAGGGTCGTGGAAAATCCCAGACGATTAGACTGGATCCCCCGAGGGGAAGCTAGCGAATCTAGGGACGACATATCTGGACGTGATGACATGTTTTACAGGCTGAGATCCACATCCACCATCCGAGCAGGTGCGTATGATGATGACCAGACCTATTCCATGGAATGCAGAAGTGTTTTGAAGAGACTAAGTAGAGGGTCTCCATTCAACCGTTTAGGGCCAAGGGCGGAAAGGCCCCACCAACCTAGGGGGCTCAAAGAACACAAAGAGGAGACTAGAAGGGTTGAACTTTCACAAAGGTCAAGACCAAGTGTTCGGGGTCGACTAAAGAGGAGCAAACTTTACATGAAGAGAGATCAGTTGAAGGCCGATAATGAGCACACAAGATAGTAATGGTCAAGGCCGATAGAGACGAGCAGCCTGTAGGGGGTCAATCCAACGGTCAGAAGATTGCCTAGGCAAAATTATAGAAACAAAACCCCCGTGCAAAGAGGTTTCATACAAAGGTCCCCATTCACATCATCAATTGTGAGCTATCCGACGCCCGTGAAAATTAAACCACCGGTTATCACTCCCAAGTATGATGGCAGATTTGATTATGTGTTGCACATAAAGTGGTATCAGGTTGCCTCAGATATTTACTCTGTCCCCGTTGAGATGTGCTACTGAGATTTCTCCAGCACAATTACCGTATCAGCCCAAATCTAGTACAACAGATTACCAAAGAGGTTAGATATACAACTTTCAAAAATTGGCTGATCTCTTTTCATCAATAATTTCTATTTCGGCACCTAGGCAAACGGGTCGTCCATTTACGAAAAATTCGTCAGGGGATAGACGAGACGACCAGGGAATTCTTTACTAGGTTCAACATCGAAAAGTTAGAAGTCGTGGACTATAAAGAGAAGATGACATTTGCAATACTAATAAATGGATTTTGATCTGGGAAGTTGTTCTGGAAACTATCGAAGGAACTACCAAAGACTATGTCTGAAGCGTTGGCAAAAACTGTCAAGATTATAAACGCCGAAGAAGATATGGCAACAGAGGAGTCCAGCCATTCCAAAACTGACATCAACATGGTCTTAGAGAAGAAGAAAGAATCCAGAGAGAACAAAATAGCCTACAGATCGAAGAGGTTTGATGAATATACCCATTAACTGTAGGAGTACACCACATCCTCAAGGATATTCGTGGAAATAATTACTTGAAATGCCTGGGAAAGTTGAAATCTCCTTTGAACAGGAGAGATAAAACCAAGTACTACGAGTTCCCCAAAGATTACGATCACAACATGAACAATTACCTAGCATTGAAGAACGAGATTGGTATTCTCATCAGGTGAGGAAAATTGACGAAGTTCATTGGTAATGGTGGCCGATCCGATAAACGGGACGTGAAGAAACCCAAAAGAAGATTAAAGTCTCCTTGCAGGAAGATTGACGAGAAGAAAAGAGGTCAAGATATTGACTCAGAGAATGATCCCGACCTGCCTAAAAACCCAAAGAGACAGTGCATGGGGTGAAGATGATCTATTTTAGATTTAACTTCATAGCAGGAGGATATGACATAGGAAGAAACGGGCTAGAAAAAATAGAGGCGTACCTGAATGAGGTAAAGGCTTGTGCTCACATTCGACAACTTGACCTAACCGGCCCCATCGCATCTCGTCCCAGGAAGGTAAACAGAGATCGCCTTATTGTCGATTTTTCCAAAGATGATTTGTCAAGAGTGCTTTATCTGCATGATGACCCTATGGTCGTCACTATGGTATTACACGAGAGTAAGGTAGCAAGAATATTGGTTGACAATGACAGCTCAGCTGACATCCTCTTCTACAATTATTTGAAGAACCTCAACCTGAAAGACAGGAAGTTGGAGGCATATCACTGGCCTCCTATAGGATTTTTATGGGAAAAGGTGTCCCCCTAGGCACAATAGAGTTGGAAGTCTAGGTTGGCAAATGGCTAACCTGTCGAATAGAGAAGATTCATTTTTTCATAATGGATGAGAATGTACATTCAGCGTATAACATCATCTTTGGAAGGGTCAGATTGAAGAAGTTTGAGGCTGTTCCGTCCATTGTTCACCAATGTCTGAAATTCCCCACCAATTACGAAGTTAGTGTAGTGAAAGGGAACCAGGTAGAAGCTCGTGAATGTTAGTACATGTCGGCGGAACATAAAGAGCAAAAAAAAATGACTACCACTTATCAGATCGAGATGCTTGATCCTCAAGATGAATATAAACTAGTTAAAGAGCAAGTAATAGAGCAAATAGAGAATGCGGTACTGGATGATGAATACCCTGAAAGAACAGTCCAAATCAGCTCGTCACTTGAACGTGCCTTCAAGGAAGAATTAATAGAGTTCTTGAGAAGAAGAAATAATGTATTCTCCAAGAGCTATGAAGATATGCCAGGCATAACAACATAATAAAAGATGCAAAGCTAGTAAAACATAAATGCCCGTGTTCAGCCAGGAAAAGAACATTGAAATCCAGGAAGAGGTGGACAAATTACAGAGAGCGGAATTCATCAAGGACGTAAAATATCCAAAATGACTTTTGAACGTCATCATGGTCAGAAAGGAGAATGACAATTCTCGCATGTGTGCGGATTTCACCGACCTTAATAAAACTTGCCCAAAGGATCACTATCCGCTACCCAGGATAGACCAGTTGGTCGATGCTACAGCTGGACATGAGCTTAACAACTTCATGGATGCTTATTCGGGTTATAATCAAATAAAGATGAATATGAAGGATCAAAAGAAGATTTCATTCATCACCAACCACGGTACGCACTGTTACCATGTTATGCCTTTCGAACTAAAAAATGCAGGGGCAACATACTAAGGGCTGGTGAACAAAGTCTTCAAAGATCAGGTTGACAAAACTATAGAAGTGTACGTAGATGACTTGCTAATGAAAAGAAAAAAATATGTCGACCACATTAGTGATCTGGGGCAAACTTTTGATCAGCTGGAAAAATATCAAATGAAGTTGAACCCCGTAAAATGTATTTTCACGATTAAAGAAGGGAAATTCCCTGGCTTCATAGTCATCCAAAGAGTCATAAAAGCAAACCCATACAAAATCCAAGCGCTGATAGACATGCAGTCCCCCACAAGAAAGAAAAATATCCATAGATTAGCAGGATGAGTAGATGTTCTGAACCGATTCGTGTCTAAAGCCACAGACAAATGCCTCCCATTCTTTAAAATTTTGAGGAAGATCTTCAAGTGGAACGAGGAGTGCGAGATATCATTTTAAGAATTAAAGAAATACCTGGAATCCGCACCACTGTTGTTTAGACCAGTCCAAGGAAAAAATCTTTATTTATACTTGGCCGTTTGAGAATCAACAGTCAGCTCGACCTTAGTTAGACAAGAGGCTGGAGTACAGAAGTCGGTTTATTACACTATCAAGGCGCATCGAGGAGAATAAATTCGGAACCCCACGCTGGAGAAGTTAGCTTTGGCTTTGATTGAGGCATAAAAAAGAATAAAGCTGTATTTCCAAGCGCATACCATTATCGTTTATACATACCTCCCTCTATGACAAGTTGCCCATAAGCTTGAGAAATTAGGTCGACTAATGGCAAGGGTAGTAGAACTTGGGGAATACAACATCTACTATGAGCCCAAAATAACTATTAAGGGCCAACCAGTGGCTGACTTTATAGTGGAGTTTACCTATGAAGAAAAACTGATAAAGAAGACTTCTTCACAAGAGAGCTCAAACCAGAAGAAGATAGAGCACACTTCTACGAAATAGAGCTCAACGATAAGATCATAGGAGAAAACTTTTACGAAAGATAGCTCAACGATAAGATCATAGGAGAAAACTTTTACGAAAGATAGCTCAACCAGGAAACAAATCGAGTAGACTTCCATGGAAGAGTGCTCGATGACCCAGTCAGCAGAGTAGACTCTTTCGAGAGAGAGAGCTCAAGGATCCTACCTACCAAGCAGGCTTCTACGAAAGATAGTCTGGTAAGTGATCCGGTTGACCAAATTATTGATACACCAAACTCATTATGCAGACAGGAAAGACAGGTATGTAAGTAGATAAAATGAGGAAATTGTTCAAAAATGGACATCTAACAAAAGGAAGCTTTGAAAAAGAGCCACTAATTTGGGAACTATTTGTAGACGACTCGTCATGCGCTAACGACAGTGGGGTAGACCTAATTATCACAATGCCAGATGGGGTTGAGCTGGAGTACGCCATAAGATTTAGCTTCCACACCTCTAATAATGAGACAGAATATGAAGCCCTTATTACAGGTTTGGGACTGGCATCATCACTTGGCGTTCAATAGTTATCGACGCACAACGATTCCCAGCTCTTAGTAAATAAAATCCTTGGAATTTATGAAGCCAATGAGGAATCAATGATGAGGTACCTAGAGAAAGAAAAAATATTATTATTAAATTTTTTGGCTGTCCAAATGGTTAGAATACCAAGGAACAAGAATGTCCGAGCAGATGCACTTATCGGCCTAACGTTTGCCGCAAAAACTGAGCTGCGCCGAATTGTACCTGTGGAAGTCTTAATGCATTACAACACGAATGAAGAAATTTTATTAGCAATAGTGGTAAACCTAGGTCGTTAATGGATGGACCCCATTCGAGCTTATCTGGAACATGGGATAGTACCGACCAACCTGAAAGAGGTAGGGAGACTTAGGTACAAAGTGACGAGATATATGCTAGAAGGAGGAATCCTATTTAGAAGAGGATTCATAATATAATTTCTCAGACGTGTTCATCCAGTAAAAGTCAATGACTTGATTAAAGAAGTGCACGAAGGTTATGTGGAGCCCAATCAGCAGGCAGATTCTTAGTGATACGAGTGGACACCTAAGGGCATTATTGGCCAACTATAAAAGAAGAGTGTGTAGACTACGAGAAAAAGTGCGACAAGTGTAAAAATTTCACAATGATCCATAAAATCCCAGGAGTAGAACTATCTCTGATCACATCACCTTGGCCTTTTTCCATCTAGGGAATCAATTTGGTCGACCTACTACCAAAGATAAGGGGCAGGTTTAAATATCTGATAGTAGCAGTAGACTACTTCACTAAATGGGTTGAGGTTGAGCTTTAGGTTGAGATGACATACGAAAAAGTTTTCCACTTTATATGGAAGAATATTATATGCCGCTATGGAGAGTCATATGTGTTCATCACTGACCACGGTATCTAGTTCGACAACAATGATTTTGACGACTATTTTTATGATCCAAAATCCAGATTTTGCACTCTACACCTGGTCACCCGCAATGTAACAGGTAGATAAAAATAACAAATAGAACCCTGCTCAGCAGAATGAAGAGAAGGATGGATAATACAGAAAGGAACTGGATCAATGAGCTACAGAGCGTATTATGGGCATACATGACCACACTAAGAACAACAACAGGCGAAACCCCTTTCATGCTGGCATTTGGCATCGAAGCAATTGTGCCCACTGAGATTGGCCTACCCAGCCACCGAGTGCTCAATTTTGACCCACTAAAGAGATATTTGATGAGGAAACTTTATCTGGACTTAGTTGAAGAAGTTAAGGAATGTAGTGCTTTGCGAGTTGCTATTTATCAGTGCTCAGTTTTACAATAAAAGAGTAAAATCGAGCATTTTAAAGGAGGGAGACTATATAATCAAGAAGGTTTATTCAGAAGACAAATAAGATGGAAGCCAACTGGTATGGTTTGTATAGAGTATCCGTTGTTGAGCGATCGAGAACCTACAAAATCGAAACTCCAGATGGTGTACAGTTAAAAAATCCCTAGAATTTTGAGCACCTAAAGAAATATTACTAGTAACTGAGGTAACACGCGATGGAAGAATCAAAATATAATCCTTCTTTTACATTCCTTTGTAAAACTCCCCTCATTGATTAATGAAAAAATCTTTGTTTCCTACATATGTGGATTTTTGAATATTACTCAAAGATCTTTTTATCGGTGTAAGGGGAAAACAAGAACTTCATGTACAATCTCGTCTTGGACAAATTGCGAACAAAAAGTCCTTTTAAGTATGGGAAGCCCAAGGTAGTACTGTGGACGACAAGGTCTGACCAAAATCGACTAATGCAAGAATAAATCCTGTTAAACTTCAATGACTCTGGTAACCCATGCTGACGCATGGTCAGGACGATAATATCCGTTCATAAGACCAGTGAGCCGACACAAGCATGGGTAAAACCTAGGTCAGGATAACTCATATTCCTACAAAACTTTATGTACGTTTTGTCTTGGACAAATTGCGAATAATAAGTCCTTTTAAGTATGGGAAATCCAAGGCAGTGTTATGGATGATAAAATACGAGCACAATCCACTAATGTAAGGATAAATCCTATTGAACTTTAACGACTCTGGTAACCTATGCTGATGCATGGTTAGGACAACAAGATCCGTTCATATGACCTGATCCAACACAAGCATGGTAGAACCTAGGTAAAGACAAATCAGGTTCATCCAAAACTTCATGTACAGTCTCATCTTGGACAGATTGTGAACAAAAAGTATTTCTAAGTATAGAAAATCCAAGGCATGGTTGTGTACGACAAGATCTGACCATAATCCATTAACGCAAGGATATATCCTCTTAAAATTCAACAACTCTGGTAACCCACGCTGACGCGAGGTCAGGACGATAAGATCCATTCATATGACCGGTGAGATGGAAAAAGCATGGGCAGAACCTATGTCAGGACAACTTAAGTTCGTCCAACTGGTAGCTGGTAAGATCGATCAGGTTAACAACCACATGATTGCATGACTAAATTACCAAAAGACCTATCCTGAACACAAGAAATAAAAGTATGATCTAGTGAAGTATGTGTGATTTTTTTAATGATAACAAAAATAAACATGCCCACACAAAGTATAAATGGACAATATGTGAGACTTATCTTTCTAATGAGTAAATTGGTTTACAACAAATCAGAAGTACATAATAAAGATAAGAGAATATGTTCAGATGAATACAAAATAACTTCACAAAAAGGAGCTTCACAAAAAAGAGAGTATTGTGGCCTCCAGTATAGGATCATCAGTGATAATAGAGGAATCGACATTTGGAGCACCTACTTGACCAATAATTACCTTAACCTACTAGGAAACTACTTCATCGGTAGCCCTCTCCTCTTCAGTTACCTCCTTCTCAGCCTCCAGAGCCTTGGCTTCATCATCATCGCCCTCTTATGTTTAGATAGTTTCGGGAATGTCAGAGTAATGTTTGATGACCCTCTTCTTGAGCTCGTCGTAGCCCTCCATGAAGATTGTCACCAAGTCAAAGTGGTACTGTTCAGAGGACTTATATTTTTTACTCCCTCCTCCCTAGCTTATGTTAGAGCAAAAGTAGCATTTTCCAAGACTTCAGTAAGCCTTTTATATCCTCTGCCCATTTTGATATAGCCTCATTCGAAGACTTGAGTTTGGCGACGTCAGTCTCTACCTGCTCCTTTAACTTTTTGACCTTTTCCTCAGCCTGACTGTGAGCACCCACTTTCGCTACCAGCTAATCATCCCTATATTTTAGCTCTGAAAAGATCTTATCACAATCAACCTTAACATTCTTCAGCTCGATCGACAAGTTATCATAATGCTTGTAGATCTCCTCATGATCGATCTTCAGCTCATCATAATCTTCTTGATAGGAGGTAATCTACTTTCATAACATGGTGGCACCCATGGCACCCCGAGATGAGAAGTCCAGTAGAACAAGACGATAAGAATAAAAGGAATATAATTAGGGAACCCAAATCAGGTCAGAAGCTTACCATTATCATGCTGTGCTATGCCATAGCGCAGAGCTCGTTGGCATTGAACTACTGAAGATGATTAAAATATGGAGCATACCCGTGGTAGCCTAAGACCACATCAACATTTATTTATGACAGAGAATTGAGTCCTTATCTGCCCTTAGCTGCTCCCTAATGACTGGTTTCTCAGGATCCCAAGATAAATGAACCACTTCCCCATAAGGGCAGGAAGATCCACCAACTCGGACCAACCTACGAGCAGGAGATATCTCAATGGAAACTCTCTCAAACCTAACCCTAGTCCTCTGTTGTTTAGGACTGGTACATTAAAGGTTCTCGATAGGTCTCTTTTAACTAAAACCTCCGTACTCTAGAGCAACGACCTTTTTTTTGTCTTTTGCTTTCGCGATAGCCTTGACATCAACCTCGTATTCAATATTTTTTCTAGCCTCAGCGACAACCCCTTTCTCCTCCTCCATCCTATTATTCTCTCTGGCTCCAGCACTAGTAGGGGCCTTTTTCTTCTTTGCCTCAGCCTCTAACTTTCTCTTCCTAATGTCTTCCATGATGCAGCGATCAAGTGCTGGAGGAGCCACTGAGTTTACTGATTCTGATGATCTAGAAGAAGGAACTTCATAGAAAGAGAATGCGATCATTAACATCTAATGGTGGGAGAATAAGCATATGTGCTCGACCTAAGACGATCATGAGTGGGGTTACCTGCAGCTACGTTCTCAGAGAAACCTTTTTGAGCCTCATGCCCTACAGACAAGTTAACCTTCTTTTCATGAGGAGGGACTCCATTAAGGGAATGTAATATCCCAACTCAACAAACTTCTTAATAGAAAAGAGAGCCTCAAAGTATGATGGAGTGCGGGTATAGGTCGTTCTGATCAACTCCCTTAGAGTAGGAGGAACTTTAGGAGCCTTATTTACTATAAAAAGACGAACATGAAAGTGGTCAGTAAACACATGAGGTTCAAGAAACAATATAGGGATATGCCAAGAGATGTACTAATGTGGTTGGATGAACACTAATTATGAGGGATACTATATGGCCTGTCTCTCTCCTCAGGTAGGAACTCCCAATCACTCCTCAGGAAGACTAATTGGTTCTTCCAACTGTGGTTGCTCGTCTGCACAACTTGAACCATTTTTTGATCAACTCTAAGAGAGAAGTAATAATAACTATTGGCCTTGTCATTGTTCTTAACACCATAAACCACATGAAAGACGTTCCCAGTTAGGTAAAACCAAGAACAAATTAGTTCTGCTAATAAACCATGAACCCAAGTATGGATCGGTAGGCGTTGGGTGGGAGTTTCATAAGGGCCACACCATAACCCCTAAGTATGGATCGTATGATGGGGTGAGGGGGAAGTCTAACTCCTACTTACAGATCTCAGCCGAGAAAATAAATTTCATCGACGTCGTGGCCGTTGTAAACTCTCTCCTCGGGCTTAGGAAGATGAAGAGAATTACTTATAAGGATATCATATCTATCCCTCAGATAGTCCAAACCGCCCTTTGTAATGTCACATGTATGGTTTGCAGCATTAATGGACACCGGGTCCCAAGAATCAAAGGCCCTAGACGTCCCCTCATCAGTGAGGGGCACAATCGCAGAAGAGGTTGAGGCCATCCGTTCGTCTGGATCAAGATGAAGAGGAGAAGGGTTTAGATCAACTACTGACATTGAAATAGTATTAATAAAACTTCCTGTATTATTCTTACTCTATATCCACATTCCTGTGATTAAATTCTCCTTATCTGTTACAAATCTAAGATTAGTCTATTTAGCTAAGATACAAATCCGTACACCAATTTTAGGCATTAACACCCACATTTAGTTCAATCCATATTTGGTCCAACTTACATTTAGTCCAAACCATATTTGACCCGTACAAATTAAGCCTAGCCCATAGTTTTAACACTGCTAAGTGGTAGCCCTAACTCCACATGCTATGTGACAGCCATAACACAAATGCATTGCCCTTCTTCATTCTGAACGTCTATTTTGACCAACGAAGGCCTTTTTTAAATTTTCCATAAGGAGAGGATCCCTTGTAGTTTTGCTAGACATGGAGGAACAAACTCAAAACTTAAAAAACTTGGTCTATGTTCTTTGGAAGAGGATAATAGTCGAGTCGTGCTTTCTTTTCAGTCCATCTCAAATCAATATTACTCAACCTAAAAACTAGCGGTGGTTAGTGGCAGATCCAAGAATTTTGTTGAAGAAGGATGAAAATATACAATTTTAGGAGTAAAAAACATGATTTTTTAATTGCATAAATGTTGTGATCATTTTTTATTCACTATATCGGTAACAAAATTTGTAACTACCATAAATCGAGACAAATTTTTGGAGTAATAAAATGTACATGAAATTTTTTAGGAACAAAAAATCTTTAATATATTTTTTCGAATACGACCGTTAGAAATTTCTTATGTGCAACTGTCATGGACTTTAATCGTGACTAATGTTTCTAAGGATTAAAATATCGACTCAAAGTTTGTCACGGACATATGCCATAAAAATTTTGTCAAGATTTTACCATGAATAAAAGTTTGCAAATTTACTTAGATTTTGCCACTGAAAAAGGCCATGACAAATTAGTCACAAACATACTCCGTTAGTGATCAATATATAGTTGGGAAAATTTAAAAAAATTCGGAGGGGAATCCCCCCCGGACCCTTGTAGATCCGCTCGTGGTGCTAGTGGCATTGCATGTGCAATTAATAACTTCGAAATATAAAAAAAATGCAAACTTAAACACACAGATATAATATTTAATTAACATAATATGAAAATATGTCAAAGAAAATTATATTTGTTAATTATAAAATATATGTACCACATGCACAATGATTAAGGGTTAATTAACACTAATTATCAATGTGAAGTTTACTAAAAAACTAAGTAAAAGACATAATAAATTGATATATAATAATTTTGAAAAAATATATATGAGTGTAGAAAAAATAACCTCTGTGAAAATAAAGTATCCATATCATCTCTTCCATTTATATGTGATTGGATTGTGTTACGAGGCCATTTAATATTACAAGGAAAGTGAATATGAAATAAATCTAAAGAAAAATATTTTGACCTTGTAAATTTTGTGTCCCAATGTTGTTATTTACAACAGATAATATTTGGTTTACCTTTTTTTGTTATCCTGTTTTTGTTACCCGACTGATATGTCGAACACACATTAACTGGTGTTTGTAATGGGGCAATGTGAATTATAAACACCAACCAATGTGTGTTTGACACATCAGTTGAGTATAAAAGATGTAATAAAAAAGGGTATACTGAGTAACTCATTTATGGCAATTCCATGTCCCTGTAACAATACAATTGTAATTGGAAGTTACAACAATGAAGGGTGGGTGGTTAAGGGGAAATTAAGAAAGGTAGTTTTTTTATTCTCTAGAAAATGAAAACAAACAACTAACTTCTCATTGGATAGGAATTTCCTTGCAAATCTACTTCCATATTCCCTATCAACTTAAGATGAAGTACTTCCATAATGATATAATCAACGGTTTGGTGGCTTCCTAACTTTGCCATAACATCCGCGCATTTGTTCCCCCCTCTCAAGGTGTGACTAACCCTTTTCCTATTTCCCTTGCTAATGCAATGCATTCTTCAGTTAGGGTACATAAATGATGATTTTTAGCCTACTATTTGCCTATCACCTCCGCTGTTGATGCTGAGTCTGTCTCTATAACAACCCTGATCCAATATGAGTTTTAAACCACAAAAATTCCCCCTAATTTCATCTTTACGGATGGTCGCCTTTCCCTCTAACTTGCAATAAAAATCGGTCACCCAAATACTAAGCTGCTGAAACTCCGAAGCTATGAATAATTGTCACAACTTCCATTTGTATTATCCTTTATAGTACGTGCACGACGAAACTTCCATCCAATTAAAATGGGATTTTCTTCCCTCGTTTGTGGTGCCTTATTTTGAAATGCTAGTTGGATGTCTAAAAAGCAAGGTCCCATCTCATGATCAAAACACATTTTTTTATCCCTTTTCAAATATCCCAAAGAATAGAAATAAAAACGAGAGTCCAATTATTGCCTCTCTAATTAATACCTCTTCATTAGAAGTTTTTTTATAGGATGTTCCCGCACAATCAATCTTTATAAATGTATATTTCCCCCATTTCCTATGGACCACCTAGTATTTTTTATGAGGACATCGAAGGTATTATAAATGATATGACCAAAATGTACACTCATCTCTTAGGATGACGAGCATCACATCTCACGGTCGAGTCGTTATAGGAGCCCCATATATCATTGGCGGGGTCATCCAGATAAGGGTCAGCCTCAGTAGGGTCGGCCATGGCTTAATTATTGGCGGGGTCATCCCGATAAGGTCCGTCCTCAATAGGATCAGCCATGGCTTAATCATTGGCGGGGTCATCCAGATAAGGGTCGACCACAGCTTAATCATTGGCGGGGTCGTCCTGATCACTTCAGCCGAGACTACATTTGTACCTATCAGCGCAAGATCATCAGTCTGTTATTGATAACCACAGACATCATGGCAGCTACCTTGATCATCAGGCAGTGAGCTTGGTACCTCGACCTAGGGGTCGGAACAGAAGACGTCGACCCCGACCTATATGTTGACTCATAACTCCAAAGTCTCATCATATAGTGACTACATCAAAGACCAATGAGGATTCTCACCAGGGGACTGACTCATCAACTTGGCCTTGGCCCTCTCTAGCATCAAGGTCATCTCGGCCTCAGCTGGGACCAGGATGATAGAGACCAAGGAGGACTCCCATCAGGGGACTGACTCAATAACTCGGCCTCGACCTTCTCAGCATCAAGGTCGTCTCGGATTCGTCCAGATTCAGGATGAAAACTCAGTATTAACAAGGGTCCCATAAGGGGACTAACTCCTCATCTCGTCCTTGGCCACCCTAGCATGGATGACAGTGACACCTAGCAGGGCGCGTGGAATGGGGCATGCGTGGAATAGTGCACGTGGGTTGCAGATCCCACGTAGGCAAAATCGTTATAGAAAGATCTCCCTCACACGTGAGGGAATATTTCATCATCATCCTTTACATGTGACAGTGACAGGTGGCTTCACTAGATTGGCTAGATCATCATACACATGCTTATTACATGCCTGGGGGTACACTACACATCCTAGGCACTATATATATTCGTCTTCTCCTACCTTGTAAAGGGTCCTCAATTACAAACCCTAGCTGAAGCTCTGTAAAAATACTCAGTAGAGAGAAAAAATGAGTGTATTGTATCACAAGGCCATTAGAGCCCTTCTTTTATAGTAAAGATCACTCACCTGCACAGTGGACGTAGGCCTAGAAAGGCTGAACCACTTAAATTACTGTCTCAACTCCCCATCTCCTCATCTCTTTTTACATTTATATTGTTTATGCATTGCCATTGTTACGTCTATTTGAGCTCAACTACACCTTGATCTGGTGGTGATATTTATAGCATCATCAATAAATGCTTCTCCAAATGGGAGATGTATTCATTTTATTCAGCCACAATATCGTATTTTACTCTTCAATATATTTTCTCTTCATAACTTGGATCCAAAAAGGTTTCCATTCATTCGTAAGTCTCCATCCAAGTTTAGCCACCATGGCTTGAATATTTGCATTGCTGCTACTTATTCCCAAACATCCCATATTTTTGGATTTTTAAGTAGTTTCCCAATTAACAAGATGAACTCTCATCAACGCTACTTGATCTCCCCATACAAAAAATCCCGATTAATTCTAATGATACCATATTCAAATCTCAATATTCCAAGGCTTCTTATATGTAACACCCCAAAAATTCAAGGACCTTTAATTAAATAATATTTTGGGAGAAAAGGAATTTTTTTTATTTATGTGGGTACCCTAAATTTAGCACCATAAGGCCTGGACGAGTAGCCCCTCCTTAACAGGCCCAAAGCCCAGGCCCATCACCTCTTGTACTCATCCGATTACCCCACGATCCCATGAAGAGAAGTTGGAAGGGAGCACGATCCCATATAGGGGAGATGGCTAATAAGAAGGAACCCATCACCCCCACTACTCCAACATATACATGTATAAATTAAACCCTAAGTCCGGGGCAAAGGACAAGTTGTATTCTCTGTACTTATTCTTCAAAATATAGAGAAATAACACTGACTGAACCACCGTGGACGTAGGCACTTCTTTGCTGAACCACGTACTCCCGTTGTTGTGTGATTGGCCTTTTATTTGTCTTTTCTTGGTGGTTACCTCTTTCATATTTATTTGTGTTGCATAATAATTGTCACCACAATTGGCGCCGTCTGTGGGAAGCGTTTATCTTTCCTTGAGAAGAGCCCACACCGAGAAAAAATCTAAGATGTCTGGTCACAGCAGCAACGCTCCTCAAGCAGGAGATATTCAGGAGCCACCCGCTCCTCGCAGGATTAGGTCTGAAGTCCGACGTTCAGATCAAGGGGCTCGCTTAGAAAGGCCAGCCTCAGAAGAAAGTCAAGGACCAGCAAGGTCCACTCAGATATCCAGATTGATCGATGCATATGAAGCAAGGCTCCACGAGCAGAGGGAGTCTTCTCGCAGGTATGAGGCTGAGAATGCTCGCCTGAAAAGAAGACTGGAAAAACTGGAAAAAGAACTACGTCCTGATACCAGAAGACGCCCCTATCGCACTCCTAGCCCTCAGGCGAGCAAATCTCGCAGCCGAGGAAGGAGCCCTAGGCTGCAATATCAAGGGTTCAAAGGTGGCGACTCAGACGACGACCTCCGCGAGCAACCGAGAAAAGCTCGCCGCTATCAGAGCCCTGCTCGCAGCGACGACAACATACGGAACCTAGTCCGCAGAGAAATGGACCAACATCCAGCTCACCACGGCACCAGGTCAACCAGAGAACTCGCCAGGAGAGCCCTCAAGACCCAGATGAAATCGCCCTTCACGAGGCAAATTGAAGAAGAAGAAGCTCCCAAAAAGTTTTCTATTCCAAGGTTCAAGATTTACGACCGGAAGACTGATCCCATTGATCATGTCAGGCAGTACCGGCAGGCTATGACCCTCTGGAATCACCGAGATGCGCCGATGTGCCGTATTTTTCCCTCGAGCCTCCATGACGTGGCCCAGAAATGGTTCGAGAAACTCCCTCACCGATCCATCAGAAATTTCAAATCCCTGGCCGAGCTCTTTATGGCCCGGTTCATCACCAGCAACTCCCATCCCAAAAGGATGGATGCTCTATTGACAATGAAGAAAACTCCTCAGGCGACACTTCGAGACTACGCGAAGAGATACTGGGAGTTATTCAACGAAGTCGAGGACTGCGCGGAAGAGGTGGCAGTGGCTTCATTCAAAATTGGGCTACCTAGCTCTTCCATCCTTTACCAGTCCTTGACAAAGAAGGAAGCAACCACCATTGATGACATGATGGCCCGGATTGAGAAATACGCAAAGGTGGAAGATGTCACCCGCCTTAACGTAGGTGAAAACGATCGAGCCAAGCTCGCCACGCCACGAAGGGAAGTGAGAAAGTTGATAACCAGAAAAAAGGAGGAAAGAATGGGAGCAAGAATGGCCCCAAAAACGGAGGGAGCCCTGACGTTGCAAAGTCATTCCAGGCGGTCAACACCGTCTTCAAAGAACCAATTTACAAAATTCTCGCTAAGATCAAGGATGAGCCGTTCATCAAATGGCCCCGGAAAATGGGAGGAGACCCATCGAAAAGAAACAATGCGCTGAGATGCACCTTCCACAAAGAGGGAGGACATAAGACCGAGCACTGCAAGGCTCTTAAGTCCCACCTCGAGGAGTTGGCCCAATCTGGACATTTGAATGACTTTGTGGAAAGGAAGGTAGAGAGAGTGACTGTCCACAAGGAGGCAAAACCCGACAACGTATTAGAAGACGACATCGGACACGAATTCGCAGTAATCCATGGAGTATCCGATGTTAAGCAAATCCAGGGCAACTCAGCTCGGATGGAGGTAAAGAAGCTGACAGCAGTAATGCAAGCTTTTCAAATTGATCCAGCAAAATCACAGGCAGGAAAACGCCGGCGAGCAGAGGACATCAACTATAACAAGCATGTTGTTTTCACGGATGAAGATCTTGTGGGAGTGAGGACCCCACATCACGATGCCTTAGTCATTAAACTCAGGATAGCCAAATTTGATATCGACAGGCTGCTCGTCGATCAAGGAAGCTCATCCGAAGTTATGTACATCGACCTGTTCAGAAAATTGAAGTTGAACATCGCCGACCTGAAGGGAACCATTGTTCCTCTGGTCGGCTTCACTGGAAAAATGACCATGCCTCTGGGCAAGATAGTACTACCAGTGCTCGCTGGAAATGTTTCGAAAATGATCGAATTCTTGGTGGTCGACATCGATTCACCGTATCAACCCATCCTCGGCAGGGGATGGCTTCATGCAATGAAGGCAGTCTCCTCGACCTACCACCAGAAGCTCAAATATGTCACCGAGCGGGGAGTGATGGAGATACATGGCGACCAGGCGATGGCGAGAAAGTGATTCATAGCGGCCATCCGACCAAAGCCAGAGAAAAAAGACGTTCAAACCATCGAGAAAGTGGAGGAAGGTGCAATCCCTTCCAAATAGCAATTAAAATATGGAAGGCCCGGAGTGGAAGAGACCAGGCTCCTCCCCTCCGAGCGTGTTGTAGAGGACCTGGTAGAAGTAATTGCTAGAGAAGGTGGCAATAGCAGAGTCTTCCTGATCGGGACCTCACTCACTGACCAAGAGCGAAAGGATTTGTTAACCTTACTCAGAAGCAACATAGATGTTTTCGCTTGGGAACCCTATGAGCTGCCAGGAATCGATCCCAATATGGTCTGCCATCGGTTGCACGTCAATCCCACATTCAAGCTGATAGCACAAAAGGCACGACGAACTGCTCCCGAGAAAGCCAAAGCAATAGAACAAGAAGTCGAAAAACTGCTGGATACAGGATCCATACGGGAAGTGAAATTCCCCAAATGGTTATCTAACCCAGTGGTAGTTCCAAAAAGCAACGGGAAGTGGAGAGTTTGCATAGACTTCACTGACCTCAACAAAGCCTGCCCCAAGGATAGCTTCCCTCTTCCGAAAATAGACCAACTAGTAGACGCCACTGCAGCTCACGAGCGAATGAGTTTCCTGGACGCATACTCAGGCTATCACCAGATTCCCCTGTATGCACCAGATCAGGATAAAACGGCGTTTATCATGACGGTTGGTTTATACTGTTACAAGGTCATGCCTTTTGGGCTAAAAAATGCAGGGGCAACCTATTAGCGGCTGGTTACTAAAATGTTCAAGAATCAGATGGGAGACACGATGGAGGTCTACATCGACGACATGCTCGTCAAGAGCAAGGAGAAAGAAAACCACCTTTCGGACCTAGCAAGTACCTTCGAAATCCTCATGAAATACCGAATGAAACTCAACGCGAGCAAGTGTTCCTTCGGTGTCCAGTCAGGAAAGTTCCTTGGGTATTTGGTCAGCAAGCGTGGCATAGAGGCAAATCCGGACCAGATTGATGCAATTAAATGGGTGCAACCTCCTCGCACAATCCGCGATGTACAGAAGCTCACTGGAATGCTCGCTGCTCTAAATCGTTTCATTTTTAAATCCTCCGAGAGATGCAAGACCTTCTTCCAACTCTTAAAAGGCAGCAAAACGGTAGAATGGACCCCAGGTTGCTCGCAAGCATTAGGCGAGCTCAAGTCCTACCTAAGCTCACCACCACTGCTTGTCATACCACAGCAAATGGACCCTTTGTACCTCTACCTCTCTGTATCCAGCCATACTATCAGCTCAGCGCTAATGTGTGAAGTTACAGGGATCCAACATCCAGTGTATTACGCCGAGCAAAACCTTACTAGATGTCGAGCAGCGCTACCTGCCATTGGAAAAGCTCGCATTCGCCCTAGTAATGTCCTCGAGGAAACTGAAGCATTACTTCGAAGCTCACACGATCATTGTCCTTACATCACACCCCCTCAAGGCTGTCCTAAGGAAAGCGGATTTGTCGGGCAGACTGTCTAAATGGTCAGTCGAGCTCGGCCGGTTTGATATCCAATTTCAACCAAGGACAGCTATCAAGGGTCAAATCCTTGCTGACTTCATAGCTGAATTCACAGGCGAAGAACCCTTCGACCAGCCTAAACCAACAGAACAAAGCAACCAGGCTACAAGGGAAGGCTGGAAACTATTCGTTGATGGAGCCTCCAACTCAAAGGGGGCAGGAGTAGGAATTGTTCTCATCACTCCAGAAAATACAGTCCTCGAGCAAGGAATCAGGCTGGGATTTGCAGCCTCCAACAACGAAGCAGAATACGAAGCCTTAATAGCAGGTCTCCAAAGGGCGCATACTCTAGGAGAAAAGCATTTACAAGTATTCGGAGACTCGCAACTAGTTTCCAATCAGATAAGTGGAGACTACAATGCGAAGGACGAGAGAATGGCAGCCTACCTCTCCTTGGTAAGAAACTTAATGACGAACTTTGAAGAAATCAACATCCAACAGTTTCCCAGGGGGCAGAACAGCCACGCTGACGCCTTGGCAGCCCTAAGCTCGGCAGTTGATTCCAGCCTTAAAAGGATAATCCCTATCGATTTCCTTAGCTGCTCGAGCATTTACCCCAACTGCGAGCTGACCAAAGCGAAACAAATACTCCAATTGGAACCAGCCCCAAGCTGGATGGATCCCCCGAGAGACTATTTGAAGAACGGAACGCTCCCAGAGGATAAGAGGACTGCCCACCAGATAAGAGTCAAAGCTGATCGCTTTCACTTATCCACGGGAGGCGACTTGTATAAAAGATCTTTCTCCGGCCCCTACCTTAGATGCGTCCACCCAGGCAATGTCAAGACAGTGCTTTACGAGCTTCACGAAGGAATCTGCGGGAGTCACGTCGGAGGAAGGTCTCTAGCCTTCCGAGCAATAAAGGAAGGTTACTGGTGGCCATATATGCAAAGGGACTCCGCAGTATATGTCCGCAGATGCCTAAAATGCCAGCTTCACGCCCCCATGGTCCACCAGCCTGCCAGCGAATTAAAATCCCTGACCAGCCCCTGGCCTTTCGCCCAGTGGGGAATGGACATCGTGGGACCACTGCCCACCGCTGCCGGAAATCACAAATACCTGTTGGTCGCAACTGATTACTTTACCAAGTGGATCGAGGCAGAACCACTGGCGAACATCCGAGATGCTAACATGATGAAGTTCATATGGAGAAATATAATCACTCGATTCGGGATCCCCAGAACCATCATCACTGACAATGGAACACAGTTCGAGAGTGGCCCCTTTAAGAACTTCTGCGACCAACACGGGATCAGGCACCACTTCAGCTCGGTAGCTTATCCTCAAAGCAACGGACAACCTGAGGCTTCCAACAAAATAGTGATCGCTGGGTTGAAGAAGCGGTTAGAGCGAGCAAAAGGCGCGTGGACAACCGAGCTACCACATGTCCTGTGGGCGTACAGAACGACTCCTAGGCGAGCCACAGGTCAAACGCCATTCTCACTAGCATATGGTATGGAAGCGGTCATCCCATTAGAAGCAGGATTGCCTACAATGAGATCCGACCTTTTCGAGCAGGGTCAGAACGATCAGGCTTTGCTCGCTGAACTCAACTTGGCCGACGAGCGCAGGGAACTTGCCCTAGTAAAACTAGCGAGCTATCAGCAACAGCTCGCGAAGCACTACAGCAAAAAGGTCAATCCGAGGAAATTCAAAGTTGGGGACTATGTCCTAAGAAAGGTCCTGGGCAACACAGTGAAGCCATCAGACGGTAAACTGGGCCCGAACTGGGAAGGACCTTATGAGATAATTAGAGACGATCTGCGAGGTGCCTATCATTTGAAAACGATGGAGGGCAGAGAGATACCACGAGCATGGAACGCAGCTAATCTCAAGAAATTCTACTTTTAGGAGTTCTATTGTTAGAACTTTTATTGTACTCATTATAGGAAAAAGACAGTTTATTTCTCTATTCGCCAATGAAAATCTCTCAGTTGATCACTCTCTAAAAAGTAACAATTATATCTTATTGCACATCCTTTTCAAATCACAGGTATAATGGTTGACATATCAGGGGAACACCCCTCCTCAGGTCATCGTCATGAAGCACGACAGACCTCTTAGCATTGCCCATGGCAATATATGAAGCCCTACAGAGCATTCTTAGGCATCAAACCCATTTTGGTTAAACAAAATCCTGACCGGATGAAGACATCCAATAACGGGTGTGTCCTCGCCAATTGCCCCACTTAGACCTAAGGGAGTGTGATGACACGACCTAAAAGGTAAAGAAAGGGCACAATGGTATTCTTAATACTGGACTGGGCGGACACTCACATGACAAGATAAAAAAGATTGTGAAGCTGCAAGAATATAACAAAGATTGGATAAACACGTTTAGTCGGCAAAATCGCCCAAAACTCAAACTTTCCATTAATCTTTTATATTTACAAACAATAATAGTACATGTTTAGTCGGCAAAGCTCGCCCAAAGCATTTACAATTATTAAAAAAACAAAATATCAAGAAGGTGGAAGCCTCCGAGCAAGGTAGTCAGCAACCTTAGCTCTCCTCCCGTCATCAGGAGCAGAATCGAACTCCTCAACGACCTCATTTGCGTCCAACTCCAGTAGTCGCCGAGGAATAACATCGATGGGAATCCATCGATCATCTCGCCTGAATGGATTGGGCATCAGAGTAGAGGGAGACATCTCGTGCCGATACCACAATATCGAGTTCCTCGGGACCTGCAGTTCTTTGAGAGCACTCAACCACCCCCTGATGAAGGAAATCTCCTCGAACTCTGATAATCTTGTGGGAGCATCCAGCCAGCCCTGATCATAGCCATTAGTCCACACTTGGCGAGGGCCCTTCTTAAATAGATGCCGCAGTCGGGTGACGTCCCTCTGGAGCCCAGCAGCAGTCACGTAAGCTCGCCGGACATCGCCGTGCAGCTCCTCCATTTCCCTCTCACGCTGCTCCTCAACTTCCCTACTCCTACCCCGTGTACTCCTACCAGCTCGCGGGAGGGGAGGCCGAGCAGCCCGCTACGAGGAAGAGCCTTGTAGGACTGCCGAAGCGGTGCTCGGCGAATGCTCCTTAAGCTTCGAGACCTCCCGCCTCAGGTCGTCATTCTCCCTCTGAAGAAACTCCACGACTTGATTGATCTCGGTGGCCTCCAGTAACTTTGCTCTCAGCTCGCTAACTTCTTCCTGCACTGAAGCTCCGATCTCTTCCATTTCCTGGAGCCTTTCCTTCAATTTGGCCACCAGCTCGGACTGATCCTTATATTTCTGGTTCCTTGACTTAGCAAACCTTAAAAGCCTAGCAAAGGCCTGGCGAACTGCAGGGCTTGCATTAGGACCCAGAGTTTTACCTAATTGGGAGGTAACAGGAATATAGTCATCCACATCAACCAGCTACAAGTGAAAGAAAGAGAAAAGAAAGGGATCAGCATAAACAAAAATAAAGTCTTTTGATTGATAATGAGTGAGGTTACATCAGATCAAAAAAGGAAAAAGTTACAAAGAATCCCTATCACTTAGCAACCTCGGTGGATGGACCCTTGTCTTTATCAGCATCAGCAGGGGCATTACCCTCTGTAGGGGTATCCACTGCCTCCTCGACCAAGGGAGCATCAGAAGGAGTCGCCCGAGAAACAGGATTGGTGCCTTCAGCAGTTGGGGCTGGGTCCTCATCCACGACTGGCTTTGGCCCTGGATCATGCTCGTCAAAGAGTGGGGATGCAACATCCACCCCAGCGGCCACGAGGGCCTTGTTCCACCCTTTCTTGAAGTTCAGACGGCTAATATAGCCTATCTGAACCTCGACGTCTTCATACGCAGCAGCCCAGCCAGAATTGTACGAATCTTCTTTAAGAGTGGCTGCCTGGGCTTTCTCCGCCTCCAGCTGCTCGACAAGAACCCTGTTCTTCTCCACAAAGTCCAGCTTGCTCGAGCAGACCTGATCATACGACTTCCTCAGCTCGCCGAGCTCCCTGACAACATTATCTCTCTCGCGAGCAGAATTAGCAAGGGCCGAGGCAGCTGAAGCTCGAGCTGCATCAGCAGCCTTCAGATCAGCCTCCAGCTGAGAACCCCTGGCCACCAGAGTAGACTTCTGCTGCTCCAGCTCGCTGTTCCTTCTCAACAGCTTGTCGCGAGAGCGATAGAGCACAGCAAAGTCAGTCACAAACTGCAAAAAACAAGGGAAGGATCAAAAAGAAGAAACCATCAAAACGGATTAAAAGAAGTTGAGAATTAGAAAAGGAACCTTACCAAGGCAAGCCTCTGGCTAGCTTGAAAAGCCAGCTGATCGGACCCTGACGCCCTCTCACGATCTGCAGGGAGGACTGCCCTCTCAAGCAGCGCAGGGGCAAGCTGAGGAGAGGTGGCCACCGAAGCCCCCTCAGGTAAGGCAGATACTGGGACCAAGGCTTGACCAGTTTTGGTCCTCAGTTCCATCTTCCTCCTCTCCTCCTCCTTTTCTTTCTCCCTCCTCTTTATCTCTTCCACCTTCTTCCTCTCCTCCTCCTTTTTCTTCTCTCTCTTTCTCGCCTGCTCCTCCTCTCTCTTCTTCTTCTCTTGCTCCTGAGAAGAAGGCCGAGAACCAGTAGCTATGGCCCCAAAGGTAGTCTTCGATTTCTTGGACTTCTGGGCAAGAATCACATCATCATCATCATCATCTCTGATCAAATTCTTCCTGGGAGGCATCTCTTCACCAGAACTGCTGGAAGTGCTCGAAGAACTGCTACTGTCAACACTGCCTACACCCAAATTACTAACACCTGCAGGTTCACTCTCCGAGCTGCTCTCCTCTTCGTCCAATTGGATGGGCTCAGCAGAAATCTCTTCGGAAGAGTAAAAGTCCGGAACACTATCCACAGGTCGGGCTATGAAGCTGGAGCCTGTGTTCTTGTATTCAAGCAGAAAAGTAGCAGACCTAGGATGCTCACCGTCACCCAAAGATTCCCTGATGTTCCAAGCTTTCACCAGTTCCGAGATACGAACCTCGCTGAGAGCAGGCTCCAAGTTCTTTGCCCTCGCTGTAAAAGAGAAAGCAAGGAGAGGTTAGAAAAATCACAAAGTCAGCAAAGGTTGAAACAATAATACAACATCTACCTATATATTCTTCCCCATAAAAGGGAACAGTGAACCTCTCAGACCTCGACCCTTCAAATTGAGGGGAGAATTGCCAATTCCTAATAAGAAAACCTTCTTGCCAGTAGTCCTTATGGGAATCAGGTAAATTTACTACCAATACCCTATCAGGGCTCCTAGCCTTAAGGTACAGGACACCTGAACTCATTCGAGAAAAGGAATAACAAAAGCAGACCTCGGCAAGCCCTAACCTTGTGCCGTACAATTGATTTATCCTATGCACGCCGTTCACTATTTTCCATACGTTGGGCGAACATTGTGCAGGCACAATACCAAAATAGCTAAAGAAGTGCAGAAACAAACCATTGGGGGGAAAGGTAAGACCCCCCTGAGAGAGCAACAGGACGTGAATCCAATGTGCATCTTCTATATCCCTAACGTTCCTAGGCGGCGAGGCACAACACTCAATCTCTACCCACTCAGGAATACTGTAAAGTTTTCTAAACTCAGTTACTGACCTATTTCCAATCTTCGCCATTGGAAAAATACAAGAAAAACTATAAACTCGAGAAAAAGAGCACAAGAGACTTACAAGACAGAAGATCAGGTCAAATGGCGAAGAAGCGACGAGAGTGGAGACCGAAAACAGAAGGTACAAAGCTTAAGAGTTCTCAAAAGATAGAAGATTGCTGGAAAAGCTGAAGCAACGAAGAGAAAATGTGTCTTATTCCGACAAGCTTTCAAGTCTAATCATAACGCACGGATAGCGAAGCGGGTGCCGCCAAAACAACTTCACAGTTTTCGAAGAAATCGACTATCATAGCTGATTATTTAAATTCATTGGACCTGTAAAAATGGCCCAACAATTTTAGGGGCAATTGTGGGTACCCTGAATTTATCACCATAAGGCCTGGACGAGTAGCCCCTCCTTAACAGGCCCAAAGCCTAGGCCCATCACCTCTTGTACTCATCCGATTACCCCACGATCCCATGAAGAGAAGTTGGAAGGGAGCACGATCCCATATAGGGGAGATGGCTAATAAGAAGGAACCCATCACCCCCACTACTCCAACATATACATGTATAAATTAAACCCTAAGTCCAGGGCAAAGGACAAGTTGTATTCTCTGTACTTATTCTTCAGAATATAGAGAAATAACACTGACTGAACCACCGTGGACGTAGGCACTTCTTTGCTGAACCACGTACTCCCGTTGTTGTGTGATTGGCCTTTTATTTGTCTTTTCTTGGTGGTTACCTCTTTCATATTTATTTGTGTTGCATAATAATTGTCACCACAATTTAGAGGAATAAAAATTCATGATTTGAGAAATTTTTTAAATTTGGGGAGTTTATTAATCTGGCGAATTGAGGTTTAATATTTTGGATTATTTTGTGTCGCATTTTGAGGTCAAGAATTTGGAGAATATTATAAATTAATTCGGATGGCAATTTTGAGTGCACGGTTGAGTCCGAATGGGTCGAAATAGTTGGAAACGAGTGGCCATAAATATATATTAGGCTTCAGGACATTTCTAGACATAATTGAGTTCCAAATTAAGAGTTTGGGCACTTTTTAGGAGGCCTATAGGCCCAAAAACGGGATTTGAGATTTTAACTTTAATTGTGAAAGGGTAAGGCAACTTAAAGTCATTTTAGAAGACTAAAATTGGGGAGAGCTTAAGAGAAGAACCCTTAGAAGATAATTTGAGGATTTTGGAAGAGTGCTTCATGAACAAGAGGAGATGTTTGATTCCAATTTGTCATCTTCATCAAAGGACTCGGTTTTACAAATCTAAGACAAGTGGTTTAACTTGCATCTAAATTAATTGAATTTATCTATTAATATCATAGTGGGTGTGATAAGATGATATGATTTTTGGGTTAGTTGATATCTAAATTGGGTTTTGATGGGTATGAATGAATTGTAGAATAATTTCTTGAATTTGAAGAATGGTATGAAATTGGGTAAATTAAACCGTCATTTTAGAGACTGTTTTTCGATGTTTAGGTTATGAAAATGGTGATTCTGTTCGTGTTGCCTTATAGAAATCGCATTTTCCAAATTTTGTTCTCTGATGCGTTTTCTCCAAAAATGGCTCCAAAATTCCCCCAAACGGCATTTTAAAATTTGGGCTCATTCATGGGGCAAATTCTAATTTAGGATTTTAATTTAGGGTTTGAGATTGTGAAATTTAATCATGGATTAGTAGAGGATAAATCCAAAGAGATCTAAGGTTTAATTCGTGAAATTATGAACCTTGTATTTTAGTGGGTAAATTTATTTGATAGAGATTTTATGATGAAATGTGGGGATTTAAATGGGGAATTTAGGGTTTTGTTGGAATCTTGAGTTTTATACAAATTGTGAAAATATTTCGGGTTCCATTCCTTCAATTCGTCAATGGCGCTAGATATGATGAAGGACATTATTCCTTTAATTCATCAATGGCGGCAGATATGAATGAAAAATAAAGAATCCCGGGTAATTTGAACAATGTTATTTCCACAAACTTTTTTCAAATTTAAATTCCCACCCCTGGTTACTTAAATTCTTAAAGCAAGAAATTTGTAAGGATATATTAATGAGGATGCTAAGCTCATTGAAGGTAATCGAATAATGAATTGTAAATTTTGAATTTCGGGCCAAGAGAGAGAGTCCGGGTATAATTGGTAGGGTGACACCAAGATAATGAAATCAATTAGTATATGATTAATTGAAAATTAAGTCAGACCGTAGACTTGTATGTTTTAGGCTTGTGTATGGAACTAGTACACTGGTAGTTTGGATTCAATATATATATATGGTGATGTGTAGTATATATATAATATGATTTATAATATTTTTGTGAATAATATTTATAGTAAAGTATACCAATAGTAATGATATCTTAGGAGGTTGCGTGATGTGGGTGAATCCCCTAGCTAGCGAATGTAGGGTGAGTATAATCCCAAGGTCATAGCATCTGTTATTAGAGGTGACCCGTTATGGTATGGAATGGGCACTTACGGGGGGAACTGTGGCCGCCTCCTACGCGGGCGTGATAAAATTTATATCTAACATGCGTGTGAATGTTGAGATATAGTTATACGTATATATGGTACAAATTTATATACGGGAAAGTACATGGTGTGAAATGTATAAATGATATAACTGGTGAGATAGTTATATGGTATCGTATGGGAATTGATTTAAATAATTTAGTGTGAATAATAACTTATAACTCATATACATGATGTGAATTGTATAAGTGGTATAACTCGCGAGAATGATATATGGCATTAAATGAGAAATGACTTAAATAAGTTAATGAGATTAATAACTTATAAAGTATACCAAAACCACAAGGGATAGAGTAGTGGGAAATCGTGGGATATATGTGACAAGACTAGTTACGAGGTGGATAGCTAGATGGGTAATATAGAAGGACATTGGTGTGCACATTAGTTGAGGGGTGAGGGCTTCCTCAAGAGAGTGTGCGACACTAACTTGAATATGAAGAGCATTTATGCATTTTAATTTCTTGCATTTAAATTTCCTTGCTAAATATTTTCAAATGTTTTGGGTTCTAACCCTTGCTATAAAGTATTTTCAAAACCTTTTAGGTGTCTAGCCATATGAACGCCATAATTGTTCTATTCCAAGGTTACGCAGTTGCGGCATATGTGGATGTTGCAGGACTTTGACTTAGACTCTTTAGTAATTTCATTCCTAGAGTAGGATGCAGTCAGTATTTTCTTTGGGCTTGTCACCCTAGTTATTACTTTTGTTCCAGCCAGATGATGTATTCAGTTTATTCCTCTTATGGTTAATTTTTGTTATTTGATTTGTATTCGATGGTTGTCTCGGCAAGGATTATATTTATTCCAATATAGTGTTGTTCATTTCAGTGTTTGTGTGAATTGTTAGTTATATATTCTTTCGCATGTTGTAGTTGGGACGTTAAATAAAAAAAATATAAAATTTGGCATCATGTCTTTTAAATACTAGGTGGTTAGTAAGTTTTAAAAAGTTTTCGACAGTGATGTTAAGAATGAAATAGATGCGATTCCTGTTTAATTTGATATAGGACTGATCACCAGGGTGTAACATTAGACTTCCAAACTTCCCTCAGGCTAGGAAAATATTCCTAAGGTCAACGCTTGACCTCATCTAGAACACTATTAAGGCCCCAAGACCTCTACTGCCTTCAAGAAAGGACCAAAGATGCATCACAGGCCTCAACCACCTCTTTAATCTCCTAAAAATTTTATTCGTTCTAGCACATCTCTGTAACCAAGTTATGAGACTTCAAAACTATCATCCCGCCATGTTTGATAAAACAGCAAACCACAGTTTGGAGAGAAAGGGCCTCGAAAGGTCATAAAACCCTCAACCCGGAGGTATATGGTTACAACATACCTCTAAACCACCCTATCGAAAGCCATTAATGGATTCATACCTCCTAGACATGTCGATAAAATCTTGCAGCTCGTCTGGAGGGTAGATAAAAAGCATAACACTTTTCTACCTACCATCACTACTCAACTCTGCTTGCATTGATGATGCCTAATAACTAGATTACATAAAATGATTAACCTTTGATCCACACCCCATATTTCAGTTGATTCCATTAAACCTCAAAGACATTATAGCCATGTTGTGACAGTACACTCATTCTCTCTCCAAGAGAATGCCTATATACGGGTAGCTGGGGAACTGTTATAACCCTTTTGTTGACTTAAGAGTCAGACCAACTAATAGATTTCATTTGTCAGGAGTGCCATATCCTTTTAAAGTTATGACACCTCTCCTTTCCTCTTGGCATCTTCTTCTAACCCCCTCACCCCTCATTAAAGAGATCTCGTCTAATAAAGGCGCACTATGCTGTAATCTATTACTTGGCATACGTGAGCGCACACCTCTTATTCTCCCCTTATGGTCCCTCTCAAAAACCTTGGTTAGGTAATGTAATTAAATGTCATTGGGGCTATACTCAGACTGACTGCTGGACATGCCCTCTATCTATTCCTGTAACATAATATTATATTTAGGACTACGATTTTAATAATAACAATATTGTAACGTGCATATATATGATAACTAAATTCAAACTCACCAAAGTCGACTCTAGTTTGTCTTGGAATTTATTGGTACCTTTTCCCGTCGGGCATATAAGTACAAGTTGACTAGATTATTTACCTTGTTTTAGAGTCCCCTCGGTCCATTTATCCCATTCATTATTAATATCATCATAAGATTTTGCCCAAAGTTTGTGGGCATAAACCTTTTTTGATTTGTTTAGCATATTTCTTACCCGCTCATTAATTTTTCCCTCCTCGGCCTTATTTTGCAACAAGTCATTCCATTGTCAGTGGGCATTTTAAAATTTTGGGAAACTTTACCTTTAAGCCCTAAAATATCAGAACTCATTGCCTCTTTGAGGAAAAATTCTTTCGAAGGTTCTTCAGATAGGTTTTCAAAGCATTAATTACCTTGGAAAGAACCTTTGGCTTCGAATCGGTTGTGAATGAAAATGAACCCAAATGTAATCCTTTAATGCAGGATCAACCTTTTTCCAGTTGTCTGCGCCCCTAATGCCCACAGTCATCTTTCCTAGAGACAAACAACAGGTTTTAAAAGGTTAAACTTTTACTTTGTCATTGGTTGGATTATCCCCGCTAATGGAGAACCCAATGCGCTTCTTAGGGTTAGCTTGGTATCCATTGGTAGAAAAAGTTGGGGGTATCGAATAATTAAGGGTTTCTTGAGTTTGATAACTCGGAGATGGAGTATAATGAATCTTTAATGGAGTAGAGTATTGATATCCCGACAGAGTTGAGGATTAAGCTTGGGGTGTAGAAAAGAGCCTATTTAGCGGTGTTCCATTATATTGTTGATTATTGTCATTTTTGTTCTACATTTCCTACAATTTAAAAAACAATTAGTGATGTATGTAAGAAAATACGGTTTACGATTATATATATGTATATACCTTTTTGACAGCTTTTAAAACATGCTCGATATGTCTGATTTCCATCCAATTAGTATTACTTTTTAAAAATCTATGAAATTTTGCATGTGGCCAAGTAGGTAGAAGCGTGTATATGATTGGCGTATAAAGGTCCGTGATAGGAACTCATAATCCTTTCTTCTTCACTTATTTGCAAGCTCATTTTTAATTTGCATGTGTCATGAAACGTTGCAGTTTGGGTGAATGCTCTCTTTATGAAATTGTATCTACAATGGATGAATAGTTTTTCCAACTTTTTCTAACTGTATCACCAATATTAGTGCCCTGTCGGGATTATGCAGGCGAAATATATTCTCTACTGTCTCATCCTAGCATTCTGACAATGAAAATAGAGTACGATCGAACATGTAGTCTTGTTAGAGATCAACTCCACGATTTGTAAGGTAATTAAAATATTCAATTTTTCTGTTACCATACTTATAAATTGGAGTTCCCTCTATATGGAATTCACTAATGAAAGATGTTCTAGTGCTCTAAAATTGCACTCTCTCGTACTCTTATTTCCAGTAATTACTTTTATGACTCATTTTTCCTGAGAAAATATATATGGAAGGGGGTGGATATGAGTCTTAAAGGTGAAGACACAAGCTGTGGCTCTAATTGATCCTAAAAAAATTATGGTTTTCCATCCGATCAACCAGACAAAATAACTTAAGTTCATTTTAATTTAATTAAACATAAAATTACTATTTGTCCACCAATTGTGAAGTCTTTCCACTAATTTGTGTTCACCCAAACAACCATTTAAGTAAAGGGGTGAACACAACCATAACAAGTTAATCAAATGACTTTATTCTAAACATTTAATCGTTTAAGACAAATAATTAGTTAAAGGTTCGATATGAAGAATTAATAGAGTGAGCTTTTTAAGTATCCATCATTCGTGGCAAACCACGATCATTCAACACAAGCCACAATAACAACCAACCCAATAATCCAATAGAAGTATATCCAATACTCCTTCTAAATCATTTAGTTGATTGATTTCCAACACAACTTTACCCCATTCAGCATTACCAACCTGAAAATTTATATATCAACATTATTACCAATTTATATATCAACGTTATTAACATTATTGACAATTCTTAAACCTTGGGAAAACGTGCCCCCTAGTTTTGTATCTAAATTCATCTTGAAGATCCTGAGAGAAGTCATCTCTAGAACAAATATAAGAGTGTCACACAATAAATGTAGTGTTTGTATATAAATGTCGCATAATAAAGTAGGGTTCACATGGAAAGGTTAAAGTGAAAAATGGGCAACAAAGTTTTAAGACAATGCATAGTTGAACACACACAGTGTCACACACACACTCTGAAACACACACACACACTAAAACACCCCTCTCTCTCTCTCTCTCTCTCTCTCTCTCTCTCTCTCTCTCACACACACACACACACAGAACTTGCACGCAATAAATACACAAGAATATGAAAAAAATTGAGGTTGGAGATGGCCGAAAATAAAGGTTAAAGAGAGAGAGACTGTCGCTGGCTGTTAGAGAGAGATGAAGATGATTTTTGATACTAAGGTGAAATGAAATCTTGGGTTCTAATTTTTTTATACCCAAAATGTGGTCACGATCCAAAACCATGACCCATTCTGTGACTCATTAATGACTTAAATATGGTCACGGTTCTGGACCGTAATCCCATACGTGACCAATTGGAAACTCGAGAAATGTTCACGATCCAAAATCGTAACCAATGTACTGTGATCATTTTGCAATGTATTTCGGGGTCACGGTTCTAAACCGTGATCATTGTTAAGACCTTTGTGACCGAAAGAGCGGGAATTTTAGTGCCATAATGGGTCACGGGATTCATGATTTTGGACTATGACCCCTTGGTCACGACCCTTGACTGTGGTGTAATACCCCGTACTTTTAAAGATATTTAAATTACAAAGGTGGGCGTAATTTGGTAAATTGAGGAATTACTATGAATAGTAATTATGGAATTTATGAGTGAAATTGAATAAATTCAGAATATAAAGTAAATAGTAAATATTAGTTTGTAAGTGCCAGATTAATATTTGCATGGATTATTTTTAATTACATGTCGCAAGTTGGGTAAAGCGACAAAGAAAATAATTTAAATTGGAAAATACGCATATTGAACATGTTGGGGAAAAATTAATGAATTTTAGTTAAGTACCTCGGATGGAGATTTCGACTGCGCCATTAGGTTCGGAATGGCCGAGATAGTCAAAATAGACTACCCGGGGGTAGTATTTGGGTTCCAGACATTTTTGGACTAGTAGGGGCTCGTAAACGGGTACACGAGTCATTTAACAATTGGGCATTTACCCAATTTCGGGTTTAAAGACTTAAGCATCCCCCTTTCCCTTTCATTTCTACCCTAAGAGAGAGAAGAGAGTAGAGAGAAGGAAGAGAAGAAGAAGAATAAAGAAAAGAAGAAGAAGAGAAGGAAAATCCGGCCAAATTCGCGGGATTCGACTCGAGAACGTCGGATTTATTCCACAAGGCAAGTGTTTAACTTGCATATTGATTTAGTGTGTTAATTTCTCATATTGTAGTTGTTATAAAACTAAAGATTTTTGGGTTGAAATTTCGTGGATCAAAGGGGTTTTCGAAAGATTAAAACGGATATAACTCGATTAATACCCAATTTGAGAAACTTGAAATTAATTAAAATTAATTGTTGGATCTGGGTTCTAGGATGATTGGAACCCTTTGAATGTGTGTATTTATGATTATTGGAGGTTGAATGATGATGAGAGAGGAGATAAAAAGCTTGGATGTGTTTTAATGCAGGTTTGGATTTTTGGAGAAGAAGGTGAATAGTGACCAGCCCACTTCCGGGCTGTTTCGGACAATAAGACAACCGATTCAGCTCTCGGTCAAAATACGAAAGTTGTAGTTAATTTCGATACGGTCGCGTGGGAGCCAACCCCGTATTTTTATGATTTTTCTTCGAATTGTTATGATTTTTACAAGATGTCAGTTCCGGGGTGAAATCACCAACTCGGAAATGCACTCGGAAATTGGAAAAATAAAGGCTAGAATTATTTGGAGATAAATATTTGGGGTTCCTAAAAATAGTGTGGGGACTTCTAAATATTTTTTTTAGTAAGGCGTGTACCTTGGGTTAGTTGAAAGTAAAATCCAAGATTTACCCAAATAGGGGTGTTCGTGAGGAAAAATACTTAAAGGGGTATTTAAGTGTGATTTCAATGTTAAATAAGGGAACATGTATTGGGGTAGTGTTTTAATTGTGTGACGGCTTGTATTATTGTGAATGAGAATATTCAAGGTTATTGGCTAACGTTACGAGAGTTTGGAGATTATAGCCATAAAAGATTGAGAATAGATAAATAATATATATCGGTGTCGTTGGTATTGTCATCGTGCGGTGAGAAAATATCGGAAATGATGTATTGAGGATTAGTTAAAATTGATTAATGCGTAGGATATTCAAGAGATAAATATACTACGTGGGAAATTTATTATACGGGTTGTGCGTATGCTCGAATGTTATTATATACATGGGTTAAATAATTACCTATGGGGAATTATGTATAGGTGAGAGAAATACCTATAATTATAATATGGTTGTGTGAATACCAAATTGATGATATATGTATATAGGTGGAATGTGTACCTATATGATTTTTTTTATTATGTGTATGACATACCTACCATACTTGCTATCACGGGAGGTTGACGTTCGAAAGAGGACAATCTTATCCTGTGTTGCCTTCGGGGGGATTTTAGATTTGGTACCTCAAGAACATAGGGCTGTGAAAGGCTTATTTGTGAGTTGATAAGTCCGCTGCTTATGGGAGCGTAGGTATGTGCGTGACCCGTAGGTACGTGAACTATGTTCGCCTCTAATACGTGTGATTTGTATTGTTACAGTTCCTGAGTGATGTGGAACGGGTAATCCTTTTTATACGAGATATGCTTGGATTGGATAGCAGAGTATGAGTGCACCGCAGCTGAGGCTAGGGGTGCTATATATCTATATATGTATTGCGATTAACATATATGTGTACTTGAGATAATTCACGGATGCTTAATAAATGAGAATGACTAAGCCACTTATATTATAGTTCGGTGGATGATTAATATACTTGTTGCGTATAGTATACTGTTGATATATATGAGATGAGATATCATATAACCTAACCTTGTATAAAGTGAAAAGAATGAATAAAGTGTGATATTTCTTCCGGTAGATTTATATCCGGATTTATATGAATGCGAATAATAGGTTCTAATGAGAACTATTAATAAATACGAGATGGTATAAATATGTTATGTACTGAAGGCCTAATGGATACCGGTGATCAACATTGTCACGTAGTAGTGTATTGAGGGGGTTCCTTGTTTGGATTTCGCTTCGCGAGACACCCCACGCACGAACGTAACGTAATGTTGGGAATGGGGAGAAGTTTAGTCCTTAGTACCCGAATCGATGAGGTTTATTAGAAGATGGGTAATTACATTAGTTAGGTAGGGTAGCTTAACTAGGTTGTCTAAAATGGTATGCGCTAGTTGTGCACTGTTAGAAGAGGGGTGAGGTGTATCTCATGTGAGAGTGATACCAGTTTAAAATATGAGAAATAACATATTTTAAAATATGGATTTTATGCACTTGCTAAAATATTTTCAACAATCGGGCTCTGACCCATTTTCTCTACTTCTCCCCTCTCTTGCTATATATATATAGGTGTCCAGACACAGGGACGCCTGGATAATAATTCATTCGAGTCAGACGTTTGCTGCAGCAGCTGTGGATGCAAGCAGGTTTATTGTAGACGCTTCCATGATTGAGATTTAGATAGGAGGTATTGTAGTCATATTCGGGCTAATGGCCCAACTGTACTCATTTATTCATTTACCGCCTTTTGTGTGGAATTCGATTTGGTTGTATTATTTGGACCGAGTGTTCGGTTATTTTACTTTATTTTATTTCAGTTGTTGCATATAAACTGTTGTCCTTATTTTATTTGGATAGTTTGGTTAAAAAGATTAGTTAATTTAAAATTTTGATGTCGGCCTAATAGGATATTAGTAATTAATTGGTTTTCGACAGTGATGTTAAGAATGATCCACATGAGACTCCTATTTTAATTTGATATAGGAGTGATAGCCCGGTATTTTATTAGGCGGGGTGTCACAGGTGGTATCAGAGCATCAGGTTCTAGTGTCCTTAGGAATCTGTGCAGACGTACTACGCTTTCAGCGTTGCTTTTGATTTGATATAGAGCATTATGATTAGGATTGTTTATATCCTCTTGTGGGATTTCGTTCTCCTGCCATTATGTAAGATTATAGTAAATCTTTTGCGCGCTCATTCGAGATTCGTGCGCTGATTGACGAAGGGCGACGACGGAAGTCCATTGTGAGGGCAGGAGGAGACGGGGCTTAGTTAGAGCTATAAGTTGATGTTGGAAATGAGGATCGCGGTAAAGGTAATTTTCCTTGCGGCATTGTCATTGATTGCTGCAATGACTACTATAGGATAGTAGTTATAATTATCTATGCACCACTATAGTAGAGAATGGTGCTAAACTTGAGTTTCCCAGTGAAGTTAGATGGGGAAAAAGCTTAAGAGGTCTTTGATGAGGATCGTGCATTGAAGTTGAGCTAGGCGAAAATATTGTAACTTCACTTCTAGAAAGTTGAAGGATCGAAAGCTTGGGCCTAGAGTTGGGTATGGAAATACCCATATGTGAAAATTTGAGGAAATTTTTTTCACTCGTTAGAGCAATGTGAAATAGTGGGAATGATGGTCACCATATATAGAGGAGCATAATATTTTGCTCATAGATGGACATTATGAATGAAGTTTCTAGGTTATTCACATAAGAATCGGTCAGAGACCAACGGTGAATAAAGAGTGACATGGATAAGTGAAGTTAGTACCGGAGTAAGGTAGGTACAAGGGAGGAAGAGGCTTCTCCAGTGGAATGATAGACTCACTAGTAATTGGACTTATGTAGAGTGAGTTATAGTTATTTTGGGTGAGGCCCCTGGCTTGAAGAGCAGGGAGCGTATAGTCTCCAGGTCATAATGTCCATTTTATATTGTGTGATTTTTATCAGGAATGAGACGTGGTGGGTATGCTTCATTCTCATTTCCTCGGAGGAACTATGATTGCTTCCCATTCATTGTGATTTGGTTTTTACCAAGTCGATGCGATAGTCCGATCGATGGTACCCAGGATGATGTGTGAGTAATTCCCTGGAAGATGATAGCATTGAGAGACTGCATCCATTGAGTTATAGCTCTGAGGGATGGTTATTTATACTTATATAGTGTGTGATATATAAGTATGGATATACTTGATGTGTATATTATAATATATATATATTTATTTAAGATGTTAAACATATATATACGGACATAATAACGCATGGAATGCGAGATAAATGCTGGATGAGCTCGCCTTGATTACTTGTTTAGATGAAAATTTGATGAGGAGATGTTTCATTACCATGATTTGAATGCATGGGGACCTTATAGATACAATTTAAGGTATGCAGGCTTTATTATTGAGCTGTGAGTTTAAGCTCATTGTTGTTTGGGCTAAGGACTTAGTGTTAGTACAAGCGCTTGGTGGTGTGGCTCCTGGAAAGAATTAAGAGTTTTGACCACATTTTGTCGATAGGAGAGATGGGATTATCTGAGTGGCATATTTGAACTAGCGAACCTCCACGACCGACAAAGTTAAGTAATAGTGTATAGGAGGGGTTCCTTGTTTCGATTTCGCTTGCGAGACGCTCCACGCATGAACCTTAATGACGTCAGGAGTGGAGAGATGTTATATTATGCAAGGATGCTAGTTTTGACGACAAGTCACCTAGTGTAGAGCAAACACTATCGAGTGAGATCCGTTTGATGTATAATCATATAGAGTTATAAGTGCTACGAAGAAGCACTGAAAATTATTCTCTCATCGCAAGTATGTGGGTGAGTTAAGGTGAAGGAAATCGATTTGAGACGTTTATTCAGGCCTTGAATAGAAGGAAAATTCAGAGGAAATACATTTTGGGTATAATGTTCATAGCGCTTTTGCAGAGAGTAGGTTCCCAATTAGTTAGATTTTGCATTTCACTAAGATGGAAGGATATAGTGTTAGAAGTACGCTGGTAGGTTAACGAGGTAAAATTTAGAACATCCCGTTGGTGTCCCTTGGACCTTTATATCTCGATGACCGACGATGCGAGGGAGTAGTGTAACGGGAGGGTTCCTTGTTTGGATTTCGCTTTGCGAGACGTCCCACGGATGAAACCGAGCAAATGTCGAAAGTTGAGAGAGGTCTTGGGCACTAGGGAAATATTTAGAATAATACTCATATTACGTGTGTTAGAGACACCTTAATCTTAAGACTACCACGAAGTAAGGGCAATAAGGCACTAATATACGAAGACTATTGTAAGATAACCACAAGAAGATCGATGGGATAATCTTAAGAAGGATTGAATTTCCAAGTATCGGGTGAATTAAATTTCGAATTATTCGGGTTAAGGGATACCCATGTGTTAGTACCAGGCCAATGAAATGAGGCCCATTATTTAGAGTGAGTGTGATGTATCAAAACGTTTGCAATGGTGGTGCATATATGCACGGATGATAGGGGGTATGGGTACCCTGATTAGTAAATCCCAAAAATGTCCGATATTGAAAGATGTGAAAATATATATGTATAATGTATGCCTGAAGGGCGGCTATAAACAAGGTTAAACGGTATAGCGTATTGAATGTCGTGCAAGATGATAATGCAAACATTTATGTGCAACGAGAGCTAACACACCCGAGATGGGATTGAAAGGTTGTGGAAAGTCATTTAAAAAAAATTACCTCTTAATGAAAAAGTTACCCAATTTATTATGAGGAAGTGGAGCGGGGTCTTACTCAAGCGAGTATTGAAGAGTGGCTTGGGCGTGACTGTATGGTTAGCATACTCCAAGTAAAGAAGGAGTGTATGTAGTACCAAATTCCGGAAAAGTATATGATAGTTAATACTTTAATTATTCGGCATAGGGAATATACCTTGTAGATTACAAGAGAGATAGTAATCTGAATATTTATATAATACTTAGCGATGAGAATAAAACACATATGAGAAGTGTACAATTAGGATGGGAATATGCCTATGAATCTTAATAGGATGTGTGTATGCCTATTATGTGATATTATTATTAAGAGCACTAATGGGTGATAACCCCGGGGGTGCAAGAACATTATTGATTAAGTGCGCTAATGGGTGTTAACCAGGGGTGCAGGATTAATATATATATGTATAGGGATGATGTGACTATATGTGTATATATATGGATTTACGAATATTTCTACTGTGTGAGACTAGAAGATATGGTATTAATAATAAATACTTTACGCTAAGTGGTCTTAACAAAAAGGGTGAAAGATTAGGGAAAATATATAGAGTTGATGAGACTATATATATGAGCATACGCCTTGAGATGGGTGGAATACAGTGAGAGACCATTGTGTTAGGCTATATCTAAATTTGGTTAAGCTAGGACGTAATGTATATACCGATCCTAAAGTAGTGGTACATGCTATATCTGAATTTCGAGGACGAAATTATGTTATAAGGGGGGAAGTATGTAATACCCCGTACTTTTAAAGATATTTAAATTACAAAGGCGGGCGTAATTTGGTAAATTTAGGAATTACTGTGAATAGTAATTATGGAATTTATGAGTGAAATTGAATAAATTCAGAATATAAAGTAAATAGTAAATATTAGTTTGTAAGTGCCAGATTAATATTTACATGGATTATTTTTAATTACATGTCGCAAGTTGGGTAAAGCGACAAAGAAAATATTTTAAATTGGAAAATACGCATATTGAACATGTTGGGGAAAAATTAATGAATTTTAGTTAAGTACCTCAGATGGAGATTTCGACTGCGCCATTAGGTTCGGAATGGCCGAGATAGTCACAATAGACTACCCGGGGGTAGTATTTGGGTTCCGGACATTTTTGGACTAGTAGGGGCTCGTAAACGGGTACACGAGTCATTTAACAATTGAGCATTTACCCAATTTCGGGTTTAAAGACTTAAGCAGCCCCCTTTCCCTTTCATTTCTTCCCTAAGAGAGAGAAGAGAGTAGAGAGAAGGAAGAGAAGAAGAAGAATAAAGAAAAGAAGAAGAAGAGAAGGAAAATCCGGCCAAATTCGCGGGATTCGACTCGAGAACGTCGGATTTATTCCACAAGGCAAGTGTTTAACTTGCATATTGATTTAGTGTGTTAATTTCTCATATTGTAGTTGGTATAAAACTAAAGATTTTTGGGTTGAAATTTCGTGGATCAAAGGGGTTTTCGAAAGATTAAAACGGATATAACTCGATTAATACCCAATTTGAGAAACTTGAAATTAATTAAAATTAATTGTTGGATCTGGGTTCTAGGATGATTGGAACCCTTTGAATGTGTGTATTTATGGTTATTTGAGGTTGAATGATGATGAGAGAGGAGATAAAAAGCTTGGATGTGTTTTAATGGAGGTTTGGATTTTTGGAGAAGAAGGTGAATAGTGACCAGCCCACTTCCGGGATGTTTCGGACAATAAGACAACCGATTCAGCTCTCGGTCAAAACACGAAAGTTGTAGATAATTTCGATACGGTCGCGTGGGAGCTGCCCCCGTATTTTTCTGATTTTTTTTCGAATTGTTATGATTTTTACAAGATGTCAGTTTCGGGGTGAAATCACCAACTCGGAAATGCACTCGGAAATTGGAAAAATAAAGGCTAGAATTATTTGGAGATAAATATTTGGGGTTCCTAAAAATAGTGTGGGGACTTCTAAATATTTTTTTTAGTAAGGCGTGTACCTTGGGTTAGTTGAAAGTAAAATCCAAGATTTACCCAAATAGGGGTGTTCGTGAGGAAAAATACTTAAAGGGGTATTTAAGTGTGATTTCAATGTTAAATAAGGGAACATGTATTGGGGTAGTGTTTTAATTGTGTGACGGCTTGTATTATTGTGAATGAGAATATTCAAGGTTATTGGCTATCGTTACGAGAGTTTGGAGATTATAGCCATAAAAGATTGAGAATAGATAAATAATATATATCGGTGTCGTTGGTATTGTCATCGTGCGGTGAGAAAATATCGGAAATGATGTATTGAGGATTAGTTAAAATTGATTAATGCGTAGGATATTCAAGAGATAAATATACTACGTGGGAAATTTATTATACGGGTTGTGCGTATGCTCGAATGTTATTATATACATGGGTTAAATAATTATTTATGGGGAATTATGTATAGGTGAGAGAAATACCTATAATTATAATATGGATGTGTGAATACCAAATTGATGATATATGTATATAGGTGGAATGTGTACCTATATGATTTTTTTTATTATGTGTGTGACATACCTACCATACTTGCTATCACGGGAGGTTGACGTTCGAAAGAGGACAATCTTATCCTGTGTTGCCTTCGGGGGGATTTTAGATTTGGTACCTCAAGAACATAGGGCTGTGAAAGGATTATTTGTGAGTTGATAAGTCCGCTGCTTATGGGAGCGTAGGTATGTGCGTGACCCGTAGGTACGTGAACTATGTTCGCCTCCAATACGTGTGATTTGTATTGTTACAGTTCCTGAGTGATGTGGAACGGGTAATCCTTTTTGTACGAGATGTACTTGGATTGGATAGCAGAGTATGAGTGCACCGCAGCTGAGGCTAGGGGTGCTATATATCTATATATGTATTGCGATTAACATATATGTGTACTTGAGATAATTCACGGATGCTTAGTAAATGAGAATGACTAAGCCACTTATATTATAGTTCGGTGGATGATTAATATACTTGTTGCGTATAGTATACTGTTGATATATATGAGATGAGATATCATATAACCTAACCTTGTATAAAGTGAAAAGAATGAATAAAGTGTGATATTACTTCCGGTAGATTTATATCCGGATTTATATGAATGCGAATAATAGGTTCTAATGAGAACTATTAATAAATACGAGATTGTATAAATATGTTATGTACTGAAGGCCTAATGGATCCCGGTGATCAACATTGTCACGTAGTAGTGTATCGAGGGGGTTCCTTGTTTGGATTTCGCTTCGCGAGACACCCCACGTACGAACGTAACGTAATATTGGGAATGGGGAGAAGTTTAGTCCTTAGTACCCGAATCGATGAGGTTTATTAGAAGATGGGTAATTACATTAGTTAGGTAGGGTAGCTTAACTAGGTTGTCTAAAATGGTATGCGCTAGTTGTGCACTGTTAGAAGAGGGGTGAGGTGTATCTCATGTGAGAGCGATACCAGTTTAAATATGAGAAATAACATATTTTAAAATATGGATTTTATGCACTTGCTAAAATATTTTCAACAATCGGGCTCTGACCCATTTTCTCTACTTCTCCCCTCTCTTGCTATATATATATATATATATAGGTGTCCAGACACAGGGACGCCTGGATAATAATTCATTCGAGTCAGACGTTTGCTGCAGCAGTTGTGGATGCAAGCAGGTTTATTGTAGACACTTCCATCATTGAGATCTAGATAGGAGGTATTGTAGTCATATTCGGGCTAATGGCCCAACTGTACTCATTTATTCATTTACCGCCTTTTGTGTGGAATTCGATTTGGTTGTATTATTTGGACCGAGTGTTCGGTTATTTTACTTTATTTTATTTCAGTTGTTGCATATAAACTGTTGTCCTTGTTTTATTTGGATGGTTTGGTTAAAAAGATTAGTTAATTTAAAATTTTGACGTCGGCCTAATAGGATATTAGTAATTAATTGGTTTTCGACAGTGATGTTAAGAATGATCCACATGAGACTCCTGTTTTAATTTGATATAGGAGTGATCGCCCGGTATTTTATTAGGCGGGGTGTCACATGTGGCCCTCAATCCTGATCACTGTTTATGGTCATGTCTTGGTCACGATTGTAGATTGTGAACACTAGTATGAAAAAATGGATGGGAAACTTGGTGTCATAATGAGTGACTGGGGAGTCACAGATTTAGACTGTAACCCCATTGGTCACAGCTCCTGACCGTGACCACCCCCTTAATGAGGCCACCCTTAACCCTAGTCAGTTATTAGGTTATGGTAAATATCTAGGGGGTCATATTTTTGGACCGTGACTAGGGTTCACGCTCCAAAATCATGACCCAATTACTAGTGACCATTTTCGATTTTTGGTGTAGTGGTATGCAGTGTCGATTTATCTTAGCCGCCATGGGCTTCAAATACACATCCTAGGCTTGAAAGACAAACATATAAATTAAGCCAATACATATAAATTGACTCGTTCGGAAATATGTCTTTACAAATCTCCCTCTTTGGCTATTCTACGAATAAAAATAAAAACAAAAATCTACTGGTCCATGAAGCTCACTAAGACTCAATCCTAACCCCAAAGGAACAAGTGTAGACACTTGACTGGCACAAACTTGAGCATCTTTGCTCTTGTGAAAATTTTCTGCATCATTACTAAACCTGCACACTTGAACACACCTTCAAATGCAACTTGAATATAATAATATAAAATTTCATATGAAAAACCCTCCTCCTTTGTCTAACAATATCCACTTAAGATAGAACGTCTTCCTCAAGGTATAAATATCCACTTGAGTTAAAGAGGTCGATATCATTTCTCCCCCTTTTTGTTCAATAATAGACAAAGAATAAGGTGAACAATAATAAAAACTCCACCTAAATGTAACATATGTAAGAATAAAAGAAAAAAAGTAATATCATGCAATGATGTGAAGTGAGACATGAAACAACAAACAACTCGGCAACACAAGCACACATTATCCAAACAGTGAACATAAAATACCAATTTTGATTCATAAATGAGATACTAATATAGAAAGCAACAAAATATACCAAAGTTATTATACATCACGCCAATATGAATCAAATATTAAGCCTATGACAATGACAGATTAAATGCAAATGCAAAAATTCAAAACAAGACATACCATATATATATATATATATATATCAATGATGCACATAAATATAGGTAGGTATAAACACCACAAACAAGATACAAAACACATAAATTTTTCACACTGGCATAGTATCGACGTGTCTAATCAAAAGTAGTATGGAGTGAAAGGGCATGAAATAGAAACAAAAGATACAGACCCAATTACTCAAAAATATCGAAGGAGTTCTAATTTATCGCAAAAACTTATCAACCTCAGTTTAGTCTCATAGTGACAAATAAAGAACTCATAGATGGACAAACGTACCCAATGCAGACCAACTTAGAAGATATTGATGATTCTCGGATCAATAACATCAAACATTTAAGCAACTAGGACTCATAAACCCATTCATCTTCAACTTAACTCCATAAATATACACATCATTTTTCTCTCCTTTTCTTTTGAAGATACCAAATTTTGAAGCATCAATGTAAAACTTTGGCCTTGGCAATTTTTCTTTTCTTTTACCTCTTTTTTCTTTTAAGCTCTTGCCAACAGTGGCCTTTCAAGTAAAGGAGATTTATCCTTCTGTATTCTTGTTCCATTGCACACTCATACTTTTATCAAATAAGATCAAACTCATACAATGGTTCTTACATGCACAAATTTCCCATAGTAAAAAATAGTATGTATATGACAAGATTTATAGGAGAGCAACCCACTTCATATAAACTATGAAGTTATAATCCAAAATAGATCATTAAAAGTGTATCCAAAGGAATATGCAAAGTGAATCCATCAGGTAAATCAAATTTGAACCACTCCATGCAAGCATGATTAAGAACAATCCTAAGAATAAAAAATCATAATCAAATGTCCTAGACACATGGAAACACGAAAATAATGAGATTAAAACACACCAAAATGTGTAAAACTAAAATACACATAAAAAAATAGAGATAAGTACACTTAGGTCCCTCACAAAAAAAATTATTACTCTAAAATCGGGATTAAAATTTTTCAACACATAGGTCCCTCATATACCCATTTACCCAATACTTTTTTATTTTTAAAAATCTGCGGTAGAGGCACCCACTCCCAACCCACTATCGTAGCTCTGGTAGCCCTTCGCTAGAGCTGCGACGTGGACCGTCAGAGTTCCATCAGTGGTCACTGGAGCTCCGATAGTGGGATGGGGTTGGGGGGTTCCGTGAGCATGAACTTTTAAAAGTAAAAGAGTATTGGGTGAATGGGTGTTTGAAGAACCTAGGTATTTAAAAACAATTTATCCCAATTTTAGAGTAATAAAATTTCTTGTGAGGAACTTGAGTGTAAATGAACAACCAAAAAATCTCTTTGAGTTTTTAAATAACTTTTCAAAATGGCTCAAAAGACAAATAAAATCTTTTTGTATTTTTCTCAATAAGAGATAAAAAAATAAAAATTGAAATACAAAAGATAAACATCATACAACTAGTGAAAACATATAACATGAAGCATAAAAGCTAGTGTATGAAAAAAAATGCAACCACAATCAACCATAAGATATAGTATGTGAAGAATCATGTCATAGCATGCGAGAATAAAAAATTCTACTATTAAGTGCCTCCAAATCGGATCTCTTAATCCACATAGGTGTAACTTTAAGATTTAGGGTTTGGGGAGCCTTGGTGATACTAATCTTAGACTTTCGGATACATTTTCTAAGATCATAACAAAAATTCTTAAGGTCATATTTCCTATCGTAGTGTGTACAAGTGAAGACACATGGAATGTTACCTTTGGGTACACCTTTTTTAACGTCCCTAACAACAACTAAATCTCTCAAAACATTGATCTTGGATTTAGCAACGAAAGTGTATGTATCATTTAACGCAATTCCAAAATTTTCATATTTGACTTGGATGGTGCCTAACATCTTATTTAGTTTCTCTAACCTAGATTCTAAATCATATTTAATATGACTCGCACCTCTCAACTTCTTCTCTAACTCCACATTCCTGGAATTAAGTAAACACTTCAATTTTTCAAACTCAAGGGACTCCTTCTTTAAACTTAGATCAAACCACGAAGGTTATCTCTCTTTACCTCAACATACTCGAACTTCTCCCTAAGATTCTTCTCACATGCCCTCAAATAATCAATCGTCATAGTTACCTATAACATTTTCCTTCATCGTATCTTTTAAGCACAAGTTGGCCTTATTCAACTTCAACGAGTCGATGCATAATTCTTGAAAGGCCAATTGAATCTCACTCTTCTTCTTCTTCTTCTTCTTCTTCTTCTTCTTCTTCTTCTTCTTCTTCTTCTTCTTCTTCTTCTTCTTCTTCTTCTTCTTCTTCTCCTCAATTGGGAATCAAAATATTGAACCTTGAAACCGTAAAAAAATGATCATATTTAATAATAGAAGACTTTTCATCTAAGCTCACATGACTATTCATAAATGTGGTGTAGTTACGCTCAATGAGGGAATCACATTCCTTTTCTGACTCACTATTACTAAGGGTGGCATTGTATACCTTCAATTTCTCGTTCTCCTTCTTTAGTCTAGTTGGACACTCATAAAAATAATATCCAAAACCTTGGCATTTAAAGAACTTGTCCCGATCATCCACCTTCTTAGGATAATCCATTTTCTTCCTATCATGGTCATTAAAGTTCTTAGGTTTCTTTTCAAAACTGTTATGTCCTCTAAGGTTTAGAAACTTATTGAACTTCCTAGAAAACCTAGGTATCTCTTCAACATTAAGCTCACCATCACTATCGAAATTTGACACATCCTCCTTTTGGTATTTTAAAGCAACACCCTTATCTTTATTTTCATTCTTATTCGTTAGAGGACACATGTTCATATAATAGGTTTTAAGGTCACCTACAAGTTCTTGGACTCTCATAGTGTCGACAACACCTAGGGAATCTAAGATCGTGAGTTTGGTGTTAAATCTTTCAAACAACAACCTTAAGATTTTTTTGCACAACTCTAGGCTCGACGATAGGCTAACTTAAGTTAAATGAGAGATTGACAATATCTGATAACCTGTTATATAATTCATCCAAATACTCACTCTCTAACAGTTTAATCATCTCAAACTTAGTCGTTACATTTTGTAACTTAAAAACCCTAACAATTATTGTATCCTTGTGTGTGGATCATAAAGTATCCCAAACATCATTCATGCTCTCGCAAGTCATAATTCTTCTAAAGGCTTCGGCAGTCACAAATCAAAAGATAGGATTGGCACCCTTGGAATTAAAAGCTGAGGCATTTTTATCAGCCGTTATCCAAGAATTGAACACTTTCAGAGAAACACCTTTGGTAGGATCAGTCCACCGATACTCAACCGAGTTCTAAACGTTCTCATCAATCGATTTTTAGAAAAATTGCATCCATGACTTCCAATAGGGATATTTTATCCCATCAAACAATGGAGGTCGGCTAACGAAACTCTCCTCTCAATTAAAATCCATCTAAACTCTAAATGTTCACAAACACTAGGATCAAACACAACAAACTACAAACTAGTGTAACCTCCTATGCTACCAATTTGAAAAACTTTAGTGCCCTAGGGTTATATGGAAACAATACCAAATTTCAATTTTTTAGTTTGACTAACGTGCACAAAAAAACCAAGTGTTGTCATAACTACTTTATCAAATTTATCCATCCTAAGCATGCATTTAGGTGATAGCAAGAATAAAATAAATGAAAACCACAACACGATAATATTCAAGGAAAACCCACAACGGGAAAAATCTCGTGCGCCACAGCCACACAAGTCCACTACGATATAAGTATGTTTATAAGAACAACTTTGACTTACTCAAAGACTCGACGCCTTCAATCCATGATGCGCTTCTTTTTTCCTTATAACCTTCTTCGTAGTCATTGTTAGATGACTTCTGATAGCCAAACAATGCATGCGCTTTCCAATGTCTCGATATCATACCGATCTTACTTGTCTCGTGACTAGTCTAGCCGCCAATCAACACAAACATGGTATCGACCGACTTGAAACACTCTTTATATGGAGATCATATAACTATGGTACAATACATAAGAGATTCCAAACAAATATATAAATTAAGAATTCTTGGATCTCAAACTTAGGTGTAAAATAGGGTTTTGGAGGCTTTAGATAGACACAAAATTCAATTTTTGTAAAAAACCTTCATAAAAACTAATACAAAACTTGAGTATTTATAGAAAACACGAATTTTGGTGACATGCATTTTACGAGGCAGGTTGTTCAAACCAGAAACATAGGTTCGTTCGAATGATAATAACAATCTCGTTCGAACCAATAACAAGTGCGTTTGAACGACATAACTATTCTTATTTGAATGGAGATCGAACAAGATTTGAACGAGATTGTTCTGAGAAGTAGAAAAATGTCATTGAAGTCCGTTTGAATCTTGTTTAAACGAGATGCCTAAACTCGTTTGAATGAAGTGAATAACTCGTTCGTATGAAATATATAACCTCATTTGAACGACACAAATGTTTGTTCGAATGAAATTAAACCCAAAAATATTTTTTCTTTGAAATACATTTTACAAAATTGCCTCAAAACATTTTATCAACAAACACCGAGATATATCGAGAGATCAAACATAAATATGCATTCATACCTGATTGAGATCCCTCAGATAATTAAGACATTACTCTATAAGTAATATTATATGCACGCATTGTCGATTTATCTTGGCCTCTCTAGTATTCAAACACGCATAATAGGCTTGAAGGACAAACAACTCAAATCCTAACCTATGACCTAAACAGTTCTTGTCCAAACACAAAATTAAGCCAATACATATAAATTGACTCGATTCAAAAATTTATCCTTACAATAATCATCAGATCTATGATTAGGCAAGATAAAATTGGACTAAAAATTTTCATATTATATGTTTAATTGGTTCTTAAATTAAAATTGGATTTATTTATCACTTGGTTTAAAATTTTTAATTTGGTATAAACCTATATGCCCTTATAGTAGTAGCACTTTCATCTCCATAATAATGAAAACATACCTCTTTTCGTGTGCACATAGGTAAAATTTAGCGAAAACATACCAATCACGTTCTTGTGTCTAATTATTTTTTGTTTAATTATTTTCTTCATAGTAGTTGTGCTTCATTTTTGTGTTTGTTCCATGACAAGTCTTGAGGGAAATGTGAGAAGACCATCTTAGGCCCCGATTTAAAATTTTTTTAATTCCTATTGAAAATTAGAAAATCTTTATGTTGATGTGCAACAAATATGTTCCACCTAATAAACAATTAACAGATTGAATAAAGATTAACCGAATTGCAACTATGCATATAGATAACTAAGATGTAATAAATAAACAAAGAAATGGGGATAAAAAACAATGAGTCAAGAGATTTTGATGGTTTAACATCTGGGCACCTGGGCACACACACACACACACACACACACACACACACACACACACACACACACATAGACACACAGACTCACATTATATATATATATAATGTGCCCCAGGGTTTGTGGAGAATACACCACCAAATTTTATTTTAAAAATTTTAAAATTAACTTGCCCCAATTTAGGAAAACTGCAAGTGTTGTTTAAAATGATTCACCAATTTAAATCTTGACCTAAGCATGCATATAGGTGAGTATAAGCAAGAGTAAAATATGTAAACCCTAACATGGAAATGTATGAGGAAAATGCACAATGGAAAAAACCTCGAACGACCCAGCTACACAAGTTCACTACGATATTAGCCTAATTACAAGGGAAAATTAGACTTACTCACAGACTCGACACCTTGAAGCCTTGTATCTCTTCTTCGTCCCTTGTTACCTTCTTCGCAGTCATCATTGGACGCGTTCCAAAAACCATACGATGCAACCGCTTTGCCACGTCTCGGTATCCCACTATTTTTACTTTTCTTATGACTAGTTCAGCTATCACACAACACCAAACATGATATCCAGTGTAGGAAATGCTCATAGTATGAAGAGCAAGACACTTTGATGAAAAACTAGTATATCTCAAAATGACATACGTATGTATAATTCTTAGATCTCAAACATGGGTGTAAACCTTGTTTTTAGTTTAAAAGACTTCTTAAAAGAAACTCATAAACATGGAGAGCTTTTTAAACAAGTTTAGGAACTTAGAAAGCTAGGAAAAGTCTCCCAAAAAGCTATTGCTCTGCACTCCTATTTATAGGAGGTTTTTAAAAAATTAGATAAACTTGAAAAAAGAAGTTTGCATTGGAAAACATGCCAGCTTATTTAAATGACATTGTACCTTATTCAAACTAAGTATAGCAGTTTATTAGAACATGTATCTAATGAGCTATCCAATAATATTTTTGTGAAGACAAATGTTGAGTTGTCCAAATCTCATTGGAACTCGTCGGATCCTGTTCTAACGAGGTACCATATCTCATTCGAATGACATATCATAGCTCATTCTAATGAGGTCGCAAAAAAGTAGTTTTCTTCCAAAAAAATATCAAGGGGATAAAATCTTTTTAAGACATTTAAAAATAATTTTATAAAATCTTAACACTGCCTAAAAAAATCTAGGGATTAAACTTAAACATGTATGCATACCTCATTGATATCCTTCGGATGATAAAGATGAAACTCAGCTTAAAACACTATGTATACTTGGTATTTGGCATCTTCTATCTTCAATAACACGTCACATGCTTGAAGGAAAAATAACTAAAGTCCTAATATATGGCTCAAATAAGTTTTGTCCAAACACAGAATAAAGCCAATACATACAAATTGACTCGATTCAGAATTTTGTCCTTACAAATCTCCCACTTTTTCTATTCTAGGACAAAACTCAAAACTCAAAACTCAAAACTATTAGGCTGTCAAGCTCACTGAGACTCATTTACTAACCCTAAAAGGAGGAAAGTTACAAATTCTTGACCGATACCAACTTGAGTATCTTTGCTTTTGTGTAAACATTTGTCACATTGCTTCTAATGTAAGCACTTAAATACACATTCAAATGCAAATAGAATATAACAATATACACACTCCATTTTAAAAACACTCCCCCTTCGTCTAACCATCTATACCTAAAAGAGGACGTCTCCCCCTAAGTTAAAGATCTCCTCCATATGAAAAGATTTATATACCATTTCTCTCCCTTTTTGTTCAGAATAAACAAAGAATAAGGTGCACCATAATAAAACATTTCTCCCCAATAAAACAAAATCTTCTCCTAAGTGAAGCACGGGTAATCATAAACGAAAAATAAATATATCATGCAGTGGTGTGAAGAAAGAATTTAATTATAAATAGTTAGACATCAAAAACACAAATAATCCAACCTATAAACAAATGATATTAACTATGATGCATGCATTTAAGTATAAGATACCAAGATGATCATAACACATGCTAATATAAATAAAAAATTAAGCATAAGGCAAACATGGATTAGATGAAAATACAAAGACTGAAAACACAAAACATACCATATATATAACAACATATATACTAATGAAGCATAACTATACATGTATAAACGACCACAAAAGACATAAACACATAAGCTTTACACACTCGTATAGTATCAATGCGATTAAACATGGTGGTAAAAAATGAAGGGGCATGGACTAGAAATAAAAGAAAATGACCCAATCACTCAAAAATGTCCTGGTAGATCTATTTGAATGGAATAGTTTATTAATGTTTAATTTAGCCTCCCATGTAAAATAAAGAACTCAAAAGTACGAACAAACACAATGCAAACTCGCCTAAATTTTTTTAATGATTCTCAAATAAATATCATCAAAATAATTAAGCTCAACTAGGACTCACTATGAAAAATCATTGATCTTCAACTAAACTCCCTAAATAATTTATATCATTCTCTCTCTCTCTCTCTTGAATATATCTAATTTTTAAAGCATCAATGTAAAAATTATGGCCTTGGAAATTTTTCTATTGTTATTGCCTCTCAATCTTTTAGTCTCTTACCAATAGTGGCCTTTTACGCAAAGGAGGTTGTTCATTTTGTATCCCTTTTCCGTGCACACTCATATTTTCAATAAAGCATTAAACTTATGGGCAATGGTTTTTACATGCACTACTCCCACTATTGTCAAAAGTTTCATGTATATGACAAGATTTTTTTGAGAACACCTCATCTAGCTCATGTCATATGAAGTTTAAATCCAAAAGAGCATGTGCAAAGAGTGTGTGGAAGCATATATGAAGTTAATCCATCATGCAAATCAATTTCAAACTACTTCATGTAAACATGATTAAGAACAATTCAAGTATTGAAAATCATAATCAAATGTCCTAGTCACATGGATACATGGAAGGAATGGGATTCAAATACAACGATATGCCGCACAATATGTGTAAAATGAAAATATATAAAATTAAGAATCTTTTTGAGTTTTTAAACATTTTTCAAAATGACTCAAGATAAATAAAATATTTTTGTATTTTTCTTATTAAGACTCAAAAAAAGGAAAATCAAAATAGAAAAGATAAAGATCATACAACTAGCAAGCATATATCTTATGAAGAACAAAATCTAGTGTATGTAAAACATGCAGCCCCAATCACTCATAAGATATAGAATGGGAAATATCATGTGATAGCATGCGAGAATGAGCAAGCCTACCAGTAAATGCCTCTAAATTAGATATCCTGACCCATATAGGTGTAATGTGATGATATAGGATTTGGGGAACCTTATTGACACCTATATTAGACTTCCTAGGACAATTTCTAAGATCATAATAAAAATTCCTAACTTGAACTTTCCTACCATAATGTGTGCAAGTGTAGACATGTTGAATGTTACCTTTGGGTTGACCTTTTCTAACGCCCCTAGATTTGGTTGACTCTCTTAAAAGCAAGGTCTTGGATTTACCAATGGAAGTATTAGTATCATCAAAGCAATCCCACAAGTGTCATATTTAATTTGGGTGGTGCCTAACATATTATCCAACTTTTTCAACCTAGAATCCAAATCAAATTTGACATTACTCGAGTTTCTCAATTTCTCTTCTAACTCCACGAAACTAGACTCAGGAAAATGCCTAGATTATTTAAACTCAATAAGCTCCTTATTCAAAACATGTATTAAATCCATGAAAGCTATCTCTCTTGCCCTCAACATACTCGAATTTCCACTTATGAGTCTTCTCACGTGCCCTATGATCATTAATAAATTTATTATTATCATTTCCTATGACACTTTCTTTCATCTTAGCTTCTAAACACTACTTTTCCTTTTCCCACTTTAATGGCTCGACATATAAATCCAGAAATACCTTTTGAAGCTCATTATCCTCCTCCTCCTCCTCCTCCTCCTCCTCATCATCATCATCATCATCATCATCATCATCATCATCATCATCATCATCATCATCATCATCATCATCATCATCCTCCTCCTCCTTCTCCTCCTCTTCTTCTTCTTCTACTTCTTCTTCTTCTTCTTCTTCTTCTTCTTCTTTGTAACACCCCGCCCGCCCGGGGAGAGAGAACGGAGCGCTAATGCGATAAAATAAATCCAAATCCACAAGTAACAAGGTATAGAGCATCTAAATAAACCCACAATAATATAAATCCACTAATCTCAATCTCTTCAATTACAACAAGTCTCTCGAATAAATACAACAACTAACTCGAAAATAAAATAGAAATGTCCAAAGATCTATACATCAAAATAATACAATCTTCTCAACTTGTATTAAAAAATTCTTCCCAAAATATCCAAGATAAAATCAATCTCCAATAATCCATAGCGCCCAAATCCACGCTAACCTGCCACTAAAAGAAAATATGGGGAAGTACACAATACGACAAGAAAGATGTTCAACAAATATATATTAGCGATGAATAAAACATAACAACACGAGTACGAATATTCAAATCAAATCACTACACCAAAAATGACAATCTGGCACGCTTAGGCAAGGAGATTCTGGCACTGTTTAAAACCGTGCCAGATTCTGGCACGGTTTTATCATAATCTGGCACGGTTTGAAATAGTGCCAAAATTTGGCACGGTTTTTATTTGTGCCAAATATGGGTACGCTTTGTTAAAAAAATAACCCCCCAAAATTTGGAGTGGGGACCAAATTTTCAAGACATTCCAATCCCCCCCCCTCTCTCTCTCTCTCTCTCTCTCCCGCTCTCTCTCCTTCCCGGCTCGCTCTCCCTCCTCGTCGCTGCTACTGCTCATCTCCTTCCCGGCTCGCTCTCCCTCCTCGTCTCTTCTACTGCTCCTCGTCGCTGCTACTGCTCATCATCGTAAGGTATTACATCTCTCTCTCTCTCTCTCTCTCTATATATATATATATATATATATATATATATATATATATATTTAGGGTTGCGATTTAGGGATTGCGATTTAGGGGTACTATTTAGGGTTACCGATTTCGGGTACCCGATTTAGGGGTGCTGATATATATATATAGGGTTGCGATTTAGGGGTACTGTTTAGGGTTACCGATTTCGGGTACTCGATTTAGGGGTGCTGATATATATATATATATATATATATATATATATATATATATATATATATATATCAGGTACAGGTAAGTTGCAAGTCTGTTGTATAATGTATCAATTGCAATTTCGGGTACCGATTTCATTGAAACTTGAGGAAAAATCAAAATATTAAGGCTTAAAGAGAAATCTAGATTTAAAAATAATTGTCAGACGCAGTGTGTGTGTGTGTTCGTATAGTTGTATATTTTCCTTTTTATAGCCCTGTGTCTCATTGATGAGTTGATTGTCAGTGTGTGTAGATTTGGAGATGGAAGGGTGGAAATGAAATAAAAATGGGATTATTTCACTAAAACTTTAGGAAAAAAAATGAGAAATAAAGGTATATAGAGAAATTTAGAATTAGAATTAGAATTAATTGCCAAAACGCGTATGTGTGTGTGTGTTTATATATGTTTGTATATTGTAATTTTAACACCTTAGCGTCTCATCAATGAATTGTTTGTTTATGTATATATGTGTGCATGCACATAGTGTGTGTACGTGAAGGTGGAAGGGAAGAAGTGCACTAAAGATCAACTTTTGATTGGTATGAATATGTATATTTACACATGTATGTATATACATGTATTTATACACTTTAAATTTATTAGCTCTATGTTTGGTTGATGAAATAGTGCCAAACTTTGTTGCAAAACGTGGCCGGAATGTTGTTGTGAGCAATCACCGGGGGCTTGGGGGCATATCAATAATTGTAAGTAAGTATTCACTATATGGAATTTTTCTTTATTTTTTCCATTCTTTATTTTTTTTCTTTTTATTGTCCAGTAAGAAACCATTCAATAAATTTCTGTAATTGAATTATATATAATGATGTAGTTAGCATCCATTTGGAATGTTCACTTATGCTAAGGATTTAGTTAGCATGGATACAAAGGTAAGCTTATTGTTCATACCTTTGGACTTGACTTCTTTCTAGTTTATTTTCTGGTTAATTTTGATCACATTAACGTATCGTAGGTCAGGATGTTAGCAGTTTATATGTAAAAGTAGCTTCAGAGCAAGGCCAAGGAATTACAAGTAATGTAACTTTCACATGCAAAATCCCACTAACCCGCTACTGGACAGGTAAAACTCTAGTATTATATTTTACTTCTAATAAGATATATAGTTTTATATATGTGCAGTACTTTATATATGCGTGTCCTTTACTATATATATGGTTATGGGGTTTAACACTTTTTTTTTTAAAATTACATGTTTTCATATTTGAAGTTTTGTTATGGAAGTAAAATTAAAGTTACGTGATCTTATGCTATTAATCGAGACGTAATTGGCTCAACTATGAGAAACTCTATAAGAATATTTACTTATTACTTTAAGTCACAAAACAAAAAATTTTAGTTGTGTGAGCATTCCCACATCATCAGACCTCTTCCAATGATAGGAGTTCTAATGAATGGAGTTTGAATAACATGTGTTAGTAATTCAAAATTATGCCTCTTGATAGTAATTATGCCTTACACTATTGAGATTTAGTACAAACAATTGAAGTCCATATTGACATAGGAGAATAGCTTATTATGGACATGAGTTTTTTACTCATGAGGTCATGAGGTGTATAGCTATTGGATTGCTATAGGTGATGAAAACTCAAACCAGCCCCCAAACGACCTCGTAAGAGGTACGGACACCTCGCACGAGACCAATGTAACTTGTAGGAACTGATCGCATAGTCCCGGGTCTCCCGGTTTAGAATATGACAATAATTTGCAAAAATAACTCTTAGACTTGAAAAAGGCCGTTAAAGGGTGAAAACTCAAACCAGCCCCCAAACGACCCCGTAGGTGGCACGAACACCTCGCACGGGACCAATGTAACTTGTAGGAACTGACCGCGTAGTCCTGGGTTTCTCAGATTGAGAGTATGACGATAATTTGCAAAAAGCACCACTTAGATCTAAAAACAGGCCGTTAAAGGGTGAAAGCCCGAACCAGCCCCCAAACGACCCCGTAGGAGGCACGAACACCTCGCACGGGACCAATGTAACTTGTAGGAACTGATCGCGTAGTCCCGGGTCTACCGGTTTGAGAGTATGATGATAATTTGCCAAAATCAAACTTACACTTGAAAACTGGCCGTTAAAGGATGAAAACCCGAACCAGCCCCCAAATGACCCCGTAGGAGGCACGGACACCTCGCACGGGACCATTGTAACATGTAGGAACTGACCACGTAGTCCCGGGTCTCCCGGTTAGAGAGTATGACGATAATTAATGAAAATCACACTTAGACTTGAAAATAGGCCGTTAATGGGTGAAAACCCAAACCAGCTCCCAAACGACCCCGTAGGAGGCACGAACACCTCGCACGAGACTAATGTAACTTGTAGGAACTGATCGCATAATCCCGGGTCTCCCTGTATGAGAGTATGACGATAATTTGCAAAAATCACACTTAGACTTGAAAACAGGCCGTTAAAGGGTGAAAACCCAAACCAGCCCTTAAACGACCCCGTAGGAGGCACGAACACCTCGCACGGGACCAATGTAACTTGTAGGAACTGACCGCGTAGTCTCGGGTCTCTCAGTTTGAGAGTATGACGATAATTTGCAAAAATCACACTTAGGCTTGAAAATAGGCCGTTAAAGGGTGAAAACCCAAACCAACCCCCAAACGACCCCGTAGGAGGCACGAACACCTTGCATATGACCAATGTAACTTGTAGGAGATGACCGCGTAGTCCCGGGTCTCTGGGTTTGAGAGTATGATGATAATTTGTGAAAATCACACTTTCTTGAAATCAGCCCGTTAAAGGGTGAAAACCCAAACCAGCCCCCCAAACGACCCCGTAGGAGGCACGAATACCTCGCACGGGATGAATGCAACTTGTAGGAACTGACCGCGTAGTCCTGGGTCTTTCGGTTTGAAAGTATGATGATAATTTGTAAAAATAACACTTAGACTTGAAAACAGTTCGTTAAAGGGTAAAAATCCAAACCAGCCCCCAAACGATCCCGTAGGAGGCACGAACACCTCGCGCGGGACCAATTTAACTTGTAGGAACTGACCGCGTCGTCCTGGGTCTCCCGGTTTGAGAGTATGATGATAATTTGCAAAAATCACACTTAGATTTGAAAACAGGCCGTTAAAGGGTGAAAACCCAAACTAGCCCCCTAACTACCCCGTAGGAGACACGAACACCTCGCACGGGACCAATGTAACTTGTAGGAACTGACCGCATAGTCCCGGGTCTCTATGTTTGAGAGTATGACGATAATTTGCAAAAATCACACTTAGACTTGAAAGCAGGCCGTTAAAGGGTGAAAACCCAAACCAGCCCCGAAACATCCCCGTGAGAGGCACGAACGCCTCGCACGGGACCATTGTAACTTGTAGGAACTGACCGTATAGTCCCGGGTCTCTCGATTAGAGAGTATGATGATAATTTGCAAAAATCACACTTAGACTTGAAAACAGGCCATTAAAGGGTGTAAACCCAAACCAGCCCCCAAACGTCCCCGTAGGAGGCACGAACACCTCGCACGGGACCAATGTAACTTGTAGGAATTGATCGCATCGTCCCGGGTCTCCCGGTTTGAGAGTATGGCGATAATTTGCAAAAATCACACTTAGACTTGAAAACAGGCAGTTAAAGGGTGAAAAACCAAACCAGCCCCCAAACGACCCCGTAGGAGGCACGAACACCTCACATTGGACCAATGTAACTTGTAGCAACTGACCGTGTAGTCCCGGGTCTCCCGGTTTTAGAGTATGATGATAATTTGCGAAACTCACACTTTCTTGAAATCAGCCCGTTAAAGGGTGAAAACCCAAACTAGCCCCCAAACGACCCCGTAGGAGGCACGAACACCTCGCAGGGGACCATTATAACTTGTAGGAACTGACCGTGTAGTCTCGGGTCTCCCGGTAAGAGAGTATGATGATAATTTGCAAAAATCACACTTAGACTTGAAAACAGGCCGTTAAAGGGTGAAAACCCAAACCAGCCCCCAAACGACCCCGTAGGACGCACGAACACCTCGCACGGGACCAATGTAACTTCTAGGAACTGACCGCGTTGTCCCGGGTCTCCCGATTTGAGAGTATGACGATAATTAACAAAAATAACACTTAGAGTTGAAAACAAACCGTTAAAGGGTGAAAACCCAAACCAGCCCTCAACCGTCCCCGTAGGAGGCACGAACACCTCGCACGGGACCAATGTAACTTGTAGGAACTGAGCACGTAGTCTTGGGTCTCTCTGTTTGAGAGTATGACGATAATTTGCAAAAATCACACTTAGACTTGAAAACACTTAGACTTGAAAATAGGCCATTAAAGGGTAAAAACCCAAACCAGTCCCCCAACGACCTAATAGGAGGCACGAACACCTCGCACGGGACCAATGTAACTTGTAGGAACTGACCACGTAGTCCCGGGTCTCCCGGTTAGAGAGTATGATAATAATATGCAAAAATCACACTTTCTTGAAATCAGCCCGTTAAAGGGTGAAAACCCAAACCCGCCCCCAAACGACTTCGTAGGAGGCACGAACACCTCGCACAGGACTAATGTAACTTGTAGGAACTGACCGCGTAATCCCGGGTCTCCCGGTATGAGAGTATGACGATAATTTGCAAAAATCACACTTAGACTTGAAAACAGGCCGTTAAAGGGTGAAAACCCAAACCATCCCCCAAACGACCCCGTAGGACGCACGAACACCTCGCACGGGGCCAATGTAACTTCTAGGAACTGACCGCGTTGTCCCGGGTCTCCCGATTTGAGAGTATGACGATAATTAACAAAAATAACACTTAGAGTTGAAAACAAACCGTTAAAGGGTGAAAACCCAAACCAACCCTCAACCGTCCCCGTAGGAGGCACGAACACCTCGCACGGGACCAATGTAACTTGTAGGAACTGAGCACGTAGTCTTGGGTCTCTCTGTTTGAGAGTATGACGATAATTTGCAAAAATCACACTTAGACTTGAAAACACTTAGACTTGAAAATAGGCCATTAAAGGGTAAAAACCCAAACCAGTCCCCCAACGACCTCATAGGAGGCACGAACACCTCGCACGGGACCAATGTAACTTGTAGGAACTAACCACGTAGTCCCGGATCTCCCAGTTAGAGAGTATGATAATAATTTGCAAAAATCACACTTTCTTGAAATCAGCCCGTTAAAGGGTGAAAACCCAAACCCGCCCCCAAACGACTTCGTAGGAGGCACGAACACCTCGCACAGGACTAATGTAACTTGTAGGAACTGACCGCGTAATCCCGGGTCTCCCGGTATGAGAGTATGACGATAATTTGCAAAAATCACACTTAGACTTGAAAACAGGCCGTTAAAGGGTGAAAACCCAAACCAGTCGCCAAACGACCCCGTAGGAGGCACGAACACCTCGCACGGGACCAATGTAACTTGTAGGAACTGACCGCGTAGTCCCGGTTCTCTATGTTTGAGAGTATGACGATAATTTGCAAAAATCACACTTAGACTTGAAAACAAGCCGTTAAAGGGTGAAAACCCAAACCATCCCCGAAACATCCCCGTGGGAGGCACGAACGCCTCGCACGGGACCATTGTAACTTGTAGGAACTGACCGCGTAGTCCCGGGTCTCCCGGTTAGAGAATATGACGATAATTTGCAAAAATCACACTTAGACTTGAAAATAGGCCGTTAAAGGGTGAAAACCCAAACTAGCCCCCAAATGACCCCGTAGGAGGCACGAACACCTCGCACGGGATTAATGTAACTTGTAGGAATTGACCGCGTCGTCCCGGGTCTCCCGATTTGAGAGTATGGCGATAATTTGCAAAAATCACACTTAGACTTGAAAACAGGCCGTTAAAGGGTGAAAACCCAAACAAGCCCCCAAACGACCCTGTAGGAGGCACGAACACCTCGCACGGGACCAATGTAACTTGTAGGAACTGACCGCAGAGAGTATGACGATAATTTGCAAAAATCACCACTTAGACTTGAAAAAGGCCGTTAATTGGTGAAAACTCGAACCAGCCCCCAAACGACCCCGTAGGAGGCACGGACACCTCACACGGGACTAATGTAACTTGTAGCAACTGACTGCGTAATCCCGGGTCTCCCGGTATGAGAGTATGACGATAATTTGCAAAAATTGCACTTAGACTTGAAAACAGGCCGTTAAAGGGTGAAAACCCAAACCAGCCCCCAAACGACCCCGTAGGAGGTATGGACACCTCGCACGGGACCAATGTAACTTGTAGGAACTGATCGCATCGTCCCGAGTCTGCCGATTTGAGAGTATGACGATAATTTGAAAAAATAACACTTAGAGTTTAAAACAAACCGTTAAAGGGTGAAAACCCAAACTAGCCCTCAAACGACCCCGTAGGAGGAACGAACACCTCGTACGGGACCAATGTAACTTGTAGGAACTGACCGCGTAGTCCCGGGTCTCTCAATTTTGAGAGTATGACGATAATTTGCAAAAATCACACTTAGACTTGAAAATAGTCCGTTAAAGGGTAAAAACCCAAACCAGCCCCCAAACGACCTCGTAGGAGGCACGAACACCTCGCATATTACCAATGTAACTTGTAGGAACTAACCGCATAGTCCCGGGTCTCTTGGTTTGATAGTATGACGATAATTTGCGAAAATCACACTTTCTTGAAATCCGCCCGATAACGGGTGAAAACCCAAACCAACCCCTAAACGACCCCGGAGGAGGCACGAAAACCTCGCACGGGACGAATGTAACTTGTAGGAACTGACCACGTAGTCCCGGGTCTTCCGGTTTGAGAGTATGCCGATAATTTGTAAAAATAACACTTAGACTTGAAAACAGTCCGTTAAAGGGTGAAAATCCAAACCATCCCCCAAACGATCCCGTAGGAGGCACGAATACCTCGCGCGGGACCAATGTAACTTGTAGGAACTGACCGTATCGTACCGGGTCTCCTGATTTGAGAGTATGCCGATAATTTGCAAGAATCACACTTAGATTTGAAAACAGGTCGTTAAAGGGTGAAAACCCAAACTAGCCCCCAAATGACCCCGTAGGAGGCACGAACACCTCGCACGGGACCAATGTAACTTGTAGGAACTGACCGCGTAGTCCCAGGTCTCTATGTTTGAGAGTATGACGATAATTTACAAAAATCACATTTAGACTTGAATACAGGCCGTTAAAGGGTGAAACCCAAACCAGCCCCGAAACATCCCTGTGGGAGGCACGAACGCCTCGCACGGGACCATTGTAACTTGTAGGAACTGACCGCGTAGTCCCGGGTCTCCCGGTTAGAGAGTATGATGATAATTTGCAAAAATCACACTTAGACTTGAAAACAGGCCATTAAAGGGTGTAAACCCAAACCAACCCCCAAACGTCCCCGTAGGAGGAACGAACACCTCGCACGGGACCAATGTAACTTGTTGGAATTGACCGCGTCGTCCCGGGTCTCCCGGTTTGAGAGTATGGTGATAATTTGCAAAAATCACACTTAGAGTTGAAAATAGGCCGTTAAAGGGTGAAAACCCAAACCAACCCCCAAACGACCCCGTAGGAGGCACGAACACCTCGCATTGGACCAATGTAACTTGTAGGAACTGACCGCGTAGTCCTGGGTCTCCCGGTTTTAGAGTATGACGATAATTTGGGAAACTCACACTTTCTTAAAATTAGCCCGTTAAAGGGTGAAAACCCAAACCAACCCCCAAACGACCCCGTAGGAGGCACGAATACCTCGCACGGGATGAATGTAACTTGTAGGAACTGACCGCGTAGTCCCGGGTCTTTCGGTTTGAGAGTATGACGATAATTTGTAAAAATAACACTTAGACTTGAAAACAGGCCGTTAAAGGGTGAAAACCCAAACCAGCCCCCAAACGATCCCATAGGAGGCACGAACACCTCGCACGGGACTAATGTAACTTATAAGAACTGACCGCGTAGTCCCGGGTCTCCCGGTTAGAGAGTATGATGATAATTTGCAAAAATCACACTTAGACTTGAAAACAGACCGTTAAAGGGTGAAAACCCAAACTAACCCCCAAACGACCCCTTAGGAGGCACGAACACTTCGCACGGGAACAATGTAACTTGTAGAAACTGACCGCGTAGTCGTATATGCAATTTTTCTTTTTGTATATGCAATTTTTTTTCTTGAATATGATTTTTTTAAAAATGACTTGTTTACTAATATTGTATCTTTTTTGTGTCTTATTTTTTTTGTAGGATGACATTCAATCGTTAGCTTTTATCCACTTGGAACGCACGAAGAAGTCAATGCTTTACAACAGGGGGATTGTGTATTTGGTGTCGTTAATGTTCAGGATTCTATTTTTTTTGTTATGGCCGAGCAGGCTTCAGTAGTTTTATGGTTTATTTTTATGGTCGTGCAGACTATAGTAATTTTATTGTTGACTTTTTTTGCCGTGCGGGATTTATATGGGCAGATTTTATGTTAGCAGGTTTTGGAATGCTAAAAAAATAGACGAAACTCTGCCCAATTTTTTTTTGATATGGGAACTATTAACTCTTGTAATTTTTTGAAGTTATTGTCGACTTTTATGGTCATGTGTTGCTTTATATTGGTATTATCTCTTATAATTTTTTGAAGTTTGTATGCACATTAGTTTATCAACAACCTGCGATATTCATCATTTGTGAATTTTCTTGATTTTGATTTTGCAAATAATAAATATTTTTCCTACTGAATTTGGAATTTGCAGATTTTCCAGATTTGGTTCCTATTATTTTTTTTTTAATCAACTGAAAAATCTAGCACGGTTTTAAACCGTGCCAATGCATAAAAAATGAGAACGCTTATAAAACAATCTGGCACGCTTTATAACCGTGCCAAAAGCGTGCTAGAAAATAGATAATTTGGCACGATTTTGGCGTGTACCAAAAGCGTGACAGATTTAACATCTGGCACGGTTTAAAAGCGTGCCAAAAGCATGCCAGATTAAAAAATTGGCACAGTTTAAAAGCATGCCAGTTTAAAAAATTTGGCACAGTTTTAAACCGCGCCAGAAAATCTGCACGCCTGATTCTGGCACGATTTAAAACCGTGCCAGATTGCGTCTGGCACGGTTTTAAAGCGTGCCAGTTTCCTGTTTTTGGTGTAGTGAATGAAAATCTCAATAGCATTTCGTCATTATAATTTCTCAACAACACTTTAACCGGGTCACCAGGCCTCACCACATTCGCATATGCTTTATCAAGACATAGCCCGGGAAACAAGAATTTTGGCGGGTGCCCAACATCGTGCCATATTAAAATCTCATGACAACATGCTCATCAATAATATAATGATACCACATGAATCAAAATAATTTCAACAATTATTTTCCAGATTTCAATGAATTTATCAATTCAAATATGAGTTCAATTAACAAGAATTCAAAGAGAATGACACTCGCGAGATTTAAGGAGCATATTGTGTAAAACCCCATACCTCAAACCATGATGAGAAACTAACGATCACATCCACAAGATCAACACAAAAGATCTACAAAATCTCCTCCAAGAACCTCCAATAAAATAGCCCCAAGAGCACCTCTAATCTAAGGTTGGAACTCACAAATCTTAAGGGCCAATGTGTATATAAAAAGAAGAGGAATATAAAATACAGTTGCTGCCAAATTTTGTGCCAAAAGTAGGTTAAAAGGGTTGCCCACGACTTCCTTTTATAATGCAAAGAAATGAAAAGTTGGAAGCCAAAAGACTCCATTAAATAAGGCAAAGAAATGAAAAGTTGGAAGTCAAAACAACTCCAAGAGTTAAAAACATTTAAAAATCATTTAAAAATCCGTCTTAACTCCGATTTCGAAACCGTTTGAAATTCTCACCTTTAAAAATAATAACCAACATATTTTAGCAATAAAAATAATTTTATCAAAAACTTTATTTTCCAAAAATTAATTAAAATAGCTCAAAAATTACGCGGGTTGTTACACTTCCCCACTAACAATGGAATTTCGCCCTCAAATTCTCCAAATGTCTAACTCTAAAAAAATCAGGCCAACAATCTCCAAAAATAATCTCGTCTCCAAAAATAATTCCTCACCTCTAATCTCGAAACTTATCACGAATATCACTTAAAATTTGCTATCTCCAAAAATTGCTAACCACGCAATGAACCCAAAACCCAAGCCCCGAGGGTTGCCGTATACCTAAGCTCTGATACCATTTGTAACACCCCGCCCGTCCGGGGAGAGCGAACGGAGCGCTAATGCGATAAAATAAATCCAAATCCACAAGTAACAAGGTATAGAGCATCTAAATAAACCCACAATAATATAAATCCACTAATCTCAATCTCTTCAATTACAACAAGTCTCTCGAATAAATACAACAACTAACTCGAAAATAAAATACAAATCTCCAAAGCTCTATACATCAAAATAATACAATCTTCTCAACTTGTATTAAAAAATTATTCCCAAAATATCCAAGATAAAATCAATCTCCAATAATCCATAGCGCCCAAATCCACGCTAACCTGCCACTAAAAGAAAATATGGGGAAGTACACAATACGACAAGAAAGATGCTCAATAAATATATATTAGCGATGAATAAAATGTAACAACACGAGTACGAATATTCAAATCAAATGCAAATCTCAATAGCATTTCGTCATTATAATTTCTCAACAACACTTTAACTGGGTCACCAGGCCTCACCACATCCGCATATTCTTTATCAAGACATAGCCCGGGAAACAGGAATTTTGGCGGGTGCCCAACATCGTGCCATATTAAAATCTCATGACAACATTCTCATCAACAATATAATGATACCACATGAATCAAAATAATTTCAACAATTATTTTCCAGATTTCAATGAATTTATCAATTCAAATATGAGTTCAATTAACAAGAATTCAAAGAGAATGACACTCACGAGATTTAAGGAGCATATTGTGTAAAACCCCATACCTCAAACCATGATGAGAAACCAACTATCAAATCCTCAAGATCAACACAAAAGATCTACAAAATCTCCTCCAAGAACCTCCAACAAAATAGCCCCAAGAGCACCTCTAATCTAAGGTTGGAACTCACAAATCTTAAGGGACAATGTGTATATAAAAAGAAGAGGAATATAAAATATATTTGCTGCCAAAATTTGTGCCAAAAGTAGGTTAAAAGGGTTGCCCACGACTTCCTTTTATAATGCAAAGAAATGAAAAGTTGGAAGCCAAAAGACTCCATTAAATAAGGCAAAGAAATGAAAAGTTGGAAGTCAAAACAACTCCAAGAGTTAAAAACATTTAAAAATCATTTAAAAATCCGTCTTAACTCCGATTTCGAAACCGTTTGAAATTCTCGCCTTCAAAAATAATAACCAACACATTTTAGCAATAAAAATAATTTTATCAAAAACTTTATTTTCCTCCATTTTCCAAAAATTAATTAAAATAGCTCAAAAATTACGCGGGTTGTTACATTCTTCTTCTTCTTCTTCTTAGGAAACTAAAGCTCTCCCCACTATATTGGGAACTTAAAGAACGATCCTCGAAATCGTCATGCTCATGATTATCTTCGTCGAGGGAAGACATTTCAATTAAGCCCACATGACTATACACGAACTCGGTGTAGTTATGCTCATAAGGGGGTATCACATTCCTCTTTTGACTCACTATCACTAAGGGTGGTATTATATACCTTAAGTTCTATCCCTTCTTCCTTAGTCTAGTGGGACACTTACGAGAATAATGCCCAAACCCTTGTCATTCAATGCACTTTTCCTAAACATCCACATTATTATGACCATCTTTATTCTTAATTTCATGGTTATTAGAGTTCGTAGGTTTTATTTCAAAACTCTTCTAATCTCTAAACTTAAGAAACTTCTTGAAATTCTTAATAAAACTAACTATCGCTTTAGCATCAAGCACACCATCACTATCAGAGTCCAACACATCCTCTTATCGGGATTTCATGGAAACACCCTTGTCTTTATTTGGAGGATACATATTCATTTGATAGGTCTGAAGGTTACCTATAAGTTCATGGACTCTCATAGCATTGACACCACCTAGGAAATATTGGACTGTGACTTTGGCATTAAATCTTCCAGGCAATGCCTTAAGATTTTTCGCACCACTCTAGACTTGGAAATCAACCCACCTAAGTTAAATGTAGAGTTGACAATATCTGAATACTTGTCATATAACTAATCAAAAGACTCATTGTCTAACATCTTAATCGTCTCAAACTTAATCGTTATATTCAATAACTTAGAAACCCTAATATTATCTGTTCCTTCGTGTGTGGATCGTAAAATATCCCAAGAATCCTTTGCTCTCTCCCAAAGTCATAACATGCCTGACATCTTCATTTCATAATAAAGAAATATCATTCACACAATTAGAATTAAAAGTCGAGGCATTCTTTTCAGTCATTATTCAAGATGCATACACTTTCGGAGCACCACCTTTGGTGGGAGGAATCCACCCATACTCAACCGAGTTCCAAACATTCTCGGCGATCGATTTAAGAAAAAATCTCATTCCTGACTTCCAATAGGTATTATTTGTCCTATCAAATAATGGAGGCCGACCAATGGAACCCCCTTCTCGATTAAAATCCATTTAAACGTTAAACAAGAACAAAACGAGGATATAATACAACAAACTAGTGTAACCTGCTTTGATACCAATGTGAGAAAGATAACGTGCCATAGGATTTGTAGAAAACACCTCCAAATTTTATTTTCACAATTCTAAAATTAACTTTCACCAATTTAAAAAATCACAAGTGTTGTGTAAAACTATTTACCAATTTTAATATTAACCTAAGCATGCATCTAGGTGAGTATAAGCAAGAGTAAAATATGTAAACCATAACACAACGATGTATGAGAAAATCTTAAAACGAAAAAAAATCTCAAACGATCCAACCACAAAAGTCCACATGATATAAGTCTATTTATAAAAATAACTCTTACTCACAGACTCGATGCCTTCATGACTTGATGCAGTTCTTTGTCCCTTGTTACATTCTCTCCTGTCACTGTTGGATGCCTTTCAACATCCACACAATGTAGGTTCTTTCCCACTTCTTGGTATTCGATCGATCTTACTTGTCTCATGACTAGTCCAGCCATTGAAAAACACCAAACGCGATATCCACTGCAGGAAATGCTCACAGTATGAAGAGCAAACCACTTTAGTGAAAAATTGGGAGACCTCAAAATAACATATGTATGTATAATTCTTGGATAAAAAACATGGGTGTAAACTAAGGTTTTTGTTTGAAAGACTTCTTCTCAAAGTAAACTCATAAACATGGAGCAATTTTTAAAAAAAGTTTGGGAACTTAAAAAGCTTGCAAAAGTCTAACAAAAAGATTCTACTCCGCACTTCTATTTATAGGAGGTTTTCCAAAAATGAGACAAGCTTGAAAAATGAAGTTTGCATTGGAAAACATGCCGGCTCGTTAGAACGACATTGTATCTCATTTAAATAATGTATAGTATCTCATTCAAACATGTATCTAATGAGCTATCCAATGAGACTCCAGTGAAGGAAAATGTTGAATTGTTCAAATCTCATTGGAACCTGTTTTAATGATATACCATATCTCGTTCGAATGACATATCATAGCTCATTCTAACGAGGTTGTGAAAGATTATGTTTATTCTAAATAAATATATAAAAGGTTAAAATCATTTAAAACATTTAAAAATAATTTCATAAACTCCTATCACCCAAAATAAAATTGAGGTATCAAACATAAACATGTATTCGTACATCATTGATATCCCTTGGATGATGAAGATGAAACTCAACTCAAAACATGATGTTACTTGACCTTTATCCGCTATAATCTTCAATAACATGGCACATGCTTGAAGGATAAACAACTCAAGTCTAACCTATGACTTAAACAAGTTTTGTCCAAGCACAAAATAAAGTTAATACATTCAAATTGACTCGATTCAGAAATTTGTCCATATATACGTATAGGCCATCTTAGGAGCAGACCATTTTTTTCAAAATAATGAAAAATGAATTTTTCGATGAATATGTTTTTAGTCGATCTCCATAGTGAGGAGACCATTTACAAAACATTTCATCAAAAAATTCAATTCAAAAGTGGGCGAGGTGATCATCCAAAGTTTTGATGGCAAAAAATGAACATATTCATCATTTTTGCATATTATTTTTTTAAGTAGTAAATAATTGATTTCTTGATGAAAGTTTTTATGGATGATCTCCACAATGAGGATATCATCTACCAAACATTTCCTACAAAGATTCACTTTTTACTATTTAAATTTTTTTTTTGAATGAGGGTATGTATATAAGAGGTCCTTGAAGGAGAATTTGTGTGTGTCTATAGGTCTTCGTTTATATATATAAATATATATAAATGAAGACCTATAGATATTTTGAGAAAAAACAACAAACATAATTAGATTATCCAGAAAGATAGAAGTAGATGGTTTATATAGGTGTGGATAAAATGTGCCCAAGGCTAACACATTCCTCTTATGTGAGGTACTTAACATGAGTTAGGTCCGAGGCAATGCAATTCAAAAAATTCTACATGTGAGGGGAATATATTTATATATGTTATTTGTGATTATTGTGTAAGAGTATTGGTGTTAATTTATAAAACACTGCAAGTGTACATGCTATTATAAAATAGTGAATGTATGTATGAGTTGGACCCACGGAGATGTGTCAATTTTAGCGTTTAAAAGAATTGTAACTGTCCAACTAGACTAAATGGGGGTAGAGAATAATTATGCACTAAACTAAAAAAAAAAAGTAACTACGAATAATGAGAGAAGCACATGAGAGTTGTAAACATTATTAAAGAACCAGAATTCAGGGTCCATTTATAACGTAACTAATACTGCACACTAATTTAACGTTGCCATCCCTTTTTTATAACTCAAATTAAATTAACTCTCATCGTGTTTAATTCAGAAAATAAGACGGTTAGGTTTGAAATATTTTAACGTCTCTAATAGACGGCTAAAATCCTTATTAGAAAATAAAAGTTTAAAGTTCACAAATGTATTTAAGCATGGACTATCAAAACAATCAAAGTGCACGCATATTTCATGAAAAATTACTATTTTTAATCTCAAAATACACTCTCGTGTCATTTTAAAATAAATACCTAATTTTTTATAACAATTAAAATGAGTAGGGAATAAACAATATTTAAATTAATGTGACACTATTGACAAACTACGATAAACTTAACCCTAATCCTAATAGAAGAATTAAGCTACCATAATGAAAGACAAATTTCAAGAACGAGTAGAAATTTTCATTAATAAATCAAACTTACAATAAGTTCTCTCACAATAATCTTCAATCCTCTAAAAAAATGATAAAAACTTGGCCCTCAAATTGAATATAATCACTCAAAATTTGCTCATTGAAATTGTGTGTGAAAGTATGAGCCCAAGGGTCCTTTTTGTAGGCTAAGGGTTGAGGTGTTTGAGTTAGAGTGAAACTCTCTTTAATTGGCCTAACAGTGTTAGAACCGACCACTCCATCTCTTTAGTCTTTGGATCAGAATAAGGTACTAACTTTTACCCCCACTCAAGGACTCTTATATTTGCTCAATGAGCACACACGTCAATTTTGTCCAAATCGAAGAATAAAAATTTCTGACCTTTTTACGATTTCAAACGACCATAAAAATCATTTTTTTTCGTGCTTTTGTTGAGTTGATCATAAATTTGCACCAAATTCCAACATTACCTGCAAATTTTTACTAGGCAAAATTTTTTACAAATTAGCACAAGAAAATTATAAAATTATTGAAGTGCCCATCTTTGACTTAAAATGACCATTTTGAATCCGAATTCAATCATTCTCGTATTTTCCCCCCCTTTTTAACAAACTGGTCATAAGAACTTATTAAATAAAATAAAATGGGATTAACAAATTATAATTTTGGATATAAAATATACAAAATAATACACTCATCAAATACGCCCAAACCTAAACTTTACTAGTCCTCGAGCAAAATTAAAGTTTTAAAATGTAACCCATTGTCGTAGGAATCATGATTTCACTTAGCATGTACATGAAACCGTTAAACCCCTAGATTACCCTAATGGATGAGTTTTCTCTTGTGAGGGTTTGAAGTGAATATACCCAAAAAATTCAAAAACTCGACTCAATACAAAAGATACAAAATTAATATAACCAAGTCCCAAATGCAAGATTCATAAATATGGCATAATTTCACTTTTCAATTTCAACTTATCGTGCGTGTGTGTATAGCCAATATAACCGTCCATTTCAAAATATTTGATCGTTACTTTTCTTATTCGAAGTTCATTTCGATTTTAAAATCTCACCGGATGCCCTCACAATCGAAAACTTAGAAATTAATTATTTACTCTAGATATATGTGAATAAAAGAGTAATGTTGTATGAGCAACTTTCACATATACATGATCAAAGATGAACTTTTTATAATGGTTGGATATGATCTCATGAACTGAAAATCGATTAATTTTTGTAAATATTGAGTCACACCATAGATCCAATTCGTCTTCTCTCCACACTTTAACTAGCTTTACTCGAGATCGATTAAGACTTTCTTTCGGTTGTATTGTAGGCTCGGATTTTGGTTAGAAATAATAATTTTTGTGAATCAAATTTTTTGAGAATATAGAGTATTATCAGTATTTTGACTTTCAAGCACTTTTTCTAACCTCCATTTTCTTTTCTCTTCCCTTTTTCTTTTTAAACTTACTTTTTTCATACATCATTCTTTCTTTATTCCTCTTTTTTTTCATTATTTTTTTTACATATCATTCTTGCAACCTACTTTTCTTTTGTCCTTATTCTACCTCATTTTTAACCTTGTATTCTCAGAAAAATGGGCATGGACTCTTTTTATAGGATTTTAACTCCCAGTTGGAATTGGGTAGGATAATTGAATTTCAATAAAAGTTTTTTTTTGGCTCAAATGAGCTTACAACGGAATAATGTAGAAAGGTTGGAGTTATGATTCATTTTTGGGCTTTCAAAAGATGCCTAATTTCATTTCTCAAATTCTGTTAATTTGATTTGTGTCTCAAGATGACTTACTAAGACTTATAGTTCTTAAGATTCACATTTTAACTTTTTTTTAGTAATAGAACAAAATAAAAAATTTGAGATCATCAACGAATTAATCACTTATGGAAATTTTAAGTTATTTTAACTCGGATTGATGTAAATCTCTTAGAAACGATGAATGGCATAATATCTCACTAGTCAAAATCTCCACATTTATTCGTTAAGCATATTAAGTGTAAGGACAAAATTTCCAAATGAGTCCGTTGTATGTTTATTTGACTTATTCTCAGAACAAAACACGTTTGAGTCATAGGCATATTTTTATCATCACGATCCCACACAGACTATGACGTATCAAAGTTCATTGAAGACGTTGTGGAAAATCTTCAAAGATTTAATCGTGCCGATTTTATAGTGCATATTTCGTCTTCAAATAAAATTTCATTTTAAGATCAATCATGTATGAATGCGTAATTTTAATGGGACTCAAAATTTTATTTAAAATGTTTAAGGATGTTATTTTATTAAAGAAATGTTTTTAAAAGAGTTTGAAAACGTTTACACTTCCTTTATTCCGAGATAAAGATCACTTAGAGTTGTGTTAAAATCAAACACATATTTTTTTTTCTTCGAATGACTCTGACAGTCGTTCGAACTACATTGGGATGTCATTAGAGTGACATGCCTATGTCGTTCGAGTGAGATGTCGACTTAAAAAATATTATTTAAGGCGTGTTTGCTCAGAGTTTCGAAGCGGGTGCAGTCCGAAATACAATTTACAAATCGATACGTTTTCTGCACAAAGTTTTCTAAGGTTTAATAAGTCTAATACATCCTTAGAGTTTCAAAGACCCAAGTTTTCATTACTATTTGCTATAGTGATCTTTGTTTGCACTAAGAAGAGTTTGTTCTACACTTGAACATTGGGTTTTGCAGTGAAAAAGCGAAGGAGTTCGTGTTCAACATCTTAGACGACACAAAGCCATATCGGTGGACAACGAGACATATGTGGACACATGTGTTATGGATGATCATCGTGGAAGAGGGAATTTTTGCGTGGGCACTGTGGAGGACTGGTTAAAGATCAGAAGATCTTCAAGTCTCATGGGTATCGAGTCGTTGAGTAAAACTTATGTCTGTTTATTTTAATTCCACATCATAGTGATTGTCTAGCTTGGGCCGTCCGAGGTTTTTTCCCTTAGTGATTTTCTCGTACATCCAACTTTGTGAGTATTATTTAATTTATTTTACTTACTTTAATCACTAGATGTATGTTTAGAATTAATCAAGATAAAATTTGGTTAAGTTAAAATTGGTTCATAACTTGGTGCGAATTAAAATTGGAAAAAGGTTTTTCATAAAAAGAAAATTGTTTTGTCATCCTTAAAAACACTTTTCGCATAGTCAAAAGGGGCCTACAAATTGGTATCTGATCTAGAAACATATTTTTATTGTGTTGATCCCTTATTGCTATTAAGGATGAATTTTGGTGGTTTTGAAAGTTTTCGTGCTCTTATTTTTTATGGCACAAATTACGCTTATTAGAAAATGCGAATGATAAGCGTTTTAAAATCCATTAATAAGCGTTTGTGGTTAGAGGTTGAAAAGGGTTGTTCTCGACCAGTCACACGAGAGGGTGAGGTCACTAGTTTGAAACCCGTTGAGTCATGGACTAAGGTTGAAATAGGCTTGCGCTTTATAACTCTAAAGGTTTGTACGTTATTTCCTCACATGTAACACCGAAAGAATATAATAGAATCATGACTTGTCAAACATCAAAAGAGGCTTGGTGTACACTTTCACTTACTCACGAGGGCTGTAGCACGGTTAAGGCTTCTAAGTTACAAAACCTCACTACATAGTTTGAGACGATTAAGATGTTAGAGAGTGAGCCATTTGATGAGTTTCTAGGTTGTCCAATATTGTCAACTCGTCGTTTAACTTTGGAGAGAAGAATCACAACCGTGGTGTGATAAAGAAAATTTTGAGATCTTTGACGAGTAGGTTTAATGAAAAAGTGACCATTTTAATCTCCTTAGGTATGCTTGATTCAATGAAACTTGAAGAGATTGTAGGTGACTTAAAAACCTATGAACTCGATATGTTTACCTCCAAGCAAGTGCCAAAGAAAGAAAAGGGAATTGATTTGAAAGCCTGAAAGTATGAAACTAAAGTTTCGGATGACGATTCCGATTCCGATTTTGAGGATGTCTCCTTGTTGGCAAAGAAGTTCAAAAAGTTTTTTAAATTTCAAAAGCAATCAAAAGATGTCAAAAAGTTTGGAAAATTCAAGAACAACAAGGTGGAGTCCACCCCTAAAGATAAGAGTGAGAAATTTAATAGTGTTGAGTCGGATAGGTGTTTTTGGTGTGAGGGGTATGATCATAAAGTTGCCGAGTGTCCCACTAGACTTAAGAAAGAGGGCAAGAAAATGATAGCCTATAGTGCCTCCTTAAGTGATAGTGATCAGAAAGAGGGAGAGAGTTTCGCCAATAAGGGAAAGTTTATTTCTTTCTTAGCATGTCATGTGAGCGAAGATGATAAATCTTCTCACGAAGATACTTATGTGCATGACACTTTCGAGGCCATTGAGAATAAATCCCAAGTGTGTGAGGGTGAGGAGGAAGAAATTTATGTGAAAGAGTTGCAAGTTTCATTTAATGAGTTTTATGCCGAGGTGGTGAAAGTGAAAAAGGAAAACTCTAAATTACAAGCTAGGTTGAATAAGCGCGCCGTAGAAAATAATGATGCTTTGATTGAGGATCTTAGGGCATGGGGAACGGGAGAAGAAACTTAGGGAGAAACTAGACTATGTGGCAAAAGAGAGAGATAGTCTTCGTGATTTGATGGAGACTTTAAAAAAGGATATTCTAGAGTTTGAGGAGTTTAGGTGTGGGCTTGAGTTTAGGATTTGTGAGTTAGAGTAAAATTTAAAAGACTCGAGTAAGGTTAAGTTTGACTTGGAATCTAGATCGGAGAAGTTGGATAGGATGTTAGGCATCGTCCAAGTCAAAAGTGATAGGTATGGTATAGGCTACGATGATAGAGTTGTTCTTATTCCCAAAGCCAATACCAAATGTAGACACCCCATTCTGTTACCCCCTAGCACTCCTTAGGTCCCTAGTACCTCCCTTCATCACTGTAAACCCAGGTCATGTCCCAAGTACTGACCTGGAGGCCATCGGGCACTCCCCGGGTCAGTTTGACCCAAAAGTCAAACTCTTCATCTTGACTGAGATTGAATGAATATTCAAAGGGCACTGAATACCCTTTCCAACGGTCTACCCCGTGCGCGATTCCGACTTACCATGCGGACGAATGATCTGTTTGCGTCCGAAACTTGACCTAGAGGCCACCGGGTGCTCCAGGGCTCTGTTTGACCTATGTAAACTCTTCATCTTAACTGAGGATGAATGAATCTTCGAAGGGAACTGAATACCCTTTCCAACGGTCTATCCCGTTCGTAATTTTGACTTTCCATGTGGACGAACGATCCGTTTGACTCCGGGAGGTCACCGAATGCTTCTCGGGCCTGGTTGACCAAAGTCAAATCTCCAAACCGGGTCAAACTCTTTGGAATGTGGAAGTAAATCTCCTAACCTTTCCAACGGATGCGCGATTTGGACTTACCATGCGAACGAACGATCCGTTTGCGTCCGAGCAATTCCCCGTCCAATGGATCGATAAATGCTCCTGAGCCATATTTGACCCAAAGTCAACTCACGAATCTAGGAGTAGTCCAAAGGACTTTTTAAGGTCTCTGAATTAACTTTCCAATGGTATGCCCCGTGCACGATTCTGACCAACTGTTTTCCCTCAGCGACCGATTTTCCAAAAAAGCCTGAAGCGTACTGCCAAATGGCAGGTTCCAGACCCTGCCTATCGACACCTTCCGATAGGAAGGAGTAGGTCTATTCCGATCGTCACTCACCTGGGCCTATAAAAGGATGCTTTCACCTCAATTGCAATGGGAGCCCAGATCTGATAAAAATCTCTCTGAACGAATCCCAGAAACCTCTCTCGAAGGCAACGTGATTTCAACATCCAAATCCCCTTTTTACTTCCACTTTTCATCATCCTTTTCATCAAACTTGGTAAATTAGCCACTCTCCATCATCATCCAAGCGCAAGGGCTGCTCTCCAACATTCAAGATCAAGCTCAAGATCTTCAAGAAGGTCCAACTTTCCCAAACTCTCTCTTAAATTCTCTTAAATTCTCAATAACTTGTCTTCTTATTTAGCACTTTTATTATCTCATCTCACACATCCTAATATACTTTTTATTTAGTATTATTGTACATCTTTTATTTTCATAAAACCCAAAAAATAAGAAAAATAGGGTTTGCTCATAAATTCCAAGTAGGGATTCTCACACTTTTTTCACAACTAAAGCACTTTTTCTACACACACACACACACTTAAAAATAAGAGATTCCCCATTTGGATTTATGGGATAAACCCCACCCCTCGTTTTGTATGCAAACTACGTGGACTTTGATGCCTTTATAGGCTACGTAGGCATCTCGGAATAAAACCCGAGACTCGAGTCCATTTTCCCACTTTTCTATCATTTTCTATCTTCTCTAAATCCATTTTCCTTACATTCTATATACTTGCCCTTAATAACGTATTACTCCATATGCGTTATCATTTCATCATAACGATCAACGTAGGGGTAATCACGTAAATCTTATTTTTCTAATATTATTCTTGTATCTTCCTACGGATGACTCGCTTTATCTATTCCATGATACAAGTCGAGGTTTCCTACCTCTATTCTATATATACACATGCACACATATCACGGGGGGAAACAAAAGGAAAATAGAAAATATTCATGAGAGACCGAAAGGGAGGAATGGGTGCCTAACACTTTCCCATTTCTTAACTAAGCCTCCGAACCCTTCTCGAATCATCTTGGTTTCTCACGCACTAGTATGCCTTTGGATACCATCCTTTGGGGTGGCTTCCCCTTTTTCTTTTATTTGTTTTGAGTAAAATAGACTGGCGACTCTGAATCTCTCTACTTTTCCACATCTCAAACGATGCCGGCCGAAGCGCTCTCGAGAGGGATGTGCGGAATCCGAAGGATCCATTCCTCCACGCTACCCGCCCACTCGGTGAGGATTGGGAATGGCCACAGCGGCGACTGCGCTGGGGCAAGAGCGTTTTCGTTTGTGGGCTTGACTCTATTTACATGAATGCTATATTTGCTTATGTTTCCCCCTATATTTACATGTTACTCCTTCTCATATGTATCCCATGCTTATGCTTATGTTCACACACTTGTAGAAATTTCTCCATGTACACTTCACACTACGTGCACCTAGGATCACATGTATATCCCCATGTTGCACGCATCACCCATCCCTACTTGGTGTACCTTTTGGGGTACTTGTACTTTGCTCCCTGTTTGGCATAATCAAGAAAGGCATTCTCATCATAAGATACCAATAAGAGAATCATGCATGATTCAGACGACATCACCAAAGAGCATTGGTATTGACCAAATTTTACCCACTAACTGGAGGGTCACTTCGTGATGGGTGCTGGTACGACAGGTCGCAGTTAGACTAAGCGATATGACTCTCACCTTCCATTTGCCAAGTACCTTCGACGTATATCGAATGGTTCCCCCGCATCATATCGCTTGACCGAAGTTATGACGGGAGGTATATCGCAGGGAATTCGTTCACGTATGTCGAGTATATTGAATTTGCTCTCACATATACCGTCCCCACGAGGTATATGGTGAGGCAATTCACGTACACTCAGGTATATCAAATGGCTTATCCACACATACCAATTGCCCGCAAGAGTACGACGTATATCGTGGAAGTCACGCCAAAGGGGGGAACCCATGCCGATTCACCCAACCAACTACATACCCGCATATAGGTGTCAGACCTAGGGCACGCACTTTAGATTGCCGATTTTAACTCGAAACTCTATCGAAATTTTGGGTCGATCTACTGCCCAATTTTCGCGCATTTTTAAAACGGGACCCTGTCTGTGATCCTGGTTACAAGTCCAAACTATAGCTTTGCATATATTAAGACCCCCAATTTTCCAGGCTCGGGTCCTGTCTGGTATTGCATTTAGGAGAATTAAATACAAGTGAAAACATAATAATCATACAGAGTTCCATTTCCAAAAACATTTCTTCCTTCTTTATCAAAAATCCAAAAACATTTCTCCCTTATTTATCGAAAATCCAAAAATAATTATTCCTTTAAAAAAAAAAAAACTCATCCTACGCCTTCTCAGGTCGATCGCAAGCCCTTGGCCTGGCTCCCTATTGGCTTCGATCTTCAGTCAAATCACCTTGGAGTTTCATCCGTTCTTCTACTACTTCTTCCGAGTCTGAAATCCATCCATCTTCCATGGAGAATACAGATCAAGCTCCAGTCATACAGTTGAATCTGACGACAGTCCTAGCTCAGCTCGTGTCCAAGATTGACAACCTCCAAACTAAGGTCCGAGAGATTCAACGAAACCAGGTTCCAATTCCTCAAGAGCCCGAGGCCCTATTCCCTCATGATATGGGTCCACCCGATCCTATTTGGGTTCCCGAAGAATATCAGCATGCACCACGTGCCCCTCCTACTAATGGGTCGCCGCCTGCCCAGCTTCCACTGCCAAACATTGCCCAACCTATGGATAACCTACCTTTGGTAGTTGATCCAAAGGAGGAGTAATTGAATAAAGTCAAAGAGGATCTCAAGATGCTCACCAAGAAGTTTGACCAGGTCACGATCTCTAAGAATTACATGGACTACACCCACATGTCGCCTTATCCTAAAGCGAGGTTACCCGAGAAGTTCAAGATGCTAAATATCGAGAAGTTCGGGGGGAGTGGACCCCCAATTGTCCGTCTTTACAGTTATCATCGTTCCATGAATCTACTAGAGGCTTCTAAAGAGGTGATGGCCCAATTATTTCAGCAAACTTTGAAGGATAGTGCCCTCTGATGATTTTTATCTCTTGAGGAATCCAGAATCCGTAGCTGGGAGGATGTAGCCCGAGAATTCATGTCATAGTACAAATACAACGAAGAGCTTGAGGTCACCCGTCGTGATTTAGAGTTGCTCAAACAGAATCCAGGAGAATCCGTCAGTAACTTCATAACTCGGTGGAGAGAGCAAGAAGCTACCATGACTAATCTGCCATTTGAAAAGGAACAGGTCAACATAGTGAAGAAAAACTTCTTTCCCCATGTCCGAGCGATGATGGGAGGGCAATAATATCCCCACTTTCGAGTTCTCAGAGGGGCTGGAGTGGAAATCGAGGAAAGCCTCATTAAATCAGAGGTTGAACCAAAGAAGGTGTCCAGACAATTCACCCCTAAAAAGTATGACAAGTCTGCCAGTGCTACCGTTTTGACCATCAATAACATCTCTCAACCAACCACATCATGGGCACCAGAAAGCTGCCCTGCCCCCATCCGAAGGGAATATACTAAGCTCCATGCTCCCCTCTCCAAAGTTTACCAACCCCTATTAAGCTGAAACCTCATCAAACCCTTGGATCCTCGCACATTGCCAAATCCACTCCCAAGAAACTTCAAGACCGATGCTCATTGCGCCTTTCACCAAACTGCCGACCATACCACCGATCAATGCTTTCACCTTCGAAAAATAATCCAAGATCTCATTGACCGGGGTACCATCGACCCACCAGCCAATCCTAAGCCAAACACTACTCACAATCCACTTCCGAATCACACCAATGCCATCTTTTTGGAAGAAAACCCAGATTTCGATCCCTCAACTCAAATCACACCCATATACTCTCCTAAACCTCTTCAAACTTGCCCATATTTCCTCCTACACCCTACTAGCCTCGCTGATCAGTCACTTCCACTCCTTACTAGAGCATGCATCGCTATCCATACCCGTTCTGAAAATGGAAGTATAGAATTGTCACAGGTGTTAAACCAACTCCTAGAGTTCGGGCTGAAATTTCCCTCACAGATGGTCATCGATTGCCAGAAGTTCAGCACACTATTCTTGGAGGCACGAAAGTGGGCCCAAGATTCAGACAAGTGGGTGGTACCAATCGATGAAGTCATCCTAGATGATGTTGTCCAGACTATGGCAGAATTATTCTGACAAACCAACAGAATTTGCAGTATCACCGGGTTACTTGACACTTTGAAGCTACAAGGGCGCTTGGTCCCTTCAATCACACATATCCCCACGGAATGGGAGAACTTGTATGAAGAGGCCGTTGAAGTTGTGGAATGCATCAACTTTACATGGAAAGACAGAGTTGCCACCATCGGATGGGGGGAGAATTTGAAGACTCGAGTGAAGAACAAGCTCGAGAAATAGCTGGCCCAGTATCCGATATATGTGGGATGATATCACTTAAAGAACTCCTCAGAGAAATAAATAGGGTGGAAGAACAACCTGAGATTGACGAGGAAACGAGATTCATGTTCTTTCCTTCTTCAGTAAATCACATGACCAAATCAGGGAGACATTATCAAGTTCCAAGCTCACTACCAGCAAATGACAAAAGGAAGGGCATTGAAAACCTTCCTAGACCAGAGATGACCATCGAGGAGAGCAAGATCCTCGATCAACTAAAGAAAACCCAAGCTAACATCACTCTATGGGGGCTTTTCATGTCTTCCTAGCTGCACAGAAATGCTTAAATCAAGTTGCTCACTGGACCCATAGTTCCTCCTTCTACCATGCCAGAAGAAGCAGTAATCTGGTTGGATCCTTAACCTCTACCAGAATGCTATCATTTTCTAAAGAAAAAATCCCTAGAATTGGGCCGAATCACAATCATGCACTCAATATCTCTGTCGAAGTTATGGGAAAGGCCATGACACTCTCCCTTGTCGATAACATATCCGCCTTGAACTTTTGCCCTCTGAGAACTTTCAAGTGTTTAGGCTTGAAAGGAAGCGACCTCGCTCCAACCTCTACCGCTGTGTACGCCTACGATAATACCAGTCATGAGGTGATGGGGATAAAACTTGCAATAGGGGTTGGCCCTATAAACCCTGTCGTTAAATTCCAAGTCATAGACATCCCAGCCTGTTTTAACCTGTTGCTCAGACGCCCCTATCTCTACAGTATCAAGGGTGTGTCTTCCTCACTCCATCAGAAATTGAAGTTCTTCGCCGATGGGCGAGTCATCACCATTTTGGGCGACAACGAAAATGCCTAGGGGGCAAGCACCAGCAGTCTAATTCTTGAGATACAACACGAGTCAAATGATATGCTCCTATCAGGATTCCGAGTCGAGCCACTCCTGCTCCCGACAGGGGACGGTTTCAAAGAAAGGGTTTGTCCAGAATATGACCCTCATGGCAATGTCAATGTGATTCAGATGTTCAGAAACATGCACTTTATGCCTGAACTGGGGTTAGGGAAAAGGTAACAGAGGATACTTGAGCCCATCGAACTAAAGAAAGATTTCCCTCCTTGTGGCTTTGGGTATCAACCATCAGAACAAAAGCTCAGAAAGATCTGCCAATCTCGACCAAAGAGAAGATCAGACTGCTGTCGAACTATCTCAGGAGACTCCTTAAATGGACGATTCATCAAAGAAGGCGAGGACTTCCCCTTTTGTGATTTTTCAGAACCATGGTATGACCACACAGACAAGAAGATGAGGCCGTGAATGGAGATCTTTTTCCAAGATGGCTACCCATGGACCGAAAGTTTCCAACACCGTATACAACCGCTCATCAAAGATGCCGAAGAGACTGAGGAAGGCGATTCCGAAGATTCCTTTAAATTACAGATACTGGGGATGGCACTCTACATGGTTCATTCAGGCACTACATCAATGGACCCATCCCGTTTGATTAAAGCTGCTGATACACCTCTCCTCAACTGGCATGCTGCGCCAGTTCTACCTCGTGAAATCTCCCCTGACCCCAATGTTTACCCTATTTCTTCTTCTGTTGTCTATCCTTACTCAAATATAATCAAGACCTCTTTTGATGAGGTTCTCAATGTTGTTTTTCCTATTAATGAAATAAATGAAGATTTTGAGTATCTTGCTGTGCCTTACATTAACTGCTTGAATTCTAGTGAAACTTTTGATGATGATTTTACAAATGAACAATTCTTAACTGATCTAAATAAGGTTAATAATAAACAACATAACCTCATTCAAGTTAATGAAAAAGAGACTGTTATTATTAATCTCGGTTCTAGTAGCCAACTTCGCGAGATTAGGATAGGGGCCACCCTTGACGAGCATGAGCGCGCACAACTCGAAGAATTGCTGAAGGAGTTCATAGACGTCTTCGCATGGTCCTATGATGATATGCCCAACATTGATCCTGAAATAGCTCAGCACGAGATCCCCACTCTCCCCAGATTATAATCCGGTTAAACAAAAATTGAGAAAACTCCGTACCGAATGGTCGCTCAAGGTCAAAGAAGAGGTGGTCAAAAAGTTAAATGTGGGTTTCATTCGGGTGATCGAATACCCCATATGGCTAGCCAACATTATACCTGTGCTGAAATCAGGAGGGAAGATTCGAATGTGTGTAGATTACCGAGATTTAAACAAACCTTCTACAAAGTATGATTATCCGCTACCCAATATCGACATGATCATGGACAACACATCCAATCATGATCTCAAGTCTTTTGTCGACCGGTTTGCTGGATACAATCAAATCAAGATGCACCCTGACCACCAAGAAAAAACTGCATTCATCACCCCATGGGGAACCTTTTGCTACACCCTTATGCCATTTGGTCTCAAGAATGCTGGGGCTACCTACCAAAGGGCCGCCATAACCATCCTGCACGATCTGATTCACAAACAGGTCGAGGTCTATTTGGATGATATGATTATCAAGTCCAAAACTAGAGAAGGTCATGTTCCCACTCTCAGAAAGTTCTTCGAATGACCACGACGGTATCAGATGCGACTTAGTCCACAAAAGTGTGTCTTCGGCGTTACAAAGGGAAAACTTTTGGGATTCATGGTTAGTGAAAAGGGGATAGAAACAGATCCTGCAAAGCTGAAGGCCATACTTGAGATACCACCACCCCGAACAGAGAAAGAAGTCTGAGGTTTTCTTGGGAAATTACAATATATCAGTCGGTTCATCAGCCAGCTAACCTCCATCTGTGAACCAATCTTCAAGCTCCTCCAAAAATATTCAACCAAGGTTTGGAACGAGTCCTGCCAAGAAGATTTTGACCGAATCAAACAATACCTAACCCAACCTCTAGTGCTCATGCCACCACAATCTGGTCTCCATTTACTCCTATACCTAACCATAACCGACACTACAGCTGGAGCTTTGCTATCCCAATATCTTGAAGACTCCCGCAAAGAAAGAGCCATATATTACGCCAGTCGTAAATTGGCCGGGTACGAGGTCAACTACACTGCTTTAGAAAAGGCACGTGTCGCACTTGTCTGGGTCACCCAAAAGTTGTGACACTACATGCTCTCCTTCCCCATCAAAATTATATCCCGAATGGATCCCATCAAATACCTGCTTGAGAAACCCACCTTATCCAGTCGAATGGCCCGATGGTTAATGCTCCTAACCGAGTTAGATATCGTGTACGCCACACAAAAAGCTATTAAAGGAAGAGGCATCTCTGACTACCTCGCCGATTATCCTATAGACGAAGCAGATGTTCGGATTTCCAAATTCCCAGATGAAAATATCCTCTGCACCACTCAAGACCTCCTTCGATGGAAAATGTTCTTTGGCATTGGGATACTTCTGATCGCACTAGATGACTCCCACACTCCCATCGCCATTAAATTAGATTTCCCTTGCACCAACAACATGACGAAATATGAGGCATGCACAGTGGGCCTCAAGGTTGCTCTCCAGAAAGGTATTCAATACCTTGATGTCTACGGGGAATCTGCCCTTATCATCGGTCAAGTGCTCAGAAAGTGGAAAGTCAAGGACGAAAAGCTCCAACCCTTTCATGACCAATTAGAAGAGTTAGCCTCCCAATTCTGAGATATCACCTTCCATTACCTACCCTGAGCAAAGAATAACCTAGCCGATGCTCTCTCCACCTTGGCCTCCATGGTCGACATGCCTGAAGGAATAATAATGACCCCCTTCCTAGTTCAAAAGCAAGACAGACTGACCCATTGCTACCATATTGAGCTTGTCTCCGCTGAAGATCATGAACTAGATAATTGATGGTACTATGATATCTGGTGCCTCCTCAAACATGGTAGGTATTCCAAGGGTTCCAACAAGAAAGATCGAATGACCCTTCAAAGACTGGATGCCCAGTACATCATCTGTCATAAATCTCTACTCAAGAGGAACTTCGATGGAACTCATCTACACTGCATCGCAGGGGCTGAGATTGAGAAAATAATGCAGAAAATCCACAACGGGGAATGCGGACCCCATATGAATGGTCACATGCTCGCCAAGAAGATCGTCCGACAGGGCTACTATTGGACCACCATGATCCAGGATTACACCGCCTATGTCCGGAGGTGCCTCAAATGCCAACAATTCTCCAATCTTCAACACTTGCCTCCATGAGAATTATACAACATGACCTCTCCCTGGACGTTCTCCACCTGGGGTGTCGACATCATAGGGAAGGTTACACCAAAGGCTTTAAACGGACATGAGTTCATCCTGGTTACCATCGATTATTTCACCAAATGGGTCGAGGCTGAGTCATACGCAGTATTGAATGCCAAGAAAGTGGCCAAATTCCTCAAGAAAAATATCATCTGCCGATATGGGGTTCCGTACGAGCTAGTATCATATAACAGGTTGCATTTCGAAGCAAAAGTCACAAAATTAGTCAACGAGTACGGGATTTAGAGACACAAATCTTCTCCCTATCGACCTCAGACCAATGCTGCAGTTGAAACCGCAAAAAAAAACCCTCATATCCATCATTAGTAAGATGATTTAAAGTTGTGGGGATTGGGCCGACCGGATACCGTACGCCCTTTGGGGCTATCGAACCTCAATCCGAACCTCTACTTGGGCTACCCCTTACTCCCTGGTCTACGACATGGAAGCAGTCCTACCTGTGGAGCTGGAAATACCCTCGCTACGCGTCATGCTCGAAAGCAAAGTTAGTGAAGAAGACTGGTGCCAAAGCCGTCTTGACGAGCTAGCCCTCATAGATGAAAGAAAATTAAAAGCTTTTTACCATATACAGGGGTACCGTCGCCGAATAGCGCGATCATTCAATAAAAAAGTTAAGGACCGCGGTGTTCGGGAGGGGGATTTATCCCTCAAGGAGATAGTAAAACCCATCTGGGACCCCAGAGGGAAATTCAAGCCTAATTGGAGCGGCCCATACATTGTGAAGAAAATTTTATCCGGCGGTGCCGCCATGCTCACTGACTTAGATGGGGAGGAGATGGCTCGTCCAGTCAATCTAGACCGTCTCAAGAAATTCTACCCCTAGTTCGAAATCTCGACGCGCTACGACTTTTCTCATCCCCCTGCTATTCTAAAACGAAAAACGCTTCATTTCCCTCTACCCAGAACTACGTGGGCCTGATCCTCTACAAAAACTATTTTAAAACATTTTCAAAAAACCCCAGAGGTACGTAGGCAGCTCATGCACCTCACATGAGTGCGGCCCCTTTCTTTTTCACATAATACTATTCTTTTCTTACCTCCGATAATGGAGGTTCATTCTAAAATTATTTGAATAAAAGGATTATGTATACCTTAGCGATCAGTATAGATAATTTAAAATACAAAATTCATCGAAAGGCACAGCTGGATGGTCAGAAAATTATTTATTTCATTAATAAGAAATTACAGTATGAATTACATAAGAAAAAGAAACGGATAACTCCATTCCCCACTACCATAAAAAGCTAAATAAAATCCCCACACCTTTCACACAAATAAATTCCCCAGAACTCCTACCCACAACTACCAAAGGAGCCTGCACCCTCATTATCTACATCCTGAGGCCCCAAGTTTCCCCTGCCTGAATAGAGTGCCACAAACATTCCATGGATCGATGAGCCTTAACCATCTTCGAAAAGACCACAACACCCCCTTCTATGGAGTCAGATAAAACAAACCATCTTTGTCCAGTCTCCACTACCAATATCTTGCTGACTACTTTGCTCCACAAACACTTCATATAATCTTTGGGGATATGGCAAACCTTCCCGACAGACTGATAGGGACGGGCCGACGGACGCCGATTTTCCCACAGAGACCCAAGCAATAGACGCAGGCGCTCAGTCAAATATTCTATCAGAAAGAAGTTTGAGGTCCGAGGGGGCACGACCTGTGCCCAGCCGAATTAGCACAGAAGACGCCAAGGGAAATAAAAAGAGGTCTGTCTGAGACCAACCAACTTCACATATGAATACTCTCTTAGCTCCAGAACAGGCTTCAACTGTCCCCACCAAGGCACTAACCAATACAGACCACAAGCCCCATGCTCCACAAGCCAATTCTCCCACTTCTCAACATATAGGCCAACGCGGATGAAGTAACGCGAAAAGAAGTTGGGTACGACCGGCAAGGGATATTCTAGAGGAGTCGACAAGCGGAATCTTTCAAACAACCACATGAACAGCATCATAGGGCTACCCCTCAAAAAGTCAGAACAACCTTCTCTCCAAGCATCCAGGCCATTCAGAGTCTCCGCCAATATCACTGCCACAGGATTGTGACGATATGACATCCATGAAGTAATGGCTGCAAGTAGTGGGTCCACCTGTAATTCCCCAGTCACCAGCAATAATTTGGAAACCAGACCCAGAACAACGGCTCCAGCGTAGCCAGCATCACCTACTTCCCGCAAATGAACGGAATGCAACACCGTCGGGAAGGAGATCATTCCTCCAACTACCAATGATCTAGCCGCCGAAGACCAAATTGAAGAAGCCCGACCAACAAATCCCTAGGAGAACGGGAAAATTCGGGTAAAGCCGCAACAACACTAGGATTTACACCCAGTATGGTAGAAAATTCCTCTTAGGTAGGACAAACTTCTTCCAACTTAAAGCGAAATACATGGTCTTTGGGGTACCAGAATTGTGCCGCTGCCATCAGCATATTCCACTCAATAGGCCGATTGCGCCACAAGGAGACTCGACACATGTTGAAAGCATCGTAGTCGACATTATAAGAGCACATAGCTTCCAAGGCTTTGAGGTAGTTGGCAAACTAGATGCTACCAGGGAGAGCCATATTGCAAGGCTAAGATACGGTGGGCAAGTAGGTAAGAATGCAAAGGTGCGATGACAACACTGCACCCTTACCCCTTTTATACTTGAAGATCCTCACAAGAGACACAATCCCTACAGAAATCGAAGGGAACCCTACTCCACAAGGTACCAAAGGCTGAAAAGGGTACCATTCAAAGCTTTCAATTGATGGGACTAGACTGAACTGCCGATAGGAAGGTCAGGGTGCTTACCGATCGGCAACCCCCCTATTTTTGGAAATTTCCCTCTTTTCCTCTTTTGTCAAATCAGAAAACTCAATAAAAATAAATTGATATTCTCAACAGAATTTCAAAATACCTTTTCCTCCTTATATAATTCTCCCTTTTTAATAAAAAACTTTACTTCAAAAAATTTCAAAAATATTTCCTTTTTACAGTCTCAGCAGCAAAGTAAAAAGCGCATATGCATGCATTCATCATTAAATAAAAGATAATAAAAAAACTGCATTGCATTGCATATATCTATTTTCTGTGTTACATCATCTTTGCAGGAAATAAAAAGAAAAAAAAGCAAAAAAAACGGGACTCAGCCCGAACCCACATTCTTTCTCTCTCTCTCTCTCTCTCTCTCTCTCAAGAGCTTCCACCCCTGCGGTGTGCTCTCTTCCCCCTACGACGAGATGATGCACCACCACTACCCGACCCAGAGTCCTCTCCAGACGAGGTAGACAGCACCAAGCAAGAAGGGACAGGAACCGTATCCCAAATATGGGCAGTCGCCAAAGATATCCAGTCTCTAATATCCATGAGCCAAGTGGTCGACACCCAGACTTACTGCAAGGAAAGGCGAAATCAGTGTCAAAAGCGGGATGACCAAAACAGAAAAGAAAGTAAGAGAAGAACAAAAAGGTATACCGCAGGTCGAAGGAACTCCTATGTCAAACCCAACTCCTCCGAATCCATCGTATGAGGACGGTGAAACATAGGCACCATCCCTCCATCAACCCGCCGAATGTTGTACGAAGGGGTATGCAGCCGTACAAAAGGGACCTCCGAGGTCGCCGCCGTCGCATATGCCGACGGACCACAACCATTGTGGGAAGATCACACCGCCCGACTAGAACCCGATGGAGGGAAGGGCATCGCATCATATATGCTGAGCACCATCAACCAACTCTTCACAAAATGTATATAATCATACGGCGCAGCCATATCGGTATTTTGCAAGTAGGACTCGCCGATCATCTTCATGATCCTCTCATCCTCTGACATCAGTCGCTCCCACCTCATAGACGTAGAAGGTTGCACGGGTGGTAACACCACCTCCTCCTCAGCAATCTAACGAACCACCCTCTCCTCGAGGTACCAGGAATGGCTGAACTCATGTGCCAGCAAATGCCTCATCCGCGCATTCACCCCAGTCGCCCCCACATCCTGAATGGATGTCCCCCATGGGTAAAAGGTCACCTGAAAATCTCCGAGTGAGCATAAATCAATACAAGATCAGAAGGAGAAAAACCAAGATTGAAATGGAAAGAGTTTTACCCTACCACTGGCCAGGTCATTCAAAACCTGACGCACCGCCTTCAGGGAAAGAGATCCCTTCGACTGTTGATTGGCCTTACGCCATTGATACAATCGACAAAAGTCCCCAACAGTGTCGTCCTTCAAAGAAATTAGTAGGGTATTGCACCCAATCACCTCATAGAACCACGTCTGAATTCACAAGTAAAAAGAGACGCATAAGGAAAATGCGAGTGCATGAAAAGAAAATGCGAATGCATGAAAAGAAATGCACAAACTGAAGAATACCTCAAGAAGATATGTGGCCCCAGTAAAGGTCTATTGGCAGCACCGGCTGAATGCATCCAGAGAAAAATAAAGGGTCGCCAAGGTCAGACTCCCCCAATCATAGAATGGGATGTTCGAAAACATCTTCAAGTATGGTAGAAACCATAAATGAACGACGTCGCTGCTCGACATCACCATGAAACCTCCCAAAACCAGCAGAATGAATAACTAGGCCATCTGCCTAACTTGCAGCCCGTCCTCCACATCGACCTCCCTACCCAGCAGAACATCCTTCAGCAGGGACAGCCGAATAGAATCCTCAGAGACTATCCTCCCTACATCACCAAGTGCCGCACGCACTGCCTTCGATCTCACCCATAAATAGCGATCCACCTCTATCTGCTCTCCATCACAATCCATCCCCATCAGCTGCTGCACGTCTATGGGAGTCACAGTCATCTCCCCGAAGCCGAAATGAAAGGTGTGGATAGTGTCCCACCACCTCTCTCCCAAAGTACACAGGATCGCTGTCGAATGAGGCGTCTCATCTAGCGCCGATGCCAACCACCCAAAACTCACCGAGGAGACCACCCAGTGCACCACAGGTGGGAGATGCTCCCAGACATCCTTGAGCCCCATTGTCCCACGGGCACGCATGTTCTTCAAAGAAATATGAGACTGGCAAAAAGAAAAGTCTCATCAAAGGTCAAGAAAGGAAAAAATCACCAGAAAGAGAAGAAAGCCATGGGTCAGGTTACTTACATAACCGTCGGGGATCACTCTCGAAGAGCGATGACACGATGGCTCCCGCAGCAAGGTCCGTTCATCCGCAACAGGCTCAAACGCATCAAAGGAGTTCTCACTCCCCAAAGCAAGAGGCGCCCTATCCCTCCACACCACATTTGCCCAATCATCAACGATCAACCACTCCCGGTGGACTACAGTGCTCATGAAAGAGGCCATTTCTTGAAGACCAGAATGATATAACAATTTGTAGAAGAATCGCAGAGAGAGAGAAAGCAAAAGAAGTTGTGAAAAAATGAGGGGATTCGTCCCCTTTATATAGGGTGCCAAATGCCATGTCGATCGGCATCTCCCCCTACCATACCGATCGACCCTGACCCCTTGCCTTCACGAGGCAGCCCAAAAGTCCATGCCACTATCGAATGGCACCCCTCATACCATGCCGACTGGAACCCCCCTTAAATTTTGTACAAAAATTCCCAAAAAAATACCAGAAAGCCTCGAAAAATTCCCAAAAATCCCAGGAAGGATTTAAAGCCTTTTCACCAAGAAAAATTTGAGTTCCCTCAAGCGAAACCCCTCTTTCCCAGTAAAACTTCAAAAACCAAGTGAAAACTCCTCCCGGCAAAGCTTCGGAGGATCCTTAAGGATCACCTGATCACTTCCCCAGCGAAATTATCTTACATCACCCAAAATAGGTTATTCCCCTTACGAGGTCTCCTAAAAGCTTCCCCGGCTATCAGCTCCCCAGCTCAGATCAAAATCACAAAGCTCTTTTTCCAGTAGAATCAAAATCCAATCTTTATCCACTCTTGGGTCAGAATTGGCCCCGGTCTTGGATCGTCACCTGAGTTAGGTCAGAATTGACCTTGGTCCTCGGTCGTCACCACTCTTGGGTCAGAATTGGCCCCGGTCTTGGATCGTCACCTGAGTTAGGTCAGAATTGACCTCGGCCCTCGGTCATCACCACTCTTGGGTCATAATTGGCCCCGATCTTCGATCGTCACCTGAGTTAGGTCAGAATTGATCTCGATCCTTGGTCGTCACGACTCTTGGGTCTAAATTAGCCCCGGTATTGGATCGTCACCTGAGTTAGGTCAGAATTAACCTCGATCCTCGATCGTCACCACTCTTGGGTCATAATTGGCCTCGATTATTAAATTTTCACTTTATGCCCGCAGATTTAGCTTTGACCCGTAGAATTGGTCACCCTCCCCAACACTACTTCAGGTTCTTATAATTGACCTAAACCTCCAATCGTCACTCATCCCCAGCACACTCCTTAGGCCCGCAGAATGGACTCGACCCTCTGAATCGGTTATACTCCCTCAAAAGCATCATATGGTGTCTATTCGACGATCATCATTTATTCCAAACTCACCCATCGAGGGGCTCTGTACACACCCCATTCTGTTACCCCCTAACTCTCCTTAGGTCTCTAGTACCTCCCTTCATCACTGTAAACCTAAGTCATGTCCCGAGTACTGACCTGGAGGCCATTGGGCACTCCCTGGCTCAGTTTGACCCAAAAGTCAAACTCTTCATCTCGACCGAGACTGAATGAATCTTCAAAGGTCACTGAATTCCCTTTCCAACGGTCTGCCTCGTGTGCGATTCTGACTTACCATGCGGACGAACCATCCGTTTGCGTCCGAAACTTGACCTAGAGGCCATCGGGCGCTCCCGGGCTCTGTTTGACCTATGTCAACTCTTCAGCTCGACCGAGGCTGAATGAATCTTCTAAGGTCACTGAAAATACTTTCTAACGGTTCATCCCGTTCGCAATTTCGACTTTCCATGCGGACGAACGATATGTTTGACTCTGGGAGGTCACCGGATGCTTTGCGAGCCCAGTTGACCAAAGTCAACTCTCCAAACCGGGTCAAAATATTTGTAATGTCAAAGTATATCTCCTAACTTTTCCAATGGTCCACCCCGTGCACGATTTGGACTTACCATGTGGACGAACGATCCATTTGCGTCCGAGCAATTCCCCGTCCAATGGACCGACAAATGCTTCCGAGCCATATTTGACCCCAAGTCAACTCTCGAACCCAGAAGTAGTCCAAAGGACTTTCAAAGGTATCTGAATTACCTTTCCAACGGTATGCCCCGTATATGATTCTGACAAACGATTTTCCCTCGACGGTCAATTTTCTAAAAAAGCCTGAAGCGCACTGCCAAATGGCAGGCTTCAGACCCTGCCTATCGGCACCTGCCAATAGGCAGGAACAGGTCTATGCCGATCGGCACTCACATGGGCCTATAAAAGGAGGCATTTACCTCATTTGCAAGGGGAACCCATATCTGATAAAAATCTCTCTGAACGAATCCCAAAAACCTCTCTCGAAGGCAGCGTGATTTCAACATCCAAATCCCCTTTTTACTTCCACATTTCATCATCCTTTTCATAAAACTTGGTGAATTAGCCACTCTCCATCATCATCCAAGTGCAAGGGCTGCTCTCCAACATTTAAGATCAAGCTCAAGATCTTCAAGAAGGTCCAACTTTCTCAAACTCTCTCTTAAATTGTCTTAAATTCTCAATAACTTGTCTTCTTATTTAGCACTTTTATTATCTCATCTCACACATCCTAATATACTTTTTATTTAGTATTATTGTACATCTTCTATTTTCATAAAACCCCCAAAACAAGAAAAATAGGGTTTGCTCATAAATTTCAAGTAGGGATTCTCACACTTTTTCACACTTTTCTCACAACTAAAACACTTTTTCTGCACACACACACACACACTTAAAAATAAGAGATTCCCCATTTGGATTTATGGGATAAACCCCACCCCTCGTTTTGTATGCAAACTACGTGGACTTTGATGCCTTTATAGGCTACGTAGGCGTCTCGGGGTAAAACCCGAGACTCGAGTCCATTTTCCCACTTTTTCTCTCATTTTCTATCTTCTCTAAATCCATTTTCCTTACATTCTATATACTTGACCTTAATAACATGTTACTCCATATGCGTTATCGTTTTATCATAATGATCAACGTAGGGGTAATCGCGTAAATCTTATTTTTCTAATATTATTCTTGTATCTTCCTACGGATGACTCGCTTTATCTATTCCATGATACAAGTCGAGGATTCCTACCTCTATTCTATATATACACATGCACACATATCACAAGGGGAAACAAAAGGAAAATAGAAAATATTCATGAGAGATCGAAAGGGAGGAATGGGTGCCTAACACCTTCCCATTTCGTAACTAAGCCTCCGAACCCTTCTCGAATCATCTTAGTTTTGCACCCACCAGTATGTCTTTGTATGCCATCCTTCGGGGTGGCTTCCCCTTTTTCTTTTATCTATTTTGAGTAAAATAGACTGGCGACTCTGAATCTCTCTACATTTTCACATCTCAAATGACGCCGGCTGAAGGGCTCCTGAGAGGGACGCCAGGGACCCGAAGGATCCTTTCCTCCACTCTACCCGCCCCCGCGGAGAGGATCGGGGATGGACACACCAAACGTACGAGAGATCCCACTAGAAACATGAGGAGAGGTTGATATTTTGGTAATCATTCATGCCATCTTTACACTTGCACATATTGCGGTAGGAAAGTTCACCATAGGCATTTTTACTATGGCCTTAGGAATGCTCCTTGGAAGTTAAGGAATATAGTTGTTTCGGTTCCCAAAACACCATGCATAATTTCACACCTACTTGGGTTAGGAAATCGGACTTAGAGGCTTTAGGACTTAAAATTCATGTTTCTCATTTGGTTGCACTTGATTCTTCCCATGCTAATCATATGCTAGTCTTGCATCATGATTTATATCTTGCTAGTGTTATGACACGTGTATCATTTTGTATTGTATTTTTCATTTATTGCGTCTTATTCAGAAAATATAAAAATATTTTTGGTTTTAATTTTTTTTTGAGAAAATACAAAAAGATTTTATTTTTCATTGAGTCAAAATATGTTTAAAACCCAAAAAGATTTTAGGTTTGTTTTTTGATCTTTGAGTTTACATGTTTGATGTGGCATATTGGTGTGCTTGAGATCCCATCATTTCATTATTCATGTGGCTAGGACATTTGGTTATAATTAGTGATGCTTAGAATGATCTTAACCATTATATTATGGAGTTGTTTCAAAGTTGATATGCATTTTGATTCGACTTTTACAGTTTCCATCCTTTCACACATACACGAGTTTATATGGATGTTTGACGTCTCTTGCATATTTGAGTTTGGTGAGACGTTGTTATCTCCATTTTTTCATCTATATGTAAGTAGACATATGGAGGAGGTGTTCATGTAAGAACCGTTTACTGTGAGGATACTGATTAAAAAAATGATGAGTGTTCACGAAAATAGGTTACGAGAGTGTAAAAATGACTCGTCGTGAAAGCCCCCGTTTAAAAGGGCCCGAAAAAAATTGAAGGCAATAAAAATAATCATATGCCTAGATATGGGCCAATTAGTTTATGTTCATTCCAAAAGAAAAATATGATATATTTGGGGGAGTTTGGATGAATAATTTAAACGGGTTTGCATCACGAATCCTAATGTTGAAAAATCGTGTCATGATGCTATTGTTTGTAAATCGTCAAAATTTAGGATTTAGATGCATGTTTGATTGTTTAGTTCATATAGCTCACACTTTAATTGTCACATATGGCTAAAATAAAGTTTTATGATTTATAGCTATCAGATCTTCTTGATCGTTTCATTATGTCGGAATTATGATTCATTTGTTGTAGTTCACTTCCATACATTCCATGTTCATGTTTGAGCACATCGGTACTATGTTAGCATGTAACTCCTATTATTTTTGTTGTTTTCGCTACTTTTTTGCTACTGTTTTGACATTTTCTACCACTTCCAATTATTTTTTTCATGAAAGTTTTTCGTAGGGAAAAACTGTTAAATTTTTAGAACTGGATGTGAGAATTTGACTTTCTCATTCGAGCAAGAAATCAATGTTGCCCAAAGTCTTTCTCACAAGAAGCCTCTGTCATTTGAGCGACAGGGTTGTCTCATTCGAGTGACCAGTTTGGTATTTTTTTTCCTTCTGTTTTAGTACCCTGGATCATATGGTTATATATTTTGGTACTGATAGGTCTCTTCTGAGTTTTTGCTATGCTGTTCACATTCATAGATTTGCTTATTTTACTACATTAAGTTCGTTTAGTCACACCTGATTAGATTATTGATTCCTATTGTGTGATTACTATTTGGTAGCTACGTATGTGATATTGTTGATCACTATTAGCTGGTTGTTTGCATGATTGTCTAGATATATTTCATTGATTATTCTTGTGCTAGATATATCGTAAAATTGTTTATCTTTTCACCGGGTTGTCTATTTGAGATAAAAGGTGGAGAGATGCATGTGATGTAGGGAGGAGAGTTTGTTCTATAAGCAATTACATTTGTTACAGAATTTCTTGGTATCATATGTTTCATCTTTATATTGATTGGTTTACACAAATTGGTATTATATTTTTTTTGCATCGATATAAATTGAGTCCTAATTTAGATATTGTTTACATATTGATATCATGTTTTTCTCACATAATAAATGATTTGGATTTGATTTTACATATTGGTTTATATCATTTGTTCCTCCATACTTCACTAGCTGTTTGTCTGTTTCATGTGTGTAGGTATGCTTTAGAGGTTGGATATTTCAAGTCTACATCATATTCAAATAGTTCATGCTCGCCGGACCATCATTTACTAGTCTTTTCCTGTATTTTTGATTTTGGGTTTATGGGATGGGATTTAGGCATCATACGGCTTGACGACCCGACTTAGTCATTTCATTGTTGGTTCTGTCCCGGAAGAGTGAAAGGGGGAGATTTTTAAGGAAAAAATTTCCAATTGAGTCCGTTGTATATTTATTTGACTTATTCCTGAAACAAAACACGTTTGAGTCATAGGTAGATTTTAATTAGTATGATCGCACAAAGACTATGACGTATTGAAGTTTATTGAAGACGTTGCGACAAAGCTTCAAAGATATAATCATGCCGATTTTATGGTGCATATTTCCTCTACAAATCAAATTGCATTATGAGATCACTTAGTTATGAGTGCGTAATTTTAATAGGACTCCGAATTTTATTTAAAATGTTAAAGGATGTTATTTTATTAAAGAAATGTTTTTAAAAGAGTTAGAAAACGTTTACATTTTGTTTATTCTGAGATAAAGATCATTTGGAGTTGTGATAAACTCAAACACATACATTTTTTTGATCAAACGAATCTGACAATCATTCGAGCGACATAGGGATGTCGTTCAAGCAAGATTCCGACTTAAAATATATTTGTTAAGGCGTGTTTTCTTAGAGTTTCAAAGTGCGTGAAACCCAAAATACAGTTTACAAACCAGTACATTTTATGCACAAAGTTTTCTAGGGTTTTCTAAGTCTAATACATCCTTAGAGTTTCAAAGACCCGATTTTTCATTACTATATGCTATAGTAATGTTTGTTTGCACCAAGAAGAGTTTGTTCTACAATTGAACATGGTTTTTTTCAGTGAAGAAGCGAAAGATTTCATGTTCAACATCGTAGATGACACAAAGCCATAACGGTGGACATCGAGACATACGTGGACGCGTGTGTTGTGGATGAGCATCGTGGAAGGATTTTCTGCGTGGGCACTGTGGAGGAGTGGTTGAAGATCATAAAAGCGTTAAGTCTTGTGGTGATTGAGTTGTTGAGTAAGACTTGTGTATGTTCATTGTAATTCCACATTATAGTGATTATCTAGCTTGGGTCGTCCAAGTTTTTTTCCCTTAGTGGTTTCCTCGTACATCTAGCATTGTGAGTATTCTTTACTTTATTTTACCCGATTTAATCATTATATGTATGTTTAGGATTAATCAAGATAAAATTTGATTAAGTTAAAATTGGTTCACAGCTTGGAGAAAATTAAAATTGGAAAAAGGTTTTTCGTAAAAGAATTTATTTTGTCATCCTTAAAAACACTTTTTCCTTAGTCAAAAGCGACCTACATTAACTTTCGCCTCGATATCCATTTTTGATCATATTATTTGAATAATGTGTAATAATTTCATAAGTTGAGAGATCCATGAATTGATTCTATATTAAGAAATCGTTTCAAAACTTAATTATATTAAAAATCTTTTTGGTTTTTTGAAAATTTTCTAATTGCTTTTGAATTTTTCATTTTTTCCAAAAGTACCATCCTTACCCCCAGACCTAAATTTTACATTTTTCTCAATGTATGCTTAAATAAAGATATGAATAACAAAAATAAAGTAAAGAAGTAAAAGGAAGATATTACCCATGTATTCAACTTATTACCAAATTCCAATCGATCTCACATGCATTGCATCATAAATCAAAAGTCTGAGCAATTGGGAGTCAACCCAATAGAAAAAGTAAACACGTGGAAGCACATAATGAATGCGGTGAGTGTATTTACCGAGATGCACAGTCACATTATAGTATAAATACTCGAAGGGACTATCATAATGAAATTTTGAATGACACGCTAAGCCTAGGTTTCCCTCATACTCGAGATTGAATAAATCGGGCTCTAAATCAGATGATACTCTAGCCATTTCCTCGATCTCATCGAATGACTCAAATGACACAAGTGGACGTGGTGGAAAAGGATAATGCGGTATGACAAAACAATCATCACCGAGTGGAAATGCTCTAATGGTTTTCTTCACTATCTCATCATTGATAGATAAAACATCACATGTCAGCATACTCTTAAAAGGCTCGAGTTCGCGTTCTTAGAGAAGGAATTGATCTCTCTTATCATTCCAGTCGCTCTTATCTAAATGACAAAGTGAGTCCAATAATGATTGGACTTTAACAGTGAGATCCTCATCAACCGGGCCGAATTCTTTCTCAAACTCTTTAAGACTCATATCTAGAGACATATCAGGTGGTCAAGCATGTATATCGACTGTGTCACAATCTTGTAGGGTAGTGACATCTTTCACTACTTGAATGTACTTGACTTCATTCTCTCCCTCATTGGATGATCGCCTTTCTAAATTAAACACATTATTACATCGAATGACAATGTTATAAGTGGCCAAAAAGGGTCGACTGAGGATGATCGAGATTTGTGTGTTGCATGTTTAAGATCACAAATTCTATCGAAAAGATAAACTCACCCACTTTAATTAATACATCCTCAATAATACCTTTACGCACCTTATTATATCAGTCGGCTAAGGATAAGGTCATCTTAGTGGTCTTTCACTCCCACAATTTAGTTTATTGTACACGGTGTACGGAGAAAGGTTCATTATTGCTCCTAGGTCTAAGATATCTTTCTCAAAGTATTGCTCCACTATCTTGACAAAGATCATCGACATCCTGGGATCCTTATACTTAATAAAAATATTATAGGAAATAATTGAGTTAGATTGCTTCACAAGAAGAGCTTTCTTGGGCACGTTGGTGTTTCTCTTGAAGGTACAAAAGTCCTTCAATAATTTGGCACAGGATGAGACTTGTTGTATAGCATCAAGTGGCGGGATATTAAATTGTACTTGCTTGAACGGTTAGACCATTTTATCAACGTATGCCTTCTTCTGTTGTGGAACCAAACGTTTGGAAATGGAGCTTTTGGGATATAGGTCTTTACAGGTGCATGGAAAGATGATGGTGGAGAGGAAGTTGGATCCACATGTGGATCTTGCTTCTCCTTATGTTTCTTAGATTCACTCTCAGTGTGTGGTGAGACATTCTTTTTGACTTACTTATTGGACCTAAGTGTAATGATGACTTTGACATCCTCTTGGGTTAATGATGAACCAACGTTTTCCTTTAGGCATGTTCCCTTTAGGATTGGGCTAAGTTTGACTCAGAGTTCCTTGCTTATTTCTCTCACTCAATGCGTTCGCTAGTTGGCTCACTTGAACCTCGAGTTTGGCTATGGATTGAATGTTTGTGTGTAATCTATGTTAAGTGGATTGGATGACACATTGAGTCATCTACTAGAGTTAAAAGGTACTTTGAGCAAGTAAATTCACTGTATCCTCTAAAGCTTGGATCTTTGGGATGAAGGATACAATGGCTAAAGATCATTCTTTTGGATACTCGAGTATAGGTTATCGGAAGACTGACTAACACCTCCTTAGTACTAACCTTTAGACCATGAAAGATTGGGGTGGTCTCGCGACCCCATATTGTACGCATTGGAATATGAGTCGTACTTCGGCCTACTTTGGTAGAGGGTATTTTTTTGCTGAGCTAAAATATTGTTATCCAGAAGTGTGGGGAAATTTTTTCCCAAATGATCGAATGCTTCACAACGTAAACACATGGGGGGTGGCTACATGTTGGATGGATGTGGGTGCGGCATGGGTTCCCACTTTACTCGTCTCTAAAGATTTTAAATGTCTGGAAAAGGTGACCATTTTAGCATTTAAATAAAAACTTTGTTCGACGTGGTGAACGAATCCATCTTCGGACATGCTGGACTTAGATGCTCTATTGGGTGCCCATCCCTGGGACTTTCACCGCGTCTTTTAGGAATAACCATGCATCAATCTCACTTTTCTCGATAAAATCACCGTTGTATAGTAACTCAAGCATAGTTTGAGTATTACAATCGAACCCCTTATACAAAATTTTAACTTGGTATCCATCTCAATCCCATGGCGCGGACATTGTAGTAGCAAGTCCATGAATCGCTCTAAATTCATCCACACGACTTCTCCCTCCTTTTAGCCAAATGTATTATTGGCATGACGTCTATACGCCATCTTTTGGTTGGGGAGAAATATCTGCAGGAAGGCGACACTCATTTGGTTCCAATTGGTAATGGATTCGGGTTCTAACGAGTTAAACAAACTCTTGGTTTTGTCTTTCAACGAGAATGGGAACAATTTAAGTTTAACAATCTCATCCGTGAGTTATGGTTACTTAATGGTCCCACCTATCTCCTTGAATTCTCCAATATCAAGGTAAGGATCTTCTTTTTTGGTACCTTGAAACACGAGCAATAATTGGATTGTTCTAGAATGGAATTGGAAATTGTTTGCATTGTGCTTGAGTAAACATATGCATGAAGGTTGACTAGACCTAGCCGAATAAATGTAATCTGTAAGGGAACGTAAGTATCGAAAATGCTAGACTCCACACTTGACAAACGACTGATATGACTAGTCAATACAGAGAATCAATTATCCTATCTTAGAATCGGATATTAGACTACTATATTTCTAGAAATGGGATTTTGCTATTCTCTTCAAAATTTCCGTTCGAGATTATCATTGTTCCATCATTTTGAAAGTCATAATTTAAGTTCTCGAAGAATTATACTTTATAAAGGACTTTATATCTTGGGGAAGTCTACTACAAAAAGGATCATTGTTATTGAATAAGTCCACTTCAAATGGGATTCTTGATCTTTAAAAGTTATACTTCAAGAAGAACTCTAGGCCATGATGGAAAGGTGAAATTGTTTTCTATTTGAATTATAATTACATGTAATTGTGTTTCATCATGATTTTACATTCTATATTCATGTTTATAATTATCGTGTTCTAATTAAACAATTAATTAGGAACCCACAATATTATGGACAATGTGGATTAATATTGTGATTGACCTAGATCATGATGTTTTAAAAATGAAAATTTCCTAGTTATTTTCTATAATTTAATTTCATCGGGTAATCAATAATTTTGGTCTTCAACTTTTATATTAATTAAAAATAATTTTATTTTGGGAAAACTACAATAGTGAGACCGGGTTATTTAACATATACAAGAAATTAAGAAATTACTGATAATTTAATTAAGGGATTTAGAATTGAAAAAATCTTTTCAAAAAATACCCTCAAGTTCAAAATATTAACTGGGAGAGGGGTATCAGCAGGAACCCCACGGTCTTTATTGGTGTTTTAAAAATGTGATGTGATTAATTTCTCGCATTATTTTTGTTTATCCCCTCAACGGATGAAATTAATCATGACATCCGGTATTCTTAAAACACTTAAGTGATGATTCTTACAATTCGAATGTGAGTGAGTTAGATCCCCCCCCCCCCCCCCCCCCCCCGAGGAATCTTTATACTAGTGATTTAAAATGTGAGGAAGGAGACGAAGGTATACACTTAAGCATAATTTATGATATCCTCCCTAACAGAGTCACTATCATTAATGTGGGACCAAAAGACATTGGCTATTCAATTATGTAGGAAAAAAGTTTCTTAAAATATTTGGAGAACATAATTGAAAAATGAAAAGTCTATCTAGTTCAGGGAAGGGTGATTTAATCTCCCAAGAATTAGGATTCTCAACGGGATTAGTTTTAAATGGAAATAGAGGGAAGCCAAGTTTAATATAATTAAAAGTTAGTTCTTACATATTTAATTGGAAATTGATTTTTTGATTGATGATTCTAAGTTTTAAAAAATGGATTCAACTTCTAATCACTATTTTAGTCTTAAAGCTAAAAGTTTTAATTGGAACAAATTTTAAGGACTAAATATTTAATTGAATATTATTCTAACTACAGAGGATAATAAACTTATTTAACCCATCATTCCCATAAATATTTTAAAATTTTGATGTGAATGATTCCTTGCATGAGCTTCATTATCAACAACGGAGGGAATTGATCACAATATCATGATATTTAAACTTTTTGGTGATTATTTCAAATTAAATATTATATATGTTCGGTACCCCAATGGGAACGTTCTGTATGTACATATTTAATTTTAAATAATATAATGACGGGGATGAGTAAACCTCGATCTTGGTTGATGACCCTCAAGTAAGAATTATGTTCATAAAATTATATTTATCATTAGTTGAATAAGGGATTCTTTGGGTTAGAAATAGACGGGGAAACCCATATCCATTTTGTAGTCTAGCAATGAGCATCATTAGAAGATAATTCATGGTTTTAGTTATTCATAAGGTCTTTAATTCTTTTTTGAAAGGGAGGTAGAAGCAGAATCTAAGTCTCAAGTGCAAAGATATGGGGTTCAGAGAATTTATATTCCTCGAGAAGTAGCGAAAAAGACAAAAGGAGAGTGTTTTCATTACAAGTACTTAGTACATTGATAGCAACACGTCCAATTTTCCTAGAACTATAAGTAAAAGGACATGATAAAGTTTTTTCTCTTAAAAGTAGAAGCCTAATTTATTGTTTGATCTACAAGAACCTGGTGTGTGGATTTGAAAGCCATAAATGAGGTTTATAATTATTTGTAGAGGTTCCAAGTAACATAATAACTAATTAAGGAAGATATGTTCCTAATAATGGGCAACAAGAGTAAGGAATCAATATTAGAAGTAGGGTATTTATCTTATGTTTTGGTGGATACATAAAGATAATGTTTGAAAATTATTTTTATGTACCTGGTTTAAGAAGAAAAGTTAGTTTCAGTTTCTAAATTGGTTTTGAATAAATATTCAATTATTTATAAAATTGTTTTTTTTTTATCAAATTTGGGATATCTTTAAATTGTTCTAGTAAATTAGAGAATAATTTATACAATATAAGGTTTGTCCCACCAATACTCCTAAACGCTAAAATGAATAACATTAATGGGCAAGTCATTAAATAGGAGCTTTCCTTCTTAGTTGAACTAAACACAATTTTAACACTTACGCTTAGGTTATCTAAAAGGAATTCAAAGACTGATTTGAAATGGATAATTGAGATCATTGAAAGTGGAGGTACTTTCAACCTGTGAATCCCATTTAGAAGGTAAAATGTCCTAGAGGCCCATCATAGATAAAAGATAGAGAATCAAACTGTGTTGGACATTAGCTCATTTCGATTTGTTCGATCCTTTGACTATCCAAACAAGAGTTGGTTTTGGGTACTTTATCGATTAAATTGATGATTACTCAAGGTACGGATATGTTTACCTTATGAACCTTAATTTTAAAGCCTCTAGTTAGTTCAAAGTGTATAATACTAGGGTAGAGTATATGTGGGGCAAGCTAATCCAAAACCTACTATCTAATCATGATTATGTGTACCTCTTAGGATAATTTATGAATCATTTATCGGATGTGGGGAGTATATCCTAGTTATCTACACCGGGTATTACACTATGGAATGGTGTAGCATATAGAAGGAATAAGACTCTTGGAGATATTATAAAGTACACGGTTAATTATCTAGGACTGCACAATTCTTATTGGTATTTTTTATTAAGAGACGGATAAATAAATTCTAAATTTAGTTCCATTTAATTAGGTATCCTTAAATCCCATGGAAATAAGGAGTGGGCACAAGCTCATTTTAGTAAATGTTCAGATCTAGGGGTGCCCGCCACTACTGCTGTGGGAGAAACTTATTAAGTTAGAATCAATGACAAAAGTATGTGTCTTTATTGGTTATCCCAAAGGTCCTAAAGGTAGTTTATGTAATATTACTAAGATCAATATGGCCATTGATTATATCAATGTACAATTCTTTAAAGAGGATTATGTAATAAACCACAGGCCCAAGAGTAAACAAGACTTACGAGAGATTAAAAAGGAACATCAGATTACCAATTTTATTAGACTACCCATACATGACGAAGTACAATTTGATATCGATAATACACTACACCAAATCCAGCGAATGGTCACGCCCAGTTGGTCACGGCCCAAGTCCCTGACCAGCTGGTCGCGGACTTGGGCCGTGACCATCTCAGTTTTTGGCGTGACCATATTCATTACCACACTGAGTCATGGATGCTCTGGAGGTGGTCACGGACCAAATCCATGACCACTGTGGGTCACGGACTTGGGCCATGACCAGGTCGTGACCATTTTGGCTCCAAATTAGCTCTAAAATTCCCTACAAACCTGGTCGCGGATGGGTCACGAACTTGGACCGTGACCATAGGTATGACGAAGCACAACACACATACATATGGGGTCACGGCTGGAGGCCGTGACCATTTCTTGGCATGGGTCACGGCTGTGGGCCGTGACCAGTAGGCAGTAGACCACGCATCTTAACTTCATTAATTGGTCGCGGTTGGTGGGCACGGCTCTAGGTTCATGACCAGGTCATTCTTAAAATAAAAAAAAGGCGCCTCTCATATTTCATTTCCCCACCCCTTTTCGCTGATGGCCCGTCTCTCTCGTCGAAGACCATGGTCGCCTCCCATTTTTGTGCTACCACACACAAAAATGTGCAAAGAGTGAGTGATTCCCATTTTTTTGCTGCTTTGTAGAGGTTTCCATCTTCGTTCTCATCTTTCCATTTATAGGTATGCCCATTATTTTATCGTGTTTCTAATTTAGGGTTTTGTTTTGGGTATTTCTTGGTTGTTGGCTGGTAATTTAACCGGAGTTGGTCAATTGGGCATCATCTTGAGTAGTTTCAGTTAAATGAAAATGGGATATGACTATGAGATGAAATTATGTTCGCACATATTTACATCAGTTGATAGTTTCGGTTAGTGTAGGTTTTATCGTTAACTTTCTATAATTGATTTAGTTTCATGTGTAACATACCTTCAAAAATTGTCATTTGTGTCTATCTGCTTATGTAATGAATTTTCTTTTTCATTTTTGTTTTGTTTTGCTAATCCAGAGCATGGTTCTTAAAAAATTACTGTATATATTACAGTCACACTTACTGGAATGGTAACTAACTGTATTGTCATGTAACTCCTCATGGGGTCTTAGCATGGACAAATACAAAATGAGGATAGGTTATGGTGATTAGTTCAATACATTGGGCTTCAATTTAGGTTAGGTTATGGTGATTAGTCCAATTATAGTTAAGTTATGGTGAATTTTATTATTTCAAAGCTCAGTTTGGATTATGATCTCTCAAGGGTATAGAATGTTCGAATTTTATTATTTCGGAGCTCATTTTTTATTTGTGCATCGTGTATTGTGTTCTAATTTGTTATATTTTTTTTCTATTTTGCAAATCTAAGTAATTTTAGGTACCACTATCTATGTATATGATCTTTCTCTATTTCTCTACTAAAGTTTATTTATTTTTTCATTTGATTTGTATGTTAGTTTAGTTTAAAAAAATGTTCGATGTTGTTTGGGGGTTTCAATTATATGTTCTGTGAGTTGACGGTAGTGTTTTTAAATAAGGTATTTGGAGTTTGAAATTATAGTTTCGGTTCAATTATATGTAATTTGGATAAACGACTTCCACCCAATTTGAATGCAGATTAACAATTAAACATGAAATCACAAAAATTTAGTCGTATGATCCTGAGAGAAATATAAACACTAACTAAGGAGAGACAAAAGAGTTTAAATTTGTTGATCCCTTTTTAAGAGACCTCTCATCTTAGGGTTAACAAATTTAAATTAGAAATAAAATACAACTAATTTCATTTAGTTTTTGTTTGCCGTATCAAGTGAAGTAAGCCCACCCAGTACTAATTAGAAATATAATAATTGATTGAGACATTATTTAGCTGACAATGGGTACCACTTTGGCTGTCCACTTGACGTCCAGAGACTGTCATACGCCATCGCAGCCCAAAGACTGTCCACTTGACATCCAGAGCTGGGCCATTTAGTGGTTCTCAAAGATGAAATGTACTTCAACATCATAGAAATTTTCTTCAACTATGAATTCTCTATGTTTTGGAGAAATGTAGGCTTCTTCAATAATTTGTTATGTTATAGAGCCTCTTTTAAAGTGTACAATAATGTTTTTATTGATGCAGGAATTTCGAGGTTTTTATTTCCACATTACTCAACCATTATCTCCAATTGCAACGCCGCTAGTTGATGGAGCATCAAAGCCGAAGCATTTACTTCTTTCAGATATTAAGGTAGTTTTTGGGAAATTCCAATATGGATCATTTTGTCCCTTTTTTCAAACCAAAATTGCTCTATTCTTCTATTGTATTTTTGTTCAGTCATCTCGTCCTGTCTAATATTGATCAATTATATATAGGGAAATCAATATCAACCAACCAAGATACCTCTAAATTCAGTGACATCGGTTGAATATTACGAGATAGATACATTTTCTTTTTCACCCATATGCGGTTTTAGGCACCTGAAACAACATATAATAGGAGGTCTTAGGTACCAATGGAATCTGGAAAAGATGAAAAAAATAATGATAATATAAATTTACAATGTTTAGCGCCATGGTTACAAAAAGATGAGTCTATGTATAATCATAGTTTGCATATAGATAAAAAATCTGAAAATGATATTAGTAAAATTAGTACTACGTTAAATAGCTTAACTGATATAGAATTTAGTTGGGTAAAACGAACTGAAAGACATCAGGTCGTTAATCAAAATTATGTAGAGAAAAAATTAGATTGTATTGAATTCAACTTAAACAAAGTTGATAAAAAAATTAGTCAACTCGAAACGGTTACATATTTAGATCTAAAAGAGGAGACTAAACAACAAATTGAAAATCTATTAAACAAAATAGATAATCAAAATCCAGAAAAAACTGGAATGAATAACCCAGGGGATAACAAAATTCCTAGGTTATATTATGGTTCGGAAGAAATTAAATCTCTTCAAACAGAAGAATTTAATTACACCGAATATATAAACGTTCGTGAAATATTAGACTATTGGAGATATCTATACAAAGATCCAATATTAACTGTTTCAGAACGTAATAAACTCATTGAACAAATACAAACTACGTATTTAGAAAATGAAAAAATATTACAACACTATCAGTATGAATTAAACCAATATTCATCTGATGAGGAAGAAATTCCACCACATGTAGTAAATACAATTGATGGAAAAAGGAAGGCTGAAGAACCACTTCAGGAATTCCAAAATTGGGAGGCTTTTGAAGATTATATGCAAACCCCTGCATATAAAAATGAAAAAGAAGATTTTGTTAAAACAGGCAACACTTCTACAAGTAATACTAAAAATGAGGATGAACCAAATCCTTTTTTCTTAAGAAGAGATAATTTGAACAAACAAAATATATCTCAACATGGTATTTATCTTGATCTAAGGCAAGTCCCTTTTAAAGATCAAGAAAAAAATATTAATGAGTGGGCAAAATCCATGTCTATACTCATTACTAACTATAAGAATACATGGTCTAAAGAAATTTTTTTAGACTACCTTGCGGCAACACTCCAAGGAGATGTTTTACAATGGTTACAACAATGGGAATGCTCAGATAAAGGAATACAGCAAAAAATTGAACTCCTACAAACCTTCAAATCTTTTGATGAAATATTAAAAGGATTTATTGAAATAATTAAAGAAAATATGATTGGATATACTGGAGAACCCAGACTCCAAGAAGATGCGTGTTACATATTATCTAAACTGGAATTATGTAACATTTGTCAATTTGAAGAATTTGTTGAAATATATAAAAAATATTATTTCAAACTAAAACATTCAGAAACCAAACACTGGATGGATCGATTCTTTCACAAACTCCCAAATCCATGGGATGAAATATCCTTACAATCTTATCCTGGTTGGTTAAAAACTATCGGGAAGAATGAGACAGATGACAATCTTGGTTTTCACATCAATTGGGTATTAAGAAAAATATTTGACAAATGCATTGAAATAAAAGCCAAGAAACAAATTAAAAATCAAATCACAAAATCTAAAGCCGGTTATAAATGTTGTGATAAAATTTTAAAAGAAAACTGGAAAATAGGATGTAATCCACCTCCTAGAAATTCCAAATATTCTAAATATTCTCGAAAGAGAAAATTTAAATGGAAACCTTGGAAAAAGAAAACATCTTTTTCAAAGAATAAAAAATATATTAGGAAAAATAAACCTTATAAAAAACCACCTCTAAAAAAGAAGTGTCGTTGTTATATTTGTAACGAAGAAGGCCATTATGCACCTGATTGTCCTAAAAAAGGAAAAAGTGAAATAAAATGATAAAATTTCTTGAAGAACAAGAATTAGAAATATTTTATGGAGAAGATTTATTTGATTATGATATTTCTAATTATTCTAATGAAATTTTATATGAGCTTGAATCTGAATCGGAAACATCTGATGAAGAACTCGTATTTATGTATAATACTGCAGAAGTACGAGGTAGTAGTGAAGATGAGCTACAATCAATAGCCCTTCATGAAATAATTGGAGAAGAAATCACTTTTACCAACGAACAATTGCAAGAAATTGATAATCAAAGACAACTTATAAAAAAGGAAGATGTCTATAAATTATCAAAATTCAAATTATTCTCATCAAGAATATTTGAACAATTTAATGGTAATACAACTGCTGGATCAACAGATGATGAAACAACAAATATTAAAATTTTTGATTTAAAAAAGATCAAAAGATGGAAGAAAAAACACCCAAATATTAAATATATATACATATAGGGTTTATTCAAATATGCATTACTGCCCTGTTTAGACAAGGTATGGATACACCGGTAGCTATACTGGTCTTAGACAAAAGATTCAGTAATCCTATGAATGCCATAATTAGAGAAGTCCAATCCAATTCGGTTAATGGAGTTATTTGGTTTAACATAAAACCAAATTTCTTCATATCCATTGATGATCCAAATATTGAGGAATCTATCATTATAAAAATCCAAACCAAAGGAATAGGAATGAAAGATACCTCAAGAAATATGTCAATACATTGGAAAATAATTCATGAATTGACAACTCTACCACAAACAAATACACAGAATGTGGATAGAAATATTTGAACCTCGACCATTTGATTCGGCAATCCAGCCCAGATTAATCAACTGGAGAGATTTGTAAGTACCAAAACAATGGATACTACCCAAAATAACAGAACCACCTCCTGAAAAACAACGAAACAGCGTTGAATTACAAGTATCTGGTAATAATGTCTATTTTAAAAATAAACATTCAGAAAATTGGCAAAAGAATTTTCCTGACAATGATTGGGAAAAATTAAAAGAAAAAACCCTTTTAAAAGGCGAGAGTAGTAATAATAGTAATAGTAAACCTCCTATTGCAATGAAAAATATACAAGTACCAATATTACCTGGAACAAATTATCTAAAAGAAGATAATAGAAAATCTAGCCAAATTTATCATTTCCAATTGGGAAAAGAAGAAATAATCTTCTCACCAAGCCATGGAAAGAGAAGATATACTTATGTATTAGGTTACTTCAATTTTGCAGGCTATAAACCATATAGTCTTTGCACATTAATTGATACAGGAGCAACCATATGTTCTTGTAGACCTAATGCTCTACCCCCTGAAAAATGGATAAAAATGAAAAATCCAATTGCTGTAACGGGCATCAATGGAACACAAAATTTCATTGATTTAAAAGCCAAAAAAGTGGCTATATGGTTTAACGAAAAGAAATTCATTATTCCAAAAATATTATGCTTTCCAGAAATGCATGGAGATTTTATATTAGGCAACAATTTTATCTCAGAATATTTGCCTATAAGTATTGATGAGGGAACTATAAATTTAACCCTCAACAAAGATGTAGTAAAAATCCCTTTACTACAACAACATAAATATAAGTGCGAAAGAGACGTTTTCCCTACTAAGAAAGGGGATATAACTCCTTTTATCAAAGCCCTTGAAGAAACTCATTGGCTTTATGCTATATTAAAAGATAATTTTAGTGAAAACCCACTAAAATTATGGAATAAAAGTCCAAGATATTGTAATCTCAAACTAAGAGATCCCAATGTCATTATAAGAGTAAAACCAAGGATCTATACGAGAAACGATATAGATCAATTTGATAAACAAATCAAAGAATTATTGGATATAAACCTTATTGAAGAAAAAATAAGTCCACACTCTAGCCCTACCTTCATGGTGAGAAAACACAGTGAAGTTATAAGAGGAAAAGCTAGAATGGTTATAAATTATAAAAGGCTAAATGAACAATTAGAATTTGATGGTTATTTTATTCCAAGAAAGGATGTATTAATTAACCAAACTAAAGGAAAAAAGTTCTTTAGCAAATTCGATTGTAAATCTGGATTTTGGCAATTAAAACTAACTGAAGAATCCAAGCCATTGACAACCTTTAGTACTCCTAGAGGACACTATCAATGGAATGTTATGCCTTTTGGACTAAACATAGCTCCTCAGGTATATCAAAGATGGATGGACAAAATATTTAAAGACCTTAAAGATTTTTGTGTTGTCTATATAAATGACATCCTTTTTTTTCCAAAACCATAGAAGAACATAGATATCATCTAAAAATTATTTGTGAAAAATTCCAAAAACATGGAATAATTTTATCACCTAAGAAAATTGATGTTGAAAAAATATAAATTAATTTTCTTGGCATAATCCTAAACTAGGATGGCCTACAATTACAAGATCATATCATCTCTAAAATAAGAGATTTTAATGAGGAAATTTTGGATAAAAAACAATTACAAAGTTTCCTAGGAATCCTTAATTATGGAAGAAATTTCATAAAAGGATTATCTAAAAAAGAATTACCACTTCTTGAAAAACTTAAAAAGAATGAAGTTTTTACATGGAGTGCTAATGATACTCTTGTTGTTAAAACAATTAAATAAGAAATCATTAATAATTGTCCAAAAGTTTATTTTCCTAAAACAGGAGATAAATTAATATTGGAAACCGATGCTTCGGATAATTGCTGGGGATGCGTTCTCAAAGAAATTCCTTCAGAATATTGGAATGAAAACAATCCTTCCAATAATTTAGGTGTTCGTGGTAAGAAAACTGCTATACCAAAATCAATTCAAAAACATGAATTAATATGTGGATATAATTCAGGAAAATTTAAACCAAACGAATTGAATTATATTATTTTTGAAAAATAATTACTAGCAATAAAACTTTCTATTAAAAAATTCCATATTTTCTTAGCACTTGAAGACTTTATTGTCAGAACAGATAATAAAGCTGTAAAAGGCTTCCTAATAAACAAAAGAAATATTTTAGAAGGAGGAAGACTTAAATGGTTCAACCAAATTGCTATTTATACTTTTGAAGTTGAACATTTACATGGTACTAATAATTTTCTTGCAGATTATCTTAGCAGGAACTGTAACGAAAAACCTACTTATAAAGTAGAGTTTTTAGAAACCCACTAAACAAATGGAGAATATTACATATTTTAAAATAACACCACTAAACAAGTGGAATATTTTGAAATATATTTTATTAAAACCACTAAACAAGTGGACTTTCTTTTCTATTTTTAGGATGGGAGATAAGCATCCAGGAGAAACCAAAGGAGATTGGGTGACTATTGCTAAAAAGGCAAAGACCCAAGAATCATCATCCACACAGCCTAAACCAAACCCTGTTTATGTTGTATTCAGTGGAAGAAACCCAGGCTTTTATGACAAATGGAATCAATGTTTTATGCAAGTAAACAAATACCCTGGTGCATGTCACCAAAAATATAATACTATGTCAGAAGCCATTACAGCATGGGAAAATTGGATGAAACAGTTAGGACCTCCTAATATGATTTACCAGTTCTCCAAACTTCAGACCAAGGAAATCCTCCTTGATACTGAAACTTATGACTTTCACAACCCAGGAATCCCCTGCGAGTTGTATACACCATTAAATGAAGCATGGAAATCTCATATCCGAGATAGGAGAAAAGATTTTAGAAAAAATATGAGTATCCTTGCTAATAAAATTGCTGAACAAACAGCAACTTTGGATAAATTCAAAAGTCTGAGCCGCAAGCTCATAAAAAGTTCAAACTATGAAAATGAAGATTTTCCTTTAGAAAAAATTGATACTTTTCTGGAATTTTCTGAATTATTGGAAAATGATTTTTCTGACAAGATCTTCAATACTATCAGGAGAATTTTCTATTTGAAAAAGAAAAGATAATTCTCCCATGTCCTCTATTCCAAATTGAAATTTTACCAAAAATTGAGGACCATGAGCAAAAGATAAAAAGTCTTTTACTCCAACATTTTTACTTTAGTTTAAATTACAGTGATGACATGCCAAAACTGCATTTCATTACTGAAGAAGGGTATCCACCTTGGGATATTGAAACAATTGAATGGGGGTTAGTAAACAAACTAATCTTCTCCAGTGTAGGCTGTTTCAATCATTTTGAATTTTTACCTATGATGATCAAAACCATGATCTATCATGTATTGACAAAAAGCAAGTACAAATATACTCGCTATCTGTCATTTCATATCACAAGCACAATTGGTTGGAGATCAAGAGAAATTTTCTATCAACCCTACCAGATATGGTACCTCAGATCCACTGAGGACTATGAATGGGATGAGATTGAACAAAATTGGGAAATTGCACTTAATGTACCGTTGGACCTATTGGATACAACGAGATATTGGACACAAAACATGATCAATATTTCAAACGATGCAGAATATTTTTATTGGGAATCAATATTAAAATTCATGGTAACTGATGGCAGACGATTATTTGTTACCGATTTAACGATAAATTATACTACCTCGCTTGAGCAACGAGCAATAGTAAGGGAGTTTCTAAATAACTTGAAAAAAAATAATTTAGATGTTCCCTTTGAACAATTAAGCCATGCGGAGGAATACGAACAAGCCCAATTACATGGACCTCCAAACCACAGCCCTAACGACAGCATGTCCTTCGACTCTGTTGCTGAGGCCAACATTGCCAATGCATTTGATGCGTGACAATTGGACAAAGAAAATGAACCCACATGGACGACTGCAAATCATCCAGCACACGAAGTGGGATATATACATGGACAGTAAACAGTTGATGCATGTGATGACGATTTGGACGTTTAAAACAAAAACATCTAAATCAGTTACTATTTACTTTTTGAATTACTGTGTGCTTTTACTATGCAATAACTATGCACTTTACGACTTTTTGTAATCAGCAGCCCACGTTTTTTTTAGCAAAAGAGAAGATTATCTGGTAGAGGCTATAAAAGGAGAGCTTCTCCTCAGTTGTAAAATATAAGTTGTAATATTTCTCTTCTCTCTCTTTTGTTGATTCAATAACATTTCTATCGATCTTTTCCGCACTTGTTTCTATCGATCTTTTCCGCACTTGTGTAATAAGTGTCGTAATAATTTTTGTATACCGTTTAATCTTAGTTCTATATAAATAAGTGTGCTAATCTTGTTGAAAATAAAAGAGTTATTTTGAAAATCTTTAAAGTTTTCATAAAACCCATATTCCTGTTATTGTTTCAAAGCCAGTATTGATATACAAATTTATGTCCTATATCTACTACATTATTCAAAATTGATAGTTATCTGATGTAACAGGTGTGTTGGAATTTAACAGGTCTGTTGGAATTTAATAGGTTTTTTGACTTAATAGGTCTGTTGGAATTGTAAAGGTATCCCTGATTTATATTCTCCAGCGCTCGCTGAGTTATTAGACAATGCTTTGGATGAGGTATTTGCGTAATTCGATCCTTAGTTATGGATTATATCTATGTTTCTTCTTCTTCTTATCTTTATTTCTTTCCTATCTATGGTGATCAGGTCTCCAATGGAGCTACGTATGTCCATATAGATATATTGAAAAACAAGAAAGATAATACAAAAATGTTACTAGTTGAAGGTATGTATCTCAATAATTTCATTTTCTTTTGGCAATATTTTGGAAGTTTCTTTTATGTTACGGGTTATAATTTAAAAATTTGTAGCGTTGTGCTACAAATTTCAAAATTTCCCATCCAAGTTTCATTTTCTTGAACCGATACAGAGGTGACAAAACAATTTCCCATCCAAGTTTATATAAACTATTATATAACAGTTTGTATAAACTGTTATATAAACTGTTTATATAACAGTTATATAAACTGTTATATAATAGGCTATTTAACTGTTATATTAACTGACTGTTATATAAACAGGTTATATAACAGTTTATATAAACTGTTATATAATGGAGATTATCTTTTTGGATCAACCTCTCATGCTCATCTAATCAAGACAAATTACAACCATGTTTGTTTAGCCACTGGACAAAACTCACAGGTTTGATGAGTAACTTTGTATATTAACTCACACAATTGTTTCAAAGTTGTATTTGTATTGGGATATCTAAGCATAACATAACACTGATTCTTCCTATGTCTTATACCTGAACCATGGTGATAATGCAACTTTTATTCCTTGTAACCTTCCAATTTTCCTCACATTTCACATGAATTTGGTTTAGTTTTCTATCGTAGCTATCAATACTTGTTCTTGGAAAACATATGAATAATTCTTATTGACGGTGGTCAATGGCTGTATTAAAAAGTTTATCTTTAAGTTATGTAATTATTCTCATTATCCCCGACGAATATTTAGTTAGCTTTGAATATGTCAGTGAAAAATTTGAAAATATTTATAGAATATCGATGATATATCATGCGATTTTGATGCGATCATGGTGATAATTATTGTCAACAAAAGTGGGAGAGGTTGCAATTAGACCGCACACATAACTCTTTTATTTGCGTGCGTCACATAGAGGGTACTCCTATTTATAGGTTCGGAAATAAAAAGATCAAACAATTTAACTACCTTGTAAATCGTGGATTTGATATCCAACAAGATTACTTGTTAGATCATATTCTATTTTCTCGACCAGAAAACTGGGATGACGTTATACAAAATATATTTCACACGCATAATCCCAACATAGCCCTGACCTTGGTTACGTTATTGGAGAAGGCGGAAAAAAAAAATCCACCCGTGATGGATACAACTGCGTACATAGAGCATTGACATAGACTGTGATGTCTCGCGCCACATGCACGTAAAATTGAATCTTGCCAATAAGTTGAGAAATAAGGGATATTGAGTTCATGGCATTAGAGGGTGAGAACTCGAAACAGCCCCCGACCATACCCGTGGGTGGCACCAGCACCTCCCACGGGACCAATGTAACTCGTAGGAACTGACCCCGCATCCGTGGGACTCCCGGTTTAAGAATATGACAATAATTTGCATATTTCTAGACTTAGGCTTAAAAACATGGCGTTAGAGGGTGAGAACTCGAAACAGCCCCCGAACGGCCCCGTGGGTGGCACCAACACCTCCTACGGGACCAATGTAACTCGTAGGAACTGACCCCGCAGCTGCGAGACTCCCGATTTGAGAATACGACGATAATTTGCATATTTCTAGACTTAGGCTTAAAAACATGGCGTTAGAGGGTGAAAACTCAAAACAGCCCCCAAATGGCCCCATGGGTGGCACCAACACCTCCCACGGGACCAATGTAACTCGTAGGAATTGACCGCGTAGCCGTGGGACTCCCGGTTTGAGAATACGATAATAATTTGCATATTTCTAGACTTAGGCTTAAAAACATGGCGTTAGAGGGTGAGAACTCGAAACAGCCCTCGAACGGCCCCGTGGGTGTCACCAACACCTCCCACGGGACCAATGGTAACTCGTAGGAACTGACCCCGCAGCCGCAGGTCTCCCGGTTTGAGAATACGATGATAATTTGCATATTTCTAGACTTAGGCTTAAAAACATGGCGTTAGAGGGTGAAAACTCAAAACAGCCCCCGAACGGCCCCGTGGGTGGCACCAACACCTCCCACGGGACCAATGTAACTCGTAGGAACTGACCCCACAGCCGCGGGACTCTCGGTTTGAGAATACGATGATAATTTGTATATTTCTAGACTTAGGCTTAAAAACATGGCGTTAGAGGGTGAGAACTCAAAACATCCCCCGAACGGCCCCGTGGATGGCACCAACACCTCCCACGGGACCAATGTAACTCGTAGGAACCGACGCCGTAGCCGCGGGACTCCTGGTTTGAGAATACGATGATAATTTGCATATTTCTAGACTTAGGATTAAAAACATGGCATTAGAAGGTGAAAACTCGAAACAACCCCCGAACGGCCCCGTGGGTGGAACCAACACCTCCTATGGAACCAATGTAACTCGTAGGAACTGACCGCGCATCTGTGAGACTCCCGGTTTGAGAATACGACGGTAATTTGCATATTTCTAGACTTAAGAAAAACATGGCGTTAGAGGGTGAAAACTCGAAACAACCCCCGAACGACCCCGTGTGCGGCACCAACACCTCCCACGGGACCAATGTGACTCGTAGGAACTGGCCGCGCAGCGCTGAGACTCCCAATTTGAGAATACGACGGTAATTTGCATATTTCTAGACTTAGGCTTAAAAACATGGCGTTAGAGGGTGAAAACTCAAAACAGCCCCCGAACAGCCCCATGGGTGGCGCCAACACCTCCCACGGGACCAATGTAACTCGTAAGAACTGACCGCGCATTCGCGAGACTCCCGGTTTAAAAATACGACGATAATTTGCATATTTCTAGATTTAAGAAAAACATGGCATTAGAGGGTAAAAACTCGAAATAACTCCCGAACGCCCCCGTGGGTGGCACTAACACCTCCCATGGGACCAATGCGACTCGTAGTAACTGACCGCGCAGCCCCGGGAATCTCGGTTTGAGAATACGACGGTAATTTTTATATTTCTAGACTTAGGCTTAAAACATGGCGTTATAGGGTGAGAACTCGAAACAACTCCCGAACAGCCCCGTTGGTGGCACCAACACCTCCCACGGGACTAATGTAACTCGTAGGAACTGACCCCTCAGCCGCGGGTCTTCCAATTTGAGAATACGACGATAATTTACATATTTCTAAACTTAGACTTAAAAGCATGGCGTTAGAGGGTGAAAACTCGAAATAGCCCCCGAACGGCCCCGTGGGTGACACTAACACCTCCCACGAGACCAATGTAACTCGTAGGAACTGACCACGCAGCCGCAGGACTTTCGGTTTGAGAATAAGACAATAATTTGTATTTTTTTAGACTTAGGCATAAAAATATTTATATGTTGATAATTTTAACTCATTTATGCAATTTTTCAGCTTGATTAAATTTTTTATAAAACTACTCGGTTACTGATATTTTTTTTTATATATCATATCATTTGTAGGATTTTTGCACGGGGAACAAATGGAGGAGTCAATGGTTTACAACGTGAAGATTGTTTATATGTTGTGGACATTCAGGATTTTGTTTTTTATGTGTTACAGCCGTGCGGGCTTTTATTGTTTAGTTTTATGGCCGTGCGGGCTTTTATAATTTGATTTTTGAATTTTATGGCCGTACGGGCTTTATAATAAGTAGGTTTTACATTTACAGGGTTTGGAATGTCAAGAAAATAGAGGAAACTCTGCCCAATTTTTGTTTGGTCTGTGAATTATTAAGACGTGTAATATTTTTAAGTTTATATATATATTTGTTTATTAACAACATTCTCGATTCACAATTTGTGATATTTTTTATTATTTTGCCAATAATAAATATTTGTAACACCTAGTACGCGTCCAACGTTACACGTAGCAACCGATGGTGCAATCACAGGAACCCCAATTTTAGGATTGGGCCAAAAAAATACATTTTTTTTAAATTATAGTTAAATATGGTCATGGACTTTGTCCATGACCATTTTTACTTTTTTTGTCGCTCATAAAAATGGTTGTGGCCAAAGCCCGCGACCATTTTTTTCTTTTTTTTCGTCACGGTTATGGGTCGCGGCCTAAGTTCGCGACCATTTTTTTTGTCACGGTTGTGGGTCGCGGCCAAAGTTTACGACCAATTTGCTACGGTTGTGGGTCACGGATGAGGGACGTGACCAATTTTATTTTTTTGTCACGGTCGTGGGTCGCGGACTTTGGCCTCGACCAATTTGTCACGGTTGTGGATCACGGATGAGGGTCGCGACCAATTTTTTTATATTTTTTTTGTCACGGACGTGGGTCACGGACTTTGGCCGTGACCAATTTGTCACGGTTCTGGGTCACGGATGAGGGCTGTGACCTATCACGGCAAGGGTCACAGACCAAGTCCACGACCATCTGCCGTGACCCATCTCAGCCGTGACCATTTTTTGGTCACGGGCTTGGTCCGTGACCCACAAAAATGGTCACGCCTGAAATGGTCACGGCCCAAGTTCGCGACCCACAGTTTTGGTCAGGGATTTTGGTCGTGATCAATCGCCAATTTTGGTGTAGTGATACATTACTTAACTGTAGTGGGAGCATTATCGATGATCATGTAACACATGTCACTTATTTTGGATAACAAGTGGAGCCACATCTTAGTGGGAGCATTAGGAGACATCCCAAAGGTATTATTTTGGAGTGAACATTTTTCTTAAATACCAATGAAGCATGGAATAGGTCCTAAGAACTACAACAAGGCATTACAAGATAAGGACTTTTAGCTTTGACTTAAGACTATGGATACCAAGATGGATTCAATGTATTCGAATTAAGTTTTGGGTGCTTGTAGACTTACTGATGGGATAAAATCCATTGCGTGCATGTGTCTCTATAAGAGTTAAAAGGTGGATATATGGCAAGGTGGAAACGTTTAAGGCTAGGCTTATTGCAAAATCCTTTGCTAAAAAAGAAAGGATTGACTATGAGAAAACCTTCTCATTGATATCCATGATAAAGTCTATCGAGATTCTTTTAATGTCAAGACCGTGTTCTTGAACGAGGGTTTTGATAAGTGCATCTGTATAATGCAACCCAATGCATTTATAGTAAGAAGTTAGGAAAATAAAATTTGATAAGTTAAAAGACCCATTTATGAACTTAAACTAACATCAAGGTCTTAGAACATTCAGTTCGATCATCCAATCAAAATTTTAATTTTGATCAAAGTGCAAATAATGTTTGTTTGTATAAGAATCATGTCATAAACATGGTGATATTTCAGTAAAATATGTGGATTATTTTCTTATGATCAATAATGAGGTAGGTGTATTATTTTAAGTAAGAATGTGGTTGTCTAGGGAGTTTGATATAAAGAACATAGGACAAGTCAACCACATCCTTATGATAAATCTTTCACTAGATAGGATAAAAAGGATGTTGGTCTTATCCCAAGTCATTTATGTCGATGTTGTGCTCACGTGTAGAACCAAGATTCGAAGACATAATTTTTTATTTTAAGTGTAGACACAACATTCTACTCCATAAAGGTAGAAATACCTACCATAGTCTCCCAAAGGCCCTAATACAATTCAAAACTCAAGGATGCCTCCCTCAAAGACCCAAAAACCCAAGTACCCCACAAATAAATTTCCCAAATGAGTCAAGCTATTCCGAAATGGGACTAAAATTCCAAATAGAAGCGTTATCAATCGATCGATCTAGGGTGTACAATACCCTTAACAATTGGTTCTTGGCCCTATAACTTTTGCCAATAAAATGAGTCCGTCACCTACCATCTCAGGGCACTAAGTCTGGATACTTAAACGTTAAGCATTCTGCCTAGAAACTATTTCTTTCCAAATAGTCCCAAAGCTTGTTATCAAAACCCTCTTTAAGTTTAGATTGGGAGTTCTAACTCAAAGCCCTAACTTCAGTTTTCTCATCTAAATCCAAAAGAAGCCAAAAAACCATTTTCTCATTTTTCTTACTTTTTATTTTATTTTAAAATTACTTTTTAATTAAAATATCTTATATCCATTCCAAAAAGTTTGATTCGAAGATGAAATGCTACTGAAGCGAAAAACACGTGTAACTTTGTAGGTACGTTGTGTCTCACTCTTTTATTTTGAATCCTTGACATACAAAGGTGGTGTTGTGATGCAACACCACCCTAAGTTGCTTTCTTTGTGTTTAATGGTTCTATGGGATATGATTTCCCTCAAAAGGTCATGTTCGAACTATGTTTACTTTGATTTTGTCTATGGTGGATTTGTAGGTGTATTAGAGAAGACCGATACTTAAAAATCGTGTCAAATCTTGTACATATTTCTCTATTTTCACTTTTTATACCAATGAAAACTAAACAAAAAGCTTCAAAACCATGGAATACTCTCATATGGGTTATAGGATCACTAGATCCGGGGATTTATCTACTATTTTGTTCTTAATATTAGAATTTTTATTAGTTTCTCATCATCGAGTGATCTTATGGGTGAATCAACCTTGTTCAAAATCTTTCATTAACTAAATCATACACATTTTCATATCTGTATTTGTCTCACTCTAAAATACCTCAAAAGATCAAAGATAGACTAGATCTTTCGCATTGATCCTCTATATGAAGTAAAATCTTTCTTTTTTCTCCCTGAACTACATGGACTTTGAATCGCTCTATGTGAGTATGTATGCTTATTCACACTGTCTTTCGAGTGAACAAGTTTGACTTTGTACATATTTATATATTATCTACATTACATACACACACATCTCACACTGTACTACACAACCTATGTATATACTAACTATTTTCATTTCATTATTTATACAATAACATGCTAATTCACATACTTTAGATCTACATTGAGACCAAAAGGGAAGATAAATTTCCTAGCACCGTCTCAATTCTTAACCAAGTCCCCGAACCTTTAACTCTGTAGTTGACAAGCATATCACTAGGTTTCTACGAAGGCCTACCCATTCTTTTGCCTTAATTATCTTAAATATACTGGTGAATCCAATTTCATATATCCGATTTCCTTCAAAAAGAGATCTAACTTGACCGAGGCAGTGATCGCACATCGTAGGTTAAGGACGCGGGGAAGGAAAAGAGCACGTAGGACTCTTATAGTGTCTAATCCAGGGACATTTTTTGATAATAGGGACGGACTCATTTTAATGTAGATCATTATCTATTTCATTATGTTATTATTGTACATTCATGTATATTCAGTTCATTGCCATTTATTCCAATTCTTTTTAAATATCTGACTAAGTAGGTAAACATTAGTATTGCATGATCCCTTTGGGATAAGGTTAAACTTAGGCATCCTTTGAACCTTTTTGTGACATGTATGTTGAAATACATAGTAATCTCAAGTGAAAATGACTTTTCCAAAAACAAATTAAAATACTTTTTAAAACACACACTTTTTCACCGCATAACATCTGAATATCACTACATACCCCTTTACTTTGGGCAACCTAGCTACGAGGCTAGGTTTCTACCAACACATGTCCCTAACGACAGTTTCTAGTCATTTTATCCTCGTAACCTCGACTTATATAGAGTGGGATTTTCTCAGTTTACATCACTCATGTTCCTTAAGTATATCGAGTCAACTCTCCTATGTACCATCCCCATGATGTATATTCGAAGGATCGATTCATTAACATTCATGTCTATCAAAATGATCCGCTCACACGTACCCCCTAGGTATATCATAATAGGTAATAGCCAAATAAGGGAAACTTTAGCCTCATAAAAAGCCTTACATAACCTCATAGAAATCTAGGAAATAGACAAATAAATAAGATAGTAGATTCTCCAAATAGTGACATCTCCCCAAAAGGGTTTTGTATCCCCCAAGAAGTTTCCTAACATTGGATGGGACTACAGGATTAAAAAAATGCACTCACTTTTCACAACTTTGAACTAAGGGTAACGATCTAGTAAGGAGTATTGTAAGAAATGGGTCATCACCCGAGCTTACCTAAATTGAAAAAAGAAGATATTCTTGATTAAACTCATGCTTTTCCTTATTAGAATAACCATAAGGAAAAATCCCATTCCCAAAATTTAATGTAACTTTATATTCATCGTCTTGGACAAGGGAGCAAAGCCGCCTTTCTCGAACTCTAATATCTCATAATCCCGACAACATGCAGAACAAAGAAGAAGTATCATTAGATGAAATCATGGCTAGCCTAACTACCCTGAGAGGTGAAATGTAAACCTCAGTTCAGGATTAGGCCTCCTTTTGAAACTAATTAGAGAATACCAAGGGACAGGGAGAAAATCTAGACCCTACCAACATAATACACCTACCAGGAATGGTATAAGATACTAACAACCCTCCTATTATAACTACTGAAAGCACAATTGTGGCTAAGGAAACAAAGATTTCAAAGGATTTTAGAAGCCTCAGGATGGAGTTGCAAACAGTGCAGTAGACCTTTCGGTAGCTCTGACTTACTGATGATCTTGCAGACATCCAATGTCCACCCCTTTATCCCAATTACAAGATACTCGACAAGTTAAAGATGCTATATATCTAGAAGTTCACAGGAATGGGTCCGATAATCTACCTCCAGTTATATATCTGAGAAATGCAAGCCCTAGGGAATCCTAGAGAGGTCATGGCACAAATATTTGGGCACACCTTATCAAGAGGGGTACTTAGATGGTTCTTGTCCATTAATGATGGAAGGGAAACAACTTGAGTGATATCTGCATAGAGTTCGTTAAGCAATACAAGTACTGTGATGAGTTAGAAATTACTCATCGAGATCTATAAATGATCAAGCAAGAAATCAATGAGAACCTAGGCACTTTCATCGCCTTTTGGAGAAACAAAGCCGCCCAAATGGTGAACTCACCATCAAAAGATGAGAAAATAAATAATTCACTAATAAATTTTATTTTTGAAAACATATAAGGACGATATATCTTTTTCAAATTCAAAGGATGTTTTCCCCTTAAGTCTCTATCCAATGGAAAAACACAACATTTGTTGAAAAGAACACTCCTATAAGAAGGCTCCGTCACACATTGTTCCTTAGCTATCTAAGCGATGAACCCGACCGTGTTTTCTCTCCAAATGTGTGAAGAAAATAATTCTGTAAAATCGATCTATATGCCCCAACTTCATTCATATACACTCTTCATTCGGGTTTAGATAATACACCAGTAGATAGATTATTTCTACCGTGTCAAAATATATCATTATTCCTACCTCACCATACCCGTTACATCTCTTTGAGTTTAGGAAGCATCTGAATTGGATAGTAAAACACCACAATCCTATTATCATTGACACAAGTTAAAAACACTTATAAACCACAAAACTTTCAAATTATAAATTCTTGGATCTCAAATTTAGGTGTAAACGAGGGTTTTGGAGGCAAAATTGGGAAAACATTTTCCCAAAAAAACTATTTAGGAAATTGATGCCTGAAGTGAGTATTTATATAAAACACAAATTTTAAGGCAACACATTTTCCCATGCAATTCGTTTTAACGAGAATCAAGGTTCATTCGAACGAAACTAAAATTCTCTTTCAAACCAAAATCACAGATTTAACACTTTAATCTAGTGTAACCTGTTATGAAACCAATTTGAGAAAACTAATACGCCATAGGGTTTGTAGAAAAACACCATTAATATTTAATTTTTCACAATTTTAATATTTTTGCACCTAATAAAACCTCAAGTGTTGTGTGAAATAATATGCCAATTTTAGTCTTGACCTAAGCATGCATATAGGCGAGTATATGAAAGAATAAAATATATAGCAAACCACAACGCGATGATGTACAAGGACAACCCGCACCGAAAAAAATCTTGGATGATCCAGCCACACAAGTCCATTATGATATAGGTATATTCATCACAACAACTTAGACATACTCACAGATTCAATGCCTTCAAGCCTTGATGTGCTTCGTCGTTCCTTGTAAATTTATTTGCAACCACTATTGGACACATTCCAGTTGCCACACAATGCAGGCACCTTCCCACATCTCGGTATCCCGTCGATCTTACTTGTCTCTTGACCAGTCTAACTAACGTTTAACATAAACACGATATTCACCACTTAAAACTACGAAGATCAAACTAGTGTGGTGCAACACATAAGACATGTCAAACAAACATATAGATGTAGGATTATTAGATCTCAAACTTGGGTGTAAATTAGGGTTTGGGAGGCATAATATATAACTTGGAAAAATGTTTTCGCAAAAGCCCTCTTAAGGAAATTGGTGCCCGAACTGAGTATTTATAGGAAATACGAAATTTGGGGCAACATATTTTTTGAGGAAATTCATTCGAACGAGAATCAAGGTTAGTTTGAATGAAACTAGCATTCTTGTTCAACTAGAAACATGTTCGTTTGATTGAAATGCTATTATTGTTTGAACGATGATCGAACAAGCTTTCAACTATATTTTTCTGTAAACAGATAAAATGTCTTTTGAAGTTTGTTTGAACCTCGTTTAATTGAGATGACAAGAATTGTTTGAACAAATACATAACCTCATTCAAACGAAGCATGAATCTCATCTGAACGACAAAGGAAATTCGTTCGAACGAAATAAACAGAGTAAAAATAATTTTCTTTTAAAAATCATTTTACAAAAAGGCCTCAAACAATTTTATAAAAAAACACCTAAACTAAATCAATGGATCAAACAAAAATATGTATTGATACCTCCAATAATTTCCCTCGAATGTTGAAGATGAAAACTTGTAAGGACACAAATTTCCAATTGAGTCCTCTTATAGTTTTGGCTTAATTCCGGACAAAAACATTTATTCATAGGATTTTATTTAATTGTAATATTAAAGACCTATGAAGTGTTTGTTGAAGACGTAGCGGCAAAGAGTATAAAGCATCATCAACATGTTGTAGTTTATGTGCCTCGTTTGTACGTCCTCAACTTAGGTTCCATGCTCCCAAGGTATGAATGTATTTATATGTATATAGGAGCTTGGAACAATATGTATTGGGTGTTAGGTTAATAAAAACTGCATTTTATTTTTCAGAAAGAATCAATTAGAAACTTAAAAATTAAGTATATAAAAGTTTATAAAAGTTTCTGGGCCAAAATCAAAATTTTCAAACTTTCTGGACGTTCGTTAGAAATGTCGTTCGAACGAGTTTTTTCATTCGAACCAGATTTCGTTCGAACGAGTTTTGTCGTTCGAACCAGGTTCGTTCGAACGAGTTTGCCAACGACCCTAATCTGATCAGTCGTTCGATATGTCCTTCGATAGGTCGTTCGAACGAGTTTTCGTTCTAACGAGATATCTAACGAGATTCTAACGAGCCCAGGCTGGTCGCTCGTTAGAAGTCTCGTTCGAACGAGAGTCAAGTTCGTTCGAACGAGACCTCAGGCAGGAACGGTTTTGAGCAGTTTTTGACAGTTTTTTTCCCCACTTCTCCACTTGGTTTTCAACCAACTTTTTCATACTTTATTATGTGCGGGAAACACATTTTCCAAGACAAGTTTTCCATTCCATATCCAACTCTTAGAGAGAGTTTGAGAGCAAATTTAATTAGGGAAAATGTTCATGTTTTTGAGTGTTAATTTTTAATGGAAAATTCATACACACTCTAGTTTACACCCATTGTTGTTTATTCCAAGTTCTATATATACATATCCTTACTTGGAGTTTTTGGCACCGGTTTTCTCTACCGAATTCAAGAGACGTTTCGGGTTTGCTTCTACACCCCATCACAAAGAAGATTTTTGTTGAGATTTTACCCAAAAGGAGAAAGGCTCCATGCTTGGGTGACGGTGATCGTTTAAAGTCCTATCGGTGTATTCCGAGACCACGGTGGAGCTCCGTTGGTTATCCGCTAATTGGAGGTTGATACAAGAAAAAGCATCATGGCTTGAGAGGGTTCGAGTTTAGGAAGTAAGTCTTTTGTCTTGTATTTTGTAATACCGTTTTTAGTGGATTTGAGGCTAGGGCCGTCCCGAGGTTTTTTCCCGTTAGTGGGTTTTTCCTCGTATATCGCGGTGTAGTGTGACTGTTTATTTTATCTTGCACATCAGTTAGAACGCATGCTTTAGGTTTAATTCAAGATAAAATTCGGTTTAATTATCACACTCATTTAATTTGGGACTTAAATTAAATATTGGATAAAATTTGGTTTATTCAAGTCACTTGCATTAATTTGGTTTCGCCTAACTTTGGTTATAATTGTTTATCATGACTTAGGAAAATTTCTAGGACTTGAATTATGTTGTTTTAATTTGTTTCTTAAGATATTAAAACCTGGCCTTGTTGTTTTGTGGAACCATCACTTGTATTTAACGCTTCCGCATTTGTTTAAAAAGGAAATTAAATATTTTAATTTGAGATTATTATTTCAAACCCGGGGATCCAACAACCGCCGCTTTCAAAACTCGATATGTAATTAATGTATCCTCGATGCTGATTTAACTTTACCACATTGTCTTTAATCACACATCATAGGCTTGATGGACACACAACTCATGCACTAACCTATGACTCAAACAAGTTTTGTCCAAGAACAAAATTAACACAATACATACAAATTAACGCGATTTGTAAATTTGTCCTTACAATTCTCCACCTTTGGCTATTTCGGGACAAAAATCAAAATTAAAACCAAGACTCAATTCCTAACCGTAAAAGGAAAAAAGTTACGAACGCTTGAATGACACAAACTTGAGTAGCTTTGCTCTTGTGTAAACCCTATCTGCATCGCTACTAACCTTCACATTTAAACACACCTTGAAACACAAAGAGAATATAATAATATATAAAAGACATATAAAACCCCTCCTTTGTCAAATTGTCTCTACCTAAGAATGGATGTCTATGATTAAGTTAAAGATCACCCCCATATGAAATGAGTTAGATACCATTTATCCTCCTTTTTGTTCTTGAATAGACAAAGAATAATTTACAAAATAATAAAACATTTCTCCCTAATAAAACCAAATCTCCCCCACCCCCCACGTGAAGCATGTGAATCATAAATGAATAACAAATATAATATGCAGCGGTGTGAAGAAAGTCATGCAATGACAAAAAAATTGTCAACACAAGCATAAATAATCTAACTACAAACAAATGAAATGAACTATGATGCAAGAATTCAAGTGTAAGATACCAAGATGATCATAGAACATGCCAAATTTAATCAAAGATTAACCATAAGACAAACATGGATTAGATGAAAATGAAAAGACTCAAAACATAAAACATACCATATATATATGTATATATCCACACATATATTAATGAAGCACAATTATATACTGGTGCAAATGACCACAAAAGCACAAACACATAAGATTTACACACTCATATAATATTAATGTGTCTAAACAGGTGGTACGAAGAGAAGGGGCGTGAACTAGAAACACGAGAAAATGAACCAATCACTCAAATATGTCCAAGTAGGTCTATTTGACCGTAATAATTAATCAACATTCGATTTAGCACCACATGTCAAATAAAGAACTTAAAGAAAAAACAAAGACAATTCACACTTGCATAGAAATTTTGATGATTCTAGAATCAACAACGTCAAAACAATTAAGCACAACTAAGACTCATTGTGCAAACCCACCGATCTTCAATTAAACACCCTAAAGAATATATCATATTCCGCTCCTTTTCTTTTGAAGATAACTAATTTTTGAAATATCAATGTAATAAAAAATTTGGCCTTGGAAATTTTTATATTTTTATTGCCTTTCAATCATTTAGGCTCTTGTCAACGGTGGCCTTTCACACAACGGAGATTTTTCTTTTTGTAGCCCTTTCTCGTGCATACTCATATTTTTCAAAAATATCAAATGAACTCATGGGCAATGGTTGTTACATGAACAAATCCCCCTTAGTTAGAATTTATATATATATGACAAGATTGTTGGCAGAACACCTCATTTAGATCATATATGAAGTTAAAATCCAAAAGAGCTCATGCAAATTGTGTGTGGAGTCATATTAAAAGTGAATTCATCATGAAAATTAATTTCAAACTAATTTACGTAAACATTATTAAGAATAATGCAAGAATTGAAAATAAAAATCATATGTCCTAGTTACATGGATACATGGAAGGAATGGGATTCAAACACATCGATATGCCAAACAATGTGTGTAAAACCAAAATGCACAAAAACAAAAATCTTTTTGAGATTTTAAACATTTTTCAAAATGATACCAATTTAAAAAAAACTCAAAAGACAAACAAAAGCTTTACATTTTTCTCATTATGACCAAAAAAATAAAAAATGAAAACGTAAAAGATAAACACGTCATAACACTAGCAATAACATATAGCATGAAGAACAACACTACTGTATGACAAACATGCAAGCAATCACTCATAAGATATATCATGAGATGAATTGTGTGAAAGCATGCGAGACTCAATAAGCCTAACATTAAGTTCCTCAAAATCAAAATCTCCTAAACAACATAGGTGTAACGTGACAAACTTGGGATTGGCGAACCTTGATGACACTAGCCTTAGTCTTACTAGGACCTTTTCTGAGATCATAGAAAAAATGCCTATGGTCACCTTTTCTACTACAGTGTGTGAAAGTGTAGACACGAGGAAAGTTACCTATAGGTTGACCTTTTGTAATGTCCTTAGCTTTGGTTGGCTCTCTCAAAAGCATTGTCTTGGCTTTAGCCAATTCCAAACTTATGATCTTTGATTTAGACGATCGCTAACATTTTATCTAACATATATGACCTAGAATCCAAATAAAATTTGACATTAGTTGAGTCTCTTAATTTATCTTCTAACTCCATAATCCTAGACACGAGCAAACGCATAGACTCTGCAAACTTAAGAAGCTTCTTCTTCAAAATATCCATTAAACCACAAAGTCTATCTCTATAACTCTTAATATACTCAAGCTTCTCCCTAAGAGTCTTCTCACATGACCTAAGATCCTTATTCAATTTAGCATTATCATCACCTATGGCATGATCATTCACCTTAGGTTCTAAATGGGGATTGGCCCTTTTCAACTTCAAGAAATCCATGTATAACTCTCAAAAGTCCACTCAAAGATTACTATCCTCTTGATTTTAATCTTATTCTTCATTTCTCCTTTCCTCATTATCTTGGGAACCTAAAGAAAAAACCTCAAAACCTTTTTTCACATGATCATAGTCATTAGGGGAAGACACTTTATTTAAGCCCAAATGACTGGCCATAAATGCAGTGTAGTTACGATTGGTGGAGGAATTAACTTCCTCTTCTGACTCACTATCACTAAGGGTGGTATTACATACCTTCAGCTTCTTACCCCCTTCCTTAGTCTAGTGGGACATTCATAAATAATGCCCTAAACCTTGGCATTCAAAACATCTATTCCGATCATCAAAGTTATATCTTATCCCAAGAATATTTTTCACTCTTGCAAGTAATAATTCATCTAAACTCTTCAATGGTGACAATGCAAAAATATCATTCACACATTTGGAATTAAAAGTCGAGGCATTCTTTTTAGCCGTTGTTTAGGAGGCATACGCTTTAGGAGCACCACCTTCACTGGGAGGAGTCCACCCATACTCAACCGAGTTCTAAATGTTTTTATCGATCCATTTAAGGAAAAGTCACATCCGTGCCTATTAATTGGGATAATTGGTCCAATGAAATAGGGGAGGCCTGCCAAGGGAACTACTATTTGGGTGAAAATCCATCTAAACCCTAAATAAGCATAAAATAGGTATCTAATCTGGTAAACTGGTGTAATCCACTCTGATACCAATTTGAGAAAGCTAATGCACCATAGGGTATGTACAAAAACACCACTAATTTTTAATTTTTCACAATTTTAATAAATTTTACACCGAATAAAACCACAAGTGTTGTGTGAAATAGTTTGACAATTTTAGTCTTGACCTAAGCATGAATCTAGGTGAGTATAAGAAAGAATAAAATAAATAACAAACCATAACACGACGCCTTCAAGCCTTGATGTTCTTCCTCATTCCTTATAAATTTTATTGTAGCCACTGTTAAATGCCTGTTGACATTCACACAATGCAGGTGCATTCCCACATCTCAGAATCCCACCGATCTTACTTGTCTCATGACCTATTTGATTATCGCTAAACACAAAAACGATATCCATCTTTTGAAACTCTCACAGTATGAAAACCAATATGGTTCAACACATAAGAGATCTTAAACATACATATAGATGTAGGATTCTTGGATCGCAAATTTGGGTGTAAACTAAGGTTTGGGAGGCATAAGATATAACATGGAAAAATGTTATTGTGGCCATCTCGGGGGGATTCCCACTTCTTTTTCCTCTTTTCCAAGGATTCCCTTCGGTGCGCGTGTGGTATTTTGTCCTTTCTTGGAGCACTCGACCATCATCAATGTGGGGTGATTTATAGAGATAGAGTCGCCAACTAATTCTGCACGAAATAAGCAATAAAAATGTCGTTGCCTTGAGAGAACGACATCAAGGACAATACTGATGCGTGCGAAACTTAGTAGTTCAAAGGTATGAGAACTAAGTTACGAAATAAAAAAGTGTTAGGCACCCATCCCGCCTTTTTCGTCTCTCATAGGCATGTGTTAATATTCTCCTATTACACTCTTTGAAGTGTGTGCTTATGTGCATAATATAGATGAAGAATGGAATCATTCAACTCACGTCATAAAAAAGGTAGGGGTGAATACATCCTTAGAAGAGTTCCCAAAAATAATAATTCAAAATATAATATGAGTGTTTGATGAATCCCAAGTCATTATGGAAGAACGGATGTATATATCGGATGAAACACAAGCATGTAAGAATATGATATTCATTAAGAATATATAATATGAAAAGGATATTATAAACATGCATAAGGGAGGAATCGAGTCTCAAGGTTTACCCAAGACGCCTACGTAGCCTAAGGGGCATCAAATTCCATGTAGTTTGACGATAACATGGGGTTTGGTTCATTCCATAAATCTAAGAGGGGTATTTCTCTTATGTGTGTGTTTAGAGAGAGACGTTATTTAAAAGTGAAAATGTTCATTGACAATCCCTCTTTTGAAATTTTAAGAAAACCCCCCGTTTTCTTCTCTCTTTTTTTTATATGAAAATAGGGTATGTGCAACTACTACTAATAAAGGTTTGGGATTAATACATGTGATGTTATGAAATAAAATGATAAAGTAGAAATAAAGCAACTAATACTAAAATAAGAGAATTTGAGAAAAAGGATAGAGAATCAGACCTCCTTATGAATGCTTGATGTTGATCTTGAGTGTAGATATGCTACTCTTGAAATGGGATGAAGGTGGTATAAAGATATGGGAGGAATTTAGTAAATGAAATAAGAAAAGTATGGAATGGACAATGGGAAATGGGATTTTTAGGAAGGGAACAACTCTGAATTTGAGAGAATGTTCTGTGAATTGCTGAGAGAGATATTCAGGGATGGCTTTTCAAAGTATGGTCGTGGACTCTATTTATAAGGACGAGGGGGTGTCGGTAGGTAGGGTCTTAGACCTGCCTATCGATATAGAAACTTAGGAACACTGCTGATAAGCAGGGTCTTCAGGGTACCATTGGTAAGTCTAGGATAATTTTTTTTGAAAAATGATCGTAAAACGTAATTTGTAAGTCAGAATCGTGCATGGGACAAATCATTACAAAGGTAATTCATAGAACTTTTAGAATCCATTGAGTTATCCTAGGATTCGAGAGTTGACCGAGGTCTAATGGGGCTCAAAATCGCCCGTTCGTCACTAGACAAAAAGTTTTTGAACGAAAATGGGTCGTTCGTTTGAACCGTACGCCCAATTCGCTCACGAGATGGACCGTTGGAAAGGGTGTTCAGATATCTTCAATATTTCATTTAGATTCATTCAGTTTGAAGAGTTAGATGAGGTCGAATAGGGTCGAAAGTGCTCGATGACCCTTTAGAGTAAAATGGGTTGTTCGTCCCTATAGTATGGCCGATTCGTGCATAGGGTGAACCGTTAGAAAAGGGACTCAAATCCTTTCAAAGATTCATGAGCTTCTTCATAGAAAAAAAGTTGACCATAGTTAATTGGGGCTCGAGAGCACCCAGTGGCCTCGAGATCAATTTTTGATAATAAAATGGGTCATTCGTTTGAGCCGTCAGGCCGATTCATGCACGGGGTAGATCATTGGAAAGAGGATTTAGAGCCCTTAGAATATTTATCGAGATTACGCTTAGATGAGAAAGTTTATCAGAGTTAAATGGGTCCCGAGAGCACCCAATGGCCTCTATATTGGTACTTAGAGTATGACTTAGGGTTTGCGATGAATAAGTGAGGGCTAGCGACCTAAGGAGGATTTTAAGGGGTTCCTAGGATGGGATGTCTATAGAGAGACCCTCGACGAGAGAGATTAGAACAAGTGAAGACCATCGAATGATAAACACCACATCAATGTTAGGGAAGAGGATTTTATGTCAATTCAATGGACCTAGAGGATGAGGGTGATCGATTTGAAGGGTCGAGGTCAGTTCTGAGGTCATAAGGAGACAAGAATGATCGATTTTGCGGGTCGAGGAGGTGTTAAGGTTGATTTAAAGGGGCTAAGGTGATGGATTTGCTAGTCGAGGTCAATTCTGTGGACTTAAAGAGACGAGGATGATCGATTCAGTGGGTCGAGGTTAATTTTTAGATGTAAAGAAGACAATGATGACCGATTCAGCGATTCGAGTTTAATTATGAGGTCCCAAGGTTGTGCTAGGGACAAACGATTATGTAGGTTGAGGTTGTACGACTAATTCTGAGGGCCAAGGTCAATTTTAAGGAGCTAAAGTTGTGACGATTGATTCTACGAGCCAAGGTCAATTCTAAGGACCTAAAGTTGTGACAACCAATTCTATGGGTTGAGGTCAATTATGAAGACCTAGAGTTATGATGACCAATTTTGAGGGCCGAGGTAAATTTTAAGGACCTAAAGTTTTGACGATTGATTCTATGAGTCGAGGTCAATTCTAAGGACCTAAAGTTATGCTGACCGATTTTGAGGGCCGTGGTCAATTATGAGGACCTAAAGTTGTGATGATCAATTCTGTGGGACGAGGTTCATTCTTAGAACCTAGAGTTCTAATTACCAATTTTGAGGGCCGAGGTCAATTCTGAGGACCTTAAGTTTGGATGACCAATTCTGCGGGCCGAGGTAAATTTCGAGGACCTAAAGTTGTAGAGTGGGGAATAGCTCTCATGGGGAAATAAAAATTATCTTAGGGGTGCAGTTGAACTTTTGATTCCACTGGGGATTGTGTTATCTTGAAGATCCACTAGGGAATATTTAGTTTTAAGGTCCCGACTAGGGAATTGTAGTAAACTTGGATGTAGGCGCATGATTGGTAACTCTTTGGAGTATGTTGGGGATACGAGTGTAAGATTAATCCAGTTGGGGATTTTAAGAGTGTGTATGGGTCTTAATGCTTCAAAAATAATTTTCTCTATGTTGGGGAAGTAAGGGAGCTTCTGTCCCCGGGGTCTTGTTTGGAGGTCCATGGGGTCTATAAGTATGCATTTGCAAATACAACAATTAAACCTATTAAATCAACTAAAAGAATTATGGAAATGAGTTCAAATGGAATAAAATAATTTGTTAATAAATGAATCCCAATTTGTTGGCTATTACTTATAAAATCTTGCTCTATAATCTGGTTTGATTTTGTAGTCCAAATAACCCAGTACCATGAAGTATCTGGAATAGTAGCAATTAGTGAAACAAAAAGACTCTTACAAACCATCAAAGTAACCCCATCTCTAGTGATATGGATTCGAGAACGTTCGGTACCGTGGAAAGAAGGTGGTGCAACTTGGATCAATTTGTGATAGTATTCATCGATGATATCCTAATATACTCACAAAATATAGAAGAACATGAACATCATTTTCAAATCATCTTAGAAACGTTACGATGTCATCACTTGTATGCTAAGAAGACCAAATGTGATTTTGTTATGAAAGAGGTGAAATTTTTGGGACACATAATCACTGAATTAGGAATTTAAGTAGACCCTGCAAAAATTCTCACAGTGGTGGAATGGTCACAACCTACAAAAATTACTGAAGTTCACAGCTTTTTGGGATTAGCAGAATATCACCGAAGATTTGTAAAAGGATTTTTTTTACTATTGCTCTACCTCTTATGAAATTAACTCGAAAGTACACACGCTTTGAATGGACTCCAGAATGTACCAAAGCATTCCAAACATTAAAAGAATGCTTAACTACTCCACCCGTACTTACCATACCTTCTAGTGATGTAGGTTATGGCGTGTACACAGATGCATCTTTAGAAGGATTATGATTTGTACTTATGTAGGACGAAAAGGTCATTGAATATGGGTCACATCAATTGAAGGGCCACGAATGAAATTATCCAACACATGATCTTGAGCTAGCCGCTATTGTCTTTGCTTTGAGGATTTGGCGATGCTACTTATATGGAGTGGAATTTCAACTATTTTCTGACCATAAAAGATTAAAGTATATCTTTACTAAAAAAGATCTAAACCCACGTCAACGTAGATGGAAGGAGTACTTAGAAGATTACGATTTCCAATTACACTATCATCCAGGGAAAGACAACAAAGTAGCTGACGCTTTGAGTCATAAAACTAGTGAAAGATCAACAGGACTACTTGCTTATCATCTCATGCTCACATTGACTGACTACGACTTGCAATATAAAGATTCCGCTATTTTTCAAAATATCATAACTTAACCATATCTTCAAGACATAATCATTGGGCAACAAGATACGGATAAATTTCTTACCAACCAACAATGGAAGATAGAATGTGGTAAAGCTAAGACAGAATGGACATACCACCCTTATAAAGGAATACGGTTTCAAAATCGCATATGCGTACGAACAGACCCCAAACTAGAGGAGGAACTTTTATGAGAAGGTCATCATTCGAAATTTATAATTCATCCAGGTAACACCAAAATCTACCAAACCCTCAAAAAGAACTTTTGGTGGGCAGGAATGAAGCACGAAATTCGAACCTTTATTGCTAAATGTTTAATGTGTCAACAAGTCAAGATTGAACACCAACAACCCGGTGGACTTTTACAACCTCTTTCTATACCAACCTGGAAATGGGATCATATTACTATGGACTTTGTTAGTGGATTGCCCCTACAACTCAGGGCTATAATTCAATTTGGGTAATTATAGATGGATTAGCCAAATCAACTCATTTTCTTAAAGTACATACTACTGATTCCTTGCAATGACTCAGCAACTTATATCTGCAAGAGATTGCTAGATTACATGGGATTCCTTTATCTATTGTATCTGACTGTGACCCTAGTTTTACGGGACGTTTTTGGTAAGCATTACAAATAATAATGTGAACCAAACTCCTTTTAAGTACCGTATATCATCGTCAAATAGATGGTCAGTTAGAATGATTGATACAAACTCTAGAAGATATGTTGAGAGCATGTAATTTAGATTTAGCAGGGAACTGGAGTGATCGTTTGGCGCTAGAAGAATTTTCCTATAATAATAGCTATTAAGGTAGCATTCAGACCACTCCATATGAAGCACGAAGTATATTGCAAATCCAAATCATGGTATTTCATGGGATGAACTATCAATCCAGAATAACCATGACTTTGAAGAGCGACCCATTCAAATTATATATACCCAGGATCACATACTTCATACAAAGACCATTTCGTTAGTTAAAGTTCTTTGGCAACACCACGGACAAGAAAATGCCATGTGGGAACTATGAGACACCATATACCAACAATATCCAGAATTATTTTAAAGTTAATTTTGATGTCAAATTTTATTTTTTGGTAGGGAGAATTGTAAGGTCCGAAAGAAGAATAAACATATTTAAATTTATTCCGTTAACCTACGTAAATGAGGAACGAGTTATGTTATGACTTGAGAACAAATTATTAAGTGTTATTATCATAAATACTAGAAATGAGAAGTTTCAAAGCTATCCTTAAGTTTTCCATAATTACAAAATCACCCCCTGAAGATTTAAAATTGCTTTTTAACTATTTAAATATCAAATTTGACCCCACATTTTCTTACAAAAACCTTTCTTACTTTCTGAAATTATAAATCAACCCAACCTTACATTTTATAACTTTAAAAAGTTCTACAAAACCCCCTCAAATTTTGAAAGTATAGTATAAAAACCTTAAAAATAGATAAAAACTCCCCAATGACCAAAACTAAGGGTAAACCTATCTTCTCTATCAGATAAATTGATAAGAATTGCTCCAAAACAACCAATACAAGGCCTTGCAACCTTAAGCTTCTTTTCTCCTATAGGTCATACCACGTTTCTTCATATTAGACCACCCAAACTCATCTCCTGTTTTAACCAATCAACCCCCTGGTAACCACCCTATAAAAGGCCCACGTTAGTAGGAAGAATATAACACAATATAGTTAGCAAAATCAAGTTTCAAATTTCAGCCATTTCTGGTATTCTATAATTTTATGTTTAAATTTCATTTTTATTCCTTTGATTTCATTTCTACAGTAGTTTAGAGTTAGAATCAACTCTCTCATGCCTTCTGTACATGTGAAATCCTTGAGTTAAGAACCAAAATTCGAAAATCACCATGAAAGATTGAGCTCCCATGGTGGAATTCAAAATTTGGACTTTAAACCTATTTTAAATCAGGAAACCTTCTCTTTATGATCATAGTATCCAAACCCCAAAGTTAATTCCAGTATATTATCCTTATCTACTCAAAATCAAAGATTTTCATTTTCGGCCACAAAATTTTCACAAGAAAAATTCTTTTTACTCAGGATGAATCAATCCTCCAAACCAAAACCAATTTATTCTAAAACCACCCAGGAACCAAATCTTACCACTTCCGTTGTTCGAATTTGAACCAAAATCCATCAATGTTCTTTTGAAAATGTCGTATTTTACCAGTTCATAGAAGTATACTTTACAACAACTTTCAATACCTAAAAGGTATATATTTGAAATCCTTGTAAAAATTCAGAGAAAATGGATTTTGAATGAAGTAAAATGGTTTCATGTAGGAGGTTTAATTTAAAGTCAAAGTTTTTAAAGCCCTAGGTCCAATGTCGAGAGGTTAAAGACGCGTGAAGGCCACGCGAGCGACTGAGGTCAAATTCAACTCGTGAGATCTTTGACCTGGCACATGTGAGCACATAACTAGTTAAAAAATTCTGAAAAAAATCCAAAAATTCTATTTTATTTTTCTGGTCAAAATGATATATTGTAACACCATGTTGGATCTCCAAAACTCAAAAATGACATAGGCCTTAGTTTAACCTTTAACTTTTAAATTTTGAATGTTTACACTTAAACCCCTGAAATTCCTGACCTCCATAATTTTACCCCAAACTTTTTTTTTTACAACTTTTAGACCTTGTTTGGAATGAAAACGTCTTCTCGCACATGCATAAATAAGCTCAGGAACTTAGTGAAATAAAAGTTTAAGTTTAATTATATGAGACCCCGAAAACTTATTTTTTCGCAACTATATGTTATTTCATATTTGAAACACAAGTTATACACTTCATGGGTACACTGTATATATTGTCATTCTAAACATACTTGCACGGAATGCCTTACTGTCTACTAAGAACTCGATGATATATTTAAAAATACTAAGTACGTGATTTCTTATTCAATATTATTTTCTGGCAATGTTATTGATTTACATCTATCGTTGATATCACTTTTTGATAGACCTAATATACAATATTCTCATTATGGAACTCATTTGAGTAGTTCAAACTATTTACGTGCAATTGATTCATTTATTTTGAATGATTATGCGATCATATTATTTCATATGATGCTTTTTAACCCAATTACTTATATATATCATGCATTACAATTGGGGAATAATCTTTCGTTATACCCATGACTGTATTATTTGGCCCAAAGGACTCAGATGTTTGAGGGCCTGGTTATTGCTTACCATATGGTTTTGCACGGTTACTTTTATCTCCAGTTATCTGGATTGATATCTCCAATTTAATTGGATTGATTTTAGTTGTATGTATTTGTTATTACCCTAAAGCCTCAAAACAAACAGTATGGGATATTTGTTTAGAAACCATCCGTCACCTTTACCAACTCTATCCCGATGTTGTTATATTTGGTTCCTAAAACATATTGTTATATCAGTTTAATTGAATATTTTTCTTATTGAAACTCTTATAATAACTCTCTCAAATCATATTTGAATTGTATAGAATGAGAATTGTGTACTTGGTAAATTTTCTTATGTTTTTCAAATTCCAGATGGATCCGGGGGATAGAGAAGACAATACTACTCTGCAAAATAATAATGCTTCTTCTCGAATTACCTTAAGAATTATGTTCAAGTAGAAAATTAGGCGAGGAAATGAAGATCATGTTTTAATATCTTGTGTTACTACGTATAAGTGGACGTATTATGTGTAGTCCTAAACTTATGTCGCACTTTCTTTCCCAGTTTTACGTTTGCTCTCTTATGAGAATATGTAATAAAGTAGGTGATTTATTTTCTGATGTAAGAAACTTGTAATTCCATACCATACAATATTAAGGAATGCCACTATCTTAAATATGCTTTATTTCCTCAATATGTATATTTATTTTTCAGTTACGTTTCTAAACCCAATCCCCCAATTACTCCTGATTTTTCGGGACGTGATAATAAGACTCAATGTAATTTAGTGGGCAAGAAGCCCAAAATGATTAAAGTTCTTGTACTAACTCATTTATACTCTGATCAAATTTATCAAGTACTTTTTTGGTCAAAAATTGGTACCAAGCAACCAGCAAGTAAGGTTAACACATGTTTAGTGAGCAAATGCTCAAAAAATAATTAATCGGCTTATTTATCATTAAGAATCATGCAGTTACATTTACATTAAAAGATTCTTAAAGACCTACGATGGCCCAGTGATACGAGCAAGGTAGTCCACTTCTCAAACTCTCCAACCATTAGACCTGTCAAAATACACGATAACCCGTTAACACGACACGACCCGACACGAAATTATAAGTTAATGGGTTTACCCTTATTGGGTTTGGGTCATTAACGGGTTGGCACGGTAGACCCGTTAACACTAACGGTTCGGGTTTGGAAATTTACCTGTACCCGTTTTAACCCGTTTATACCCGTTAACACCCGTTAACATTAACGGGTACTATAGGGTCACCCAACCCGTACCCAATAACAATAACCATTAAAACCCATTATTTCTAAATCTTTAAAGACTAACGGGTGCTATAGGGTCACCCAATCTATACCCAATAAAAATTACAATTAAAACCCATTATTTTTAAAGTATTGAAGACTAACGGGTATTATAGGGTCACCCAACCCGTTACCCATTTCGATCCAAAATGATTCGTTAATATTAACGGGTGTTAACGGTTTGGGTCGTGTACCCATTAATATTAACGGGTCGTGTTTGGGTATTGTTATTAGACCCGTTAGGCTTAACGGGTTGTGTATGGGTTAGGGTGTTTTGACCCGTAACCCGTACACGACCCAAACCGACCCGTTAACAGGTCTACCAACCATCATCTGGATGTCAAACTAAGTCTTCTTCAAGGTTCTTTGGGCATGGCTCTAGAAGCTGCACCGAAATAGCATATACTGGGATCCATCAATCATCCCTCGAAAGGGATTTCGCAGAACAAACGAGCGAACAGTCTGATACTTATACCATAGAGTGAATTCCTTAGGAAATTTTAATTCCTTAAGAACTTTCATCTATCCCATGGAAAAAGAAAGTTCTTGGGCCTCTTTCAATATTACCGGGGCATCTGCCCAACCGTGGTCATAACCGTCCAACCAAACATGTCGAGGACCCTTTCAAAATAACTGTCTTAATCGTGTGACATCCCTTTGAAGAACATAAGCAATCATATAAGCTCTACGAATATCTTCTTTAAGCCCAATAATCTCTCTCTTGGAAATTTGATTGTCAGTGTGAGCAACCATAGCAGATGATAAAGATCCTTACAACACCAAAGGAGGACCAGATATAGAGTTTTCTTTAGGCGAGAAATTAATCTCCTCAAAGCGTTATTATCTCTTTGCAATAATTCCCCCACCTGGTTGATTTCAGATGCATCCAGAAGCTTCGCTTTCAAGGCGTCCATCTCCTCCTGCATAGTGGCACCAATTACCTCCATCTCCTTAAGCCTATCCTTTAGCTTGGCGACCACTTTAAATTGGTATTTATAGTCCTGGTTTCTCACCCTCAGGGATTTACAAATCCTTACAAAAACTCGGCGCTCTTGAGCACTTATGTTCGGACCAAGAATCTATTTTAGACGGGAGTTAGCAGGGATATATTCATCTCAATCAAATAGCTACAGCCAACCAAATAAGCAACAAAAGTAGAAAGAATCAGTAATGAAATAAAAAGGTTGCTTTTTCATTAAATCAAAGGCACAGATGAGTACAACGATTGGAAGAAGCAAAAATACAGCATATGGACAAAAAAACGTGCAGAGCCTAAAAATTATAAGAGGCCTCAACCTGGTTAGATGTGGAGAGCCCATTCCCTTTATCAATAGCATGGTCGACAGGTTCCTAACCTTCACCAGTACCTGGCGTAACTCCTCGAACTGGGACAACGACCCCTCTGGATCAATGGGTGCAGCCCCAATGGCAGGAGTAATGGGCTCCATGTCATATTGAGCATCCACTTGGACAGAAGGAGACTCTTTAACAAGATTGCGATCAAGATGACACTGGGAGAAGGGGGGGGGGGGGTCAGCAACAACTTGACCAAGCATAAATTCTTTTGAATTTAGCCCCTTAAGTTAGTGATTTTGATATCTTGAACAATGTAATTGAATCATTTTTATCCCATATCATTGCCATTGACTATTTATAACGAGTACCCCGAGTTTTGTGTATATCTTATGGATTTTACAGGAATTTAGTGCAAGAAAAGAAAGAAAGAAATCGGAAGAAAGGAAGAAAAGAAAGGAAGACAAATCAAAGGGCAAAAGCATAAATTTACACCTGGAGTTCAGACTTGAGGCCTTAAGGAAAGTTGAAGATCCTTGTTTCACAAGAGCATTGGAAGAAACGACACTCAAAACGGAGCTTGAGATCAAAAGTTATGACCAGTCAAAGATGGAAAGAAAAAGTCAAACTTGAAGAAAATCGAACCGATCCGGCCTATATCGGACCGATCCGATATGTCACATTTCCAGTAGACCCTGGATCGATGCCGAACCGATGATAGCAGAACCGATCCGATTGGATCCGATAGAAATAAAAAAGAACCGATCCGGTTGCTTAAAATCGAACCGATCCAATAGATATCCGGACCGGTCCGGCTGTTAAAATTCCTAGCATTTATTATGGAGATCAAGAGGTGAGAATCTTGGAATATCTTGTGTAGCCCATCAATTACTAGCTGTCAAATTCGTGCTAGTTGGTGCTATAAAATACCAAGCCCTACATCATTTCAAGAGAGTCAAATTCTAGAGAGTAGAATAGAATTTTAGAGAGAGAATCAGGTTTTAGAGAGTTTGTAGTAGACAAATTTCTTATTCTTAGAAAATCCCTAGTGTGTAAGAACAAGAAGTATTTCTGGATTCAATCATCTCTTTTCCCTAGTGCAAAGTTCAAGTATCAAATTCCATTCTCTTCTTTTATTTCAATTTTGTTTTCAATTTAATTATCAATTGTCTGTAATTTGTTAACAATGTTTGTAGATCCATAATTCCATTTATTGTTATGAATTTTTTTTCTAATAAAACCATGTCTAGCTAAATTTTCAAGGGTTGGGGTACACGAACTCATCCCGAGGTGAATTACCCAATTAGAAAATAGAGGGTAAATTAAATCTGGACCAAATCGTGTATGGAAAGTATACAAACATAGCCGATCTTTTAATCTCTTTTGACCTAGGTACTTGGGATGTTTAAGAAAACTATGCAAGCGTAATTGTCCATTCACCGTTTTATATTTGCCTTTGATTACATATGATGCGGGCTTGTTCCCTCATATATGTAATGCTTAGGATCTATAAAAATTGGATTTAGTCAAGAATTTCAATTTACAATTCTAGTATTCTATACGGTGATTTAATAAGGTTTGAGGGATTGTACTCCACCCTATTTTCTCTCATATTCATATTTGGTTTCGTACAATACTTAGAGTTTTGGTGCACATAGTTTATTTTCCTCAATTGGTGATTTCAACCATCAATCATCTTTTCTTTTATTGTGAGAAACCATTTGAAGGATAAATACTTTTTCCTACATAATTGCCAATTTCTGATCCCTATGGATACGATCCCGACTAGTCGGATTATTACTAACGCGATAGACTTGCACTTGAGCCTAGAAAGAATGCACTTTTGAGAAAATTCTTAGTCATGCCATGTTTTTGGCGCCGTTGTCGGGGATCGTCAATTGGTAATTCTTAGGAAAGTAATTTTAATCCTAAAGTGATTTAAAAAAAAACATTTTTTTTTCATCTCTTACAAGATTACATGAAAAATCCACTTCTCACCCAAGTCCACGAAAATCGTATTGCCGAAACTAGTTCTAAAAATTCCCACACCATCGATTCTCCACACTTTTGGGTTCCACCTCCTTCACCGAATAATTCAATCACAAGTCATACTTTGAGTTAAACACCGAGTGAAAGTTCTGAATCTTTTGGTAGCAATATGTCTGTGCACGGTAGTGTTGGTGTTGGTGATGGAGAGGAAGAAATACCATATCTTCCCATGAAAGATCTTTTATTTTTGGAGCATACTATTACCCCTGGTTGCATTTTACTCCCGTATAATGCCGGTCAGTTCCACTTTCGGAATGGGATGATCCAAATTCTGCCTACATTTCATAGGATGGATTCTAAAAAACCATATCTCCATATTAGAGAGTTCGAGGAAGCATGTGATACTTTTGGTGACCAAACTTGTCCATAAGATGTTATCCAATTAAAAATTTTCCCATTTTCATTAAAGGATAAAGCTAAGACTTGGTTATGGTCACTACCTCCGAATTATATTTTATCCTGGAGAGATATGCAAACAAAGTTCCTATCCAAGTTTTTCCCATAACACAAAACCAATTCTGTCAAAGCTCAAATACAAGCTTTTTGGCAAAATGAGAATGAGGCTTTTGACAAGTGTTGGGAAAGATTTCAGGACTTAGTTAGTGCTTGCTCCCATCATGGATTCGAAAAACATCATCTTATCTCATTTTTCCATCAAGGGATTACCTTAGCATCTAAACAACTTGTTCAGACAATGTGCGAAAGACCTTTTTGGGAGTTAGAATCTAGCGATGCTGAGGATCATTTGAAATACGTAGCAGAGAATACGCAAGCATGGGATGTTTCTGACCCCAATAGTCAAAATAGAAATCGACAAGTGTCCAACTCGTCTGCTGCGTCCGGTATTTATCACTTGGACAAGGACACTTTGTTAGATCGTAAATTCGACCAATTGGAAAAGAATTTCAGAGACATGCTTGAAGTTTGATTAAGAGAAGTAGCTGGACCCGTACAAGAAAAAAAAGAGAAGGTGTGTGCCATTTGTACTGCTGGTCATTCTACCAAAGGATGTCCTACCATCCCTGCATACAAGGCAATGTACACTGAATAGGTGGAAGCAATAGGAGGGTTTCGTGGTAATTTTAATGTGCCGCAAGGGAATTCATACAATCAATCTTAGAGGAATCATTCCGGTTTCAACTATGGTCAACCACAAGGAGGGATGGCTCCCAATCCACATGTGACTTTGCCACCGCCCCTCCTCAATTTCAGCAAATGGCTCCTTCAATGCCAAACCCTATGCAGCCACCACCTTCTGGTCCATATGTCACTCCACCTAGGAGGTCCCTTGAGGATAATTTAAATTAATTCATCCAATATCAGAAGGAGAGTAATGCTAAGTATGATCGAATGTTAACAGAAATTCATACTAGCACCTCTAGGTTGCAATCTGCATTGAATACTCAGGAGAAGGGTAAATTCCCAGCTCAAGGCCAAAGACCCCCTCTTCAAGGTCAAACGACAGTTATCTCTACTTCATCAGACTTGCCAAAACAATACCAAGCTGTCACTACTCTACGTAGTGGTCGCGTGATTGATCTAACCCCACCGTCTCCTAAGGAATCTAAAGCTAAAGAAATTTCAGAACCTGAGGAGACTCCATTACACATGGAAAATAAATATAAAGGAGTTGAACCTGAAGTTATAGTAAAACTGCCCACTACTGCTCCATTTCCTCAACGCTTGGCACCACCCAAAAAGGGGGCTTCGCGTACTGAAGTGTTAGATGTTTTGAAACAGGTGAAGTTGAACTTGCCGTTTCTGGATGCTATCCAGCAAATTCCAGCATATGCCAAAGTCATCAAAGATCTTTTGACTATCAAATGGAGGCTAAAGGTGAAGAAGAATGTCTTTTTGGCATAAAATGTGAGCTTGGTTCTTCTTAATGATCTTTCACCAAAATTCAAAGATCCTGGTGCACTTACAATTTCATGTGTTATAGGAGAAAGGAGAGTCGAAAAATCTTTGCTTGATTTAGGTGCGAGTGTGAACATCCTTCCATACTCTATCTATAAGTAGCTTGATTTAGGAGATCTTAAACTTACCCGAATCACTCTACAATTAGCAGATCGAATAGTGAAAGTGCCTTGTGGGGTTGTGGAGGATGTGATAGTTCAAGTTGACACATTCTACTTCCCTATTGATTTTGTCATTTGGGACACGGAACCTTCACCACACTCGAGAAATCATGTTCCCACAATATTGGGGCATCCGTTTTTTGCTACTGCTAATGCTTTGATAAATAAACATAATGGACAAATGCAACTCACTTTTGGAAACATGACTCTCGAGACCAATATTTTCAACGTTTCTAACCAAATGGGTGATGAGGAGGAAATTCATGAGGTTGACCTTATTGAAGAGATGGTGGATGAGCACATCGAAAAGATCATAGGTGGAGATGCACTGGAGGTTTGTTTAGTGCGAGGCGTTGAGAATAAGAATTCATATACTGAGTTTGAGTGTGAAGTGGAAGAGTTGGGAGCTTGGTTGCAAGAAGAAGTAAGTTTTGAGAATCTGAGAGATGTTGACTGGATTTTAAGATTTGAGGAATTACCCTCGAGGGAGTCACTCATGATCCCCTCCGAAGAGAAATTTCCTACTCTTAAGTTAAAGAAACTGCCCTCTCATGTAAAATATGCTTTTCTGGGAGAAGATGATACATTTCCTGTTGTTATTTCTTACAGTTTAAAAAAAAGCAAGAGGGAATGTTGTTGAATGTGTTGAGGAAGAATAGGAGTGCGTTTGGTTGGACTATAGTAGATTTGAAAGGTATAAGTCCCTTGATTTGTACCCATAAAATCCACCTCGAGGAGGAGGTGAAGCCATCGCGAGAGATGCAAAGGCGACTGAACCCAACCATGAAAGATGTAGTTCAAGCGAAAATCATCAAATTTTTAGACACTGGGATCATTTATCCAATTTCCGATAGTAAATGGGTGAGCCTAATTCAGGTCGTGCCAAAAAAGTCAGGTATGACCGTGGTTGAAAATGCTAAGGGAGAATTAATACCTCACCACACCACCATCGGGTGGCGTGTTTACATTGATTATTGAAAGCTCAATGTCGGAACAAGAAAATACCATTTTCTCTTGCCATTTATTGACCAAGTGATTGAACGAGTAGCGGGCCATCCTTACTATTATTTCCTAAATGGGTATTCTAGATATAATTAGATTGAAGTGGATGTACTTGATCAAGAAAAGATGACTTTTACATGTCCGTTTGGTACGTTTTCCTACAAACGTATGCCTTTTGGGTTATGTAATGTGCCAGCAACCTTTCAAAGGTGCATATTTAGTCTCTTTAGAGACATGATAGAAAAAGGACTGGAAGTGTTCATGGACGATTTCAGCGTTTTCGGTCCATATTTCGAACAATGTTTAGCTAATCTTGAATGAGTTTTATTCCGGTGTGTGGAAAAGGACTTAGTCCTCAATTAGGGAAAATGTCATTTTATGGTCACTGAGGGCATAGTTCTGGGACACATAGTCTCATCTAGGGAAATTGAGGCCAATCGAGCAAAAATAGAAGTAATAGCTGAGTTATCCCCGCCAAAATCACTTAGAGATGTGAGGTCCTTTTTAGGCCATGCTGGATTTTACCGGAGATTTATTAAAGACTTTAGAACCATCGCTAGACCTTTGAGTAATCTTCTCATGAAGGACACTCCGTTTGAGTGGAATAATGCATGCAAAGAATCTTTCGATAAACTCAGAAGCATGCTAATTTCTGCTCCTATCATGCAAGCTCCCGATTGGTCACTTCCTTTTGTGCTTATATGTGATGCAAGTGATTACGCGGTTGGGGCTATTCTCGAATAAAGAAAAGACAAGAAAGCTCATGTTATTTACTATGCTAGTAGGACATTATCTGGCCCCCAGCTTAACCACTCCACCACGGAGAAAGAATTACTAGCTGTTATTTTTTCTCTCAATAAATTCCGCTCTTATGTTGTTGGGTCGCCCATCATTTGCTTCACTGATCACTCGGACCTCAAATACCTTCTGACCAAGAAAGATGCCAAACTGCGCCTAGTAAGGTGGATCCTACTTCTACAAGAGTTTAATCTCTCGATTCAAGATAAGAAAGGAGTAGAAAACATCGTTGTTGACCTTCTGTCACGCCTCTCGTTCGACGTACCTCTTGATCCCATTCCCATAGATGATTATTTTCCGAATGAAAATCTATTTTTTACTTCTTCTCTTCCTTAGTTTATGGATATAGTAAATTACCATGTCACTAGAGTCATTCCCTCCATTTGGACTCTGCAAGAGAGAAGGAAGTTAATTACTTGGTCACGCATGTTCGTTTATGATGATCCATATTTGTTTAAATATTGTGCTGATCAAATCATCCGAAGATGTGTACCTGATGAAGAAATTCAAGGGGTCATTCGATTTTGTCATACGGAAGCATGTGGAGGTCATTTCTCAAAAAATAAAACTGTTGTAAAAATCCTGTAAAGCGATCTCTATTGGCCCACAATCTTCCGGGATGTGAATACTTTTTGCAAATCATGCGATAGATGCCAATGAATGGGAGCTATTGCTCACCGTGACATGATGCCATTGACCCCCATACTTGTCTTAGAGTTATTTGATTGTTGGGGTATTGACTTCATACGGCCTTTTCCACACTCTTTTGGTTTTCTATACATCCTCGTCGCAGTAGACTACGTCTCAAAATGGGTAGAGGCCATTATTACAAGGATGAATGACAACAAGGTGGTGATTAAGTTCATTCAAGAACACATACTTTCTAGATTCGGAGTTCCTAAGGCTATCATTAGTGATAATGGCACTCATTTTTGCAATAGGCCGATAGAAAAGCTAATGCAAAAGTATGGGGTAGTCCATAAAGTTGGAATGACTTATCACCCTCAATCGAATGGACAAGCCGAGTTAGCTAATCGAGAAATCAAGCATATCTTGGAAAAGACAGTCGGACCTAATAGGAAAGATTGGTCTATCCGATTGAATGATGCGCTTTGGGCTTATCAAACTGCATACAAGAATCCCCTTGGGATGTCCCCATTTCATTTTGTATATGGAAAACCTTGTCATCTTCCTGTTGAAATTGAACACAAAGCGTATTGGGCTATCAAAAGGGTGAATTTTAACATGGAAAAAGCCGGTGAGACACGTAAACTTCAGTTGAATGAGTTGGAAGAAATACGCAATGTTGCGTATGAAAGTGCAAAAATCTCAAAAGACCGAATGAAACGAGGTCACAACAAAATCATCCGATGTAAGGAGTTTCATTCGGGATAAAAAGTACTTCTCTACAACTCGAGGTTATACTTGTTTCTCGGGAAATTACGATCACGATGGTCAGGTCCATTCATTGTGAAAGAGGTATTCCCCTATGGAGTTGTTGAACTAGAGGATCAAAAAGGGGGAAACACATTCAAAGTTAACGGGCAACGTCTCAAGCCATATTTGGAAGCGATTGTAATGGAAGCCGACACAATCTGGTTGTCGAACCCCAATTATGGGGATTGACTGAGTAAGTAAGGTGAGGTCGTCGCACCCCCGACGTGTATGGGGTGAATGTTGTGTATAGTCGTCATAAGATGTTAGGATGTTAGGAAATCATATAGGTGTATCATGATCGGAGAAGGGAATCCAATACATGTGTTGGGAGTATTTCAGGTTTCGATGAGAGTTTTGAGGTCCAATTGAATTCGCGGGAGTGTTGGGTTTAAGAAATCAAGCAGAAAGTAGCAGGCAGGAAAAAGCTGCTATTTTTGCAGACCGGATCGGTCCGGCCTTATAAAAAAGGAACCGATAGGGTATACAAATGAATTAAAATAAAAAAGAGATCGGACCAGTCCGATCTAAACTCGGATCGATCCGGTCGTCTGTAGGTTATTTTTCCCCGAGGTTGTAACCTCATAAATCCCCATCCCATTTCATTTCCCAATCCCTTCCACTCCCCAAAAAAATTCATCCCCCATTCTTTCCCTCCATTCTTTCCCCCCTTCCTGGTTATTTCTACGATCCATATGACCCTGCTGCCCCCGGACCTTCACAACCCCCACCTGCCCCGTAGGCAGCCCCATTTCTCTGGTTATGTTGTATTAGTTTGTGGTTTTCATTTTTTTTTGCTTACACAGTTGTGTTGTACTACATAGTTTTATTATGGTATTTTGCTTGTTTTATTTATCGCACTCCTTATTTTGTCTTCTTTAGCTTTATTATCCTTTTGATTGTGGACAATGCAAAAGCCTAAGTTAGGGGGGATGACAAGTGCGTATTCATAAAACTTCTCATATATATATATATATATATATATATAATTCTTCAACATAAATATAAATTGGAATTTAAAATTTTCAAAAATGTTACCTTTACTCTATTTAAAGTCTCATTTTTTTAACAATCAATTGCACTAAGCCAAAATTGACCAAAGATAGAAATTGAAAGAAAATTGACGACTTAACGAATAACTGTGGAGATTGATCAAACCCGGTGAGATTTCGAGCCTTTCAATTTTTTATGAGTTTTTAAATCAAATTCGAGTTTATGATTAACTCAAAGTTCTTTTTAGCATTTTAATAAGTCGTTGATGATCTCAATCCTTTGTTTTGATCGGTTATAGGAAATGTGTGAAATGCTAAATATATCTCTAAAAATCTCGAGATGCATATGGTAATGTGATTAGCAATTTAGACAATGAAGTAGGCCCTCGTTTGTCACCCGAAAATATTGGCCAGAAAAAGTAGCAAAAAATCACCCCTTTTGCAACCCACTTTGAGCCTAATAAATTTTTCCTTTTCGTTTGAAAACCCGAAAAACCCAATTGGCTCGAAATCGTGAAAATTGAGAAAATTCATCAAGTAAGTTCAAATTGTGCAATAAAAAGGGGCAAGAGAAAAACAGAAGAAAAAAAATGCTAAAAAAAAATAGCAAGAAAAAAAAAAGAAAAAAAGAAAAAATATGAAAATAGAAAAAGAAAGAGAAAAATGAGCAAATGCCTGAAAAAGCACAAATGGGCGTCATAAGGACATTTTTCAATTCCAAAAAATCCGTCTATTCCCAATTTTACCCTTTACACTTTTTAACCCGAAAAGTCCTAACCGAGTTCGAATGGCAAAATTAATTACTGCATGGAGAGATAAGACATCAAAAGATAATAAAAGAAATTAAAATGGTGTGATTAAGAGATGATGTTTCCCGTTTCCTAATAACTGTATTCCGATGATGAGATCTTTTCACCATATATTTCCTTCTTTTAAATTTTGTATGCATGAATTCGTGTTCCATTATATTTACTCTTTATATCACCCATACCGAGAGAATAGCCATAATCCGAGAGATTCGTTTGTGAGAGCATTCCGTGAGAAGTATAAATCAAAACGAATTTTTGGATAAGTAACGTGATGATCAATCGGTGGAAATTTGAGGTTTAATTTCTGGCTTTGCGCACACACACTATGGTTTGAGACATTTGAATATGAATTTATGGTGAGTATTTTTTGAAAAGTTTAAATTGTACAATTTTTAAGTATTTTGATATTTATTTGAATCAATAAAAAATTTTGTGGGTGTATTCCCTACAAACCCTCACGAGACAAAACTCATCCTACTAGGGTAACCTAGGGTTTTAAAGGCTTGTTGCATATGCTCAATGCAATCACTTGCCTGCGAAAGTGGAATAATAAAGGAATTCTCAAGAATAAAACTTTGGGTGGCTTCATTTAAATTGCCCGGGACGTACAAAGTTCTAAGTTAGGGGGATTTGACCAAGCATAAATTCTTCTGAATTTAGCCCTTTAAGTTAGTAGTTTTGATATCTTGAACAATGTAATTGAATCGTTTTTATCCCATATCATTTCCATTGACTATTTCTAACGAGTACCCCGACTTTCGTGTATTTCTAATGAATTTTACAGGAATTTAGTACAAGAAAAGAAAGAAAGAAACCGAAAGAAAGGAAGACAAGTCAAAGGGAAAAAGCGTAAATTTACACTCGAAGTTCGGACTCGAGGCCTTAAGTAAAGTTGAAGATCCTTGTTTCACAAGAGCATTGGAAGAAATGACACTCAAAACGGAGCTCGAGATCAAAAGTTATGACCAGTTAAAGATGGAAAAAAAAGTCAAACTTGAAGAAAATTGGACCGATTCGGCCTATATCGGACCGATTCGGCCTATATCGGACCGATCCGATATGTCACATTTCTAGTAGACCCCGGATCGATGCCTAACCGATGATAGAGAAACCGATCCGATTGGATCCGGACCGATCCGGTAGAAATAAAAAAGAACCGATCCGGTTTCATAAAATCAAACCGATCCGATAGATATTCTGACCGGTCTGGCTGTTAAAATTCCTGGCATTTATTATGGATCTCAAGAGGTGCAAATCTTGGAATATCTTGCGTAGCCCATCGATTTCTAACTGTCAAATTCATGCTAGTTGGTGCTATAAAAGACCAAGCCATACATCATTTCAAGAGAGTCGAATTCTAGAGAGTAGAATAGAATTTTAGAGAGAGAATCAGGTTTTAGAGAGTTTATAGTAGACAAATTTCTTATTCTTAGAAAAGCCCTAGTGTGTAAGAACAAGAAATATTTCTGGATTCAATCATCTCTTTTCCCTAGTGCATAATTCAAGTATCAAATTCCATTCTCTTCTTTTATTTCAATTTTGTTTTCAATATAATTATCAATTGTCTGCAATTTGTTAACAATGTTTGTAGATCCATAATTCCATATATTGTTATGAATTTGTTTTCTAATAAAACCATGTCTATCTAAATTTTCAAGGGTTGGGGTACACGAACTCATCCCGAGGTGAATTACCCAATTAGAAAATAGAGGGTAAATTAAATCTGGACCAAATCGTGTATGGAAATTATACAAACATATCCGATCTTTTAATCTCTCTTGCCCTAGGTACTTGGGATGTTTAAGAAAGCTATGCAAGCGTAATTGTCCATTCACCGTTTTATATTTGCCTTTGATTACATATGATGCGAGCTAGTTCCCTCATATATGTAATGCTTAGGATCTATAAAAATAGGATTTAGTCAAGAATTTCAATTTACAATTCTAATACTCTATACGGTGATTTAATAAGGTTTGAGGGATTGTACTCCACCCTATTTTCTCTCATATTCATATTTGGTTTCTTACAATACTTAGAGTTTTGGTGCACGTAGTTTATTTTCCTCAATTGGTGATTTCAACCTTCAATCATCTTTTCTTTTATCGTGAGAAGCCATTTGAAGGATAAATACTTTTTTCTACATAATTGCCAATTTTTGATCCCTATGGATACGATCCCGACTTGTCGGATTATTACTAACGTGATAGTCTTGCACTTGAGCCTAGAAAGAACGCACTTCTGAGAAATTTCTTAGTCATGCCACAAATCCAGCAACAATCAAGGCTTGATTCCAGCCTTTCTTAAAACATGCTTACCAAACATAAGTAATCTAGCATTCGATATTGTCATACGCTGTATCCCAACCCTCATTATATCCACTTTCTCGAACAGTCGCTGCTTCCTCCTACAGCTTCTTTACTTTAGTGAGTAGCCCTTTATTTGCCTCTGCCACTACCAGCTTGCCTGCAATCACAACACTACAAACTTTATGGAGGTCAAATAACTATTTAGCAAGCTTCTCCCTCTCATTATCAAAAGTAGCCTTCGTGTCAGTAAGGGCCTTCTCGGAAGACTTTAGAGCTTCATCTAGCTCTGAGTTTTTCCTCGACAGCTCAGATCGACCATGGAGTAATGCAGTATAGTCAGAAATAAACTGTAAAAGTTAAAAGATGCAGGATAAGCATTAGATTTTAGACGAAAACACAAAACAAAGAAGTATAGAGAAATGAGTAGTTACCAAAGAAATACATTGGGAAGACTTAAAGGCTAACTAGTCTCCCCCATGATCGATAAGCGCTTGTGATCAACCATGAGCACTGCTTTCTCCAACAAGAGGGGGTGAGTTAAGGTGCAACAACCATTGAGGCTCCCTTAACAACAACAACAAAAAGCACTATCGAGGCCTTTGAGGACTATGCTCTTCTTTTTTCTCCTTATCTCTTTTTCTCCTCTTCTCTTTTTTTCTCTCTTTCTCTCACTTCTCCTTTTCTTCTTTCTTCTTTATCTCCACCTCCTTCTCTTAAGCCATCACCTTGGAGCTACCAATAGAATCTCTAGCCTTTTGCTCGAGGAACTTGATCCTGTTGGATAGCAGATCATCATCGTCATCATCATACTGGATTAAAATTCTTCTCCTTGGAAGATCCATATTTTCTTCATTGAATTATCCTTCACTGTACTCTTCCTCGCTACTCTCGCAATCACCACTCCCTTCCTCACTGCCTTCCACCAAATCCTCCCCCAAGATGCTCTCTTCCTCTTCCTCAACTCAATGGGTTTAGAGGTACCACCAACCTCTTATCCTGGAACCTCTAGATGAGGGATTGTGTTCACTAGATGAGAGATAAACCTGGAAGTAGTATTCCTATATTCTAGTAAGAATGAAGAATACCTAAGATGTTCCCCTTTAGCAATAATATCTCTTATCCTCCAAGATTTCAGGAGTTCAGCAACTCGGATCTCATGAAGAGTTGGCTCTTGATTCTTGGCTTTTGCTATAAAAGAAAAAGTACGAAAAATTAGAAGGAGTACACACAGAGGAAGGAAAATAAGTAATAAAATAGAGATATAGATAATAACCTATGTATTCCTCCCTAAAGGGAGGGATCCTAGGTCCCAAGTATCTTATACCCCGTGATTGGGGAGAAAAATTTTGAATTCCTAGTAATAAAACCTTCAGACCAATAGTCTTTATGGGAATCATGTAGATTTACTACGAACACCCTATCAGGACTTCTTGCCTTCAAGTACAGAAGACCCCCACTGGTGTGAGAGAAATAATAACAATAGCAAATCTCAACTAACCCTAAATTTGCATCATAAAGTTATTTTATGCTGTGAACACCATTAACAATCTTCCACATGTTTGGAGAACATTGATCAGGGACTATGTTCAAGTATTAGAAAAATGTAAAAACAGAGGATTAGGAGGAAGTGTTAAACCCCTTTGCGAAACTAACAGAACATGGATCTAATGACCATCTTCCAAGTCACAAATATTTCTGAGGACAGATGTACACTCTATCTCTACCTAGTCACGAATATTGTAACACTTTCTAAATTCAGGAAAAGATTTATTGTCTAGCATTGCCATGAGGAAAAATATAAAAAACCCTAGATACAGTAAAAGATCGATGCACAAAAGAAAATAAACTAGAAAAAGAAAAAATGCTTAAACTTACGAGACAAAGATGAGATTTGGAAAGTTGGGAAAGTCTTGATTTTGAAGAGTGAAAGTAAGGAATGAATACTGAGTACAAAGTATGCACAAATACGAATAGAGATGATGAACTGACGGTTGAGTTTTTAACAAGTTTAAACACTCAAGTAACACTTTACATTTATCGAGGAAGATCTGGTGCTTCAATATCCCATACAAAGACAATCACACCTCTCCTGCTTCAATAATTATGAGTGTGCCACTAACGAGGATGCATCCTTAGCCACATGTAAAATCCATCAGCCCAAGCACTAACCCAAGGATTTTAGGAGAAATCGTGGGGACTAAATTTTGTTTTTATCCCATGACAACGATCGACCTGGACCAACTGATTTAGAGAACATCCTGGACTCACATCAAGAAAAAAAGCTATGTACGTGTGTAGTCCACATTACCCCTAAACCAAGTCAATCCCCTACAATCTAGTGGAGATATTCAAGGGATTCATGGATCATCATGGGCATCATGGAGATACTTGAAGAATCAGGATTATATATATATATATATATATATATATATATATATATATATATATATATAAATTTTAACTCTTGTCTCGGACCAAGAAAAATGAGAGATACTAAATAAAACAGTAGACCTCTCCGTGGATGTAGGCAAGTTGCCGAACCACGTACATAGTTGTGTTGTGTGTCTGATTTTCTTCTTTGTTATTGGTAATGATTGTTCTTCATAAAATCTGTATTGTGATATATTTTTATACCACATAAACCCTTGGCCTTTGGAACATTAGCATGGAACATTAGCATATTTGATTGTTCTTTGGGACTTGATGGTAATTGTTTGAAAGATTGAGGAAAATTGGAGATTTAAGAAACTACATGGTTTGAACAAGAATCCAATGTCGTTCAAAGTGGGGTTCTAACAAGGACCTAATGAAATGTCACTGCATAGGTTTTCATGCCTCGTGAGTAGGTCGTTCGAGGGGTGATCGAACGAAATGGATATCACACTCAAACGGGGTCCCATTCTCGTTCGAACGATCTGTATAGAAAATTTTAAATCGATTTGCTCTTGTGTGTTGTCACATTTTGTGCCCTTGTATTGATGACGTGTCGAGTTCTGGTGCACCTTGATGGATAAAAATGGGATTTTGGTGTTTGTTATTCTTTTTATACGGGTTTGTTTGGGTTATTTGCGAGTTTTATTTTGTGGTTATAAGAGGAGAAAAGAGGATGAGTCTTCTCCCTCCCAATTTTAAATTTCCTCTCTCTCTCTCTCTCTCTCTCTCTCTCTCTCTCTCTCTCATTTGTAGGGTATTTCATCTCCCCAAACTTCGTTCCACCATGCCACCACCATATCTACACCTTATGCCACCATGTTATATTACTATTTCACCATAAACAAGCCTTATGCACCCTTTTCCTCCATTGTTGAGAAGAGCTACGAATTTTGGAGGTGTTGTTAGGAGTTTTGGAGAAGAAGTAGAAATTTATGGGGTTTGAAGGAGGTTTTCTTGGAGATTTCATGGAGACCAGCTTTATGGAGTTAGGCAACCTCCTTCAGACCATCTTAGGAGGTGGGGGGTTACCATCATCTTCTTCTTCATCCACCATTTTTGGAGCTCCATTAAAGGTGAGAAACTCTACTCTTAGTTTAAGACTTTATTTTGCATATTAGTAGTATTATAGCTAGAATTGTAAGAGTAGAATGAATTTATCATATAAGAATGATATCTCTTATGATTTTTAAAAATGGGTTTACAAAGGGTTTCAAAGATTTTAAGTAAATTGGTATATTTCAAGAAAACTTTATATTAAACATTTTTATGGAATAAAATGTTGGAAACATGTTAATTTGTTAGGAGTAAATTATGGATAAACATTTCAAAGTTTTCTTGGAAAAATTGAGATTTTTATGTTAATGATGAAATTTCAAGAGGTGATAAATATTTTATGGAATAAAAAGTTCTGAAATAAATGTCTATCTTGGTCAAGATATTTTTGAAATAAATTTTAAAGCTTCTTATAGATTTTATAATATTGCACATTTTGTAAGCTTTGAAGAATAAAAATATCCTTTAGTCTTAAAAAGTATAATCTTTGCAAATATTATGAAATTTCTGGAATAAATAACATGTCAGATGCATTTAGTAGGAGTTTTGACTTAAAATTCATCTTCTCATGTATATAAACTTGTAATATTTTAAGATTGAATATATAAACAAGTTTAATCAGGTTTTTTTTGGGGTTGAACAGGAAATAAAGAAAGTTTAAATTTCAGCTCTTACTGTGTGCGAGAAAGGTGTTGAAAATATGATAAGTGTGAGGTTGCAAGACTACATGTATTAGTAAGGACAATAGTTTTTTTGTTATAAAGTAGTGTACGATAGTCAATGATAAGTGATGAAATAAAATGATTTCCATGTTGAGAAAATATTACTCCAAGAGTGCTAAAGAAGTGTTAATGAGTTAAAAATACTTAAGAAGTTAGTGTAGGTAATTTAATTGTATTTTTAAAATAATACTTGTGAAAATAAAGAAAAGTACATGTCTGAAAACAAATGGTTAAAATGATAATTTTACGTAAAGTGGAACATTTTTATGAAATAAAAATATTGAAAGGTGTTACACAAAAGGTCCTAAATAAACATAATTTTGGTATGAAATAAATGTTATAGTAAAAAGGACAAGAGATGATGATTTTAAAGTGTAACACAAGTTGGGATGAAACCTTGGGTTTTGGCTTCGATCGGTAAAAGGAAAAATGGAATAATTTGGACATTTTCAAAATGTTAAAACACATTAATAAGGACTCGTATGACACCGGGATAATTAAGGAGTGTCTAGAGACTTGGGGTGAAGGACCCAAAATCACTGGCCAGGGCATATGGTAGCATAGCCGACGGCGTGGAGCCCATAAAAGTATGGGAATATTGGAAGATTTCGAGTAGAAGATAATGAAAATGAAACTTTTTAAGAAATGGGTTTTGTGGTGAATATTTAAAAATACAACCTAACTTGAATGAGTTGAAAAATGTTTCGGTAAAGGATAAAGCGGACAAGTAATGGGAAAATTGATTAATGTCCACAAGTTAAAGGAGTGGTAAACTGAAGGGATTAAATGGGTAATTAAGCAACCGAAAGAGGTTTAACCCATAATTAAAATAAGGGTGTGTTTATGAAAGGTTTTTAAAAATAAGTATTATTTAACATGGAATTTTCATCTGTTGAAAGAGTGATTTTGAATGAAAATACCAAAGTGGATTGGTACGATAAAAGTGGATAATTTCGGTGAAAGAAATGATTTTCTTAAACAAAGTGTATCTGTTTTAAGTATTTAACCGGGTGTGTTAAATCAAGAAACAAGTGTCAAGCCAAGTAAAAGGAAATTCTTTACAAGATTATGGTGAATTAATCGGGATGAGCAACGTTTTTGCAAATAAAAACGATTTCATGCATGTAAGTATATATATATATATATATATATATATATATATATATATATATATATATATATATATATATATATATATATATATATATATATATATATATATATATATATATATATAAGTGTGTGTGTGTGTGTGGGGGGGGGGGGGGTAGTTTCATGTGCACGTATATATAAAGTCTTTTTTCTATCGTTCGATTCTATACTGCATTATTGTAATTTCGCACCGGGTATTCGACTCATTCCCTTGTCTTGGTTACGGCCTATTGGGTGCGATTTTGTATTTTGAGAGAATTATAAAGGTAAGTATTCTCTTTTTATTTTTATGATTAGTAGCTCTATATTCTTGGATTTCGGAGATGCTTCCCACAGGTCTCTAACGTAGCTTAATTTGAAATGGAAATCGCATGCTAAATAGGAAAAATGTTAACTAAATAAAATTGGACTAACAACATTATGTAGGTTGTTTTATTGCACTTCACACATAACACTCGGGTCGGAACGGGTTGACCATGGGTACCCCAAAAATTTAGGTTTGAGGTTCCGTTCGGGAGTCAACTGGTGAGGTCCATAGTGAATCTTTCGACATTGGTGTTAGTTTTGGCTAGTCACACTAGATTGGTGATAGTTTTAGTTCGTGTTATCGATGGTGGAGTCAAAGATAATAGAATGAGAGGTAATTTATTTCCAAGTGGTATGCAACCAAATTAGTTGTCATTAATCACTTTCGCACTTCAAATTAGATATGTTAGTGGTTTGCGAGTGTATGTGCAAGCCGATAGTGGTGACAACACATATTTTTTAGTGTGAGGTGCTTGTGTGTCAATCTGTGAGGACATGGGAGGACAATTAAGATGCTCATAATGATAGATGACGTCCATTGAATTATAAACATGAATTTTGTAAATCCAACTGTGGATATTAGATGACTAGAGTGTCATGCCTAAGCAGTATTGACTCGTGATAAGAGTTCATTAAGTTTCAGGGTGCGATACTTTTGGATAGTTAGTAATAATGATATGATTAGGCAAACTCAATCCCTGGGGGTAGTGTCATGTCCTAGATAATTAATTATTAGGTAAACATGAGGAACCGTGTTTGTCAACACTTGGGTATGTGTATTCGGATAGTCAGTAAGATACTACTATTGTAAGTAAGTGTCTTGGTGATTGTTGATTAAAAGTTATACCTCGCAAGGTATGATGAGAGTCACCAACAAAGTACGATAAGTATATTACGTATGTAATGATGATGGTTGAGGACACTTAGGAGTGAACTCCAGATATTCTTCCTTGTTAGGTCTTTAATAGATATGACGTAATTTTGAGGGATATGATCTTTAGTGATGTCGGTGATGTAGACCTAGAGGTTTATAGATTGTATGAGGCATTCTGTATCCTTATAGATTCCTTAATAGTTTGGATTATGGTCACAGACCTAGAGGTTTATATGTGTCTTATGGTCACACCCATTTGGAAGAGATATAAGAGTATTATCTAAGTGTCAGGGCCCATTTTAGCGACTTAAGTAATGTCTATATGCGAGGCAATTCCAATTCGAGTGTGGTTTAAGGTCTTCTTAGAGTGTCCATAGGACTAATTGTGTGTGGCGTCGTTGGGGGTAAAAATTGACTTGTTGTGAAGTCTTAAGGTGTTCAATGGTTAAGGTATGCCATATGTAGAGGCTCATAGATTGGTGTCTTTGTGAGAACCAATGAATCACATTATGCGTATTAGGAAGTTTGTAGAGCATACTTACGATGGGAAAGTCATGAATGACAAAACTTATCTTGAGGACTTTTACATGGAGTATGTTTTGTGTCCTTAGGAAACAAGTCAAGTTTGGTATAAAGAAGATCTAGCGTTCTAGTGATGATCACATTGGAGGTTAGGTCATGATCTCAGGTTGTTGGTCAAGGTTTAAAAGAGTCGAATAATGTATGTGTTGGGTACTATCATTTGAATTGGCACAAATGGGTGATGTAACCTTCTAATTGAAATTGGATGCCTGTTTCATGAGTGGGCATGATGCTCGGGTGTCATGGAATTACTTGTGTGGGCGATGTAGCATTTTATTTTGGGGATTACTAGGAAATTCATTCAAGACTTAGATGGATTATGTCGTATTAGAGACTTGAAAATGGCACCCAGGGGTGATATCGAGGTGTGATTAGAATATTGACATATGTCGACGTCATAAGTTAAGATAGAACTAGAATGGTAAGGACTAGTTATTGGCACGTTTTGGTAAGCTAGTATGAATTAAAAGATGTAGATCAGTGTGATACTTACTACCTTACAATTCCAATGGCGACCAGTGTGACCGTCATGTAAGTTTAGTTTGGGTAGAACCTGTGGATAAGCTTAGTGAAAATGTCATGTAGTTAGAGGTTATAGTAAGTTTAATGTCTCACTTGAATGGGGTATGCCTAAGGAGACTTTTGGGTAGCGATTATGATATGATCAGGCAGAAAGTAACTAGGTGTAGTAGGTTAATGAGATCCTCAGCAGTAGGATGGACAAGGTCAGTTCGACAAGGGCGTTAGGCATTCACCAACAAGAGTGGTTCATGTGTATAAAGGATCTAAGGGGGAAGCCATACTCCTAAGAAGGGAAGTCAGGCATCTGAGTTTTCAAAAATAATAGTGATGCGACTCAGAAAGTGTCTCTAATGTGCGTTTACTCTAGGATCAAGTGCAAGCCTATCGCGTTAGTAATAAACCCCGTAAGTCGGGATCGTATCCACAGGGAATTAGGACAACGAAGTTGTAACGAAGGGAAAGATGAATGAATCATAACTCTGACTCTAAAAAGAAAGGAAAAATGACTTGGTTTTGAGAATGACTATACTAGACGCAATTATGAAATTATGAAAAGTGTAACTATACTAAATTACTTAAAATACTGATGAAGACTGATTTAAAACTTTAAACAATGTGATGAGAAAAATAGGACGGGAATACAATCCCCCAACCCTAGTGTATTGCAGTTATAATACTAATCGTAAATTTAACTGATTGATTAAACCCAGAATTTAGTACTCCCAAGCATTACGTATATGAGGTTCAAGACCGCATCATACTTAATCTGAGGACGAGTAAATCGGTATCGTGATAGTGACACTTGAATTGCATTATAAAGTATCTCGGTTACTCTGAAGAAAACGATATCTAAAGATCTACAAGTGTCGTGTTCCTACACGATACGATTGTAATCAATCACTAAATTCAGAGGATTAATGTTATACACATGCAACTATCACATTAGGTTGGGTTCATGTATCCCGGCCTTAGAAAATCTAGCTTAGCATGCTGAAAGTAATGAAAACAATTTTTAAATTGTAGAAAGCCATAATTAAACTAAGGAAACTTTGAGAAATGATGTAAAAAGGAATTTAAATGAAGAAAGTAACTCCTAATCTTACCAAAGCAGTAACAACAACAATTAAGAACACATAATTCAGAATAATCTTCAATCTTGGAATTGAAATTGTAAATTATCTCTAAACTAGGGTTTGCTGAAAAAAAGGAAAATTCTATTAATTCTCCGTTCGAATAATGATGATAAAATGGGTTTTTATACCCTACACAAATTCAGAAGTTTTAGTTACACTAGGACTCTTCATAGGACAAGGATAAGATTACAGAATCTCGACAGTCGGACCGGTTCGGGGCTTAGGAGGATCGGTCTACCTTCCATGCGGATCAGTTCTTTTATTTTCTTCCCTCTTTGGTTTTCTTTCAATTCGGGGTCCTCTGGATTGGTGCACATAGGACCGGTTCGGACTGGGGGCGGATCGGTCAGTCTGGTTGACTTTTTCCTTCAATTTTGACTACTCATAACTTTTGTTCCGGGACTCCGTTTGAGGTGCCGTTTCTTCCTAGGTGCTCGTGAATGTGATATCTTCAACTTCTCTTTAGGTGCCTCATCCGAATTCTGGGTAAAAATTACACTTTTCCCTTTTGACTTTCCTTCTTTTCTTTTTCGATTCTTTCGATTTCTTTCTTTCTTTTCATGACATCAAATACCTGTAAAATCAATACAAAATACCAGAAAATCGGTGTGCTCGTTAGGATAAGTCAGTAACAAGATTATGAGATAAAGTCAAATCGATTACGTTGTTTGAGGTGCTAAATTAAGGGATAAATTAGGAAGAATTTACGCCTAATCAAACCCCCTAACTTAGAACTTTGGGCGTCCCGAGCAATGTTAAAGAATCCTAGCAAGGCTTAACTCCTGAAAAACAATTTATTAGGACAGAATACCTTTTTCGCGGGCAAGCGATTGCATTTAGCGTATGCAACAAGCCTTTAAACCCCTAGGTCATCCTAGTAGGATGAGTTGTGTCTCGTGAGGGTTTGTAGTGAATATATCCACAAAATTCGACTCAAAGAAGATTCAAAATATGCAAAAATTGTGTAATTCCAACTTTCCCTGAAAATAGTAATCATCAAGTCATATTTACAAGTCTCAAACCGTAGTGTGTGTGTGTGCGAAGACGGAAATATAATTGCCAATTTCCACCGATTGATCATCACGTTACTTAACCAAAAAATTTGTTTTGATTTCAAAATCTCACGGGATGCTCTCACAAACGAACCTCTCGGATTATGGCTATTCTCTCGGTATGCTTGATATAAAGAGTAAATATAATGGACGCAAAGTCATGCATACATGTAGAAAGATAAAAAATTTATGGTAATAGGATCTCATCAATGGATTACGGTTTTAAAAACGGGAACATTGCCTCTTATTAGCGCATTCAATTTCTTTTATTATCTTTTGGTGTATTAGCTCTCCACGCGGTAACCAATTTTGCAATTTAGACTCGGTTAGGACTTTTTCGAGGTTTAAGGTATATGGGGTAAAATGAAAGAGGTAGGGAAGGTTGGAATTGGAAAAGTCATTTATGGTGTCCATTTGTGCTTCTTCCGGGCTATTGCTCATTTTTCCTTTTTATTTTCTCTATTTTTTCCGTTGTTCACTTCTTTTCTTGCTATTTTTGTTGAGCATATCTATTTTTTTTCTTTCCCCTTTATACGCACTTTTCGGACTTAATTCTGAATTTTTTCATTTTTTGCAATTCCGGGCTATTTGGGTTTTTCGAGTTGTCAAACAAAAGGAAAAATCTATTTGGCTCAATTTGGGTTGCAAAAGGGGTGATTTTTCGCATCTTTTTCTAGCCAATATTTTTGGGTGACAAACGAGGGCCTACTTCATTGTATAAAATACCAATTGCGTTACCATATGCGTTTCGAGATGAATTTAAGTTAGAGATCAATTTTGGCACATTTTTCAAAGCGATATCACACACGTTTTTCATAACCGATCAAAATGAAAGGATTGAGATCCTCGACGACTTTTGAGGCGCTGAAAAGAACTTTGAGTTAACAATGAACTCGGATTGATTTAAAACACTCGCAAAAAGTGATAGGCTCGAATCTCACCGGGTTTTTTTATCTCTACACTTATTCGTTAAGTCGTCAATTTTCGCTCAATTTCCATCTTTAGTCAATTTTAGCTTTGTGAATTAGAATTTTACAACTTGAGACTTTAAATCGACTTTTAATGATATTTTTGAAAATTTTGAATTTGAATTTTTATTTATTTTGAACAAAAACATTTTTGGGTTTTTCAAAATCTTATGATTTTTTTGGAAATTTCTGGGCATTTTGAAAATTTATGAAGTTTTATAAATACTCACTTGTGACCCCCCTAACTTAGACGTTTGCATTGTCCTCAAGCAAAAAGGAGTAAAATCTAAACAAGGAAAAATAATAAGTGCGATAAATAAAACAAACAAATGGTGAAAATTCAGATTTTATAGAAAACAGAACTGTGGTACAATTACAGGGAAACAACATTCAAACATGTGAACAGGAAAAAATAAATAAAAACTTCCATGACCACATAAAGCTTAACTGGGGTGGGGGTTGGGAAGAACCGGGCGCGTCAGGGACATTGGGGTCATAGAAATAAGAGGGCAATGGCTCATTAGGATCCCCTTGGCGTCGGTTTAGGTCTGCTTGGAAGCAAAACATCAAGCTGGTATCCCTATGGTAATCGGTCAAGAAGTTGTCGAAGCTCGTCACAAGTGCCGCCATACGGTTGGTGAGGCCTCTACCCGCCCACTCAAAATCCGGGTCGTCTTCTTCGTCCGCCGAATCTTCATCCGCACCTACATCCCCAATTTCGATATCCTCACCGGCTTCCTCTTCGTCGCTCTCGCTCGAGGCAGCCTCTTCTTAACTATCATTTCCCCGCCTTTCCCGAAGGACATCTAGCTGTTTGGTGCTCTTAGTGCGGGTTCCCTGTCCAAAAGGACCGGGAATGAGAGTACGATCGAGCAGCGCCGCTATGCCAGCATCCTTGAGGATGGAGGTAATCAATCTTGCATAGGGAAGTGGGGTTGCACCTTTCTCATCCAAGTTCACGGTGATGATGTCGGCATATAAGGTCTGGGCCAAGTGGATGGAAGTGTGTGGATCAAATAGGTGATAGGTCAATGTGGCCCGATGGGTCCGCATCACGAAATCGTTGGGCGTTTGCAAGATGTTGGCATACACTATTTGAAAAGTGAGGTGTGCCTTCTCATTAAGGCGTCCAACGACTACGGTTTGCCCCGTCCATGCAATATCCGAGGCAATGCATTCCATGATCACATCTTTAGTAATCGGGGCGACGCTATGTGGATAGGTGAATTCTTGGACGTCGGGAACATCGTATTCGGCCAACTTAGTCGTGACACGGGCCAATGAAAATGGGATGAAAGTACCTTCCACGTATGCTTAAGCCTCGAATTGGCTCGTCCGAACAAGGGTGTCATAAAAGGATCGGACCTCGGCTACCCAAACCGCTTCATATGGTTCATTGAGGAATCGACACCAACCCCTAGCCATGAATAGGGCGGTGACGGAGTTGGGCAGACCGGTCCATTGAACGGCACGCTCCATATGGAGTTTGCGATTGGGGACAAAAAATCGATGGCAACACTGTTCCTCTTGGCGGGAACGAAATTAACCATGACCGGTGGGGAGGATGTCGGTGGAGTCGTACTTGGTGGGGGTAGCTCTTTGGACCATGATAACGAGAGAGATTTTTGCTGGAAAATTAGGGGGGGGGGGAGAAGAGAGGAGTGTAGTTGAAGTCTGGAGGGAAAGGGAGGGTTTGGGTGGTTATTAATAGGTGAAAGGGTGGGGGTAGGGTTTGGATTTGGAGGGAAAAGGTTTGGAGGGAAAAGGTGGTGTATTTGGGAGGGAAAGGTTGGGCTTGGGAGTGGTGTGGACAATTTGGGAGGGAATGAATGGGATTGGGGAAAAGGGGGCTGAACATTGGGAAAAGGGGAAAAACAGAACTGCAGAAAGCGAACCCGTCCTCCAGGGGACCGAACCAGTCCGGTCCTTTAATATGCTGGCAAATTCGATTACCGGATCGATCCGGCTCAAAATTAAAGGAACCGGTCTGGGGCGAACCAGTTCGGCCCCCCAAAAAAAGAACCGGTCCGGCTCTTGTGTTTGAGATGGATTTCCCCCTAACTGAATTTCGATCTCCCTTCTCCGAAATTTTTCACGTTCATAAAATACTCCCTATGAATTTGGATCAAAACCTCTCGATACCAATGACAAAACTGGATTCAATATTCTCGAAACATGCGAATGCTTTCTCCCGAATATACCTTAATCCTCTCGACGCTCACTACACACACGACTCTCACCCCATACGCATCAGGGGTGCGACGACCTCGCTGTAACAACTCACTCTATCCCATAAAACGGGGACCAACAACCAGACGGTGTTGACATCTTCCACACACGCCTCTAGATATGGCTTTAGGCATTGTACATTTACCTTGAATGTATTTCCCCCTTTCAAATCGTCTAATTCAACAGCTCCATGAGGGAAAACATTCTTCACAACGAACGGGCCAGACCATCGTGACCTCAACTTGCCCGAAAAGAGATGAAGTCGAGAGTTATAGAGAAGAACATTTTTCTCGGGAAGAAACTTTTTGCGTCGAATGATGTTATCGTGAGAGAGTTTCATCCTTTCTTTGAAAATTTTAGCATTCTCATACGCATCTTTGCGTAGTTCTTCTAACTCATTCAATTGAAGCTTGCGGGCTTCACCGACCTTATCCATGGCATAATTCAATTGCTTAATCGCCCAATATGCCTTGTGCTCTAATTCAACGGGAAGATGGCAAGGTTTTCCATACACAAAGCGAAAAGGGTACATTTCGAGTTGATTTTTATATGCGGTATGATAGGCCCATAGCGAATCATTCAATATAAGTGACCAATCTTTTCGGGTAGGATTGACGGTCTTTTCAAGAATTTTCTTGATTTCTCGATTTGCTAGTTCGGCCTGCCCATTCGTTTGCGGGTGATAAGTCGTTCCAACCTTGTGAATGACACCATAATTTGTCATTAGCTTCTTGAATGGCCGATTGCAAAAGTGCCTGCCATTATCAGTGATTATCGCTTTCGATGCACCAAAGCGAGAAAGTATGTGTTCCTGTAGGAATTTTATCACCACTTTATTGTCATTTGTCTTGGTAGCTATAGCTTCCACCCATTTAAAAACATAGTCTACCAGGACAAGGATGTATAGAAAACCAAAGGACGGGGGGAAGGGACCCATGAAGTCAATACCCCAACAGTCAAAGATCTCAATGATGAGTATGGGGGTAAGAGGCATCATGTCTCATCGGGTAATGGCTCCCATCCGTTGGCACCTATTGCAAGAATTGCATTCACATCCCAGAATATTGTGGGCCAATAGAGGCCGCATTGTAAATTTTTAACGGCCGTCTTTTTCATCGAAAAGTGGCCTCCACAAGCTTCCGAATGACAAAACTGGATGACTTTTGGGATCTTGTCAATCGGTACACATCATAGGATGATTTGGTCAGGGCAATATTTAAAAAGGAAGGGATCGTCATAGAATAACATGAGAGACTAAGTAATGAACCTCTTCTTATATTGCGGTGTCCAGTCAGGAGGGACGGCTCCCGTGACAAGGTAGTTCACTATGTCCGCAAACCAGGGCAAAGAAGAGGTAGCAAAAAGTTGCTCATCCAGAAAGTATTCGTCTATGGGTATGGGATCATTACGTACATTGGACGAAAGCCATGATAAGTGGTCGACAACATCGTTTTCTTCTCCTTTCTTATCTTTAATGGAGAGATTGAACTCTTGTAGGAGTAGGATCCACCTTATGAGGCACGTCTTTGCATCTTTCTTTGCAAATAGGTATTTCAAATCTGCGTGGTCGGGGAAACTGTAAGGACACAAATTTCCAATTGAGTCCATATATAGTTTTGGCTCAATTCCGGACAAAAACATTTATTCATAGGATAGTATGTAATTGTAATACTCTCAAGCCTATGAAGTGTTTGTTGAAGACGTAGCGGCAACGAGTATAAAGCTTTATCAAATGTGCCGGTTTGGGTGCCTCGTTTCTACGTCATCAATCATAGTTCCATGCTCCCAAGGTATGAATGCATTTATATATATATAGGAGCTTGGAACAAAGTTTATTGGGTGTTGGGTTTAATATAAACTGCGTTTTTATATTTTTAGAAAAATTTAATTAGAACTTTAAATTATAGTATATAAAGTTTCTGGGCCAAAATCGAATTTTACAAAATTTTTGGAAGTCGTTCGAACGAGTTTTTCGTTCGAACCAGGTTTCGTTCGAACGAGTTTGCCAACGAGTTCTCACTAACCTATACTGGTATGTCGTTCGAAATGTCGTTCGAACGAGATTGTTCGTTCTAACGAGGTTTCCAACGAGATTCTAACGAAGTCCATACTGGCATGTCGTTAGAAGTCTCGTTCGAACGAGATCTCGTTCGAACGAAATGTCGTTCGAACGAGAGGCCAGGCGGGAACAGTTTTTGGCAGTTTTGCACCCACTTCTCCACTTGGTTTTTAACCAACTTTTACTGACTTTAATATGTGCGGGAATGACATTTTCCAACTTAACATTTCCATAACTTTTCCAACTTAGTTTATCTCTTAGAGAGAGTTTGAGAGCAAAAATTGTTTAGGAAAATGTTCATGTTTTGAGTGAAGATTATTAGAGAAAAATATTTTATCACTCTAGTGTTTTACACCCATATTGTTTATCCAAGTTCTTATATAAATATCAATTGCTTGGAGTTTGTTGGCACCGTTTTCTCTCTACCGAATTCAAGAAGAGAAGTTTTGGTTTACTTCTACATCCATCAAAGAAGAAGACATTTTGTTGATTTACCCACACGGAGAAAGGATCCATGTTCGGGTGACGGTGACCATATAAAGTCCTATCGGTGGATTCTGAGACCGCGGTGGTGTTCCAAGGTTATCCGCTAGGAAGAGGTGTCTACGAGAAGAAGCGTCGAGGCTTGAGAGGGATCGAGTCAGTCATTGTAAGTCTATCTGTCTTGTAATTGTAATTCCGTATCTAGTGGATTTGTGGCTAGGGCCGTCCGAGGTTGTTTCCCGTCTTGGGTTTTTCCACATACATCGCGGCGTAGTGTGATATTGTTTATTTTATCTTGCTTCATAATTTAGAACGCATGTTTAGAATAAATCAAGATAAAATTTGGTTTAAATTATCACACTCATTTAATTTGGGACTAAATTAAATATTGGGTAAAGTTTTCTTAATTCAAGTAATTTGCTAAAATTTGGTTTCGCCTAACTTGCTAATATTGATAAATATGACTTAGGCAAATTCTAGGACTTGGTTTCATGAATTGGTTTAAGTGAACATATTAATTGATTAATTTTACTTCACTTTGTGTAATTTTAATTTGTTTATGAAATTAAAATTTGTTGGTATTAAAGTTGAACCATCACCTTTACGCTTCCGCATCGTGTTTGCTGTTTTACACATAAAAAGGAAATTACGTGCTTTTTCAAATTGGTATCAGAGCCAAAGCGATAAATTATTTCGTTAACGATCTTTTAAATAATTTTTGGCTAAAATGGATTTTTCCCCATTTTCAAAATTTCCTATTTTCGATGGTTCAAACTATGCGTATTGGAAAGCGCGTATGAGATCGGCACTAAAATCTATCGACGAAAGAGTTTGGATGTCTGTTGTTAACGGTTGGTCCCCACCAACTTATTTAGTTGAAAATGAACGTGTTATCAAACCCGCTGATAGATTGTCTGAAAATGATTTTAAACTTGCTAATTTCATTTCCCGTGGTTTAAATGCTTTATTTAGCGCTGTCACACCGGATGAATTCCGTCGTATTATGACGTGTGAAACCGCTAAAGAAGCTTGGGATATTTTACAATTAACTCATGAAGGAACTAGTGTCGTTAAAGCTTCAAAACTCCAAAACCTCACCACTCAATTTGAAACTATCAAAATGAATGAAAAAGAAACTTTTGATGAATTCTATGCTAGACTTTTTGATATTGCTAATTCATTTTTTAACTTGGGAGAGAAAATACCTGACGGCCGTGTTGTAAAGAAAATTTTAAGGTCCCTACCCGATAGATTTATTCCAAAGGTGACCGTTTTAAATTCTTCACCCACTTTAGCCTCTACGAAATTAGAAGAGCTTGTAGGTGATTTACAAACCTATGAACTAGACATGTTTCCCTCTAAAACTGAAAAGAAAATCGAGAAGGGCGTTGCTTTAAAAGCCTGAAGAGAGGTAAAACAAGTAGTAGAGAGAGAGAGTGATAGTGACTCGGAAGACATGGCTTTGTTTGCTCGTAAATTTAGAAAATTTCTTAAAATTAACAAAGATAAATTTAAAAATGGTTTTAAGAAATTTGATACTTCTAAACATGATAAAAGCGAGAAGATTTCTAAAGCCGAGAAAATCCCTAAACCTAGTAATGAAAATTTAGATAGGGACGAGTCTAATAAGTGTTTTGGTTGTGAAGGTTATGGCCATAGGGCTAATGAGTGCCCCACTAAACTAAGGAAAGATGGTAAGCGACCCATTTCATATAATGCAACCCTTAGTGATAGTGATAAGGAAGAGAAGCCCGATTCCCCCACTAAGAAAAAATTTGTGGCTTTTATGGCTAGTCATGTGAGTGATAATGAGAACTCATTGATTGATGAAACGATAGCACATGCCACTTCCAAGGTCATTGTACATGATTCTCTTGTTTTTGATGATAGTGAGAGTGAAGAAGAAAGAGAGAGTGAAAATGAAGAAGAGGTTAATGTGAGTGAACTTCAAAATGCTTTTCAAGAACTTTATAAAGAATCTATTAAATTGAAAAGAGCTAATTTGAAGTTAGAAGCTAGTGTAAGAGAAAGTGTCAAGGTCATTGATGAAAATGTTTTAATAGAAGACCTTAGGACACATGTGAGGACTCTTCAAGAGAAGCTTGAATATGTGGAAGGCGAAAGAGATAGCCTTAGGGATTTAATGGAATCCTTGAAAAAGGAGCTTCTTGCTTTTGAAGAGCGAAATGTTTTACTAGAATCTAACATTGTAGAATTGAAAAATAAATTAAAAGATTCTAGTAATGTCAAATTTGATTTGGAGTGTCGTTCGGAAAAACTAGATAAAATGTTAGGAACGGTCCAAATTAAAAATGACACTTATGGTTTAGGCTTCAATACTTGTAATGAATTTACTCATAATGCCCAAACAAATGTTTTAGGAGAATCTTCTAGGAATACATTTAAAGATCACTCCTTAAGTAAATCTTTTCGACATGTTCTCACATGTACACATTGTGGTCGACAAGGTCATCTTAGGAAATTTTGTTTTGATCTTAAACGAATTCCTAGAAAATCCCATAGTAAAGTAACCACGGTAGTTAAAGTTCCTACACCCCAAGATAGTCATTCTTCATTAATTTGGGTTAGGAAATCCGGCTTGGTTGCTTTGCAAAATAGGGTTTTTGATTCTCATTTACTTTCACATGCATCCTCCCTTGCTAAATCTAAAGGATGAATGTGTTAGTATTTGCATACTTTAGCGTTTGTACTTCATGCTATATTCACATGCTAAATGTATGCCTGTTTAGTCATTTTCTAGTCATTGCCTCATTTCATATCCTATGCTAGAAATTATGACTTGTTTATCTTTTTGTATTATATTTTGTGTTTGAATTGAATGCATAATATAAAAAAAAAAATTGTTTATCATTTGTGTTTTATTTATTTCATTTAAGCTTGATGAAAAGTACAAATGATTTTTGTTTGTCCTTTTGAGTAAATATTTATTTTTGATTAAAAATGTTAAAAACTCAAAAAGATTTATTTGTGTGTATTTTTGTTTGACACACTTTATGTGGCATATATTTGTGTTTGAATCCCAACTTTTACGCTTCCACGTGGCTAGAACTTTTAGTTTAGACTTTCAATCCTTAAAATGTTCTTTACCATGTTTTATTTGGAGTAGTTGGATTTTGTATTTTAAATGGATTCTATTTTTATATGCCTTTCACACATGCACGAGCTCTTTTGAAATATTAATGTCACATGTTATATTTGAGCTTTTTAAGGTGTTCTCCTACCAATCCAGTCATCTACATATCTATGACCTAGGAGGACTAGTGCATGTCAAAATCCGTTACATGTGAGATTTGTGTGAAAAAATGAAAACATGATAAATAAAAATGTGCACGGGGAAGGGCTCCGAATGGATGAATTAAATCCTTTGCGATAGTAAGCCACCGTTTATTGGATCTAAAAGAAATACGTGATCCAAAGGCCTAAAAACAGAATATTTGGCATTAAAAAGAAAACTATTGCCACGGCCTATGTTTGTTTGATATTTTCATTCAAAAGCAAAAGAATATATATGCTTATTGAGGGAGAATTGGATGGTATATCAACGGTTTGCACAATGTCCATTTATCCTAGTTGTCTTTAATGTCATGACTCTATTTGGTTTGTAGAATCATCATCATGCTAGGCTTGTATGCATTGTGTATGTTTGTTCATTGAGTTCAATCTTCATATTGTCACATGAGGTTATATTTAAATGTGATAAAGTTTGCAATCAAATGAGAACTCCGTGAATGTTTACTAAGTGTTTGGGTCTAAATTTAATTGTTGCTAGTTCACACCCCTACACTACCGTTTCCATATGACACATTTTTGCCATACGAGTGTGCAAACTTGTTATATTTTTGTGTCATGTGTGTGTTTATATCTATATATATATATGCAAGTGCTTCATTGGTATATTTCTCGTTTATATATATATGATATTTGTTTTGTCTTTGCCTATGCTTTTATTGCCCATATGCTTTCATGTCTTATCTCTTTAAGCTTCAACATGTTGTTTATTAGTTCTTTATCCTTTGCCTTTTCCTGAACAAAAAGGGGGAGAATGATGATAGGGGGAGAAATGGTATCTAATCCTATTATTATCATATCTTAGTTTGTTGGAGATTTATCTTAGGGGGAGACGTCTTTCTAAGTAGGTCATGTGTTTGATAAAGGGGAGAATTAATTTAGGGGGAGTAATTAATTAATTGCATTTAATACTTTGATATTCCCTATGCATTTCATGAGTTTGCTTAAGTGTGCAGGATTTCTTCTAAAGCGGCATTGTTTAATGGCAAAGCGTTTGATCCTTGGGTTGAGTCAAGTTTGGTTGGGTTATGTTTTGAGTCTAGTGAGCTTGACGGCCCTTTAGGATTTTTGTTTGGTTTTTGTCCCGGAATAGCCAAAGGGGGAGATTTGTAAGGACATAAATTTCCAATTGAGTCCATATATAGTTTTGGCTCAATTCCAGACAAAACATTTATTCATAGGATAGTATGTAATTGTAATACTCTCAAGCCTATGAAGTGTTTGTTGAAGACGTAGCGTCAAAGAGTATAAAGCTTCATCAAATGTGCCGGTTTGCATGCCTCGTTTCTACGTCATCAATCATAGTTCCATGCTCCCAAGGTATGAATGCAATTATATATATATAGGAGCTTGGAACAAAGTTTATTGGGTGGTGGGTTTAATATAAACAGCATTTTTATATTTTTAGAAAAATTTAATTAAAACTTTAAATTTTAGTATATAAAGTTTCTGGGCCAAAATCGAATTTTACAAAATTTTTGGAAGTCGTTCGAACGAGTTTTTCGTTCGAACCAGGTTTCGTTCGAACGAGTTTGCCAACGAGTTCTCACTAACCTATACTGGTATGTCATTCGAAATGTCATTCGAACGAGATTGTTCGCTCTAACGAGGTTTTCAACGAGATTCTAACGAAGTCCATACTGGCATGTCATTAGAAGTCTCGTTCGAACGAGATCCCGTTCGAACGAAATGTCGTTCGAATGAGAGGACAGGCGGGAACAGTTTTTGGCAGTTTTGCACCCACTTCTCCACTTGGTTTTTAACCAACTTTTACTGACTTTAATATGTGCGGGAATGACATTTTCCAACTTAACATTTCCATAACTTTTCCAACTTAGTTTATCTCTTAGAGAGAGTTTGAGAGCAAAACTTGTTTAGGAAAATGTTCATGTTTTGAGTGAAGATTTTTAGAGAAAAATATTTTATCACTCTAGTGTTTTACACCCATATTGTTTATCCAAGTTCTAATATAAATATCAATTGCTTGGAGTTTGTTGGCACCGGTTTCTCTCTACCGAATTCAAGAAGAGAAGTTTTGGTTTACTTCTACATCCATCAAAGAAGAAGACATTTTGTTGATTTACCCACACGGAGAAAGGATCCATGTTCGGGTGACGGTGACCATATAAAGTCCTATCGGTGGATTTCGAGACCGCGGTGGTGTTCCAAGGTTATCCGCTAGGAAGAGGTGTCTACGAGAAGAAGCGTCGAGGCTTGAGAGGGATCGAGTCAGTCGTTGTAAGTCTATTTGTCTTGTAATTGTAATTCCGTATCTAGTGGATTTGTGGCTAGGGTCGTCCGAGGTTGTTTCCCGTCTTGGGTTTTTCCTCATACATCGCGGCGTAGTGTGATATTGTTTATTTTATCTTGCTTCATAATTTAGAACGCATGTTTAGAATCAATCAAGATAAAATTTAGTTTAAATTATCACACTCATTTAATTTGGGACTAAATTAAATATTGGGTAAAGTTTTCTTAATTCAAGTCATTTGCTAAAATTTGGTTTCGCCTAACTTGCTAATATTGATAAATATGACTTGGGCAAATTCTAGGACTTGGTTTCATGAATTGGTTTAAGTGAACATATTAATTGATTAATTTTACTCTACTTTGTGTAATTTTAATTTGTTTATGAAATTAAAATTTGTTGGTATTAAAGTTGAACCATCACCTTTACGCTTCTTCATCGTGTTTGTTGTTTTACACATAAAAAGGAAATTACGTGCGGTTTCAGAAACAAGTAATGGGAGAACCGATAAGGTATGACCAGAATTTATCAAAGGTAAAGACTACCGCTAACAACTCCTTCTCCATGGTAGAGTAGTTGAGTTGTGGTCCGGTAAGAGTTCGACTAGCGTAATAGATGACATGAGCCTGCTTATCATTTCTTTGGCCCAAAATAGACCCTATCGCAAAATCACTAGCATCACACATAAGTTCGAATGGTAAAGACCAATCCGGAACTTTCACGATGGGAGAGGACACAAGCATGGTTTTCATTTTTTCAAAAGATCTTTGACATGCTCCTGTCCATTCAAATGGGGTGTCCTTCATGAGTAGGGTGCTTAAGGGTCTAGTGATGGCACTAAAGTCCTTAATAAACCTTTGATAAAACCCTGCGTGGCCCAAGAAAGAACACACGTCTTTGAGCAATTTTGGTCGGGGAAGATCAGTTATGACATCTATTTTTTCCCTATCAACTTCTATTCCCTTGGATGATACTATGTGGCCAAGAACTATTCCCTCGGTGACCATGAAATGGCATTTCTCCCAATTCAACACTAAGTTCTTTTCCACACACTGGGCAAGTACTTTTTCCAGTTTTTCTAGGCAAAGATTGAAAGAGGTTCCAAAAATGCTGAAATCGTCCATGAACACTTTGAGTCCTCTCTTAACCATGCCACTAAATAGGCTCAACATGCACCTTTGAAAGGTCGCGGGTGCATTACACTAGCCAAATGGCATATGTTTGTAGGCAAACGTACCAAAAGGGCAAGTGAACGTCGTTTTATCTTGGTCAAGTACATCTACCTCAATTTGGTTATATCCGTAATAACCATCATGGAAACAATAGTAAGGGTGGCCCTCTACTCTCTCAAGCATTTGATCAATAAATGGCAAGGGAAGTGGTCTTTCCTAGTTCTCGCATTGAGTTTTTCGTAATCAATGCAAATGCGCCACCCAGTGGTGGTACGTTGGGGAACTAGCTCTCCCATAGTATTCTCAATCACTGTCATGACCGACTTTTTCGGGACGAATTGAATGGGGCTCACCCACTTGCTATCCGAGATTGGGTAGATAATCCGAGCATCCAATAACTTGATTATTTCGGTTCTCACTACTTCTTTCATGTTGGGATTTAGCCTTCTTTGCATTTATTTTGAGGGCTTGACATCCTCTTAGAGATGGATCTTGTGAGTGAAAATCAAAGGACTTATCCCCTTCAAATCAGCAATGCACCAACCAAAATCACTTTGGTGCTTTCTCAGAATTTTCAATAGTTTGCCCTCCTGCTCTTCGTCTAGTCTAGAGGAGACAACAACAGGAAATGTCTCATCCTCTACTACGTATGCATATTTAATATGGGAGGGGAGTTCCTTCAATTCGAGGGTTGGAAATTTTTCTTTGGAGGGAACCATGCGTGTATCCCTCGGTGGTAACTCCTCGAATTTTGAAACCCAATTTACATCTCTCGCGTCCTCGTCCGATGCTCTCTCATTGAGTAACTCTCTCTACTACTCAACCTCACTCTCAAAGTCAGTGTACGTCCCCTCACTCTTATCACTCGACACTAGACAGGACCCTAAGGCATCTCCGCAATAATTCTCCTCAAAGTACTCCTCTACTATCTCATCTTTGAAGCTCACCACGTGAAGATCATCTTCTTCCCCCGTATGTTGGGCTATGTGGAAGATGTTGGTTTCTAAGGTCATGTTCCCAAAGGTGAGTTGCATTCACCCATTCTGAGTATTGATGATTGCATTAGCCGTAGCTAAGAATGGGCGCCTAAGGATGATGGGAACATGGTTGCTCGAGGTGAAGGAGGGATCCGTGTCCCAAATGACAAAATCTACCAGGAAGTAGAAAGTGTCGACTTGGACGATCACGTCCTCAGCTATGCCTCTTGGGATCTTCACAGTTCGATCCGCTAATTGGAGAGTGACCTTTGTGGATTTGAGGTCACCCAAATCAAGTTTCCTATAGATGGAGTAAGGGAGAATATTGACTCTTGCTCCCAAGTCAAGTAAGGCTTTTTCAATTTTATTTTCTCTAATGATGTAGGAAATAATGGGTGCACCGGGATCTTTGAATTTAGGCGGGAGATCATTAAGTAGAATGGAGCTCACGTTCTGGGCTAGAAAGACATTTTTCTTTACCTTCATCTTTCTCTTTACCGTCAACAAGTCTTTGATGACTTTTGCATAAGCTGGAATTTGCTTAATGGCATCAAAGAAAGGTAAATTCAGCTTTACTTGTTTTAGCACTTCTAGCACGTCATCACGTGGGTTTCCTTTATGGGAAGGAATCAACCTTTGAGGAAACGGTGCCGCGGAGGGTGGTTTAACTACTACCTTGGGCTCACTAGTGTCTTCTTTGTCACTCTCATTCAAGGGGACATCTTCGGCCTCTTTCGTGCCGAGCAAAATCTCCTTGTCTTTCGTTGTGTCATGTGGGGGAGGTGATAAATCAACGACTCTCCCACTACGAAGAGTGGTCACAACTTAATGTTTCTCCTAATGTTCAGTAGAGGGGGAGCTAACACTAGTTTGAGCTTGGGGAGGTCTTTGGCCTTGGGCAGGAAACTTTCCCTTCTCTTGAACACTCAACGAGGATTGTATCTTTGACAGACTTGTATTTATGTCGCTGATTAGGTGATCATATATAGCATTGGTCACAGTCTGGCTAGTGATAAATTGATTCATAGTATCCTCGAGAGTTCTTCGTAGTTGCAGGATATATGGTCCTGGAGGTGGTGGTGCTTGCACATGTGCTTGCATGAGTGGAGCTTGTTGAAAGTGTTGTGGTGGAGGAGGGGCAACATGGGAAGTAGGGTTCATCACAGCATGTTGTTGCCCATAGCTAAAACCCGGATGGTTTTTATATGAAGGGTTGTAATAATTCCCGTGCGGTGCACTGAAATTACCATTAAATCCTCATATACCACTAACTTGCTCCTGAAGCATCACTTTGTAGGCGGGTATGGTCGGCATTCCTCAGTTGAATGACCCACCTCACAAATTTCACACACCTTCTCGATGCGGTTTGTCATGGATCCAGTTGGTCCTCTTCCATATACCTCACATAGATCTCGAAATCCTTTCTCCAGCGTATCTAATTGACTGTCCGTCATAGAACTCTTATCTACATTAAATAGCCCGGACGTCGCTAGAGTGGTGGTCACTTGACGATTTTGATATTGAGCATTATGATCAGATGTATCCCAGGATTGCGTAGTCTCGGCGACATACCTCAGGTGAAGCTCAGCATCGTGGGCATCTAAATCGACAAACAGACCACTACCCATGGTTTCAATGAGTTGCTTGGAGGTAAGGTTCAGTCCATTATAGAGAAAAAAATGATTTGTGCTGTATCAAATCCATGATTGGGGCATGAAGCAACTAACTCGTTGAAACGCTCGTGACATCGATGAAATGGCTCATTTTCAGATTGCCTGAATGCTTATATTTGAGCCTTTATGGAGATCGTTCGATGTGGTGGGAAGAATTTCTTGAGAAATCTAGATTGCAACTCGTTCCAAGATGGAATCGAGCTTGGAGGTAGAGACTATAGCCAGGTCTTCGCTTTATCTTTTAGCGAGAAGGGGAAGAGTTTGAGGCAGATCACCTCTTATGTGCAAGTTTGATCATTGAGAGTATCACCCACATCCTCAGATTCCCTGATATAAAGATATGGCTTTTCAGAATCCATACCATGGTAATGGGGTAGCATCTGGATCATCCCCTTTTTGAAACGAAATTTTTCGGAATTATACGGGAGTATAATGCATCCCAGAGTGACAGTGCTCTCGGGATATAAGATTTCTCTCAACGGGCGGTATGGGGCCTCTTCGTCACCGGCGGCTGCACTACCGTGTTGCGACATCTCTATCTCTCTTAACGACTCGGTGTCCTCACTTGGTGTGCTCGAAGTGTGTTCGGTGGTATGTCCTAGGAAGGAAAATAGAGTGTTACTTGAGATTGAGTGTGACGGTATAAGAGGTGGAATCCAGAACTGTGGGGCGTTAGGAGTGTGGGGGCTATCGGGGTTGTACTCAACGATTGGATTTTCGTGAATACTGGTTGGAGTATTATGGGGTGTGGGAGTGAGTTCAGAATTTTGCATTAAAGCTTGTGAGAGATGATGGTGAATCTTTTTGTGCTTTTTTTGAAATATTTTTTTATATGTTTTTGGATTTTTTGAAATTTTTGGTCAAAGTTTTATATTGACTCGATCTAATCCTAATTCTACCTAAGTCCCCGGTAATGGCGCCAAAAACTTGACGCGACTCAGAAAGTGTCTCTAATGTGTGTTCACTTTAGGCTCAAGTGCAAGCCTGTTGTGTTAGTAATAAACCCGGTAAGTCGGGATCGTATCCATATGGAATTAGGACAACGAAGTTGTAATGACGGGAAAGATGAATGAATCCTAACTCTGACTCTAAAAAGAAAGGAAAATTGACTTGGTTTTGAGAATGACTATACTAGATGCAATTATGAAATTATGAAAAGTGCAACTATACTAAATTACCTAAAATACTGATGAAGACTGATTTAAAACTTTAAACTATGTTATGAGAAAAATAGGGCGGGATTACAATCCCCAACACTAGTGTATTGCAGTTATAATACTAATCGTAAATTTAACTGATTAATTAGACCCATAATTAGTACTCCCAAGCATTACGTATATGAGGTTCAATCCCGCATCATACTTAATCTGAGGACGAGTAAATCGGTATCACGATAGTGACACTCGAATTGCATTCTAAAGCATCTCGGTTAAACGAGATCTAAAGATCTACAATTGTCGTGTTTTTACGCGATACGGTCGTAATCAATCACTAAATTCAGAGGATTAATGTTATACACATGCAACTATCACATCAGGCTGGGTTCATGTATCCCGGCCTTATAAACTCTAGCCTAGCATGCTGAAAGTAATGAAAACAATTTTTGAATTGTAGAAAGCCATAATTAAACTAAGGAAACTTTGAGAAATGATGTAAAAAGGAATTTAATTGAAGAAAGTAACTCCTAATCTTACCAAAGCAGTAACAACAACAATTAAGAATACAGAATTCTAAATAACCTTCAATCTTGGAATTGAAATTGTTAATTATCTCTAAACTAGGGTTTGCTGGAAAGAAGGGAAAATTCTATTAATTCTCCATGCTAATAATGATGATAAAACGAGTTTTTATACCCTACACAAATTCAGGAGTTTTAGTTACACCAAGACTCTTCATAGGAGAAGGATAAGATTACAGAATCTTGACAGCCGAACCGGTTCGGGGCTTAGGCGGATCGGTCTGCCTTCCATGCGGATCGGTTCTTTTATTTTCTTTCCTCTTCGATTTTCTTTCGATCCGGGGTCCTATGGATTGGTGCACATCGAACCGGTTCGGACTGGGGGCGAATTGGTCTGCCTGGTTGACTTTTTCCTTCAATTTTGACTGCTCATAACTTTTGTTCCAGGACTCCGTTTGAGGTGCCGTTTCTTCCTAGGTGCTCGTGGATGTGATATCTTCAACTTCTCTTTAAGTGCCTCATCCGAATTTTGGGTAGAAATTACACTTTTGCCCTTTTGACTTTCCTTCTTTTCTTTTTCGATTCTTCCGATTTCTTTCTTTCTTTTGATGACATCAAATACGTATAAAATCAATACAAAATACCAAAAACTCAATGTACTCATTAGGATAAGTCAGTAACAAGATTATGAGATAAAGTCAAATCGATTACGTTGTTCGAGGTGCTAAAAGTAACTAAATTAAGGGATAAATTGGGAAGAATTTATGCCTAATCAAATAGGTTCGTATATTTCTTTTGTATTGTGAGAATGAATGGTTGTGATTCCATCTATCATGATTGGAGACTCAAGCCAGCATGAGGGGATAGGATATTACCCAATGAGAACGTCTGAGAGAAGTTGTAAACTTCAAGAATGTGGCATTGGTTCTCTTTTCGTAAACCATAGTTCATTACATACAGATAGGATCTCTCAGAGTGGTTGTTTATTCCTTTCGACTTTTGTGTGTTCATTTTTGCTTCAATAATCGAGGATTGGTGTTCCCATGGCCATGGTAGCATGAATTTGTACTATGTCATGGTACGATGCAGTTTGTCCTAGTAGAGTGCGAGTGAACCTGGCATGGTTAATGCAACTCGCTAATTGGGTGCACCCCTATCTGAGGTATCCTTTCTATTGCATAAAGTTTAGTGTATGGGTGGTTGCACTTTTGATTGCATTGTTTGCTCATAGTATTTTCTTTCCTTAGGGTTAACGACCTTGGGATTGTCCGGCATGGCAGTCGGGGGATCTTGTTGTACAGAGAAGGATGATGACTTAAGGACATTATATAGTGTTAGAAATTGAGAAAACTTAGTACCTAGTGTTATTTTACCATAGTGAGTAGATTGGAGTAATACAAAAGTGTGTTCTCCAAAGTTAGAAGCCCAGAGTAATACTGGGTCATCAAAATGATGAAACGAAAGGTATCAGCCGAATGAGCGATGATGATTCGATTGGTGTGTCGCTCCACAGAGTGACTGACTTATGATATAAGCTTATCATCAATCTTTAATGAGGTTATATGGTCCTGATGACCCTAGGATTTGAGGAAACTCAGGGCATGTGGTCTTAATATTAGAGTTGACTCTTGGTGATTAATCAGACTAGGAATTAGTCATGTGTCGGTTCACTCTTGGGTGAGTATCAATCACTAGAGGGCATTTCCTGGTAGATGCATTGCCATGCTTTGGGCATTGGAAAGGTAGTCTTATGACTTGATTAAGCATGATCATCAAGTGAGTGAATACTCAAGATGCTTGTGTGACGTTGATGGTTAGCGTGAGGGTGAGCATTATGGCAATAGCGTTTGGTGTGATCATAGCTATTATGGACTTCGACGATTTTTCCTTGAAGGATTTCTATGATTTAGAATAAGAATAGCTAATCCTATGAACTTGAGAAGTTTGTGGATCGATAATTTCATGGATGAAATTTCGTAAGAAGGGAAGAATGTAATACCCGCACCTAATATTTAATTATTGTTCCCATAAAAATTATAATAATTTGAAACCCTTGGGATTTGGATCATTAGTATGGATTTTATTGAAATATTTTATTACTCTTTGGGCCTTAATGGTAATTGTTTAAAATATTAAGAAAAATTGGAGATTTTAAAAACTGCATGGTTCGAACAAAAATAAGCTCGTTTGAATAAGAATCCAATATCGTTCGAACTGGGGTTCTTACAAGGATATAACGAGATGTCTGTAGCCATCCCGGATGACGCCTGGGGGGGAGAGAGATATGTATCTCCCCTCAGGAAGGCTGGGCCACGTTCTCACACCCTTCTTGGAAAGGTTGCTTTAGCCATCATCGGTGTGGGGGTAAAATTCAAGAGATAGAGTCTCCAATCGATTTTGCACAAAACCGGAAAAAGAATATGTTGCCACTTCGAGAGATAGGCACTAAGGACAAATTGATGCATTCGAAACCAATAGTTTGAAGGTTCGGGGGCTAAGTTACGGAATGGAAAAGTGTTAGGCACCCATCCCACCCTTTCGATCTATCATGGACTAGTGTTATTATCTTCCTTTATATCCTCGTGAAGTGTGTGTGCATGTTTATATAATGGAGATCGAAATCATTCAACGCATAGCATGGACAAGGTAGAGTAAGGTCATCCATAAGAATATTCCCAAAATAACATATGTAGAAAGTATAATTTGTGCGTTCATGATGATATTGATCATTATTAGGAAACGACAATATGTGCGGGATGAAACACAAACAGACATGATACATATAGATATGAAGATGGGATATGTAAGAAAATTAGGGAATTTTGGAAATAAAGAAAATTGGAAAATTGGACTCGAGTCTCGGATTTTAATTTGAGACGCCTACGTATCCTATAAAGGCATCAAAGTCCACGTTGTTCAAACGTAGCATAGGGGTCGTGTTTATCCCATAGATTCTAATGGGATTTTATTATACGTGTATGTGTAGAAAATGTGTTGTTTTAATTTTGAGAAAAGTGTGATGGATAATTCCGTTCGAAATTTATGGGTGTAACCCTGCTTTATTTGTTTTTGGAATTTTTTATAGAACTATAAGTATGTGCAATATACTAATAAAAAGTGTATATATTAATGGGTATGAACTAAAGTAAGAACTAAATTATGAATCTAATGTTTATTATTCAAAAACAAGGAATTTAAAGAGAGACGGAAGGAATTGGACCATCTTTGAAGCTTGATCTTTAATCTTGGATGAACTCCCTTGAGTGTAGATGAATGTTGATGAGAGAGAAGGATATTTTCCAAATTGGTTATGAAAAGGATGGCAATGTAAGTTTGAATGGAACTTCACATAAGGAACATCACTGATTTCGAGGGAATGTCGCTGAGATCACTGATGCTGATGGATATGTTGTGTTTTTCCTTTGGAGTGAGGTCATGGACCCTATTTATAGGGGCAGGGGGTGCCTATAGGCATGTGACCCCATACATTGTGCCGATATGCAGGAATCAGGACCTGCTAATTGGCAGTCTCGTACCGATTTTCCTGGAAAAAGGGTCGTAGAAGACAAACTGTTGATCTGAATTGCACACGGGGCATACAATTAGAAAGGTATTTAAGAGACCTTCAAGATTCCATTGGACTTCTACCGGTTAGAGAGTTGACTTTAGGTCAAATGTGGATCGAAAGCGCACGCCTGTCCTTTAGACGGGAGATCGTCGGACGCAAACGGATCATTCGTCTGCATGGTAAGTCAGAATCGTGCACGGGGAAGACCCTTGTAAATTTTACGAGATTTAATTTGACATTCCAAAAAGTTTTGCTCTATTTAGAAGGTTGACCCTGGTCAACCAAGGCTCGAAATTGCCCGGGGACCTCTCGGAGTAAAATAGATTGTTCGTTGGTACCATAGGTCAGAATCGTGAATGGGGTGGACCATTAGAAAGGGTATTCAGTGCCCTTCAAATATTCATTCAGTCTCATTTGAGTTGAATATTTGAATTTGGTCAAACGGAGCTCAAGAGAGCACGGTGGCCTCCGGATCAATTTTCGTTGGATAACTTATCGTTCATGTGAACGGCTATGCTTTTTCATGACGCGGTGGACTATTAGAAAGAGTTTTTATTGCCCTTCGAATATTAAAAGAGATCTCACTCTGACGGTGAATTTGATTGGGGCTAAATCGGGGCTCAAGAGTACCCTGTGGCTTCTGAATCGATCTTCGATAATAAAATGGTTTATTCATCTAAACTGTTATGTCGATTCCACATGGGGCGACATGTTAGAAAGGGTATTCAGGTCCTTTTAAAGATTCAAAGATCTTTTGCTCTGATGATAGAGTTGAACGAAGTTAAATGGGGTCTGGGGGCACTCGGTGGCTTATAGATTGGTACTCAAAGTGCGACCTAGGGTTCATAGTGAGATAGGGTTTATGGTGCCAAATATTATAGTACCAGTAGTTGGCTATCTTGATATCTTCCTCGATGCTAAACTCAATGTGGTACCAGTGAGTTGGTTTGTCTTATTTTTGGATAAGGAAAGGGGCTATAGTTATTCCCTTGGGTATGTCAATTATGGAGGCTAAGGTAGCAAGGGCGTCGACTAGGTTATTCTTTACCCGGGGAAGGTAGTGGAAGGTGATTTATTGGAATTGGGAAGCTATATCTTCGAGGTGGTCCTGGAAGGGTAAGGGTTTCTCATCCTTGAATTTCCATTTTCTATGTACTTGAGAGATGATGAGGGATGAATCCCCGTAGACATCACGGTATCGAATTCCTTTCTTGAGGGAGACTTTGAAGCCTACTGTTCACACCTCATATTCAAACATGTTATTCAAGCAAGGAAAATCCATCTTGATGGCAATGGGAGTGTGAGAGTCATCAGGGGCAATTAGGAGTATCCCAATGCCATACCCTTTCTTGTTGGCAGCGCGATAAAAGAACATTTTCCATAGAAGGTCTTCTTGGGAGGTACATAGGATATTCTCACTAGGGAACTCAGAGATCCAGACATCAGTCTCTTCCATAGGGTAGTCATCAAGGTAGTCGGAGATGGATCTTTCTTTTATGGCTTTTTGCGTGACATATGTGATATCAAATTCAACTAGGAGCATCAACTAATGGGCCATTCGGTTGGACATGGTAGGTTTCTCGAGCAAGTACTCGATAGGATCCATTTGGGATACAAGCTTGATTGGAAAGGTGAGTATGTAGTGCTGCAACTTTTATGTAACCCATACAATATCGACACATGCTTTTTCGAAGGTAGTGTAGTTAACTTCATAACCGACCAACTTTCGACTGGCATGGTAGATGTCTCTCTCTTTGTGGGTTTCTTCGAGATACTAAGATAGCAAAGCCTCAGCTGCAGTATCGGTTACGCTTAGGTATAGGAGTAAGGGAAGATCAGTCTACGGTAGCACGAGCAACAGAGGTTGGGTCAGGTATTGCTTGATTCGATCGAAGGTTTATTGGCAAGCTTTGTTCCAGACTTTGGTTGAATCTTTTCAGAGGAGTTTGAAGATGGGTTCACAGACGGAAGTCAATTGGCTGATGAACCGACTAATGTACTTTAATTTCCCAAGGAACCCCAGACTTCTTTCACCATTCGAGGTGGTGGCATATCAAGTATGGACTTTAGCTTGGAAGGATCTTCTTATATCCCTTTCTCGCTAACCATGAATCCTAAGAGTTTTCCTTTAGTAATGCCGAAGACACATTTCTGTGGGTTAAGCCTTATCTGGTATTATCACAATCATTTGAAGAACTTTCGAAGGGCGGGAACATGGACTTACCTTGTATTGGACTTGATAATAGTGTCATCTACGTAGAACTCGATTTCCTTATGTATCAAATCATGCAGAATGGTTGTGGCAATCCTCTTGTAGGTAGCCCCTGCATTTTTTAGACCAAATGGCATGACAGTGTAGCAAAAGGTTCCAAAGGAGTGATGAATGCAGTTTTCTCTTGGTGATATGGGTTCATCTTGATTTGATTATATCCAACAAACCCGTCGATGAAAGACTTAAGAGGATGAATGGTTGTTTTATCCATAATCATGTCGATGTTGGGTAGTGGGTAATAATACTTCAGAGAGGCCTTATTCAAATCTAGATAGTCGACACACATGCGAACCTTACCTCCTGATTTTGGCATGGGTACGAAATTGGCTAGACATGTGGGCTATTCGATCACACGAATGAAGCCCACATTCAGTTACTTGACTACTTCTTCTTTAACTTTGAGTGACCATTCAGTGCGGAGCTTTCATAGTTTCTGTTTGATCGGTTTGCATTCCAAGAGAGTTAGAATATCATGCTGTGCTATCTCAGGGTCAATGCCAGGAATATCATCGTGGGACCTTACTAAGGCATCCGCTAATTTCTTTAGTATTTCTTTGAGTTTCACTTGCTCATGCTCATTAAGGGTGGCCCCTATCCTAATCTCACTCATTTAGCTACTAAAACCGAGATTAATAACAACCGTTTCATCTTCATTAACTTCAGCGTGATTATGTTGTTTGTTATTAACCTTATTTAGATTAGTTAAGAATTGTTCATTTGAAAAATCATCATCTTCAAGAGTTTGATTATAATCAAGACAATTAATGTAAGTCACATCAAGATACTCAAAATCTTCATTTATTTCATTGATAGGAAAAATAGATTTGAGAAACTCATCAAAGGAGGTATCGATTAAATTAGAGTGAGGGGAAACATCTAAAGGGGAAAGGGGATAAACATCGGGGTTAGGTTGAACATTAACAGATGGCACATGTGTAGCATGCCAGTTGAGAAGAGGTGCATTAGCATCTTTGATGAGGCAGGATAGATTAGAAGATATAGCCCCTGAGTGGATCATACAGAGCGTCAGCCCCAGTATTTGTAAATTGAAAGAATCCTTAGAGTCACTTCCCTCAGAATCCCTGGTATCAGCTATGGTTTCTTTAGTTAGTGATTATACACGGTGCTGCAAATTCTCGGCCCATGTATAGCTATCTTGAAATACGATCTCCATTCCAGGTTTTACCTGTTGTCTACATGGTCATACCAAGGTTTGGGGAAGTCTCGGAAGGGGAAATCTTCACCTTCTTTGACGAATCTTCCATTTAGGGAATCTCCTGGGACAATTTTGGCACATTCTAACCTCCTCTTCAGTTAAGGCTGACGAATGAATTTGGGTTCTTCTTTTGACAGCAAATAGCACAATCCAGAGGGAGGAAAGTCCTCCTTCAACACAATAAGTTCAATTATCCTTTATTGTCTTCGCCCTAGCACCAATCCGGGCATGAAGTGCATGTTCTTGAACATCTAGATTACATTAACATTTCCATGGGGGTTATATTCCAGACAAATCCTATATTTGAAGTCATCCCTTGTTGGGAGTAGGTGTAGTTTAACTTGGAATCATGACAGAAGCATATCATTCACCCAGTGTTGTATTTCAAGTACTGGATTACTGGTGCTTGCATTCTTGGTTTTGTCACTGTCTCCCAAGATGGTGATAACTTGCCCATTGGTGAAGAAATTCAATTTTTGATTAAGGGAAAAGGACACCCCTTTAATGCTATGGAGCTACAATCTTCCGAGCAGCAGATTGAAATAGGCTGGGATGTCGGTGACTTGGATTTTAATAATAGGATTTATAGGGAGAACCCCTTTTAAAAGCTTGATAGATCCCATTACTTTTCAGCAGGTGTTGCCGTAGGCATGTACGACAATAGAGGTTGGGGAAAGATTGTCGACTTTCAATCCCACACAATTAAGGGTTCTTAACAGGCAAAGTCGACGAGAGAGAGGGGGGCTGTTTTCTCCATAACTTTAATAAAAATATTAAGATCATGATTATGGTTGGGACCAGTCTTGGGGTTTTCTTCTTTATAAAAGGAGAGCATTTGAGTAGAGGTCAAGGATCTGAATAGGTTCACCTCTTCTTCTGGCGTGGTTGAGGGAGGAACTGGGGTCCTGTGAGTAACTTGATTAGGCCATTTCGGTGTATTTGGGAGACATAAAAATTCCCCATAAAGTGATGTTGGCTTAGGTTTTCTTCAGTTGATCGATGACCTTGCTTTCCTTGAGGGTCATTTTCGGCATAGGGAGATTCTGGACACCCTATCCTTTGTCGCTTGTTGACGGTTGCAGGTTTGGAATTTGGTAATGTATTCCTGACCTGGTCATCTGGTTCACAAAAGAAGGGAAAAATAGAAATCATGTTTCTTCATCGATATCGGGTTTTTCGGCCACCTTGTTGATTTCTCCTAGTAGATCCTCGAATGATATCATCCTGCATATGTCGGTTATTAAACTAGTATTTTTCTAAATTTTTCTCTTCATCCGAATCTTTAAAATTGTCCCCCCATCCAGTGGAAACGATATTATCTTTCCATGCAAAGTCAATGCACTCCACAACTTCCATGACTTGTTTGTATAATTCCTCCCATTAGGTAGGGAAATACCGAAATAAAGGGACCAAGTGACCTTATAATTTCAAATCATTGGGTAAGTCAAATGTACAACACATATCACCAGTCTGTTGAAAAAAATTTGTTATGATCTGGACCATTTGATCTAGACTGACTTTGTCGATTGGCACCACCCAATTGTTTGACTCTCGGGCCTATTTTCTATCTTCTAAGAATAACTCATTGAATCTCTGACGGTCGATGGTCATCTGGGAGGACAATTTCAGCCCGAACTCTAAGAGTTGGTTCAACACTTCTGAAAGTTCCATATTTTGCCTCTAGAACGAGTGAGGATAACGATACATGCTCTGGTGAGGAGGGATAAGGCTTGATCAACGAAGCTGGTAGGGTGTAAGAGGAAATATGGGCATATTTGGAGGGGTTTAGGAGAGTATATGGGTATAACTGGTGATTTAATTGGCATGATTTGGGTGGACGGGTCAAATTATGAGTCTTCTTCTAGGAGGATTTCATTTGCATGATTCGGGAGTGGATTATGGGTCGTGTTTCGTTTGGGATTAACTAGTGGGGAGATGACGCCCTAGTGAATCAGGCCTTGGATTACATTTCGGAGATGGAAACATTAGTCGGTGGTATGGCCAACAGTTTGGTGAAAGTCACAATGGGCATCAAGTTTAAAGTTTTTCGAAAGTGGGTTTGGTTATGGACGAGGTCCAAGGGTTTGATCAAATTTCGGCTAAAAAGGGCCCGGTAGACTTTGGAGAGATGAGTGTGAAGCTCGATGTATTCATTTTGGACCGAGTTTGGGTGGATTTCTGGTGCCCATGAAGTGAGAGGTTGAGAGATTTTGTTGATGGTAGAAATTATGGTACTAGCAGGTTTTTTTAAACTTTCTAGGAGCAAACTGTCTAGAGGTTTTCCTCGGTTCAACTTCTATCCTGGAAAGACTTTCTTCAAATTCCAGTCTTGCTTCTCAGAGGGCTTGGAAGTGAGGTTAATATTATCCTCCCATTATTTCTCGGATATGGGGCATGAAGTTCTTCTTTACGACACTGACCTGTTCTTCTTCGAAAGGCCGATCGGTCATGGTAGATGCTTTTTCTCTGTACCTTGCTATGATGGTGCTGACTGATTCCCCAGGGTTCTGCTTAATTAGATCTAAGTCACGACGGGTAACTTCTATCTCTTCATTGTACTTCTACTATAACATGAACTCGTGGGAAATATCTTCCCAACTACGGATCCTAGATTTCTCAAGGGATAAGAACCAACACAGAGCGCTATCTTTCAAAGTCTACTAGAACATATGGGCTATTATTTCTTCAGAAGCCCTTAGGAGAGTCATGGCTCGGTGATAGCTACGGAGATGAACGATCGGGGGTCCACTACCTCTGAACTTCTCGATATTAGGCATCTTCAATTTTTTTGGTAACCTGGCATTAGGATAGGGAGATATGTGGGTGTAGTTCATATAGTTCCTAGATAGTCTGATTTGATCAAACGTCTTGGTCAACATCTTGAGATCTTCCTTGACCTTGTTCAAATCTCCTCCTTTGGGTTAAAGTTAGGGGTAAGGTATCCCTTGGCTGAGAAAGCTTTGTCATATGTAGATGGGCTGGTGATAACCCATTAGCAGGAGGAGCATGCTGGTATTCATCGAGAACCTAAATAAGCTTGGGTGCAGGTGGACACATAGCAGGGGGAAAGGACCTCGAGCTCTTCGAGGACAGGGACTCAGTTTCATTGCATCTCATGAACCTGGGTTTGAAGGTTGTCATTTTTGGCGATGAGCTGAGATGGAATTATCAACAAATCTGGCTGTGCAATCGGCACTTGATTCATGTTCTCCATGCAAGATGGGGGAATATCTAACTCAGGAGAAGTAAGGGGACTGATAGAACTTCAGGGCAGTTCGACTAAATACCGAAGCCAATAGGGATCCAAGATAAGGGTATGCGATCGGCCTGATAAGGAAAAAAATGGGATTTATTTTCGGAAAAGAAAAGAAGGGGAATTTGTTATTTTTAGCAAAAGGAGTAAAATGTTTTTTTGACATTTTTGGAAAACATGAGGATAAAAATATTTTTGGACACTTTTTGAAAGAGAGATAAAGACGAGAGACGGGTCTTAGCATGATTATTATGTTTATTGGGTTTTCGCTTGTATTAAGTTTTCCTAGATGCAAAAAAGAAATGCCGGACGGGGTCGAGTTTAGAAAAATTGGGTTTGCAACATATGTTAAAACTTGGGTTGGACTTGTTACCAGGTTCACGAGAAGGGTCCCATTTTAAAAGTTCTGCAAAAATTTAGGCGGCAGGTCGACCCAAAATGTGGAAAGAGTCTCGGGTTGAAACCGACAATCTACTATGTGTGTCCAAGGCTTTACACCTATATGAGGGTACGCAGTTGTTGGGTTAATTGGAAGGTGTTCCCTCTCTGGCGTGACTTCCACGATATACGTCTTGATTTTGAGGGCAACCGATACGCATGGACAAACCATTTGATATACCTGAGTGTACATAAATTGCCTCACTATATACCTCTTAGGGACGGTACGTGTGAGAGAGAATTCGATATACTCGATGTACGTGAATGAGTTCCCTGTGTTATACATCCCGTCTTGACTTTGGTCAAGCAGTACGATCCGGGGGAACCGTTCGATATACGTCGAAGGTACTTGGCCAATGGAAGGTGACAGTCATATCTCTTAGGCTAACTGCGACCTATCGAACTAGCGCCCATCACGCAGTGACTCCCCTTTTATGGGATAAAATTTGGTCAATAGCAATGCCCTTTGGTGATGTTGTGTGTACCATGCATGATTTTTTGATTAGTATCTTATGGAGAGAGTATCTTTATTAATCATGCCCAACCGAGAATGAGGCACAAGTATAAACAGTAGAGAAGGGATAACAAGTAAGAGTGGTTGGCATGTGATAAGTGTAAGTGAGCATGGATATATACAAGTGGAGGTGTGAATTAGTGATACCTAAGAATGTATTTCTATGTGGTGTGTGCAACATGTGGATATACGTGATCCTAGGTACACGTGGTGTGAATTTACATGGGAAATTTCTACAAGTGAGTGAACAGTGCCATAAGAATGAGGTTCATATGTATAGGGAATAAGGGGAACATAAAAATAGGGGAGTACACAAGAAAATAAAACACCCATGCAAATAGAATCTATCCCTCTTAAAAACAGTCCCTAGTAGAGTCGCCACTCTGGCCATCCCGGGCGGCGCCTAGGGAGAGAGAGAGAGAGAGAGAGATATACGTCTCCCCTTGGGAAGGCTGTGCCGCGGTCTCTTTCCCATCTTGGGAAGGTTGTTTTGGCCATCGTCGGTGTGGGGGTAAATGTGAAGAGATAGAGTCGCCAACCTATTTTGCAAAAAATGGGAAAAAGAATATGTTGCTACTTCGAGAGATAGGCATCAAGGACAAACTAATGCATACGAAACCAATAATTCGAAGGTTCGGGCTAAGTTACGAAATGGGAAGGTGTTAGGCACCCATCCCGCCCTTTCAGTCTATCATGGGATAATGTTATTATCTTTCTTTATATCCCTGTGAAGTGTGTGTGCGTGTTTATATAATGGAGATAGAAATCATTCAACTCATACCATGGACAAGGTAGAGTGAGGCCATCCATTAGAATATTCCCAAAATAACATATGTAGAAAGTATGATTTGTGCAATGATCAAGATATTGGTCGTTATTAAGAAACGACAATATGTGTGGGATGAAACGCAAACAAACATGATACATATAAATATGAAGATGGGAGATTTAAGACAATTAGGGAATTTGGGAAATGGAGAAAATTGAAAAATTGGACTCGAGTCTCAAATTTTAATCTGAGACGCCTATGTATCATATAAAGGCATCAAAGTCCACGTAGTTCGAATGTAGGATAGGGGTGGGGGTTATTCGAAAGGTTCGAATGGAATTTTATTATACGTGTATGTGTATAAAATGTGTTGTTTTAATTTCGAGAAAAATGTGATGGATAATTTTGTTCGAAATTTATGGGTGTAACCTTTCTTTATTAGTTTTTGGAATTTTTTATAGAACATAAAGTATGTGCAATATACTAATAAAAAGTGTCTATATTAATGTGTATGAACGAAAGTAAGAATTAAATTATGAATCTAATGCTTATTATTCAAAAATAAGGAATTGAAAGAGAGAGGGAAGGAATTGGACCTTCTTTGAAGCTTGATCTTTAATATTGGATGAACTTGATTGAGTGTAGATGAATGTTGATGAAAGAGAAGGATATTTGCTAAATTGTGTATGAAAAGGATGGGAATGTAAGCTTGATTGGCACTTCACATGAGGAACATCACTGATTTCGAGGGAATGTTACGGAGATAACTGATGCTGATGGATATGTTGTGTTGTTTATTTGGAGTGAGATCATGGACCCTATTTATAGGGTCAAGGGGTGCCTATCAGCATGTGACCCGAGACACTATGCCGATAGGCATGGATCAGGACCTGCCAATTGGCAGTCCACATAGATTTTCTTGAAAAAAGGGTCGTAGAACACAAACCGTTGATATGAATAGCACATGGGGTATAGTGTTAGAAATTTATTTCAAATACCTTCAATAGTACTTTGTACTTCTCCCAGGTTCAGTAATTGACTTTGGGTCAAATGTGGCTCGGAAGTGGACGTCGGTCCTTTGGACGGGAGATCATTGGATGCAAACGGATCATTTGTCCACATGGAAAGTCAGAATCACGCACGGGGCAGACAGTTGGAAATGTTAGGATATGTACTTCGACATTACAAAGAGTTTTTCTCGGTTCGGAAGGTTGACCTTGTCCAACCGGGACTCAAAACAACCTAGGGATCTCTCGAAGTAAAATGGATTGTTCGTCCATACTATAGTTTAGAATCACGCACGGGGCTAACCGTTAGAAAGGGTATTCAGTTTCCTTTGGATATTCATCCAGTATCGTTTGAGTTAATGAGTTGACTTTGGTAAAACGGAACTTAGGAGCGCCCGGTGACCTCTGAATCAATTTATGCACGGGGTGGAGATTAGAAAAGGGTTTCAGTGCTCTTTGAAGATTGAAAGAGATTTTGCCCTGATAGTGAAGTTGATTCGGGCCAAATTGAGGCTCAGGAGTGCCCGATGGCCTCCAAATCGATCTTCGGTAGTAAAATAGTGCATTCGTCCGAACCGTTATGCTGATTCGTGCATGGGGTGGACCAATGGAAAGGGTATTCAAGGTCCTTCGAATATTCAAAGACATTTTTCTCTGAAGATAGAGTTGATCAGAGTGAAACGTGATCCAGGGCCGCCCGGTGGGCTCTAAATCGGTACTCGGAGAGCGACCTAGGGTTTATAGTGAGATGAGGAGGTGCTAGGGACCTAAGGGGAGACCTAGGGGGTCCTAGAATGTTGTGTCTATAATGTCATTGCATAGGTTTTTCTTCCTTGTTATAAGGTTATTTAATAGGGTGATCGAACGAGACAGAGATCTTGTTTGAACGAGGCCCCATTCTCGTTCGAACGACCTGCCTAGAAATTTTTAAATCAGGTTGTCCTTGTGTGTTGTCATATTTTGGACTTTTAGATTGATGACGTGTCGATTGTTAGTGAACCCAGATCGACAAAAACGAGAATTTGGTATTAAGGATAGTTTTTATAAGGGTTTGTTTGGGTTATTTATGGGTTTTATTTTTGGAAAAGACGAGAGAAGATGATGATTCTTCTCCCTCACAATTTTACGTTTCCTCTCTCTCTCTCATTTCTAGGGCATTTCATCTCCTCAAGGCTTCTTCCACTATGCCGCCACCATATCTCCACCTTTTATCACCATGTTCTTTTAGTATTTAACCATAAACACGCTTTATATACCCATTTCCATCATTGTTGGGTAGAGCTATGAAATTCAGAGGTGTTGTTGGGGCGTTTTGGAGAAGAATAAATATAAATTTATGAGGTTTGCAGGGGTTTTCTTAGATCTTTCATAGTGATAAGATTTTTGGAGCTAGGCAACCTCCCTGAGGCCACCTCAGGAGGTGGGGGGTTTCCATCATCTTCTTCTTCATCCACTATTTTTGGAGCTCCATTTGAGGTCAGAAACTCTACTCTTCCATTTTTCATATTAGTAGTCTTATAGCCAGAATTGTAAGAGTATGATGCATTTATGATATAAGAGTGATATCTCTTTTAATTTGTACAAATGGTTTATAAAGGTTTTCAATAATTTTGAGTAAAAAGGTGAATTTCAAGAAAACTTGGTATTAAATATTGTTATTGAATAAAAATTTTAGAAAATTGTTAATATGTTTGGAGTAAATTATGAATAAATATTTCAAAGTTTTCTTGGAAAAATTGGGATTTTTTTTTGCAAATGATGCAATTTAAAGAAGTTGGTTCAAAATATTTTATGGAATAAAATGTTTTGAAATAAATGTCTATCTTGGTAAAGATATTTTGTGAACTAAATTTTAAAGCTTCTTGCGGATTTTATAAAGTTGGACATTGTTTGAGCTTTGAAGAATAAAAAATATCCATTAGTCTTGAAAAGTATAATCTTCGCAAATATTATGAAATTTCTAGAATAAAAAATATGTAAGACCCATTTGATAGGATATTTGGACTTAAAATACAGCTTCTCATGCATATAAATTTGTACTATTTTGATATTGAACATATAAACAAGTTTAATGAGGGTTTTATTCGATTCGAACATGAAATAAAGTAAATAGAAATTTTAGCTCTTAAAGTTTGTGAAAAGAGTGTCGAAATGTGAAAAGTGTGAGGTATTAAGGCTACATGAATTATTAAATAAAACTATATTTTTCTTATAAAGTAGCCTTAGATGTTCAATAATTTCTTGAAAAAAAAAGTAATGAAATAAAAGGATTTCCAACTTGAGAGGTATATTACTCCAAAAGTGTTAAAGAGTTTAAAACACTTAAGAAGTTAACATGGGTAACTTAATGGTGTTTTGGAAATAACACTTGTGACAATGGAGTAAAGGACAAATTTGGAAACAAATGGGTAAAATGGTAATTTTACGTAAAGTGGAACATTTATATGAAATTAAAATATTCAAAAGGTGTTACCCAAAAAGGGTAAAGGAACATAATTTTGGGATAAAATATATGTTAAAGTAAAAAGGATAGGAAATGATGATTTTAAAGAGTAACACAAGTTGGGGTGAAACCTCAGGTTTTTACTTCAGCCGAAAAAAGGAAAAGTGGAATAATGTGGACATTTGTAAATTGTTAAAACATATTAATAAAAACTCGAATGCCACCGGGATAATTAAGGAGGGCTCGAAATCGTAGGATGTAACTCCTAATATCACTAGCCAGAGCATATGGTAGCATAGTCGGTGGTATGGAGCCCGTTAAAGTATGCGAATATCGAAAGATTTAGAGAAAATGATAATGAAAATGGAACATGTCAAGAAATGGGTTGTGTGGTGAATATGTGAAAATACAACCTAACATGAATGAATTAATGAATATTCCGATAAGGGATAAACTGGACAAGTAATGAGAAAATTTATTAATGTCAATAGTTAAAGGAATGGTAACGTGAAGGGATTAAATGGGTAGTTAATCAACCTAAAGAGGTTTTTACCCATAATTAACATAAGGATGTGTTTATGAACGTTTTTTTCCAAATAACTATTTTCTAACAAGCAATTTTCTTGTGTTGAAAGAGTAATTTCCAATGAAAATACTAATGTGAATTAGTACGATAAAAGTGTGTAATATCAGTGAAAGAAATGATTTGTCTTAAACAAATAATTTTTATTTTAAGTATTTAATCGGGTGTGTTAAATCAAGAAATAAGTGTCAAGCCATATAAAGGTAAATTCTTTACAAGATTAAGGTGAATTAATGGGGATAAGAAACGTTTTGTGAAATAAAAACAGTTTCATATATATATATATATATATATATATATATATATGTGTGTGTGTGTGTGTGTGTGTGTGTGTGTGTGTGGGAGTTCCATGTGAATGTAAATATAACGTGTTAAAGTATTCTTTCTACCATTTGATTATATACTTCATTATTATAATTTTCCATTGGGCATTGGGCTCATTCCCTCGTATTTGTTACGGCAGGTTGGGTGCGATTTCATATTTTGAGAGCATTATACTGGTAAGTATTCTCTTTTTATTTTTACGATTCGTGGCTCTCTATGCTTGGATTTTGGGGACGCTTCCCACGGGTCCCTACGTAGCTTAATTTGAAAAGGAAATTGCATGCTAAAGAAGTGAAATGTTAACTAAATAAAACTGGACTAACAACATTATGTAGGTTGTTCCATTGCACTTCACACCTAACACTCGGGTTGAACTGGGTTGACCATGGGTAACCAATAAATTTGGGAGGGGGTATTACACTCAAGACCCTAGGACACCAGAAACTAGAATGCTTTGATACCAATTGTGACACCCCATAAAATTTATAAATAGATTGATCAGGTCTAATACAAAAACCACGGTAATCGAAACATTTGGTAATGTCTTAGCATAAATGAAAAACTAAACTCGAATAAGTAATATAAAGAGGCAAAGAACTACTGAATAAAACAAAATTAACTATGATACCATATAACGACCGATAAAAAAACGAACTATGGAATATGAAATGTATATCCAAAATAAAATCCATACAATTTCCTATACCATAATACACAAATATATCTAGAAATGGAAGAGCAACACTAATCGACTTCTACATGCTAGTAAAGATAATTAGCACGTCGCTAGAGATACCCCGCCAATGAAAATCAACCAAAGTATACAACAACAACAAAAACAATCGAAGACATGTAAAAATAGATATAAAAATAATCTAAACAACTTTATATGGAATAATATTATAATTGAATTTGGGCTAAAATATAACTACACATGTTCTTCTCAACTTTTACTAGATTTTAATTTATTAGTTACCCAATCCAACAAAACGAAAAACAATATGTGGTTATAATACTAACCCACATGTAGACCATATGAATAAAGTTCATCTCCTAATTATTTGTTCTTTACTATCTTGTTATGAAGTCGACCTATTGAATTAAGAATCGTACATTGTATGGTAGTCTCATAACTAGGGCAAAATCTTGCTAGTAATGTAAGTACCACTATCAATCTCTAATCATATATCTTAAATATTAGATATAAACATTTAGGGCTCTCTCACGCCACTAATGCGATATATCCATATCCAATATATTTGTACACAAATACTGAGTAATCATAAGTATATAGGTATACATCCATATTGTATGTAATATACATCTATAATGTAGCACATAAATCGATACCACTATCTCCAGTACATAACACAGAAACATATAAATATGAGGAAGACAACATCTATGTCTTTATCCATATATAAGTAAAGTCTCTGACACGTACAATTAAATGGTCTACTCTCATCCCCTCACATGACGAAGGCCTACTATAATGCCTTCGGGGATCTCTCGTGTCATACTAGGTAGAGTTATAGGTTATCCCACACCTATAACCCAAAATCATTAATGACAGATAATCATTATGCCTTCATACAAATAATATGGACCCATACCCACGCTATATGAAGGATACCCCATTTTATCACCACAAGATAACATGGGTACATCCCCACATAATGTTTGAAGTAAAATGACTAAGGTAAAGACCTTGTCTATCACTGGGGTAGTAACGCAATCTACATCGTACGTAACCCATAAGGATATACCCTCTAGTATGTTATACCAAGAGACTCACACATCGTATGCATTTCTCATAAAAAAATCAAGCAAATATAACCTTCACTAACGAGTTAAATCAAACAAATACAAACCAACCACTCTACCGAGTCACACATAATATCACAATTAGATGTGCTTGTATACACGCTACTATATAATCAGTCCTATAAGATGTCAGCCCTAAGTCCTAAGGTCCTCAAGTCTAGATATAGTCTCACACATAAATTATAATAGAACCACACAAAACCATTATATTCCAGCTCATATAATCCTAGCCCGATTTTCTAAGGCTACACATATAGTTAAACTCTCACACCTCAATTATATAACAACATCGAATACACTAGTTATCCCTGTCGCACCCTGTGTTTCAGTATGGATGTACAAGAGAGTATATAAGCAATGAATTAAAGTAAGGGAGAAAAACAAAACTTTATTCAATAAATAGTGTTACACACATATTCTACTACAATCACAAGGGTGAATTACATTTTAGTCTTAATACAAAATTTGGTTATTAGAAAATGCAACTCCTTTCACCCATCTTCTTTAGTCTCCAACCATATAGTTAAATAAACAAACATGCAACCCGTGTATATCACAAAAGGGAAGGGGGAGTATCCTCTTTCTCCTATAACATATGGATGAAAAAGGAATTAGCACAAATATGCTAGGAAGATCTTTCCAATTTTATTATAATTTATTTATAGATAGAAGCTTGGAGTGTTTATATAATTTTTCTTGTTGGATACAACCACATGGTTTATAATAATAATAGGGTCAAGGAATTTAGGATGGTAATTCCATAATTATCCGATTACAAGGGGCGAAGCGTCATTCATATAACCAATTTATAATGAACCCAATTATTTTGGGAAAAGTAACTAGCTAGGCATACAATTAAAGTGGCACTCATACGTATGTAGCTAAAATTCAGGCTCTCAACATCTGAGATGTTAGCCAAGTTGAAAAATTTGGTGGGATAATACGATAGTCTACTCCTTAGTTAATATTGATTCTTCTTTCAATAAATAATATGCACAAAGGTTGAAGGTGAACTGATTCAATCATTACAATAATTTTCATGAAACCAACTATTAGGTGAGAATGGTTAAACTGGTCCGATTGATCAGAATTAAAAATAGCTAGTGATATAAAAAAATATGAATATGGTAATTTCTATACATACTTAGAATCAAACAAGGCTATCATGAAATGATAGCGATGGCAGTCAAATAAGTATGCAAAAGTTTACTAATAAAAAGGTAAAAACCTTTTTGTGCGTATATCGAACGACCTAAGTATGATCAAAATAGGAGATCAGGAGGGGTTGGTACTTGATTACCTATACGCAAACACTTGTGTGAGTAGTTATAGTGGATAATAATGTTGCTTTTCGTAAGATTATAGCAAAAACTGTACTTGTTATTATTTAAAGGGTTAATTTGGGAATATTTTGAAAGCTCAAAATCTAAGGCTTAAGGTCAAATTTGAACTTTAGGCAAATGAATTTTTGACTCAAAATATATCAAAGTACTTATAGAAAAAATTTGGGGTTAAAATTCATAACTTAAAAAAGTCAAAAGGGGTCAATTTGTAATTTAAGGAAAATATTTCTAACTAGAACCCCATTTTTTCACAACTTTGACTAGGCTTAACCAAACATAGTCTTACCTTATACCATTTTGACCAAAAAAATAAAATAAAAATAATGGAAAAAACATCAATATTTTTTGATTGGCTGGTTAATGGTTTTGGTTGAAAACTTGATCTTCAACCTCTTGACAATTGACCTAGGGTTTGAAAAAACTTTGATCTTGCATAACTCCCAATTTTCAAAACCATTTGAGATAATTCCTGAAAAAATCCAACCCAGTTTTTCATAAGGAATCCGAAAATAGAAGTTTTGTAAATCGAGGTTCAATATTCATCAAGTTACGAAACTATGTGTTTTTCAGAAAATTTGACCAAACTTTTGAAGCCTCACTGAATATAGTAGAGGGTCTTATGGATATGGTTGTGTTTGTTCTCTTCTAAGGAAGCATTTGAATTTTATGTGAAGGATTGAGGTGGTCTGGTTGTGAAGAATTTGAAGTTTTTATCTTTCAAAAATAGAAAACACCTTTGAGAAATAAAGGCTAAAAAGTTATGACTATTCAAAAATAATTAATGCACTAGAGCTCATGAGTTCACGAGGAACCATTCCCTTACTTTGAAACTGGTTCAAAGTCAAGGAATCAAATTTCACCCTTAAATCTCAAGCTTTAATGAAGTTTTTTCTGGATTCTTTGAATATAGGCCATTTTGGACGTAAAAGCTTGGATGTTATGATTTATATGCGCCTATTAACAATAGAGAAAACCATTGGAATTTAAAGAATGGATTTTAACATATAAAATAACAGAATAATAGTTTAGAGGAAAATTTCCAACTTTAAGCAGGCTCAAGGGGTGAGTTTGGTTGCTTTTGGTCATAGGGTATTTATATTAGAAGGTAAGGTAAATCTATTGGAACAATTTGGAGGTGGATTCTTCATTTATTTAAGAAGATATTATTATGGAATCTTGAACTTGACATGAGTACATGGTGTAACCATGTGAATGTTGGGGCTATAAATTATATTAGTTGAAGTCCAGAGGTTTGATTTGATATAAAGTTTAGGTCTGGAGGTTAAGAATAAGTCAATTTATGCTTATTTGAAAATTTCAACGGTCATTTTGGACATTTTACTTCAAGAGGTACTTGAGTAATAAGTAAAGTTATAGGTTTGGTAGAGTATTTCTATGTTTGTTAGGATCTTTTTGAATTTGAATACTCCATGAGGGGTATAATTGGATATGTAGGTAATAATGAATAGTAATTACTCAGTTAGAAAGTGTGGATGTTATAGTATACCAACCTAAAAAAATATGTCCTCAAATTTTACCTTCAAAGAGATTCGAATATTGTTCTCTCCTTGTTTGTTCGGGTTCCCAGGTAGATTCTTGCTGATTTTGATGTTCCCAAAGTATCTTAACTAAGGGAATTTCTTTATTATGAGAATTTTTGCCTGATGGTCTAAAATTTGGACAGGGCGTTCTTCAAACTAATGATTAGGTTGTACATAAATTTCCTACCATGTAATGACATGGGATGGGTCGGGAATATACTGGCATAATTGGGATACTTGGAATACATAATGGATATTGGATAATTCCACTGGTAATTCCAACTGATAGGATACAACGTCAATGTGTATAGTAATAGTGAAAAGGTACAATATATCTTGCTGCTAATTTCCCTTTCTTCCCAAAACATAAAATTCCCTTTTGAGGAGAAAATTTTAAAAACACTTGGTCACAAGTTTAAAATTCCAAGGGCTTCTGGTGATGGTCATCAAAACATTTCTTATGATCTTGGGTTGTCTTCAATCTCTCTCTGATTTGTTGTATCTTTTAAGTGGTTTATTTGATTATTTTGGGACCTTTTTTTTTCCAATTCCCGATTCATTCCGACATATGGGAGAGAAAAATGGTCTTCCATAAAAAAAATCGAATGGGGCGACTTCAATACTTGACTAATAACTATTGCTATAGGAGAACTCAACATGTGGTAAATTTTCATTCTAGTTGTTGTGTATATTTAATGTACAAGATCGTATCATATCGTCTAATGTTTGAATTGTATGTTCAAATTGTTCATCCATTTGAGGATGAAATGAGGCACTCAAATGGAGTTTAGTACCCATTACGACTTGGAGTTCTTTCCAAAATCTTCATAAAAATAAGAATATCTGTTTGATACAATGAATAAGGGAATTCCATGTAATCAAATAACTTTTCAAATGTTAAGTTTACTTATCTTTTGAAAAGAATCAATGGTTTTTATTCATAGAAAATGAGCCGATTTGGTAGGTCAATCTACTATCACCCAAATGGAGTTGTACTCTTAGGACGTACGGGGCAGTCTATTAACGAAATCCATGGTGATATGATCCCATTTCCATTCTGGAATTAGCAGTGGATTGAGAAGTCCACTAGGATGCTGGTGTTCTATCTTTATTTGTTGACAAGTAAGACATCTTCTCATAAAATTCTCTACACGATTCCTCATATTTAGCCACCAATATTGTTTCCTTAACATGTGATGAATTTTGAATCTTCTGGAATGAGTCATGAACTTCCAACATTGGGCTTCTCGTAATACTTCTTCTCAGAGAGATGATTCATCAGGCACGTACAATATATAACTAAATTGTAGGCCGACTTCCTTATTATATGAGAAGTCATTGTTTTCATGTTGGACTTGTTATGAAAGGATCTTGGTATTATTGTGCTAAAATCTTCTTTCTCAAATCTGGATAGGCAATTATATTAGAAAATTATGAGAAAGGTGGGGTTGGTCAAAGGTCATATTGCTAAATAATAGCAACACTATAATAAGAGATCATGGTTTGGAGTCTTCCAATGGGATTCAACTTAAAGCATCGGCTACCACATTTCCTTTTCCTGGGTGGTAGTCTGATTTAAACTGAAAATATTCAATAAATTTAATCCAATTTTGTTGTCTTAGATTCAAATTCTTTTGAGTGAAGATATATTTTAAGCTTTTATGATCAGAAAAGACTTAAAATTCTCCACCATAAAGGTAACAATGCCACATGTTCAAAACGAAAACCACGAGAGCTAGCTCCAAATCATGGATAAGGTAATTACATTCATGGGTTTTGAGTTATCATGATCCATACTCTACTATTCTTCCTCTTTGCACTAAGACACACCCTAAGCCTTATAACGAAGCATCTATATACACATCGTAGCTTACATCACTAGAAGGAATATTCGAACATGATAAGTGGTTAATTGTCTTTTAAAATATCGATGCTTGACACATTCAGCAGTCCATACAAATGATACTTCCTTCCTAGTTAGCTTTAGTAGTGGAAAATCAATTCGAGAAAATCCTTCTATGAACAGACGATAATAATATGCTAATCTGAGAAAACTCTTTATTTTGGTGACATTGGTGGGGTTCCTTCAATCTAAAATGGTTGAAATTTTGAATGGATAGACTTGGATTCCATTTTTAGAAATCACGTGCCCTAGTAATTTTACTTATTTCATCGAGAAATCAGACTTTAACTTCTTGTCATACAATCTATGGTTTTTTAAAGTGTCTAATACCGTCTCTAAGTGTTGGGAATGCCCTACATGACTTTGGGAATAAACAAGGATATCATTAATAAACATGATAACAAACTCGTCAAGAAAAGGTCTAAAGATTTTATGCATAACATCCATAAACGTTACTGGCTCATTGGTTAATCCAAAAGACATTATGGTGAATTGAAAATGCCTATAACGAGTTCGACAATACGTTTTTTGAATATCTTCTTCTCCTACTCGTAATTGATGGTAACTAGATCATAAGTCTATTTTAGAAAAGACTCTTGAAAACGCGAGCCCACCAATTTTTAGATTTTTCAAAATGAGTTTCCTTTAAATGGGGAATAAGGATGGCTCAACTAATCAAGTATATAAACCAAATTTTAATTTTTTCAAATAAAAATTAAACTAAACACAAAGTAAATTAATTCAACCCAAGTCCTAGAAATTTGCCTAACATTAAATAATACAATTTTGGAAATTAGGCCAAACCAAATTTTATCCAATAAAATTAATGACTTGAATTAAATGAATTTTTACCCAAACAAATTTAGCATCAAATTAAATATTCCAATTTTATCTTTTACCTAAGCATGCATCTAATGTGAAATTGCAAAAGATAAAACAAAGAAACCACTATGCCGCGATGTACGAGGAAAAATCCACAATGGGAAAAAACCTAGGACAACCCTAGCCTCAAATCCACTAAGTACGATTTTACAAGTACAAGACAAAAATACATACAACACCCAACTTGAATCCGTCCAAGCCCCGATGCTTGTTCTTGTACACACCTCCGCCTAGTGAATAACCACAGAGGTTCACCATGGTCTCAAAATCCATCGATCAGACTTGTTCTGGTCCCCGTCACCCAAACAAGGAGCCTTTCTCCAAGTGGGTATGTCACAACAAACAAACTTCTTATTTTTGGGATGTAGAATTAAACCCAAACTTCTCTTCTTTGAGATGTAGAGATAAACTTGGTGCCAAACACTCCAAGCAAGGATATAAATTAAGGAACTTGGAGTAAACAAGCTATTGGGTGTGTATGTGTTTTTGGTGAATTTGATTCATAAAAATCAAACACAAAACATGGAACTTTTTCTTGAAAGAATTTGCATCCTGAAAGTCTTATAATTTGAAAATTTTAGTTCCAAAAGGTTGGTTCCCTCACTAAGTAAATCTATCAAAAGTAGTGGGGAAAACATAGTGGGAACATGGTGAAAACTGCCAAAAATGCAAAAAAACTTTTCCCGCCAAACTCATTCGAACGACTTTACTAACGATGTTCCAGTGCGAAAAAAACATTCTCGTTAGAAGTCTCATTCGAACGACTTGGAAATCTCATTCGAACGAGATGCTAGTTCGTTTGAACGAGATGCTAGTTCGTTCGAACGACGTGTCAGAAAAAGCAATATTCATTTTAAGTCGAAAACTTTTTATGAAAAATTCTAAAAAATATTTTCTGAGTAAAACAAAGTCGTTAAAACTATTGATAAAAAAAATTCATAAAATACACCCAATAAATTTCTAAGCTCCTATATATATAAAAAATGCATTCATACCTTAGGATCATTGGAACAGTGTTGTTGACATAGAAATGAGGCACACTAGACCCGGTATATGATAAAGCTTTATAATCTTGGCCACTACGTCTTCAACTAACACGCCATAGGCTTGGATGGATACAGTTGAACACTATCCTATGACTCAAATGTTTTTGTCCAAAATTGAGCCAAAACTACATTAAGACTCAATCGGAGACTTGTGTCCTTACAACTCTTGTTCCTCTAAGTTGATCGAATAAATCTCTATCCTAGGTAAAGTGTATTTATTCTTAATAGTTATTGTGTTCATCTTAAGATAATCTATACATAACCTAAATCTTCCATTGTGTTTCTTGACAAATAAAATAGGTTCTCCCCAAGGAGATAAACTGAGGAAAAGAAAACCTTTTTTAAGAAGATCATCTAGTTGGGTACGAAGTTCTAAAAGATCCATTCGATACAAAGTCATCTAAATAAGAGAAATGTTGGGATAGAGATTAATGGTAAATATTATTTCTCGGGAAGGGGGTATACCTGGAAACTCTTCAGAAAAAACATCTTCGAATTGTTCCAAAATTCTAGGAATTAAGGAAGGCAAGTGTTGATGCAAAAAACTGGACCGAATCCCATTTTTATGATCACAGATAAATAGATGAAAGCAATCCAATCAAGCACATAAGAGACAAAGATTTTTAAAGTGGTTCGGCTATGAATAAAGCCTACGTCCACTGTTATTTTATTCCTAGGGGTTTACAATAGCACCATAGGGTGCAGATAGAGAAAGGATGTGTATCTTGTGTATGGGGTTTCTAGGTTCCCCCTAGATCTCCCCGATCTCTCCCCTTTTGGCTAAGGGGATACATGTATTTATAGTGATGGGAGATAAAGAGATTTATTGTATGTAGACATTTATGTCTACATTCAACGAATCTGATTGTTGAATTGCTTGGTATGCTATGTGTTGTCATCTATTAATACAGTATAAATGTACATTAAGGCTCACTAAATGCGCTGTCATGTTCATTAATGCACATTAAATGCATAGTTATCCTTTGATCTTCCTGGTTGGTATGCCGACCAACTCTCCTCGGGTGCCGACTAACTCTCCTCAGGTGCCGACCAACTCTCCTCGTGTGTCAAATATTGCCACGTAGGATGACGTGTGTCCTTTTCTGATTGGTCCTTGTAGATGGAGAATTTTTGCGTTAACAGAAGCCCCCAATGCTCCATGCTTGATGATTTACTTAAAAGGATGGGGTATTTATTCTGCAGTGTTGCTCGGTGCTCGTGAAATTCTTGATCTACCTTCTTGATTTGTTGAACATAAAATGCATTATCTCCTGGACGACATATGATGTAGGCTGATCGATGGTTGCTAATATTTCTTTAGAGGAACTTCGTGTGCTATGTATCACCCCTGGGAATTTAGATGCAGCCATGCCATAGTATGCAGCTTGTATCTTGTCAGAATCTTCAAGTATGTTGATTGGTTTGCTAGTCGACCAACTGCCTCCTGTACCGAGCAACTGAGCGCTAACTTCACGTGCTTGATTCTTCTGATTTATGATCCTCTGAATACTTTGTCGAGTAACATACTAGCTTTTGAACCCAACTCTTCAATCTGATTAGTACCAAGCTAGTGGTGTACTTCGAAACATTTTCATACAACTTCTTCTTTAATGTTGGTCGAGATAGTAGTAGTAAAGATCTCAGTGCTGTAGATGCTAAATTTGACTTCTGAACTTCAATAGTATGTGCATAATAACTCCTTAATATGCCTCTTGAACTTCTGAATGCGCCTCCTGAACTTCAATATACCTCCTGAACTTTAATATCAAAAATAATTCCTGAGCAAGAAAAACAACTCCTGAATGATAATTGGTCGGGGCCCCGACCGTGTGAGTTTGTGGAGTTGAATTTGATGCTCGACTACATGATGTTATAAGCATGTGCCACCGAATCAATAAATATATCTGTAATAGAAGCCCCCAAGTGTGGAATGTGCACTTTGAATGCTTTTTGCTTGATCGCTTTCACATACTGATACTTTGTTTTCGACCAACTGTAGTTGACGGCTTCTTATTTCCGACCAACCTGAGTTGACATTTTTGGGAATAGATTTACTTCCTAACCAACATAAGTTGGCATTTTTAGTAATACAAGTTTTACTTCCCGGAGGAATACAAGTTTTACTTCCCAGAGGAATACATTTTTGATAATAAATGATAGAGACTTCCTCGAAGCTGACCAACAGATTGTTGGGAATATAATAAGATATAATAAATAATAGAGACCTCCTCGGCGCTGACCAACAGATTGTTGGGAATAAAATATAATAAATATTGGAGACCTCCTCGACGCTGACCAACAGATTATTAGGAATAAAATATAATAAATGCTAGAGACCTCCTCGGCGCTGACCAACAGATTGTTGGGAATATAATATAATAAATGATGGAGACATCCTTGGAGCTGACCAACAGATTGTTGGGAATAAGATAATATAAATGTTGAAGACCTCCTTGGAGCTGAAATAAGAATAGAATATGCGTCCAAATAGATATAAAGAATAATTAAAAATAATAAAGTGCCTCGTTGATCTGTCGAGGTAGAATTATATAATGCCGAACAAGAATAAGATCTTCCAGAATGTAAGAATATGGCTGAGAACGTTGTCAGGCCTGAATATAAATAAGAATTATCTGACCAACTATCCGTTGGGGGTGAAATACAACAACTGTGGTAATTCTCCTCAAAGCTGAACAAGTATCTTGTCGAGGCACAATTGCATAATGCCGAATAAGAATAATATTTTCCAGAACATAAGAATATGGCCGAGAACTTTGCTGGGCCTGTATATAAATAAGAATTACCCCGACCAACTTTCCGTTGGGGGTGACATATAATAAATGTTATAGTTCTCCTCGGAGCTGAATATGATAATAAGTATCTCGCCGAGTTCCATGTTGAGATGAATATAGAATATGAATCCCAAGGGATATATAGAATAATTTGTGGTTGAGCCAATATCTGGGCCTGAATATAAATAAGAATTGCCCTGACCAACTATTCGTTGGGGGTGAAATATAATAACTGTTGTAGCTTTTCCTCGGAGCTGAATATGATAATAAGTATTTTTCCGAGCTCCATGAAGAGATGAATATAGAATATGAATCCGAACGGATATATAGAATAATTCGTGCTTGAGCACAAATCAAAGCAATAATAAAATATATAGTTCCTTGCTGAGGGGAAATTTCATAATGCTGAGCAATGATAATAGTTTCCAGATTGTTTTCGAGCATTCGTCGGCATTGAGTCTTATACCTGTAAAAATTAATATCTTGCTCTACCATTTGTGTAGGCTGAATTGATTAGTCGTGAGAATAATTTACTCATCCAATCAATTTATGATATGTATATGCTTGAGAAATAAAAATATTAATTTCAAAAAATGAAATAATATATGTTGGCTGATATGTCGAGGCACAATTGCCTGATGTCGAGCAATACTACTTTTCCAGAGGTTTACGAGAGCTTTCATCGGGATTGAATCTCGTCCCTATGAAATTTTAATAAGCTTCCTGAGCACCTATCGAGACTAGAGAAAATAATTATTATCATGAGAATAATTATTCAGCCAAACAATATGTGATGTGTATCAGCATAAAATAATAAAAATTTCAAAATATGAAATAATATTTTTATGACAAATGTGTGTGAGATGGACAAATTTTTATCAGATATGCATCATAAATAAGACATAGAGTTTTTTGTAAAGTTATTTAATCTCCAACAACTAATCAGGTATAAGTTGCTGTTTGAAAATTATTTATCACTTGGTTTTAAAGATATTTTTGGAGTGATCACACGTTAAAAAGGACTTAAGCCCCCTGTTTATCCCCGAGCTGAACTCGTGTTTAAAGAAATATCTGGGGTGCTTTGCATGTTTTAGTACCCCACGATTCTACTGCTGTCGACAAACGGCATGGATGTTGCCGACCAACATTTAAGGATATCTCAAGTTATAGAATATATGGTGTCGACCAAGAAGCAAATGGTCCCCGACCAGCTGAGCAATTTCGTCGATCAAACAACATTAGATGTCACCGACCAAAAGGTGGATGGTTGGATAGTTGCCGACCAGTAAATTGAACCCTCCGAACAAGACTGAGATGTCAGTGATCAAGAAGTAGATGATCGTCGACCTGTAATTGGTTCCATCGAGCTACAATAAGAGTCTCTGACCAACAATAAGATACCTCGTAGTTGGATAAAATTATTTCAACGTTGCTGATGGATCTTCACATCTTTTCTTCGACAAACAAAAATGGTCTGGTTAAGTTTCCCTTTAATAAAAGATGGCCCAAGATGATGTCAACCAACAATATAGATGGCTGACCAGAATATCTCGAATCCTTAGATCAGAAAAATAACATTCGATGTAAAATTTAAGCATTAAGAATGTTAATTAAATGAATAATTATCTAATCCACTAGATCGTGTGATTTCGACAAAGAAACCCTGTGATGTGATGAACGAGGGGCCAACATATCAAATTTGTGCCCAGAGTCTTGATATGGTCATGATTTGTTTTACTGATCCTCTTTTACAAGAGGTGGGTAATGGTTTTTCAGGTGACAGAAAATTATTATTTTTTATATTAATCCCTTCCTATTCCCTATTTGGAGAGATAAAAATATGGTGAATGGTCGAAGTTATTACCAAATTTATATAAAAAATCAATCAATTTGACTTTATTGATGGAAGATGAACCAAATTAAGTATATAGTTCATAAAAATGAATGCAAAGAGACTCAAACTTAAAGAGAGAGAAAGTAGATCTGGGTCATGATTTCCATGAGAAAACTTTTTATTGTCTTTAACCTTTTCCCATTCTCTGATTAAAAATGTAATGGGAATTTGAATAGTCATCAAAGATCTTTCAAGAATTATTTCAAAATCAACAATGAAAATTATCAAATCTTATCATCGTTGTATATATTGGTATATGTAATCATTTAAAATATTGATTTCATGAGATAGAATTTTAACTTGAGAATCAAGCCAAAAGTTTTGATTTATGAAATCCACCATTTCACAAATTTCTCAACAAGAATTAATTTAACAGTTATGATTTTGAAATCATGATATGCAATTTTTGCAGATTTCATAAATAAAAATTGGACAACTGATTTATGTATATAAACATAAAAATCATGATTGAATCAACAGATATGTATAATTGATTATACGTAGAGAAAATAAAAACTTAGCTTTTGATGGAGAACAATGGTTGTAACACGTTCCCACAGACGACGCCTATCTGTTGATGCAAAAAACTGGACCGAATCCCATTTTTATGATCACAGATAAATAGATGAAAGCAATCCAATCAATCACATAAGAGACAAAGATTTTTAAAGTGGTTCGGCTATGAATAAAGCCGACGTCCACTATTATTTTATTCCCAGGGGTTTACAATAGCACCATGGGGTGTAGAGAGAGAAAGGATGTGTATCTTGTGTATGGGGTTTCTAGGTTCTCTTGGATCTCTCCTGGATCCCCCGGATCTCCCTCCTTTTGGCTATGGGGATACATGTATTTATAGTGATGGGAGATAAAGAGATTAATTGAATGTAGACATTTATGTCTACATTCAAAGAATCTAATTGTTGAATTGCTTGGTATGCTATGTGTTGTCATCTATTAATACAGTATAAATGTACATTAAGGCTCATTAAATGCGCTGCCATCTTCATTAATGCACATTAAATGCGTAGTTATCCTTTGATCTTCCTGGTTGATATGCCAACCAACTCTCCTCGGGTGCCGACTAACTCTCCTCGGGGGCCGACCAACTTTCCAAGGGTGCCGAATATTGCCATGTAGGATGACATGTGTCCTTTTCTGATTGGTCCTCGGAGATGAAGAATTTTTTACGTCAACAGCAAGTTTTGAATTCGGGAGGTCGAGGGTTCAGAATGACCAGTTCCTCGAAACATAAAAGGGAAGTTTTTTTGGTCTCGAAAATAAATTCTATTTTCATGACAATCGATATAATCATGATGGCTTGATAGGAAATCCATCCGATATTAATATCGAATCCACAAATATCCAAAATTATCAATTTTACAAAGAGCGTACCTAATCCTAGCTAAATTTACAATTTTCGTACCCTTGGGTAGGTGTATTAATTTTACCCTTTGGTAATTCTATTTCCAAGGGAGTGGTTAAATATGTAGGCAAAATTTGTAAAACTTTGGCTTTTTTAAGTCTTATGAATGAATGTGTTGAACCAGAATAAAAAAAAAATGAGAGGGAAAATTATGAAAGAGTATCGTACCTTCTATCATGTCATGTGAATTTTATATAGGTGGTACAGAACAATTCTTTCCCCGGTGAGGGACTTGTTCAATTTTCTTGACATGGTTCGACTTAGGAGGACTTTGGAAACGATGAGGATTTTGAATTCTTAGGGGCTTTTCTAACCGATGACAGATTGTAAATGTTTTTAATTTAGGGCACTCAGGGAGAATAGGTCCTAGTTCCTAACATTCATGATAGCAAATCAATAGACATGTATTTCTATGGAAGATGTGGTAATGGGTGAGGTAAAGTCCTAACAACATGATTGTTTCTAGTAATGGGGTGAGGGGAATGCACAAAACCAGAAGAATCTTCAAATGGGCAGCAAAAGTGTTGATCCTCGGATGTATTCCTCTTTTAAACTTATAGCATTTATTTGTCTCGATATCCATATTTTCAATGGAATAATGGGACAACTCGATAAACTTTGCCTCATACTGAGCCACATACAAACTTGTTGTAACCCTAAGAAATCTTTGGTTAATTGATCTCCCTCAGTTAAAAAAAATACTTTTTGAAGAAAATTTATTCAAATTGTGCCCAGGTTAACGTAGCTACATTATGACTATGAGATACAGTTTGACATCAGTAATCTTCTTAAACTTTGAACATGTAGGCAACTAAGTTAACTCAAACATTAACAATAAATCCAACTCCACAACACTACTTGAATCGATCCATTCATCTTCACATGACATGATAGAAGGCAACAATTCCAACTCCATTAATTTTTTAGTTTCACTGGTACCCGGGTTTCCAATAAAGGAACGTGGTCGTTGTCTCAGAAATTCCTTGAGATCATTCATCATTCAAATCTTATCTGAGATTTCATCCAGAGCTGGATGTGGAACCTATTATTGTCAAGCTAGAGGTGCCAATTATTTAAGGCACCACATGATTCCTTTAGTGTGGGTCTGTTCAGTTTGAGTTCCGATGGATGGAATTCCAGTATTAACCATCATAATATATAATATAATAATCACAAAGATGTATAAGAACAATTCATTTGGAAGAGGATATATAACAACCCTTTTTATATTATACAAAAGTGTAGTAGTTTATAATCGATATCACCATATTCCTTATAACTTCAAGTTAGTCAATCTCCTAAGTTAGTAGACTGACACACTATATACACTACTTTATTCACTTATTTGACATCAAGGAGGGACACATTTTTTTTGTTTGGATTTTTCCTAATTGTGAACTATAGTATCTATCTCTGAGGGATAAATATATGGAACAATTTTAAAGTCATCTAGCTCCGACGAATCATCATCGATAGAGTCACTAGAGTCTGAAGAAATTCCAATAATTATATCATTTGAGTTGGCTTCTAGGTGAAGTAACAGTGGTGGTTGATTATTAGCAAATACAAGATTAATAGCTTCTTATAGCACAATTGGATCATCCACATAATCACACATCTTCCTCAGAACTTGTACGTCTATCGAAACTCAATTTGTTAACACTAGTCATTTCACAACACTACTTGAATCGAGCCATTCATCTTCGATAGTTCGGATCATTTCCCTAAGGCGTATGAAAGCTTACTCCTTAATAGTGGTTTACCAATGGTTATTAGGTATGATATCCAAACTAAATATGAGAGAGTCCCATGCATTCATGGTACAAAAATAAAATATAATATACCATAATGATAAAGAAGTTACAAAAATGTAAAATATCTATCATTTTATAAAAATTTCCCCACATAGGAATCTAACCTGGCATATTAGTATTTTAGAACATTTTCTCTAATACCAACTTGTCACACCATGTGTTTTGGTATGAATGTACAAGAGATTATATAAGCAATGAATTAACGTGAAGGTGAAAAAACATAACTTTATTCATTAAATTGTGTTGCACACATATTGTACTACCGCCACAGGGGAGGATTACATATTATTTTGAATATGAAAAATAATATAGTTTATTGAAACCTTCCATGCCTTGTTCCCATCTTCTTTACTCTCCACCCATAGTTAAATAAGTAAACTTGCGACCCATGTATATCATAAAAATGGAGGGGGGGGGGGGGGGGGTATCCTCTTTCTCTAGAAACATCTGGAGGAAAAAGGAATTAACACAAATTTGTTAAGCAGATCTTACCAATTTTATAACAATTTATATGTAGATAGAAGCTTGGAGTGTGTATAAAATTTTTCTGTTTGGATACCACCACATGGTTTAAAATAATAATAATAAGAAGGTCAAGGAATTTAGGTTGATAATACCATACTTATCAGATTACAAGGGGTATAGAAATAAATGAAGTGTCATCAATATAAGCAATTTATAATCAATCCAACATCTTAAAGTAATCATCTAGACACACAATTAAAGTGGCACTCATACGTATATAGATAACATCTAGACTCTCAACATCTGAGGCCTCAATCCAAGTAGAAAAATTTAATGGGATAACATGATAATCTACTCCCTAGTTAGTAATGATGCTTGTTTCAATAAATAATATGCACAGAGGTGTGGGGTGAATTTATTCAATCATTACAATGATTTTCATTAAATGAGATATTAGGTGAGAAGGGTTAAACTAATCCGATTGATCATAATTAAAAATAACTACTGATATAATAATATATGAGTATGGTAATTTCTACACATACTTAGAACTAATAGGGCTATCATGAAATTATATCAGTAGAAATTAAACAAGGATGCAAAAGTTTACTACTAAAAAGGTAAAAACCTACTTGTACGTATATTGAACGACCTAAGTATGATCAAAAGAGGAGATCATAAAGGGATGGTACTTGTATGAGTAATTATAGTTAACTATACAAAAAAACTTGTATGAGTAATTATAGTGGATAATAATGTTAGTTATGGAAAGATTATAACAAGAGCCGTGTTTTTTATAGTTTAAAGGGTAAATTTGTAAATATTTTGGGACTTTAAAATCTAAGGCAAGACTTTTTGACTCAAAATCTATCAAAGTACTTGTATAAAAAAGTCCGCGTTAAAATACATAACTTGGAAAAGTCGGGATGGGTGAATTTGTAATTTTAGGAAAATATTTCCAACCTAAAAGCCTAATTTTTTTTAACTTTGGCTAGGCTTGACAAAATAGTCTTACCTTATACCATTTTAATTAGAAAAAAAATTGTTGAAAAAAATTAGAATTTTTTGATTGGCCACGCGCCCTCACGCGCTTGGTTAATGGTTCTGGTTAAAAAAACTCGTGTTCAACCTCTCAACTATTGACCTAGGGTTTGAGAAAATTTGAATTTGCTTAAATCCTAATTTTCTAAACTATTTGAGATGATTCCTGAACTAATCTAACCTATTTTTTCACAAGTAATCCAAAAATATAAGTTTTATGGATTGAGGTTTTGTATTCATTCAGTTACAGAATTGTGTGTTTTTCAGAAACTTTGACCAAACTTTTGAAACTTCACTGAATATGGTAGAGGGTCTTATGGATGTGGTTGTGTTTTTTTCTATTCTAAGGAAGCATTCATATTTTATGTGAAGGATTTAGGTGGTCTGGTTGTGGACAATTTGAACTTTTTTTTTAAACTGATAACACCTTTGAGCAATTTAGGCTCAAAAGTTATGATTTTTCAAACACGATAAATTCACTGGAGCTCCTGAGTTCACAAGGAACCATTTCCTTACTTTGAAACTATTTTAATGTCAAGGAATCAAATTTCACCATTAAATCTCAAGCTTTATTTTTTTTTCTGGTTTCTTTTAAGAGAGACTATTTTGGACGTAAAAGCTTGGATGTTTGGATTGATATGAGCCTACTAATAACACAGAAAACCATTAAAATTGAAAGAACGGATTTTAATAGATTAAATAACTGAATACCAATGTAAAGGAAAATTTTGAACTTTGATCAGGCTCAAGGGGTGAGTTTTGTTTCTTCTAGTCATGAGGGATCTATAGTATGAGGTAAGTGAAATCTATTGGAGCAATTTGGAGGTGGATTTTTCTTTTTATTAAGAATATAGGATTGTGGAAACTTGAAATTCACATGGTTACATGGTTTAACCATGTATTATTGGCTCTTACGCCCCATGTGGAGGCTGATGTAATGAGGGGTAGTATGTAAATATTGAACATTTAAGTTTTTGTCCTTGGTTTGAAGCTTTTATATTAATTTGACATTCTATATGGTTTCTTTGTAAATTTTAGGGGAATTTATATAATTTCATAAAAATGTAGGGGTTGGGTCTATAAATTCTAGTTAGTTGAACTCGTGAGGTTTGATTTGATATAAAGTTTAGGTCTAGAGGTTAAGTATAGGTCAAGTTATGCTTATTTGAAAAGTTCAAGGGCCATTTTTGAAATTTTAAAACTTCATGGGGTACTTGGGTAATCAAGAAAATTTATAGGTTTGGTAGAGTATTTTCATCTTTGTTAGGATGTTTTTGAATTCGAATAATCCATGAGGGTTATAATGGTATTTGTAGGTAATAATGAATAATAATTAGCACGGTGAGGAAATGTGGATATTATAGTCCCATTCTAGGGTTTTTATCTTAATGTTTTTCTCTCGAAAGGATATACACCCTATTAATATCTCAACATAACCTTATGAAACCCACCCATCTAGGCCAATTATGTAATCTCCCAACTGTCCATAAAATAACCTATCTTACTCTCAGATCTACAACTCATATCTCATAATCGATTTAACAAAATTCCCAACTATCTACACACCCAAACCATAATAATATACTCTCACTTCTATAATTATAAACAACTTAAAGGCCAAACTAACCTCTCCCTATCACAAATTCCAACCCAAACAACCCTTTCGACCATTCTTAGGCCAAATAAGGGAGGCTGATTGATGGGCTGTAGGGGCGATCGATCGACTGTACCAGGTTTGTCCTTTTCTCTTTTATGAGATTGAACCCTAAAAACCTCCAATAATGCAACTTCGAGGTCCTAAATCAGATACAAAATCAACCTCCTTCATATATAATTGCTTTAAAATCAACCCAAACATATTTCTAACAATTGCATACAATCCTAACATGATTGGGGGGGGGGGGGGGGGGGGGGGGAGGGGGTAAATTTAAGATTTAAATGAAAACTCAAGTTTTATGATATTTTATCAATTAACTTAATATTATCATTTATGTTTTCAATTAACATGGGGTTTTAACAATATTAATATTATATAATCAAGTTCTAACAGTTATATGTTAAACCTAACTCGAATTCATGAACAATTTTCCAAATTTCGATTATGCAATTAACAAGATTTTCATCTCAATTTAAGTCAATTACCAATTTGACTAATTATTTTTCTCAAATAATATTGTAATGATATTATGTTTAGATTTCAATGAGTATCAACATCATAACACACACAAAAAAATCTAAATGTAAATAAAATTGCCTTATTGATTGACGGAGGAATTATTCCCTTAATCCTCCAATTCCTCTTCTCCCTTGGGTGCCTCTCCATCACTTAGACTTTAGGGTTTCTCTTAAGCCTCAGATGTGTTTTACGTTTACTATTCGAACCTTATAAACCTACTTTCCAAGGAATTGGCCTTGGGTCTCACTTAAGCCCCACCTTATTGAGCCCAAGTAAACTTCTAAAGGGTTTAAAACTCCACCTAAGTTATGTACCAACCCAATGGGATTAACCCTAATATATTAAGTCAAAATGGAGGTTCTAAACGTCCCTAAAAGCTATCCTGAGGTATACCTAATTTTATTATTTTTATCTCATAAAGTTAAGATATAAACTGGTATAAGTGGAATTAATTGAAATCTAGTTATTAATTAATTTCACGTGACTCGATATTATAAGAAACTACGTCACAATCATTGGAACTCGATACTGAGGGGATAATCCAAGAAAGGAAACCCTCGGAACCTACTCCATGACTTTTCCATAGTCGCCCATAATACTAATTCACTTATAATAATTTATTTAATGAATTACCATATATTAAGTTCGATTTCAAATACGAATATTATAAAATATATAAATATAAATAGTGACATCACATGTGACAATAAGCACACGTAATTAATTTCCATAGTTAAATAATGAATAGAAAATATGGGGTATTAAAATTTCGTTATTGAATGGAAGTCTTGACGAGTTCATCTAAAAAATATAATCCAAGGGATTAATAGAAAGTGGCTAAGGAGACAAAGTATGCAAGATTAAGAGGACCATTTATCGACTTAAGAATGCATTAATGTTTTGGAACATCTGGTTTGCCCAAATAATAAAATCTTTTGGTTTGGATGAGTGTAAGGATGAAACTTATATGTATAATAAGAATAACGAAAACATGTATTATATAGCATATGAGTGTCATTATCTAACCAATTTGATATGAAAGAGATAGGAGAATCCAGTCACATCCCTGGGATCAACATTCTGCATGCTCCGAAAAATAGGAGGTTGGTCTTATCCCAAAATACTTATATCTATGATGTGCTCACAAAGTTTAGTAACAAGATTCCAAGAAAGAATTTATTACTTTCAGGCATGTAATAACTCTTTATAAGGATCAGTTTATTAAGACACCCGATTAATATAGATAAAAATAGGAATATACCTTATGCTTAGGTGATGGGTAGCCACATGTATGCTATGCACTGTAGTAGAATGTATATATGCTTTGCCATTTTCATAGTCAACAAATTTCAATCTAATCCATATGAAGATCACTGGACTGATGTAAATTACATTCTCAAAAAATTGAAAAGGATTAGAGATTATGTGATGATTTACTCAGCAGACAATCTTGTACCTTTAGGATATACAGGCTTAAATTTTCATCAAGATAAGAATTCAAGCAAATCTACCTTCGGATATGTATTTACCCTAATAGGTGGATGTAATACCCCTTACTTTCATGTATTTATTTTTTTATATTAAATTTCTGGGGCGTGTGTGATTTAATATAATTGAGAATTAAAACAAATATTTAACATGAATATTAATTTGGGTAGAATAATTAATATCTATGCGAATTGTATATTTACTAGTGTGATAAGGTAAATATAATTAGTTAATTCTCAATCGGGGCATATTTGAGTCAGTTATATGAGGTTAGGAGATGATTTTTAGTTCGAAGTCTCTGATGATAAATTGGAGTGCACGGTTGATCTCAAAAGGACCGAGATAGTCAAAATGACTACCCGGGGGTTTTATTTGGGTTTCGGGGTCTTTTTGGTTAGTTTAACTCGAATTGGGGTATACGAGTCATTTTAAGTGTGTATTATCATTTAAAGTTGGGGTAAACAGAAAATGGTTTATTAGGCAATCTCATTGTGAGGGAAAAACCGTTTGAGAGAGAGAGAGAGAGAAAGAGACTCGAGAAAGACGAGAAAAGAGGAGAAAACCTTGGAGAATTGGAAATATCCTGTAAAATCCGTGATTTCGAGGAAGATTCAGACTCTACGAATTTCAGGCAAGTGATTGAACTTGCTAAATGCTTATGTGTGTGATTTATTTCATAATTTTGGATAAATTATGGTGACGTTGAATATGTAACAACCCGTCCTTTTTAGAGACAATTAAATTACCTAATTAAATATAAATTGGCAATTTGGAGAATTTCTCGAAATAGTGATTTTTGGGATTTTTGAGGATTTAATAATTTTCGAAAGATATTATAAATTATTTTGGGACTATATAGGTCGAAATAATTTAATTATATGTCGCCGTGGAGTATTGCGACAAAAGAGGTAAGATTTTGAGTAGAAAACCCGCATTTATTTATTTTGGGTTAGAATAGTGATTTGCGGTCAAGTACCTCGGATGGAAATTTCGGCTGTGCCATGAGTCTCGGAATGTCCAAGATAGTCGGAAAAGAGTGTCCGATTGTCGAAAATAAGTTTCGGGTGATTTTAGAGGTAAAAGTAACTCGTAATTGGGTAAACGAGTCGTTTTTGGGTTTTAAGGATTTAAAACCTTTTTCTCTTATAAAAAGAGGGAGAGAAAGAGAAAGAAAGAAGAGAAAAGAGAGAGAAGAGAGAGAGGAAGGAGAAAAGAGGGGAGAAATGGAGATTCGGGCCAAACTCCGCCAGATTCGACTCGAGGTCGTCGGATTTTATCCACGAGGCAAGTGTTTACTTGCTTTATTTATCTTTTTTTGCATAAATATCTCATACCGTAGTTTGGTATAAACAAACCCTAATGGTTTTGGGGTGGGTTATCGTAGATAAAACGGGTTTTTGGGAGTTAAAACAATTAAACCCCAATAATATTTCAATTTTGTGGAACTAGGGCTTTAATCCAAATTAATGGGTGATTCCGGGTTCTAGGATGTTTAGAACCCGTGTTATAAGTGTATTTGTAGTTGGTTGAGGTTGTAGGACGTTGGGTGAGGCGACAAAAGTTTGGGAGAAGCTTTAATGGCCGAAATCGTCTCGGAAGGGACGATGAATAGTAACCCATCACCTTAGGGGGCAATTTTTGCCAGGAAAAGAATTGATTTATCTTTCTGCCAAAACACAAAAGTTGTAGATCTTTTCGATACGGTCGCGTGGGCGCTGACCGTGTATTTTTATGATTTTTCTACGATTTGATATGATTTTTACAAGATGGAAGCTCCGGGTTGGAATTTCCAACTCGAAAATCAAATCGGGAATTGGAAAAATTACGGCTAGAATTGTTTCCGTAGATGTTCGGGATAATTTTTGGGGTAGTTTAGAAACCCCAAAAATGAATTTGGGCTGTTGGTTAAGTGAATTGAGGAATTTTATTTGGGAGACCTGGTGTGACCGGTCGACCACGCCCCTATGGCCGGTCGACCGCGTCAAGAAGAAATGGCCTACTGCTTTGTTTCGTAGGCTTAATTGCAACCCGCGGTCGACCGGGGGTCCAGGACCGGTCGACCGGTGCCCTGTTTTCAGCCCAAGATTTTGGAGATTATTATTATTTCTCCTCTTTGAGAATTAAGTTTAAGGGCCTTCTAAGTTAAAGTATATTAGAGGGTTATGTCCTAAAGGACTTGAGGAATTGGGAGTAAATATGTATATATTCACTTAGAGTGAATTATTATATTTGGAGATATCCAATAAACCTTTAAGAGTTGATTAAGGTAATTATTAGTCATCAAAGTAAGAAATACTTTGGATTTAGAATCATGCTAATCCGAATGCATGATTATGATTCCCGGAGGGAATCTTTGGGATTATAGTCATCGTTAGATAATATAGGCCATTGTGGCCGGTTATATATTCTAAGAGGAATATATAGGCTATACATATATACTGTGTGATTTAGGTATACATATATATATGTTATTATGGAAAGGATTTTGAAAATATAAAAATGAATATTTTCAAAATGGAATGAGAAATGTTTTTCATAATTAATAAATTATGGATTGTACACACCTCCCTAAATAGCTATCATAAGGAAAGTTGCGCGCGTTGTGGTGAAGCCTTCCTGGCTATTTAGCAGGTTGGATATAGTCCCTAGGCCATGTGAGCGTCTGTTGATATATATTTTTCTGCGCTGGTTAGGAGATTCCGGGTGTGGTCTTTACTATCCCGCAGGCACATGGCCGCTTCCCGACGTTGTTAGGTTCCCAGGTTGTCTTGGAGGCCCTGGAAGATGATAGCCATTTAGGGGCGCGTCCAGTGGGGATATCCGGAGGGACGGTCTTAGATTTGTTAAAGCAATTCATGATAATGGATTAGCTTTATATTTACATTTCCTGAATATAAAAAGGGAAATGGGATAAAGGTTTAGCTTCGGTAACACTCCCGGATGGAAGAAGGGATGTGGAAGCATATGATATGATCAAAGCATTTTCATGATAATGAAAATGGTTTTGGGTACATTTCCTGAGTATAAAAAGGGAAATGGGATGACATATAAAGGAAAAGCATTTTTATGATAATAAAACTGGCTTTTAAAAAGTATATGATTTGGTAAAGCAATTCATGATAATGAATTGGCTTTTATATTTACATTTCCTGAGTATAAAAAGGGAAATGGGAAGTTTTGAGAAAATGAAAAGTATTGATAAATACTTGTATATAAATCCTCAGTCCAGGAGATAGATCCGGATGTGTATTATAGTATGAATATGTATATATGGATGAATAGAGTACCGAGGATCTAATGGATCCCAATGATCGACCTTGCCACATAGTAGTGTATCGGGGGGGTTCCTTGTTTGGATTTTGCTTCGCGAGACACCCCACGCAAGAATATGGCAGTGTGTTGAGACTGGGGAGAAGTTTAATCCTTAGTTCTCTTATATTACTAATTCTTATGGTATATATATTTATATATATCTTTCTGTACTAAGGGACTAGACGATCTCGACGATCGACCGTGCCGCGTAGTAGTGTATCGGGGGGATTCCTTGTTTGGATTTCGCTTTGCGAGACACTCCACTCACGAACATGGCATAGCGCTGAGACTGGGGTGAAGCTTAGCCCTCAGTACATTACTTGGACTATCTAGGGTAGATAGTGATTGGGTGATAGACTAGTTTAGCTAGGTAGCTTGACTAGAATGTTCTAGATAGATGCGCTAGGAGTGCACTATTAGCGAAGAGGTGAGGGGTATCTCATGGGAGTGCGATACCAATTTAAATATGAGATAAAACTATTTTTATAAAAATAAAGCATTTATGCACTTGCAAAATATTTTCAAAACATTCGGGCCCTGACCCGTTTGTCTACTTTTCCTTTCTTGCTATATTATATATATACATAGGTGTCCAGACACAGGGACGCCTGGATGACAATTCTTTCGAGTCAGACGTCAGCTGCTGCAGCTGTGGATGCGTGCAGGTTTTTGATAACCGCTTCCATCGTTGTACTCTAGATAGGAGGTACTGTATAAATATTCGGGCCAATGGTCCAATTGCATTTAGTTATTCTTTCAGTACAGCATTCGATATGGTTGTATATTTGGACCGAGTGTTCGGTTATTTTAGTTCCTTTCACTTTCATTTCAGTTCATTACGCATTTAATTGTGGATGTTTTAATTTATTCGTTAAAAAGAGTAGTTAAGTAAAAGTTTTTAACAGCCACCTAATAGGATATTAGTAATGAAATGGATTTTTCGACAGTGATGCTAAGGATGATCCATATGTGACTCCTGTTTTAATTTAATATTGGAGTGATCGCCCTGTATCTTATTAGGCGGGTTGTTACAGAATATATATAATAAACCCTAGATTTTGTGTTAAAATCTAGCATTTGATGAGTATGTATGGGTTTGATGGTGTAAAAATGGTTGGGATTATATTTAGGTTGTTCCATGATGTTAAAATTAGGTAAAAATGGGTTCCTTAGATTTTGTAAAAATCTTGTAGGAACAAAATCTGAACAGGCTGGATTGGTTTGGCTGTGGAACTTAAATCGGTTTGTTTTAACAGCGGACCAGTTCGTGTTTAAAGGTCTTCGGTTCGATTCTCCCCTCTCAGTTTAGCTGACCGGTTCGTTTTTAGGAACCTATGGTTCGGATCAATCGTGACAGATTTTTAACTCCTCTATAACTCCTTTACATTTAGGTTTGGTTCTTGCAAACCCTCTAAAATAATATGATAAACATGTTTATGATTTAAGAGGTGGGATAATGTTATGGCATGATGGTTGGGGAGAGACCAGGTCAATTATGGAGGCATAGTCGGGAATTTTTTATGCCAAATTCTTCTGTAAATTCTCCTAGTGATAGGAATTTTCTTAAGTACGGATACAAGCTAGTTGAGAGAGGTCGTGGGTGTTTTGAGGTGTTAAATTAGTGATTATTTATATCATATGTGTGACTGATGATAAATATTCAAGTGAGTGATTGAATAATAAATTATATTAGGAATAATCTGTGGATTATCGGCTAGTGTAAGGTGTGGTATATACATGTTGTCGGGATTATTAAATATATACATTCGGATATGAGATGGTTTTTATGTATGATGTGTATATATATCTTGTGTGTATGATATATATATCTATTGTGTGGACATACCCCTCTAGTGCTATCATGGGAAGTTACGCGATGTGGGTGAGGCCCCTAGGTTGAGGGGCAGGGAGCATATAGTCCCTAGATCACATCGTCCATTTATTTATTTTGTGGCATTTTTCAAGGTTAAGACGTCTTGGGGTATGATTCGTCTTATTTCTTGTGAGGAACTATGGCCGCTTCCCCTACTTTTGTGATTTGGATTTTAACAAGTCGGTGTGAGAGTCCGACCGCTGGTAAGCCAGGATGGTATGTGAGTATTTCCCTGGAAGATGATAGCATTGTAGATACTACATCCATTGAGTAAAAACTCTAAGGGATGGTTAGTATGCATAAGTTATGTGTGTTATGTATGTGTACATGGTAGTAATGATTTATCTCGTATAATAGTGATACCGATATTATACAAACTTGAAAATAATGTGTGGTATGTTCTTAGAATAACTAGTGAAAGTTATTATGTAATGAATTGTTATATAATCATTTATGATGAGATTTAAATAATTTCGTTTGGGTAAACTAGATACACGAGGGGGTAAATACGTAGACTTGAGGTTGATCCATCCGTAGAAGAGTTGGGTACCTTGATTAAGATTAAAATGCATACGTTTAGGTGCACACTATAGTTGAGGGGTAAGATTGAATCTTAAGAGAGTGCGACACCACTTTATATTATGAAATTGTGCATTATAATTATTATGCATTTTCATTCACTTGCTAAAATATTTTTCAAACCTCGACCTGTGACCCGTTTATATCCTCTCTCTCTCTTTCTTTTATTTATTATATTATAGGTTTCCCACCGCAAGGACGCCAATGTTGAGTCTTCCATTCCTGTGTATATGGAGTTGTAGAATATGTGGACTATTGCAAAACTTTTGTTGTAGCCGCTTCTCATTTTTGTAAATCTAGTTAAGGATCCATAATTGCAACTCGGGTGTGTACCCAAGGGTTGTACAGAAGTATATCTATTATATTTTAAATACTTGATATTGTATTATCTATTGCCCGACAGCTTATTCGGGTATATTATTTTATATACATGTTATATATATATGATCACTTTTTGTTGTTGTATACGATTTGAATGTTCTATATGTTTTAAAAATTTGGCATCCATTTATTCTGTTATTGTGTGTTTAGTTACTTTTAAGTCTATTCGACAGTTGGTGCTGAGAATGATCCACTTGAGATTCCTATCTTATCTTAGTATAGGGTTGGCCACTCGTTATTATTATAAGCGGGGTGTCACAGGTGGTATCGGAGCATCAGGTTCTAGAGTCTTAGGATCTGTGCGTATTTCCAACGTTCTACCGTAGCATTTTTGAGTTAGAGCCCTACTATTAGGACCATTTTGTTTATTACACATTAACGATATTCTTCAATGATAATTGTTTGAACCATGGGCTAATATAGTTTGTCCTTATTTCAGATGCCATTGAATCGAGGTCGTCTGACTAGGAAAAATAGAGGGCAGAGAAGGTTGAACCCCAAATGATTCAGGGGAGTACGACTACAGCCGAAGTTGCCAATATTGTGGGACGAGCAATTAATATTGCCATGACAACGATGGCATAATAACTTCCTTAAGTTCAACAATAACCTGCATCTCCGGTAGCTCAAACCCACACGAGGCCATCCACGTGAGAGAGAGTACGGGAAGCTTTTTAGAAGGTACATCCGCCGAAATTCTGGGGGGGAGCTGATGTGATTGTTGCAAGTCAATGGAAGAAGGATATTTAAAGGAATCTTAGAATGGTTAAATGCAGTGAGGTTCAGAAGATAATACTCACCACCTTTAAGCTTGTTAGTGAGGCTCTCCAATGGTGGGAGTTAGTTACTACCTCTGAGTAGAGAGATACAATGCCCATAGCAGAATTTTGGGTATGTTTTGATCGTAAGTATTTTCTTCATGCAGTTCAAATTGAGATGATAATGAGATTTTTAGATGTAACTCAAGGAGACCGAACAGTGGCTGAGTATGAAGAAGAATTTACCCACCAAGGAAATTTTGTGCTGGATGAGGTAAATATAGAGGCAAAGAGGATTTTGATGTTTATGGGAGGTTTGAATTGGAGAATTCATCAACATCTCCTAGGGAACCTAGCTTTGTTAATATTCGCAGATGTAATGAATGCTATGTTATTACATTTTCAAGATCACCGTCTACATTTAAAGGGGAGTAAGAAGTTTGTTGATTCAGACTCATCGAGTAAGTCGATATTAGATGGTGCCAGTGGGGCAGAGTAGGCTCATCCACAGGGAAATAGGAAGAAGGAGCGTGATCTCCATTCAAGGGATTAAGCTAAGAGGCAGTGTTCAGGAGGTTTTAAATTTGATGGTGGTGGTTTTAGGCAGAGTTTTCAAGGGGACCAACAACAGCAATATCAAAATGTTCCCGAGGGCCATACCGGCCGAAGGAATAATAGGGGAGGCCAATCGGGCCGAGGTCGTTAGGGCCAGCGGTAAGGGCAACCCAGATTCAGGCAGCAGGACCAAAGATATGATAATTTTATAGGTTGTTACTTTTAGTGTGGGGAGGCGGTCCACGTGAGAGCAGAGTGATCACAACGGAACAAAGTACAGGCACCAGGAGCTCAGCAGACTTAGTAGGCGCCTTTACCCCCTTTAGCACTTGTTCTAGTTGTTTAGCTTCACCGGGGACAAGTGAAATATGGATGAGTTTATAATGTCCAGAATGTGGCTTACCACAGGGGCAACAACCTCCACCAATAGTTGAGGGTAAATTCCCTATCCATGGGCATATGGGTCGGGTGTTATTTGATATTGGAGCATCCCATTCATATATAACCCTTCATTTTGCACGTGCAGTGGGGTTGTTAGAGTTTACAGATAATCTTTTGATGTACTTAGATTTTCCTTTTGGTAACCGAGCACTTATTCACTCCATTTGTAGAGGAATGGAGATAGATATTGGAGGATTATGTCTAGCTGCTAATTTACTTGTGTTAGATATGGTTGGGTATGATGTTATTCTGTGTATGGACTGGATGGCACAATACCAAGCTATGGTGGATTATTTTAGGAGGTCAATTGTATTTGTCATTATCGGCTAGGAGATGTTTTTAGTTTCCATGCCTCTTTAGGAGGAAGGTTCGAGCACCCATCTGTATTATATCCAGGAGAAGACCTCACAGGAAGTTGTTTTTTCCCTAGACTCGATTCCGGTGGTCAGGGAGTTTGCTGATTTTTTCAGGAAATTCTAGGCTTAGCTCCTAGTCATGAGATCAAGTTTTTTATTGGTCTAGCGCCTGGGACTATGACGATTCTATTAACTCCTTGCCATATATCTCCTTTGGAGATGAGGGAGTTACGTGACCAAATCTAGTAACTTTTCGGGTAGGGTTTTATTCGTCGGAGTACATCACCTTTGCGAGCCCCTATGTTGTTTGCGAAGAATATATACGATTCTCTTCGGTTGTGTGTAGATTAAGGAGAGTTGAATAAGGTAACAATTTAGAGAAAATACCTGTTACCTCGAATCGACGTTAATTTGATCAATTGAGAGGGGCGACTTACTTCTCAAAAATAGATTTGAGTACGGGGTATCACCATCTTCGTATTAGAGAGCAAGATGTCTCTAAGACAACATTTTTGACCCATTACGGTTCCTATGCATTTTTGGTTATGCCGTTTGGGTTAACCAATGCTCCTACAGTGTTCATGGATCTGATGAACAGGGTCTTTCGAGATTTCTTGGACCAATTTATGATTGTGTTCATTGATGATATCCTTATCTTTTCTCGGACAAAGGCCGAGCATGTAGAGCATTTGTGATTCATTCTGCAGACATTACGGGGCCATCAACTATATGCCAAGTTTGAGAAATATGGGTTCTAATTACGAGAAGTGAAATTTTTGGGTCACATAGTGTCAGAGAAGGGTATTTCTATGGACCCAAGTAAAGTTACAGCGGTGAGGGAATGGGGTCAGCCCAAGACATCGATGGAGATATGTAGTTTCTTGGATTTAACAGGTTATTATCGCTACTATATTAAGGGCTTTTTGAAGATTAACGCCCCTTTGACGAATTTGACCCGGAAGGGGGTACAGTCTTTGTGGGATGATTCCTGTGAATTATCATTTGATGAGCTAAAGGACAGATTAACATCAGCCCCCATTCTCGTGTTGCCTAAAGCGGGAGTGGAGTGTTTAGTCTTTATGAATGCATCTCTTCAGGGATTGGGGGTGTGCTTCAACAAGTGGAGGGGGCTATTGCTTATGTATCCTGTAAGCTTAAACCCCATGAAAGGAATTATCCTACACATGATCTAGAGTTGGCTGTTGTAGTCTTTACATTAAGAATATGGAGGTATTATCTCCTGGGGGAGAAATTTAATCTTTTCACGGATCACAAGTCGTTGCAATATTTGTTCACCCAAAAAGATCTAAATATGAGGTAACGTAGGTGGTTGGATTCTATAAAGGATTATCAATTTGATATCCAATACCATCTGAGGAAAGCTAATGTGGTAGCTGACGCATTGAGTCGTTGACCCACTAGGAAATTAGAGGAAGAATGGAAAGACAAGTGGAAGGAACTTAGTGACGATGATGCAGTGGATAGAGTATGTATGACAGTGTTGACAGCCACACCCGAGATGGTGATATGGGTGGTGAAAGCTCAAGCTAAAGATAAGGATTCCCAGGAAATTGTGCACAAATTATTGACGGATGGAGCGAAATCCTACTCTATTAGTTTTAAAGTGGATTATGTTTCAACGGGAGATTCGTATTCCTGGATGATAAGAATTTGCGGTACACCGTTATGTCAGAGTCTCACAGGTCGAAATTTACAGTCCATCCAGGTGGAGACAAGATGTATAAGGACATGCGTCGATAATACTGTTGGGTAGGTATGAAAAGGGATATAACTGAGTTTGTCTCCCAATGAACCACTTGGAAATTAGTGAAAGTAGACCACCAGCGACCTTCTGGAATGTTGCATGTATGGACATATTTTTATAAGTCCGTTATCAAAAGAGGGAGATTTGTAAGGACATATTTTTATAAGTCCGTTATCAATTTATTATGTCTTATACCGCTACACCGTCGAAGAATTCAAGAACATTCAAGCGTCAAAGACTAATCCGAATATCAAGTTCTTCATCAAAAAGACTCCGCGAAGTTTACTTTGGTAAGGTTGAGTTCTAATTCCTTAGCATTTCACTTAAAGTGTTGGGATATTTTTATCAAATAATTTTCTAAAGATTTTGTTCTCGGACACCTTTCCGTAGAAAAATCATAACTAATTCATAAAAAATCAGAAAGATACGAAACTGGCAGGCACGCGTTCGTATCGAAATTTTCTATAGAGACGCATGGAATCTCGTATGATAGGTCATTAGAATGACCTTATTTTGTCATTCAAACAACATAGTATCTCGTTAGATCTCGTTCGAACGACATTTATCCTTCGTTCGACCGACTTGCTGATCTCATTCGAACAAGCTCTGATTTAAAAGCGGCGTGATTTTCTATAAAATCTCATTATCTGGTTCTATTTTCATTAATAAGTCACAGCGTTTTGATGAACAAAAAAACCGCGAAAGAATAATTCTTTTAGGCTTCTTCCTTTAAGGATTTAATCCCTTTTTGGTTTTCAATTCACAAAACTCCCATATTCTTTACTTTATTTTTTTGGTTTCCAAGAAAACAACTTTTTCTTTTGTTCAAACTTGTAGAGAAGTCGTCTCTCTTCTTCATTGCTTCCCTCCTGGAAAGGAAAATTTCCAGCCGACACACTTATGGAGAAGGCGTTTTCTTCTTCATTGCTGACCCCCTGGAGTTCTTGCTGGAGATTTCATCCAAGACATCGGAACCAACACCTGTGGGTATTTCGTATGTCACCCTATTTCATTATAATCCATGTAAGCTATTTTCTTACAAATTATAGTGAAATAAAAAGGATTTTTCCTTCGGGGATTTTTCCTGAAATTGTTTGTTTTATCCTGCATGCTTTATTTTATTGAATAAATCATCTAGATGCATGTTTTAGGGATTAACTAAAATTTGTGATTAATGAAAATTGGATTTTATTTGAGAAGTCGCAATATTTCTGCTGTAGCGATTCTAAAAATTGGTATCAGAGCCTGTTGCACTAAGTTATTGTGGTTTGATCCTGATTTTGCACAAAAATGGATTTTGATGGTTTTGATGATTTTCGATGTCAAATTTTTGAAAAGGTTAATTGGAAAATTCACATGAACTCTTGTTTTAAATCTTCTGTTGAAAATAATTCTAAGTGGTGTCCTTGTTGTGAGGGTGCTGGTCACACTTTAAATGAGTGTACTACAAATTTAAAGAAAAAATTAAATAAACCGGTTTCTCATGTTTCTACCCTTAATGATTGTGATTTGGAAGAAGAAGTCTTTTGTGTTTCTAGGCGAGAGTTTTCCATCAACGTGATTAGTGATGAGAGTGAGGGTGAAAAGAGTGAGGAGGAAGAAGAAGAATTGAGTGAGTTGCAAATTGCCTACAATAATTTGTATTTTGAATCTTTAAAGACAAAAAAAAGGCAAACTTGAAACTTAAAGCTGAATTGAAGAAACGTGCTTTAGATAATGATAATACTGATGTATTGATTAAGTATCTTAGGGAACGTGAGGATATGCTTAAAGAGAAATTAGGATATATCGAGGATGAGAGAGATAGTCTTAGAGGGCTGATGGAGACTATGAAAAAGGAGCTTTTAGAGTTTAAGGATTCTAAACGTGTACTTGAATCTAGGATAGATAAACTTGAGGTGAAATTGAAAGATTCAAGTAAAGTGAAATTTGATTTGGAGTCTAGGTCTGAAAAACTTGATAAGTTTTTAGGCACCGTCGAGATAAAAAAGGATAGGGGTGGGATTGGTCTACAAAATATGTTCACCCATTCCCACACGTGTGAGAGAGCCTCCTAGGATTGTTAAGAAAGAGGCACCTAAGTTTGTTAGGAAAGATCCCCCTAGGAACATCATGAGAGAACCTCCTAGGATCATTAGGAGAGACCCACCTAGGCAAATTCGGAGAGAGCAACCGAGAAATTTGAGGAGAGGGCCACCTTTAGGTAACACACTGCCTGATTTACACTTGCACACATTGCGGTAGGCAAGGTCATCTTAGGCGCTTTTGTTACAAGATTTTATATGGACCTAGGAAGGTTAATAGAAGAATAAATTCGATTCCCCACACCCCCAGACCTCGTTACACATCGATTTGGGTCAGGAAATCAGATTTAGAGGCTTATGATTTACTTGTTCACGATTCTCGTTTGCTTGCACGTGATTCACCACATGTGAAATCTTTTGGTTGATTGTGTTGGATGTTTATCATACACTAGCGACAGATCATGTTATACTCTTTCTAGTGTTATGACTCACTTTAATGTATCGCACATTGGTATATTTGTTGTATTTGTGTGTTTCGCTACTATTTTAGCACTGTTTTGGATATGTTTTCCCCTCACAGGTACTATTTTCATGAAAAAATTTCACTGGGTAATATTATATTACTCTTTTGGGAATTTGGGAAATTTTGGCAGGTCACGAGAAGTCGTTCAACATCTGTCCTTCGTTCGAGCGACTTCCTCAACTCGTTTGAGCGAAGTCCCTGGCTCGTTCGAACGACAAGATGAATCTTGCTTCTGATTGGTTTGCCGTCCTCTGGGTTATTTTAATATTTTGGTACTGTCTGGAAATTCTTATTTTTTCTTCCCTTCTGATTTCAGTACCCGGTGTTCATATGCTTAGGTTTTTGGTACTAATGAGTTTGCTTCTGGGTTGTTTATTTGAAGTTATTCTTGATATCCATGCTTAATTGATAACATTGCATTGCTCATTTATCACACATACTTTCATTATGGATTCTCTTTTGTGATTACTGTTTGCTAGCATAGGATGTTGCACATATCGATATTATATGCCTATTGCTAGCTGTATCATTTTGTAGGTATATTTTTTCTGTTTGAATTTTTTTTTAAAATACAAAAAGATTTTATTTTGATAAATTTCTTGAAAATCCAAATAGATTTTTGTATTTTATTTACACCGTTTATGGATAGACACTTAGGATGACCGAGTCACAATTTCATTCCATTTATCCATGTGACTATTTGATAGTGTTTTGAGACAATAGGTCAATTCATCCATGTGCTTTATAATGTTTGGAGTCACTAAAATGTATTTAAGTGTTACTTCCTACATGTTTGACTCATAATTTCCTTTATTGAACACATGAACGGATTTTTTTTATTATTGTTCTTGACTGCACATGTGGGTTGGGTGTTTTCATCTCAATCATGTCCTTAAAACAAACCAAGTGCAATAATACGAGAGTAATAAAAGTAGTGCATGTAAAAACCATTGCCCATGAGGAATTTGTTTAGTTTGAAAAAATGATGAGTGAATATGGAAAAAGGCTGCGATTGAATAATAATCACGTCATGAAATCCACCATTTGAAAAGAGCCCACACAAAAAATTAAGGCAATAAAAAGATAAAATATGCCAAAAATTTGGGCCAATAGGTTTTCTCTAAGTTGAGAATTTAGTACCTCTTTAGATATAAAAAATTGCATTATTATATATGAGGGAGTTTTGGATGGATATATAAATGGGTTTTCACATCCTTTGAAAAGTTCTCGAAACGGAACTAAATAGTTTTGGACATTATTGGTGTGAAAATCATTTAGACTTTGATTTGTTGATTTGATTACGACGATGTCATTTGAATTCAACAATTTTTACACATAAGGATACTTTTGATGATCATTCATTAGGGGTACATGTATGCATCATGCACATATGATTGATTGACTTTATTTACCTATAGAATGTGTTCACACCCATTCATTCCATTTCCATGACTTGATTGTTTTAGTTTAAATCAATGGTGTGATTTCTGGTATCTTATTTTTGTATGAAAAATTGAAAAATCCAAAGATACTTTGTGAATGTTTGCTATGCATTTTATCGTGACACTCCATTTTTTGATTTTTTTTCTTATCTGTCTATTTGGGGACATCATAAAAAGGGGGAGAAAGAATTATCATGTTATGGGAGAGGTTTTTTCACTATGGAGATTTGATTTATTAATGCTTTATTCTTATATTATTTCAAACTCGATGCGTCATGAAGGTATTTTGATTTATCTCATGTGTGTAGGTACAAAGAATGAAGATCATTATGTTGCACACCCTGATGAGAAAATCTTTGAGATTTGATGAAGACTTTTTGAAGAACAGTTTGAGGTCTTGCAAATTTATTCACGGGAGGGCAGATTTGTATAGGCATTTCGATTTTTGATAATTCGGATATTTTTATGTATCTACCGGCATAGACATAGGGGGAGATTTAATTCCTTAGCATTTCACTTAAAGTGTTGGGATATTTTTATCAAATAATTTTCTAAAGATTTTGTTCTCAGACACCTTTCCATAGAAAAATCATAATTAATCCATAAAAAATCAGAAAGATACGAAACTGGTGGCCACGCGTTCGTATCGAAATTTTCTACAGGTTCGCGTGGAATTTCATTTGATAGGTCATTCGAACGACCTTATTTTGTCATTTAAACAACATATTATCTCGTTAGATCTTGTTCGAACGACATTTATCCTTTGTTCGACCGACTTGCTGATCTCATTCGAACGAGCCCTGCTTTAAAGGCAGCGCGATTTTCTATAAAATCTCATTCTCTTGTTCTATTTTCATTAAGAAGTCACGGCATTTTGACGAACAGAAAAATCGCAAAAGCATAATTCTTTTAGGCTTCTTCCTTTAGGGATTCAATCCCTTTTTGGTTTTCAATTCACAAAACTCCCATATGCTTTAGTGAATTGTTTTGGTTTTCAAGAACACAACTTTTGCTTTTGTTCAAACTTGTGGAGAAGTCGTTTCTCTTCTCCATTACTGCCCTCCTGGAAAGGGAATGTTCCAGCCGACACACTTGTGGAGAAGCCGTTTTCTTCTTCATTGCTGACCACCTGGAGTTCTTGCGGGAGATTTCAGCCAAGACATCGGAACCGACACATGTGGGTATTTTGTATGTCACCCTATTTCATTGTAATCCGTGTAAGCCATTTTCTTACAAATTATAGTGAAATAAAAAGGTTTTTCCCTTCGGGGATTTTTCCTGAAATTGTTTATTTTATCCTGCATGCTTTATTTTATTGGATAAATCATCTAGATGCATGTTTTAGGGTTTGACTAAAATTTGGGATTAATCCAAATTGGATTTTATTTAAGAAGTCGCAATATTTCCACTGTAGAGATTCTACATTGCAGCCGTTGGAGATTCCAGTATGGAAATGGGAAAGTATCTCCATGGATTTTATCACGGGATTAACTATGTCGCAGTGTAGTCACGACTCTATTTGGGTCATAGTGGATCGTTTGACTAAGTAGGAACACTTTTTACCCGTGAGAGCAAATTTCATGACGACACAGTATGCCCAACTCTTTATTGTAGAGATTAAGAGATTGCATGGAGTGATGATCAATATTGTGTAAGACCGAGATAAAATATTTATCTCCCATTTTTGGCAGAGTTTTTAGGAAGTAATGGGAACTGAATTGTGATTGAGCATTGCATACCATCCCCAAATAGATGGGCAAGCTGAACGAGTAAATCAAATATTGGAAGATATGCTCTGAATGTGTATGTTGAATTTTGGGGGAAGTTGGTAACAATACCTACCACTGGTAGAATTTACTTATAATAATTCTTACCAGTTTACCATAGGTGTGGTACCTGACGAGGCATTGTATGTTCGCCTGTGTTGTTCTCCCATATGTTGGTTAGAACTTGGTGATAATAAAATTCTTGGACCGAAAGTTATCCAAGACACTTCGATGAAAATTGAGCTGATTCGGAATCGCGTATGCATTGTGAAAGATCGATAGAAAAGATATGCCGATGCGAATCGCAGACACGTGGAGTTAGAAGTGGGAGACAAAGTGTTGCTAAAGGTATCCCCGATTAAAGGTATAATGAGATTTTGGAAGAAAGGCAAGCTTGCGCCGAGGTGTGTAGGGCCATTTCTAATTATTGAGAGAATTGGTCCTGTGGCCTACATAATTGCTTTACCGAAGCATTTGTAGAGGATCCATGATCTGTTTTATGATTGTCCTTGGAAAAGTATCGAAGAAGTGAGAGGGCCCAATGGCATATCCCATTGGAGGAAATTGAGTTGCAACCTAATATCTCAAATGAAGAACAACCGGTTGCCCTTTTAAACCACAGTGAGCGTAGGCTACGATCAAAGGTAGTGCATCTAGTTCGATTCCAGTGGGGGCACCATAACACCGTTGATTCAACCTGGGAATGAGAGGATGATATGCGAGTCAAGTATCCTTACCTCTTTTCATAAGGTACGCCTGAATTTCGAGGATGAAATTCCTCTATAGGGGGGGAGTATGTAATACCCCTTACTTTCGTGTATTTATTTTTTATATTAAATTTCATGGGGCGTGTGTGATTTAATATATTGGAGAATTAAAACGGGTATTTAACATGAATATTAATTTGGGTAGAATAATTAATATTTATGCGAATTGTATATTTACTAGTGTGATAAGGTAAATGTAATTATGCTTCATGGTATTACGTTTCATGCGTGTATTAGTGGCGGGAATTAGTTAATTCTCAATCGGGCATATTTGAGTCAGTTATATGAGGTTAGGAAATAATTTTTAGTTTGGAGTCTCAGATGATAAATTGGAGTGCACGGTTGATCTCGGAAGGGCCGAGATAGTTAAAATGATTTCCCGGGGGTTTTATTTGGGTTTCGGGGTCTTTTTGGCTAGTTTGACTCGAATTGGGATATACGAGTCATTTTATGTGTGTATTATCATTTAAAGTTGGGGGAAATAGAAAATGGGTTATTAGGCAATCTTATTGTGAGGGAAAAATCGTTTGAGAGAGAGAGAAAAAGTGACTTGAGAAAGAAGAGAAAAGAGGAGAAAACCTTGGAGCTTTGGAAATTTCTGGTAAAATTCATGATTTCGAGGAAGATTCAAACTCTATGAATTTCAGGCAAGTGATTAAACTTGGAAAATGCTCGTGTGTGATTTATTTCATAATTTGTGGATAAATTATGGTGATGTTGAATATATACAATAAACCCTAGATTTTGTGTTTAAATCTAGCATTTGATGAGTATGTATGGGTTTGATGGTGTAAAAATGGTTGGGGTTATATTTAGGTTAATTTATGATGTTAAAATTAGGTAGAAATGGGTTCCTGAGATGTAGGGAAAATCTCGTAGGAAAAAACTTTGAACGAGCCGAATCGGTTTGGTTGTGGAACTCAGATCGGTTCATTTTAACAACAGACTAGTTCATTTTTAAAGATCTTTTGTTCAATTCTCCCCTATCAGTGTAGCAGACTGATTCATTTTTGGGAACCTTTGGTTCGGTTCGATTATGACAGATTCTTTACTCTTCTGTAACTCCTTTCCATTTGGATTTGGTTCTTGGAAACCCTCTAAAATAATAAGATAAACATGTTTATAAGTTAAAAGGTCGGATAATGTTATGGCATGATGGTTGGGGAGACATCAGGTCAATTATGGAGGCATAGTCGGGAATTTGTTATGCCGAATTCTTTTGTAAATTCTCCTAGTGATAGGATTTTCTTAAGTAAGGATACGGGCTAGTTGGTACAGGTCATGGGTTTTGCGAGTTGTTAAATTAGAGATTATTTATATCATATGTGGGATTGATGATCAATGTTCAAGTGAGTGATTGAATTATAAAGTATATTAGGAATAGTTATGTGGCTTATCGACTAGTGTAAGGTGTGGTATATACATGTAGCCATAATTATTAAATATATACAGTCAAATACAAGATGGTTTGTATATATGATGTGTGTATATACTTGTCTGTATGATATATATCTATTGTGTGGGCATACCCCTCTAGTGTTATCATGGGAAGTTGCACGATATGGGTGAGGCCCCTGGCTTTAGGAGCAGGGAGCATATAGTTCCTAGGTCATAGCGTCCATTTATTAATTGTGTGTCATTTATCAGGGGTAAGAAGTCTTGGGGTATGATTCATCTTATTTTCGATGAAGAGCTATGGCCTCTTACCCTACGTTTGTGATTTTGTTGGTACCAAGTCGGTGTGAGAGTCTGACCGCTGGTAACCCAAGATGGTATGTGAGTAAATCCCTGGAAGATGATATCATTATAGAGACTGCATCCATTGAGTAAAAACTCTAAGGGATGGTTAGTATGCATAAGTTATGTGTGTTATGTATGTGTACTTGGTAGCGATGATTTATCTCGTATAATAGTGAGACTGATAATATACAGACTTGAAAATAATGTGTTGAATGTTCTTAGAATAACTAGTGAAAGTTGTTAAGTAATGAATTGTTATATAATCATTTAGGATGAGATTTAAATGATTATGTTTTGGGTAAACTAGATACACGAGGGGGGTAAATGCATATACTTGAGGTTGATCCATCCCAAGACGAGTTGGGTAGCTTGATTAAGATTAAAATGCATACGTTAAGGTGCACACTATAGTTGAGGGGTAAGATTGAATCTCAAGAGACTGCTTCATCACTTTATATTATGAAATTGTGCATTCATAAGTATTATGCATTTTAATTCTCTTGCGAAACTATTTTTCAAACCTCGGGCTCTGACCCGTTTATATCCTCTCTCTTTATTTTATTTATTATAGTATAGTTGTCCCACCTCAAGGACACTAATGTCGAGTCTTCAATTCCTGTGTATATGGAGTTGTAGAATGTGCAAGCTGTTACATAATTGTTATTGTAGCCACTTCTCATTTTTGTAAATCTAGTTAAAGATCCATAATTGTAACTCGGGTGTGTAGGGTTGTACGGATTTATATCTCTTATATTTCAGATACTTGATATTGTATTGTCTGTTACCCGATAGCTTATTCGGGTATATTCTTTTGTTGTGCATGTTGTGTATATATGATCACTTTCTGTTGTTGTATATTGTTTGAATGTTCTATATGTTATAAAAATTTGGCATCCTTTTATTCAATTATTGTGTGGTTAGTTACTTTTAAGTGTATATAGTAGTTGGTGCTTAAAATGACACACTTGAGATTCCTGTCTTATCTTAGTGTAGTGTTGGCCACCCGTTATTATTATAAGCAAGGTGTCATAGTGGATCCATAAGTTAGGGGAATATGTAAGCCAAATAAGTTGCCACTTCGGGGTTAAAAATGAGGCTATTTAGATCAAGAACATCCATGATTTTAGTATGATTACTCTAGTTCAGTTTGCTATTAAACTTTAGTGTGATAATAGAAGAGTGGTTTCAAACTCGAAATATTCCAACACCCATAAGAGGGATACACACATTGATTGAAAACCTCACCTTATACGAGATATCGTGCAAGTAGGCAACCTGATCTTGACAAATATTGCATCTCAGCAAAACCTAGTATATTCTTTTACGAAGATCTTACCAGCTAAGGATTTTGACATTTGTATAAAGGGAATGGGTGTTTAATCCATAATGACATTGATTCAAGACTAGGTGTGAGATTGCTGAGTTTTATTCTTAAAACCATTATTAATGACATTTGTTATGTACTAATAAATTATTGTTTTAGCTTATCTTGATATATGAATCATGCTGTTGTGAATGCCTTATTTTTTTTATAAATACATTGTATATTTTGGATTCATTGGGCTTAGTTAATTTTTTAACGAGTCCAAAGATTAAAATTGTGGTTGTAGTAAAATTAGATAGTTCACAACCTAGATACAAAGTTGACATCCTATCGATAAAGATGCTTATTCAATCTTAGCAGTTTATCTTAACTTCAATAACCCGTCTGATAGTTCAAAGAAGATTGTACTGGTGCATCAGGAATGTATTAAAAAGCACCTATGGTGAGATTCAATTCTAGGTGTTGTGTAGATTATACTTTTACAATCTCACAAATTTGCAAAGTGTGTATATATTCTTAATCCTGAGCATTATAAGGATTAGAATATACATATAATAAATACCTTGATTTGCTATGGCTGATATTCAATTTATATGGTCAATAATATCTATTGGTTGAGAAATAATTGTGTGAATATGTCCGAGATCATATTTCGGGAGAATCCACATCTAGAAGATATTATTGATAATAATACCCCGTAAATAAAATTATTGGTTTTGCTTCTACCAATAAACTTCGCTAGTGGATTTATATCCATTAGAGTGCCAACTAAGTCAAGTTTGAGATCAAGGTATAAAAAAATGTTGGTGAAAATTGACTCAGAAAAATTGAGTCAGTAAACGGGTATTGAATACTTAACATGGGGAATCTTATTTTGCATATCAAACTTTGAAACACACTCTCACTATTCGAGTCATTTTTACATAATTAAATTGGAGTGAATTGTAATTATTTATTGGAATGGAATACAACTAAATGAAAAAGGAAATAAACTATATGTTGGAATTTTCATATTTTGTTTGGAATCCAATTTAATTATTTAGCCATGTGTACCCGGTATAATCGTTATTAAAGAAGTAAGATCATAATCTCTTATTAGTTAAACCTCATCAACTTTCCTCATTTTGCAATTTATAAATGTTTATAGATTGGGGATCTCATTCGAATGAGGGGTACCTTTGTGTAAAGTTTTCATAGTAAAATGGAATTTATTTCCTAATAGTTACCCTCGTAGGATATGATATTCGTATGACGTACTCTTATGCAAAGCTCTTGTTAAGATGATGACCTATCCGGTTTGAACAACAAGCTTATTATTATGATATAAGTATAACTAACTTGATAAACACGAATCCCAATGTGAGACATTCGTATTTAACAATACTAAATCTCAAAGAGATAAAGAGAAGTAAAAATCAAAGGAAGGAAGATTGCGAGAAAGAGAGGGGAGAGATAGAGATAGAGACAGAGATAGATAGAGAGAGAGAGAGAGAGAGAGAGAGAGAGAGAGAGAGAGAGGGAGGGAGAAAGAGAGAATTCATTGGAATGATAAAGGAAGAGATGAAAAATAAAACACTTCACCTGTTATTTAAGATCTAAGTCTCGGTATGGTGTCCACTCGCCTTTATTTATTCATGGGATCATACATAAAAAGATCTTATGTGACTTTACATCTTCTTCATCATATTATATTCTCCTTATTAGGGCACCTACAGAATATGCATATTTAAAGTGATATTAGCTCTAGATCTAAAGCGCATATTTATTTCTTATTGTTTTTTCATTATAAAATATGATGAATCGAAGTTCTATGGGTACAATTTTTATTATCAATCCTCAAATAATATGTCACCCTAAGAGAAAATTCATTAGCAAAATGTACCAAATCGATATTTGGATAAAATTAAACATTATCCATTCTTTTTCCCGAGTCTTCGAATGAAGTTGAATCAATATCAAGATACTGTAACATTATCTTTTCATCTCCTCGAGTCTTAAGAAGCTCTTGAATTAGTCTCAAGAGATTGAAAAGTTCCATTTCATCTGATCGGGTCTCAAAAAGCACCTAGATTAGGCTCAAGAGACCACATAATTATATTTCTATCATGTTGGGTGTTAAAAAGCACCTGAAAAAGGCCTAAGAGACGATAACATTACCTTTTGTCTCGCTGAGCCTCAACAAGAATCTAAATCAAGATTAAGAGACCACAACATTATCTATTCAAATCTTTAGGGTCTCAAGAAGAACCTGAACATGGAGTAAGAGACCACCTTTTTTTTCTCGCCATGTCTTAAGAAACATGTGAACCAGCATCAAGGGACCTTCATCTTCCACATGTCAACGTTTTGCTATAGACCACATCTTCTTCATCTTACACATGTTAGAGTCATAGACAAGATCACATCTCCTTCGTCTTACGCATGTTATAGTTTTATCATAGGATACATTCATTTATTTTACACTAGTTAGAGTCCTGTCATGAATAGCTTATCCTCATCTTACACATGTTAAAGTCTTATCATAGACTGCTTCCTTTATCTTACGTTGGTTAGAGTCTTGACATAGACATCACTTATTTATCTTAAAAAGGTTAGAATCCTATCACATATCACTTCTCCTTGTCTTGCATAGGTTATAAACCCATAATAAACCATGTTGTTTTGTCTTACAAGGGTTAGAGTCCTTTCATAGATCGCTTATCCTCATCTTGCGCATGCTAGAGTCCTGCTATAGACCATTTCTCCTCATATTACTCATGTGAGATTACTGCAATAGAATGCTTCTTCTTGTCTTACAAAAGTTAGATTCCTATTATAGTCTGCTTATTCTCGTCATACATACATTATAATACTATAAAAAAAACTTTTTCTATCTTTCAAATGTTGTCATGTGATAGGCTACATTATTTTTGTCTTAGAAAAGTTAAATTCCTATTATGGACAATGTCCCTTTCATTATATATAGATTAAAACCTATTACAGACTGGAACGTCCTTTTGTCTCACTAAAATGGATTAAGAGGCCACATAAGCATTAGAAAATTAATTACCACGCCTTATCGCAAATCATTGGACTCACTACCCCAAAGACCAAAATGGTCACAATTTTGGACTGTGACTAGGGAGGTTACGGTCCAAAACCATGATCATGAATTTTTTATCGGAACCTTGTAAGTGACCCCAATACAAGGGTATTCTATACTACACATTGATCACATCTATAATCCTGACCATTATGGTCATAGTCATGAACCGTGACACTTTTGGTAGGAAAATAGCACCATATTGGCACGTTATTGGTCACGCCCCAAAACCATGAACATTTATTGAAGACACTGACCAACATGTGTGAAATATAGGCATGATTCATAACGGTGACCCACAACCATGAAATTTAAAATGGTCACAACAATGGGGTCATAGTTCTGGACCGTGAATAAGTTTTGGGGGATTCTTAGGGTCACGGTCATTGGCCGTAACAATAGTTACTAAATGTGACCAGTTAATATAATTCAAAATGATCACAGAACATGGTCACGGTCCTAAATCGTGATCCCCTTTTAGTTATAGATGTGAATTTGAAATTTCTATTTTTCTTTTCAAACTTATTTTTCTCAAAATTCTTTTTATTTTTGAAATTTCCATTTTTCTTGAATTTGAGAATTTTCTTTAAATTTTTTGCAAACAAGGCCAAATCATCTAAATCAAGGTCACACTCGGAATCAGACGTTTCTATCTCCCTTTTTCTAGATGACTCTACCCTCTTTCCTACTGACCCCTCACTCTTCCTATCCTGGGCATTAAGTGCGATTCCCTTATCTTAAGGCTTGACAGATTTAGGAAACATATCAATTTCATACGTTTGTAAGTCTCCTATAAGTTCCTCTAATTTAAGTGTGTTTAAATTACCCATAGAATTTAGCACAGTGACTTTGGGAATAAAATGCTTAGGCAACGATATTAAAATCTTTTTAACAACTCTAGCATTAGGAATGCATTCACCAAGATTAAAGCTAGTGTTTACAATATCAAATAACCTAGCATAAAATTCATCAAAACATTCAGTCTCAAGCATGCTGATAGTTTCAAATTTAGTTGTTAAGTTTTGCAGTTTTGATTCATTCACAACATTAGTTCCTTTATGGGTAAGTTGTAAAACATCCCATGGCTCTTTTGACTAGTACACGTCATTATCCGTCGAAACTTGTTAGGTGTGACGGATCCAGAAATAGCACTTAGGCCCTTAGAGTTAAAAGATGACCATTTAAATTATTCTTCAGTCCATGCAGTCACAAATTTTAAATTAGTCACGTTATCAATAGTGATGGAGGGAGGTGTCCACCCTCTTTCAACAAAAATCCAAACTCTTTCATCAATGGCTTTTAAAGAAGATTTCATGCGGGCTTTCGAGTAAGCATAATTTGTCCCGTTCAAAACTGGAATTTTATTATATAATTTCTCCATATTGAACACGCCCTTTTTGAAAAATAAATTTTTTTAAAAATTGATATCTCAGGAAAATTTTATAGAAAATTACACGGTATAATTGTGTAATTGGCTCTAATACCAATTTGAGAGTGCGCATTTGTTCAAACCAAAGTATTATTTAATTAAACTCAGTTTTTCAATTAAAACCTAAAACATGCATCTATGTGTGATTGAAGATGATATAATCATGCAAGAACATTCAAACCCACAAATGAGGAAAAATCCCCCAAAGGGAAAAACCCTTTTTATTTTCACTATAATTTGTAATGAACGAATTACACGGATTACAATGAAAACAAGAGTGACATATGAAATACCCTAAGGTGTCAGTTTAGATGTCCTCGACTGGAATCTCCCGCAAGAACTCCAGATGGGCAGCAATGAAAAAGAGACGACTTCTCCCCAAATTACTCCAGATAAGTAAAAATGATCCTCTTGAAGGTTTAAAGATTCACATACATATATGGGAGTGGTTATGTGAATAAAGAAGGCATGAAATCTTAAAACATGAAGTCTATTTTCTGGGCTGTAAAACGCAAAAATCGTGTGTGAAAAAGACTTAAAAAACGTGTAGAATGAACCCATATATTTATACAAAAATTGAGACGACAACGTCGCTCGAACGAGATAGGCATATTGCTCGAACGAAGGACACATGTCCCTTGAATGAGATCGCGCGACATCCTCATATCGCTTGAACGACAGAGAGATGTCATTCGAATGAGATCTCGCGAGCTTGAAGACCGAGGCAAGTCCGTTTCTACACTTAGAAAAATTTCAATAATGCGTCATAGAGTAGTGGGAACGGTAGAGCAGCATGTCGTATGTAGCATGATGCACGTGTGAAGATGGTGGATGCATGGATTCAGATCAAGGCCTTCATGGATGATCGTGTTGACGTGCTGAATGTAGCGGTATCAGACGTACATACTGTGATCTAGGACAAATAGAAAATTTCTAGATTCTACCCCGAACATTTATAAAATTATGTCCTTACGTATATATATATATATATATATATATATATATATATATATATATATATATATATATATATATATATATATATATATATATATATATATATATATAAATGTATGTATGTATGTATGTATGTATGTGGATCCATGAGCGTTAGGTCAAAATTAATACATCCACCAATTTTCTTTTAGAATTGGTCCTTTATGGGATTTTATGGATTTAATCACATGATAAACATTTGTACATTTCAGTTTTTTACCTCATAAAATGAATTCATTAAAAGATATTTAAAAAAAGAACAATATTTTAGTTTAAATTCTTTGCTAAGTGTCATTTCAATTTAAGAATATTTATTTAAAAAATAACAAGTAACTCTTATTTTCCTCAAGAGTCACTTGGAAATTCTTTTAGAGTTAGTTAATATGATAAACAAAACATTTTTAGTGGTTACTTCTAATTTTTTTAGGTTTTTATCTCTTAATCCTGTATTAATTTTGATTGTTCACGGGCTGACAACTTTTCAAGTCGATTTTTCACTTTTATTGACGTATGTTTAAACAATGATTAATAGGTAATTATTGCCTTTCGAATTTTTCTAGCCATAGATATACATATACATATACATAGTTTACACACAAGATTTAATTGGGGATTTACATTGAGTTTGATTTTGAGAAAGTACATATATATATATATATATATATATATATATATATAAAGGAAGGCTCTCTAACATCACACCATACATCACACATAGTTTTAGGCTCTAAGAAATATTTTTTCCAAATTTTTTATTTTTCTATTATAATTAAACTTTCAATAAACACATGTTCAAACGATGAGGTCAAAATTCATTTTCTAGCTATTTTAAAAAAATTCACAAAATTCTGGTGATGCTAATAAGGTATTTTTAACAGTTTTTTGTTTGATTTTTAAAAAATAGCTAGAAATTTTATTTTGACCTATTTTTTTGAACATTTGTTCATTAGAAGGTTAAATCCATGGGTAAAATAAAAAAATTTGGAAAAGAAAGTTTTTACGGCCTACAACTAGGTGGGATGTATGGTTGATACACGAAGCATGATGTATAGGAGCCTCTCTCTCTCTCTCTCTCTCTATATATATATATATATATATATATATATATATATATATATATATATATATATATGTGTGTGTGTGTGTGTGTGTGTGTAAATCGACCTTTAATTTATATGGTTAATAGTTGGATTGGGTGTTCAATAAGATGTTAAATAAACCTAATTGAAAATTGGATAAAGTTACATAGCCCTAATTTTACATCACGTGATTGAATAATATGTTAACTTTTTTTCTTCTCATTCCATGCATGCTTGCAATTGGAGAACAATTATTAAAGCCCATCTCATTCCAACTGCATTCTTCATTTAGGTAATTTTTACTTATCTTTTCTGTTATGTAAAATAGTCTTATATATACATATATATATATATATATATATATATATATATATATGAGTGTACCCGTGCCGATGGCAAAATAAAAATATTTTAATGTTTTATTATTTCACAAATTTATTACTTTTAATCATTATAAAGTAGTTGAGAATTGTAAGCTTAAAAGAAAAATCGGACCATTGATTCGAAATTGACGTCTATATAGACATATTTATGTCGGGATTTAATTACATGAACTTGTTGTGTTAGTTTCAAAATTTTTACTCGTATTAGAGGTCTAAGGGAGTTAGTATTTTATATATAGATTAACATAATAACATAAAAAATTGAAAGTTAATTTTTTTAAATAATAAAAACTCCTAATAAATTTTTAATACTTAACAATTACCTATCCAAATTCCAAAAAAAAAAAAACTTTTGCTTGCATCTACAGCAATTATAAAAATTTGATATATGTTGACATGTTCTACCACCAAAGAATACAATTAAAAAACATCATTTTCATCATTATCTCTTCATAAACAAACGCCGTCTCATGTATCATTCCAAGTGAATATGATAAATTAAGAAAACATAAGCTTATACTCTTACAAATAATATTCATAGATGACAAAAATAATTGCAAATGTCACTTCTAGTAAAACGAGTTTTCTTGAAATACTACAACAGTAAAACGAAGCTAATATTGTATTTATACGTGTAAATAATAAAAATTTGATCCCCATAAATAAACAGACCTAATATACAATTGGTCCTAATAACAGGTACCCTAAGATAATACACAAAAAATACAGAATTATTAAGGAGATAGTTGCGACATATAATTAATGTATCACATAAACTCTAGGCTCGAAACATGTTACATAGTGCACATGTTATTATTTTCCATATACTATATCATATTTAAATGCAATTTCTATATGCGTGTGCATTAATGCACATGAGGTATCTATTCCTAGTTTTGGGGGATGAACCATTGTAACTTGAACCTATTTTTATTTTATTTTGTCAATTAGTTTCTTTAGCCAACATGAACTAACATAAGTTTTGCTACAATTATGTCTAAATTTTATTATTCAATAGGTAAGGAAGTAAGACTTGACATGTGTGAGAATCTATATTTCTTATGCCCAACAATTCTTTTACTTGCATTTGGTTTGCATTAAATACCTGACTATAGTGGGCTATATACATATCACCATAATGAAGATTGTGCAGTGTGTTTGGAAAAACAATATTATACACATTTATTTTCAGGAGTACAAGTAATTTGTCAATTAGTTGTAAAATAGAAAACAAATTGGTAAAATTTAATTACTCTTTTAAGTCTTTTTTGTTTGCAAATTTGTCAGCAACCAATTACATTATAAAATGAATTCTCTAAACATTATGAATTAAATCATGATGAAAATGAATTTAACATAACCTAGTGTCTATGACACCAATGTACGCAAGATTATTTCGTCGTATGTCAATCGTGTCTTACATTTAAAAAAGCATTATGTATATTGTCGATTACTTTACCAGTCCAAAATTGTCACCAAATTAAAAAAAATATTACAAAGATCATTATAAAGTTTCATCATATGTCATTTTAAAGTGAAAGAATACTATATATTCTTTTAAAGTGACAGAGTACGATTTAAAGTGTATTTACTCATACTTTATTTTTTTTAGGTTTTCTTTATACCATCGATGTTTACTCCCATGTATTAACTCATACTTTATTTTCAAAAAACACGGTTTCCTCCCATGTGCTCTCACAAAATTCTAGTTATTGAGACATGCTCCATATTCACTTTAAGGGTATAGTACATCATGGTTTCATTAAAGAGACAACGAAACTTGATACCTTAATCATTTAGGAAGAAAAAAATTGTGATATTTTTTACTTTTAAACAAAATTTAATTACATTATTTTATTTTAATCACTATTTTATTTTTCTCTAAATTTATAATCTCTATTTAGACTTTGGAGCTGCCAAAAAATTGCCACAAAAGGGGGAAAAAAGATGCTAAATAGAATTTAAAATCAAATAATTTTTAAGCAACAAAAATAAATTTGAGAACCAAACAAAGGATGAATAGAATTAGACAAAACAAATAAGTTATTTACTAAAATGATGACATAAAACAAATTTCGTTCATTGCCATATGCTCTCAGCAAGATTTATATACAAAACTTATGAGAATTACTATTTGGTTAGAAAACAACTAACATTTTAAAAAATATGAGAATTACTATTGTGTTAGTTTTCTCTTGGTTACTAATGTTTTTAGGAGCCAAAAGTACATAAATAAATAGCAACATAAAATTGAAAAGGGTTTCTCATCTTGGGTTTGCATGGCAGACATTCCTGAAACTCTTCCCCTCTCTCTAAAACCTCCTGATCCTATTAACATATGGAAACAATCCTCTGTAAGCGTACTTTCTTCGTATTATCCCTATAAAATTCTCCTGATAAATCCTTTCACGTTTAAAGGATCTCCTGCTATCATATTATCTCAAGAAGAAATAACTACATTGGCGTCACCATTCAAACATGCAATTGTGGGCAAGTTCTCTCATGGCAGGGCGTCGATGGAATTTATTTGCAAAACGTTTCTCTCTTTCTCAGTGAAAACAACATAAACTATAAGACTTATAAGCTCTAAACATATTCTTATCCACTTGTGAGAACGTGTGTACTCGCGTTCAAATGATCAAATTATATATTAAACACCTTTTAACCCAAACAAACCCTAAACATGCAACTAGGTTTGATAGAAACAATATGAAATCATCCAAGAGTTATTCAAAAACACAAAATTGAGGAAAAATCCCCGAAAGGGGAAAAACCATTTATTTTCACTATAATTTGTAAGAAAACGACTTACAATCGGATTACAATGAAAATACAAGTGACTAAGAATTACCCTCAGGTATCGGATTCTGTAGTCGACGGCTGGAACTATCCCTGTCCAGTAGGGCTGCAATGGAGAAGAAGAACGGTCTCCTCCACAAGGGTTGAATAGCAAAAGTGCGTTCTTAGGTTGCCAAAAGGTGATTCACGAAGGTATGGAATTTGTGTGAATCAAAAACCTAGAGTATTTGAACTCAATAGGTGAAGACTTAGGGCTTTCTTTACTCTGGAAATCGTGTGAATAAGTCTTAGAAAACTACTTCCCGTAGTGGGATTAAATAAGAGAACTTGAGACATAAAATTCAGAACACGATTTGATTGAAGTTATCCTTGGCGGACCGGTCCGAGTCTGAGGCGGATCAGTCCGATTGACATCAAATCTGTTCGATTATCAGCTTCATCGGTTTGCCATCGATCCGAGGTATACTGGCCTTCAGCATAACAGATCGATCCGTTTATGACCAGATCGGTCCGGTTGACCGGATCGGTTCTTTTATTCAGGCGGACCGGTTCGGTTGTCAGCCTTTGATTCCTCTTCTGCTTTTGATATTCGGATCCTTTGATGAGTGTATGATCTTGATTTTCTTCAACGGTGTAATGGCGTACGACATATAAATTGCTCATGGACAAAAATTTCCTTACAAATCTCCCCCTATGTCTATGCCAGTACATACATAAAAACAAACATCCGAATTATCAAAGAAATGAAAATGCCTATACAAATCTACCCTTCCATGAACCCAAAACTGGAAAGATACAATTGAATAAGACTACAACATTTGCTCTTCAATTATGTAGGAATCTCAACGCTTTTCTCATCAGGGTGTGCAATCCAATGATAATCCATGTAGTATCTACACAAATGAGATAAAGCAAAATACCAAGTGACATATCGAGTTTGAAATGAGACAAATATATATACCAATTTATGAACAAACTCAAACTTTCAAATCTCCCCCATAATAAGATAATTCATTATCCCCCTTTTTATGATGTACCCAAATAGACAAATTAGAGAAACACATCAAACAGGCAAGTGCGGGATGTCACAGGTATAAAATCACACCATGAATGAACACAAAGCAACCAAGTCGATGATAGCGTAAATGAAGTGGTGTGATCAAATTCGATAGGAAAATCAATGCATACAAACATGACATATGTGCACGATGAATATTGGATATTCCTAGCGAATGAACTCTAATACTTCCTTTGGTGTAAAAGAATGACAATATAAGATATTGACTCAATCAAATCAACAAATCAAAGCTCAAAGTGATTTTCACACCAATAACGTCCAAAACGATTTTATGCTTTTTCAGGACTTTCAAGGAAGTGCAAACCCGTTTAAAGATTCTCCAACCAAACTCCCTCAGATATAATTTTGAATAGAGCCATTCTAAATTCTCAAACTTTGGATAATTGATGGTGAAACCTAAGTGGCCCATATTTGGCATGAATTGCTTTTTATTGCCTTTAAATTTTTTCGAGCTCTTTTAACCTCTTTGGACCTCGGATATTAAAATTCCTCCATTTTTTAGGTCCTTTTTAACGGTGGCTTTTGCGCAAAGGATAAATGATTACCTTTCGCAGCCCCTCCCCGTTATACAAAAACACACAGTCTCACCAAAATGATTTTTAAATGCATTCCAATCTTGTCAAGTTTTATCGCATATTATACATTGTATAGACATGATTGAGATGGAAACACTTAAGCCAATATGAGATAGACAAGTGAAATAATCAAATATGGCCGTGCATGTGTGCAATAAAGGATATAGGAGTCAAACATGTAGGAAGATATCACGAATTACATCTCAAAGACTCCATACAATGTAAAGCACATGGATGAAATGATGTAGCCTCTCAAATCTCTATCAAGCAGTCACATGGAGATATGGAATGAAGTTGTGACTTGGCTATCTTAAATTCTCATCCACAAAAGGAGCAAAAATAGAAAAATCTTTTTGGTCTTTTTCAAAAAAATTTATCAAAATAAAATCTTTTTGTGCTTTTCTAAAAAATTTCCTGAAAGGAAAATCTTTTTGTATATATTTTTTTTAAAAAAAAATGAAAAACTAACTAATGATACATGCTAGCAATAGGTAAAAAAAACATGATAAACAACCTATGCTAGCAATCAAGACTAGATCTCAACCGGGAGTAACGGTGGTGTTTTCTAAAGATGGTGACATCTTTTGAACCAACTCCACTAGATCATGTGTAGTCTTGATCAAAAACTTCACTTGCTCGCGAATATGTGCAAACTCTCTATCAAAATGAGCAGGCAAAGTATAATGAGTGGGTGCATGTGCATGAATGTGTGAAGTGGCATGATATGGCACAAAACCCAACTTAGAACAAAATTCCCTAAGATGTCCTCGCTTCTTGCAGTGGGAGCAAACATAAACCGGTCTAGGAAGTAATTTATCAACAATTTTGGGATGAACATTCCTAGACGGACACCTATGGGACTCACTCACAATGGTGGATATAGGCTCGGGTGAATTCTCTAATGTGACTTGAACCTCCCATGCTTGTTCGAGGTCATCCTCGAGATGGGATACACGTGTCGTCAGACTAGACACCGTGTTGGTCAAGTCACCTTTTTCCCTTTTAAGCTCATCATTCTCTCCCTTCAACTCACCAATCCGAAGACCTAGGATCCTATTAGTCCTTTTTGTTTCCATGGTCTCGATAAACAACTTTCTAAAGGATTTTTGGATCAAACTATCATCACCATTATCATCCTCACTATCACTTACAGAAGTGGGCATATCAACTTTCTTGCCCTCTCTCTTAAGTCTAGTGGGACACTCAAATTTCTTGTGCCCTGTCCCATCGCACTCAAAACATCTTATCTTCTCAAGTTTTTTATTTCTCTCATTCTCACCACAACTCTCTCTTTCTCCAAACAATCTTAAATCCTTCTCTAAAGCGATGATCCTAAGGACTAAAGCATTATTACGCTTCTTGGTTTCAAAAAACTCAGAATATAACTCGGCGTAAGCGCGTGGGAGATCACACTCGCTCTCACTTGCCTCATCCTCCCCATCACTCTCATCGCTCTGACTGTCGAGGTGTCCTTGTGACGTAGCATCCTCATCGTCGTGAGAAGCATTGGAGGTACTCACATGACTTGCCATGAACGCGGTGAAGTTACGCTCATGCGGTGACTCATCTCCCGAGTCCACCGACTCGACCTCACTGTCGTCACTAAGGGTAGCATTCAGGACAGTTTTACCCTTTTCTCTATTCAGACGGGTGGCACACTTAAACGCTCTATGACCCTTACCATCGCATTCAAAACATCGCTCACTGTCTTTCTTAGGAGGGTCTTTGATATCTTTCTCATTTTCCTTTTCAAAAATATTTTTCTCAACATTCCTTTTATCATTGAAATTTCCACTTTTCTTGAATTTGAGAATTCTTTTGAATTTTTTTGCAACCAGGTCCAAGTCATCTAAGTCAAAATCACATTCAGACTTCAAAAACTTTTTATTTCTTTTTCTGAAAATGAGTCTTTAAAGAAATCCCATTATCCTTATCCTTAATGGTTTTGGGAAACATGTCAATCTCATAGGTTTGAAGATCTCCTACAAGTTCTTGGAACTTAATTGATTTCAAATTTCCTAAAGAGTTCAAAACAATGACTTTAGGAATAAAGCGTTTTGGGAGAGATCTCAAAATATTTTTAACGACACGCGTGTTATCAATTACCTCACCCAAATTAAAACAAGTGTTAACAATGTCCGACAAGCATGCAAAAAACTCATCGAAGCATTCGGACTCAGACATGGTTATAGTCTCAAATTGGGTGGCCAAAATTTGTAATTTAGACTCTTTAACAGCATTCGTACCCTCATGGGTAAGTTGCAAAACATACCATGCCTCCTTTGACGTGGTGCACGTCATTATGCGTTTGAACTCATCAGGTGTGACAGACCCAGAAATAGCACTTAGACCCTTAGAATTAAAAGATGACCATTTAAATTCTTCTTCAGTCCAAGAAGTGACAGGTTTCAAGTTAATCGCATTATCAACAGTCACGGAGGGAGGAGTCCACCCTCGTTCAACCAAAATCCAGACACGTTCATCAATGGCTTTTAAAGCCGACCTCATTCGGGTTTTCCAATAAGCATAATTTGTCCCGTCAAAAATAGGCATTTTATTATATAACTTCTCCATTTGAACACGCACTTTTTCAAAAATCAATTTTTTAGAAAATTGATATCTTAGAAAGAATTTTGCAAAAAATAGGAATACGCGATAGATTAGCGTAACCTGCTCTCATACCAATTTGAGAACGTGTGTGCTCGCGTTCAAATGATCAAATTATATATTAAACACCTTTTAACCCAAACAAACCCTAAACATGCAACTAGGTGTGATAGAAACAATATGAAATCATGCAAGAGTTATTCAAACACACATAATTGAGGAAAATCCCCCAAAGGGGCAAAACCATTTATTTTAAGAAAACGGCTTACAATCGGATTACAATGAAAATACAAGTGACAAAGAATTACCCTCAGGTATCGGCTTCTGTAGTCGGCGGCTGGAACTATCCCTGTCTAGTAGGGCTGCAATGGAGAAGAATAACGGTCTCCTCCACAAGGGTTGAACAGCAAAAGTGTGTTCTTGGGTTGCCAAAAGGTGATTCACGAAGGTATGGAATTTATGTGAATCAAAAACCTAGAGTATTGGAACTCAATAGGTGAAGACTTAGGGCTTTCTTTACTCTGTAAATCGTGTGAATAAGTCTTAGAAAACCACTCCCCGTAGTGGGATTAAATAAGAGAACTTGAGACATAAAATTTGGAACACGATTTGAACACGATCTAATTGAAGTTATCCTTGGCGGACCGGTCCGGGTCTGAGGTGGATCGGTCCGGTTGACATCGGATCGGTTCTTTTATTGAAGGAGGATCGGTCCGGTTGACATCAGATTGGTTCAGTTATCAGCTTCATCGATTTGCCATCGATCCGGGGTATACTGGCCTTCAGCATAACGGATCAGTTCGTTTATGAACGGATCAGTCCGATTGACCGGATCGGTTCTTTTATTCAGGTGGACCGGTCCGGTTATCAGCCTTTGATTCGTCTTCTTCTTTTGATATTCGGATCCGTTGATGAGTGTATGATCTTGATTTTCTTCAACGGTGTAACGGCGTACGACATATAAATTGCTTATGGACAAAAATGTCCTTACAACTTGAATAGTGAGGAGGATTTCGTTCGATTATGGGGTAAAGACCAATGGTACATTGGTATATTTCTTATGAGAACTTGTAAATGGACTCCCTCATTCAAACCTGATGTTGAAAGCCCAATCACACGTATTGGGATTAATTTTACAAATCTTCCTATAAACTTGTTTACCAAGTCTCCCTTATACTCCATCTCTCAACTTATCAGAAAACCTCTTATATTGGATGCTTCAACTATATCTACATCAAGACCTAGTCTTGCACATATTTGTGTGGAATTGGATCTTACAAATGAGATGATAGATCGAATATGGATTGACACAGGTCATAATCATTTTTGGTAGGATGTAACATATGAAGACTGCCCATGTTACTATTCTTATTGTTAAAAAAAGGCCATTGCATAGACGATTGCATTTTCAAGAATCCTTCCAAAAATTCTTTTTCAACGAAGACCCCCACCTATCTAAACATAATGCCACTTGCATCATAAAAAATAGTAAGGAAACTCAAAATGTGAATAAAGTCCATCTAGATTATTCCCAAGATGCTTTATTACAATCCCCTATGGTATCAGGTAAGTCGCTTGAATCTAACACTCATCCTAAGGTATTGTGGATCCATAACCAAGAGATTTTAACTCATGCTGTCCAAGCTCAAAATTGTGATGAAGTTTTCGTAGTTAATAGAATATCTACTACATGTACTAATATGTGACTATAACGGAGTCATCCATCTGATGATAAAGAGTATGCTTTTGATTCTAAATCAAGATTGTGTTCCCTTTACAAGAATAACTGCCTTTGTTTGCTAACCAATTAAATCAAAAATGGAAGAACTATTTAGAGTTCAAAGCTAGAAGAAACAAGAAAGTTATTAATATGGAAGACCATTGTTGAAAATTATTTTATTGGGATAGAATACCTTTTTCGCGGGCAAGCGATTGCATTTAGCATATGCAACAAGCCTTTAAACCCCTAGGTTACCCTAGTAGGACGAGTTTTGTCTCGTGAGGGTTTGCAGCGAATATACCCACAAAATTCTTTATTGACTCAAATAAATATCAAAATACTTAAAAATTGTACAATTTAAACTTTTCAAAAAAATAATCACCATCAACTCATATTCAACTGTCTCAAACCATAGTGTATGTGTGCAAAGCCAAAAATTAAACCTCAAATTTCCACCGATTGAGCATTACGTTACTTTCCAAAAATTCGTTTTGATTCAAATTCTTACGGATGCACTCACAAACGAATCTCTTGGATTGTGGTTATTTTTCTCTCGGTATGCATGATATAAAGAGTAAATATAATGGACACAAATTCATGCATACAAAATTAAAAAGAAGGAAATATATGGTGATAAGATCTCATCATCGGAATACAGTTATTAGGATACAGGAAACATCATCTCTTAATCACAAACTTTTAATCTCTTTTAATCTCTTTTCATGTCTTAGCTCTCCATGCAGTAATTAATTTCACCATTCGGACTCGGTTAGGACTTTTCGGGTTAAAAAGTGTAAAGGGTAAAATTGGGAATAGACGGAATGTTCGGAATTGGAAAATGTCCTTATGACGTCCATTAGTGCTTTCTCGGGCATTTGCTCATTTTTTTTTTCTCCTTTTCTCTTGCCCCTTTTTATTGCACAATTTGGACTTACTTGATGAATTTTCTCAATTTTCACAATTTCGGGCTATTTGGGTTTTTCGGGTTATCAAACGAAAGGGAAATATTTTATGCGGCTCAATTGGGTTACAAAGGGATAATTTTTCACAACTTTATTATGGCTAATATTTTTGGGTAACAAACGAGGGCCTACTTCATTGTCCAAATTGCTAATCACATTACCATATGCATCTCGAGATTAATTAAGCTTAGAGATATATTTAGCATGAATTTCGAGATAGCATTTCACACATTTCCCATAACCGATCAAAACAAAGGATTGAGATCATCAACGACTTATTAAAATGCTGAAAAGAACTTTGAGTTAATCATAAACTCGGATTGATTTAAAAACTCATAAAAAATTGAAAGGCTCGAAATCTCACCGAGTTTGATCAATCTCCACACTTATTCGTTAAGTCGTCAATTTTTTTTTCAATTTCCATATTCGGTCAATTTTGTCTTAGTGCAATATGATTGTTAACAATTTGAGACTTTAAATAGAATAAAGGTGATATTTTTTAAAATTTTAAATTCCAATTGTTATTTATTTTGAAGAAAAATATTTTTGGCTTTTTTTCAATATTTTTTTTTTGAAATTTTCAAAAAAACACACTTGGAAAGAAACATGTGATTGAATCAATGAATCTAAACAATAAACGGGAAGAATATCCCACACCCCCTAACTTAAATGTTGCATTGTCCTCAATGAAAATCAAGAACACAACATAAAAAGAGGAAAAGAAAGATATTACCCAAATGGAGGGATCCCCGATGTACAACCTACGATTTTAACTTCTAATAACTCATACAGTAGAAGTCGAAAAATTTGGGGGTCCACCCAAAATACAATTTGACTTTGAGTGATTAATGGTGTACCCTCATTAGGATGCATGCCTTCCAAAAAATAAGAATTTCGTTTGAAAAACGGAAGGCATGTGCAAATTTTAAAAAATGCACCATCACCAATTAAAATTTTTAGGGGGATAATGAGGGATTTGAGTGCACAGGGGGACAAGTACCATTGGGATCCAAGAAAAATAGAATCACGTTCCATAGATTTTTCAAGTAGTATGGGAAGCGGATTACACAAGTAGAAAGAGTCCATCTTGGAAAATAAATTAAGCATTGAGTCCTTGTCCTCAAAATCTTCTCCCTCAAAATTTTCAATTGGATCTGGTGGAGTGACACGTCTAAGTGTATGGCCCGTAAGATGAAGAATCTCAAAAAAACATTCCCATACAAGAATCGTATCAACATCCTCAAGACATTCATCAAGTTCCTATGATGGATTTAATGGTTCGATAATAGTGGGGACACAAGGAGACAAATGATCTTCAACCTCAATAGGTTTTGAAATATTTATAAGAGGTTGATATTCAAAAGAACTTGGATCACTCTCAATGATTTCATTCTCAAAAGTATTAGGTGAAGCGCAAGTCTCGACCTTCACTAAGTTGTCCAAATAATCATTCAACTCCTTGCAAGCTGCTGTAATTTTCAACTCCGTAGCAGCAAGGTCATCAGATTTCTTTTTTATATCAAGCAAGAGTTCTTCCAAAGTAGGCTTCCTTGGTTCTAGCACCTCGAATTCCTCATTTGGTTGAAAACTTACTTCATCTTCAAAACTATCGGAAGAAAAATCCTCATTGGGTTCAAATAATGCATCTAACTCTTGCTCCCAATAACGATTTTTTTCTTGATATTCTTTTTCAAGTCTTTCTTCTTCAAGCAATTGATTTTGATAAATTTGGATTGCCTTAGCACTAGGCTTGTATTTATGAGACTCATCATTAGTGATATTGATCCAATGTTCATAAATCGTGAGTTCATTCTCCTCCTCACTATTAGCATAACAATTAAATCCACTAAAAGAGTTAAAATAAGACATTTCAAATTGGGCAATTCAAGAACGTGACACCCATATTTTTCAATTTTTTTTTACGAAGTCGTAAGTCAATTATAATCTATAACAAACACTCCCCAGCAACGGCGCCATTTTGATCGAGGTGTAAAACTGAGCGTCCGTGTAATACGCTAGTCGTTGTTATCGGCTTCCAACCTCAATACAAAAAAACCTAAACTTGTAACTACACTTCTTAAGGAGTATAACGGCGAGTCTGGGTATCGAATCCACAGGGAATGGTTGATAGAATTTAATTGATTTATTACCTCTAAAGAAAAAATGAAAAAGATGATGATGGTTGAAAAGGGCAAAAAATAAGTAAATAAAGAAGTTAAATTAATTAAGATGAATGAGAAAGTAGGTTGGAATACAATCCCCCTAACCCTAGTAATTTACCGTATAGAAACCTAGAATTGTAAATTATAAATTTGAATGAATCCAGTCTTTATAGATCCTAAGCATTACATATATGAGGATCAAGCCCGCACCATATGAAATCAAAGGTAAATATAAAGAGGTGATAAATAATTTTATGCACATCATATTCTTATACATCCCAAGTACCTAGGGAAAGAGAGATTAAAAGATCTACAATGGTTGTAAAATTGTCTCGCACGACTCTTTCAAATTTTTAATTTAAATTCTATTTTCTTTATAAGTAATTTATATTGGGATGGGTTCATGCATCCCAACCCTTAAAAACTTAGCTTAACATGATGAAATCAAAATAAAACTTACAAATTAAAGTGTAGGAATTTATAACTAACTCTAGAAAATTAAGAACATGACTTGAATTGGGAATGAAAAACTAGAACTCAACAATTAATTAAACTAACTAGGAAAGCAGTAAAAACAATAAATTAAAATTACTTGCAATGGATGAATGATGAATCTTGAATAGAACTTTGAATCTTGAATAGTAGAAAAACTTCAAAAACTAGGGTTTATAAAAATTTCTACCAAAGAAAACTAAAAAGACTCCCTAAAATCTGACTTTCTCTCTCTAAAATTCTATTCTACTCTCTAGAATTCGACTCCCTCTCTCTAGAATTCAACTCCCCTTGAAAATGAGGTAGGGATTGGTCTTTTATAGCACCAAGTTGCATGAATTTGGCATCAAATTTCGCTTGTGGCACAAGTTTTCCAAGAGTTGCACTGCATTAAATGCATAATTAATTGCCTGGATTTCGCATGACCGGACCGGTCCATTATCGTTTAACTTTAAAACATTGTAACTTCTTCACTGTAGCTCGGATTGAGGTGCCGTTTTTTCCAGTGTTCTTGTAATTTAGAGCTCTTCAACTTTATAGTTGGCCCCCACCTCCGGACTAAGGCTGAAAAATTACGAAAATGCCCTTCAACTCTCCATTTCTTAGTTTCTTTCACTGTTTTGAGTTCTCCTTCGCACCAATTTGCATGAAATACCTGTAAAACACATGAGAAATACACAAAACATGAAATAATTTCCAAAAGAGGTTAGTAGAATAAATACGAGACAAATCCAAGCTATTTACACTGCACGGGATCATAAAAATACCGAAATTAAGGGGATAAATGTGAAGAATATATGCCTAATCAACCATCTTCTAAAATCTATTTCTTTAGGTATTCCTATCTCTTCAAAGACAAAGAACTTGCAAGATCCTATGTTTAAGAGACTTACCATGTCTGGTTCAAAGAAAAATTGATCCATTTTACTTACAATTTCTAAATGATTAATTTTATTTGTTCGAAAATTAGAGGTGTGTCTAATAAACCCTCTATCAGAAGAGTGAAAAAGTTAATCAGAATGCATAATCTTCCTGCTATTAATTTAATTGAGCCTAAACAAGATGCATTTAGTATTGAAAGTTTTAAGTTCAGATTAAATTTTGAAGGGTGCATTTCAAACATCTCATCAAAAATCTGGTTTTTCTGGAAGTATGGATAATCTATTGACATTGTTTCTAATGAAGAGCAGTCCATTACATTGAAAATTGAGGATCATTATTTTGTTTCCCCTATTTTCATTTCTAATGTCTATGCTAAATGCTCCATAACAGAAAGATTGGATTTATGGGCCAAGCTGGATGGTATTTCTTCTCAATGCTGGAATTATCCTCATTTGATTATTGGGGATTTTAATGTGGTGACTTCTCAAGATGAAAAAGTAAGGGGTAATTTCTTTGATTTTCATTCATGTCAAGACTTTAAAGATAATATATCTTCTTGTGGTATGACTGATCTTGTTTTTAATGTTTCAAAGTTTATTGGTGTAATAATAAAGAAGAGGATGGTGTGATTTTTGCTAGGCTGGATAGAGATTTGGCTAGTCTCAAGTGGTAAGAATTTTTTCCATTAACTTCAGTTCAACATCTTAATAAAAATTGCTCAGATCATTCTCTAATTCTTTTATCTAATCAGATCTGATTTGGATTCATTCCCTAGTCCTTTCAAATTTCTGAAGATGTGGTGCTCCTATTCTAATTTCAAGGATGTGGTTTATCATTCTTGGAATATTCCTTTGCAAGTTTCTTCAATGAGGTTATTCTCTCTTAAATTAAAAAGGCCCAAAGATTCTCTTGAATTGTGTAATAAAGAGACATTTAAGGACATTTTCCAAAACGTGAAAGACTTGGAAGACACTCTTGTTGCTTAAGAATTTGCTTTTGAACAAAATCCAACATCTTATCTTAGAATGGATATGCATGACACTAAAGCTAAATTTAATCGGGCTCTCAAAGTTAAAGAGATCTATTGGAAGTAGAAATCCAAGATTATATGGTTGAATGAAGGTGATCTCATTACTAAGTTTTTCCATTCTACAGTTAATGCTAGGAGGAAAAGGTTAAGTATTCATACTTAGTGTAGACCATCAATGGTTAATACTTAGTACATACCATCAATGGTTGTCAACTCACAGAGATATTAAGCAGGAATTTGTTAATCATTTTTAAACTCTACTTTCTTATAAGCCTACTTCCAACATGCATGATCTTCTTGATGTTATTCCTAATCTTGTATCTCCTGATTTTAATGAATATCTTGATTCCTATCCTTCAGGTGTCGAAATTTTTAATGCTATAAAAAGTTTAAACTCCGAAGCAGTCCCAGGCCTTGATGGGTTTGATGAAAACTTCTATATTTCTTATTGGGATTTCATAAAAACTGATCTTATCAACGCCATTAAATCCTTCTTCGTTGGTCCTCAAATTCCTTCGAATTGGTCTTCCAATTTTATTGATCTTAACCCAAAATCTAGCTAAGTGTCCTCTTGCTCAAACTTCAAACCTATTAGCCTATCTAATTTTTCATTCCAAACCATTTCAAAAATTCTCAACACTGGACTTGCAAAAATCCTTCCTGTTGTTATTTCTCCCAACCAATGTGGTTTCATCAAAGGTAGAAGTATAACTGAAAACATTCTTTTGGCTCAAGAGTTCATAGCTCACCTTGAAAAGAAGTCTTATAGTTACAATCTTATCCTCAAACTTGATATAGCAAAGGCTTATGACCGAGTCTCATGGATGTTCTTACTTTCAGTTTTGAGAAAGTTTGGTTTCAATGAATGCTTCATTGACATTATATGGAGGCTTCTTTCTAATAATTGGTTTTCAATAATAGTAAATGGGTACCATGCTGGATTTTTCAAATCTACTAGGGGTCTCAAGCAAGAAGACCTTTGAAAAACAATTACTAAAGCCATTTAATACAGTATTAAACTATTTAAGTAACTCTGAACGTTTTTTTGAGGAAACACTTTTCTGCAAACCAGAACAGTTTTAATCACAAGATATGTTTAATAAAACATGCACGAGATAAGTTCAAGATTTGTTAACAAGTTTTGAAAAACAAAACGGAAACAATTTAAATCAGCATACCAGTAAGAATAAGATGAGAAGATGTAGAAAGATTAATGACAAGAGATTTTTAACGTGGTAAAACCTCACCCAACTGTGGAAACATCAATGGCTCCCTCTACGGAGTAAAAAAAATCCACTAAAATAAAATATATCAGTTACAAACTATATAACACACATGCACAAAAATAAATCCTATACAAGTTTAGGAATGTACCCACTAGTGTCTTTCTAACTTTTTTACAGGTCTGATTATTGATGTGGCTCTCCCAGTTTGCTAACTTCCACTTTGTTCCATTCTTTACATCGACTCTTGTTTCAAGATCTTATTACCAACACTTTCAGTGTTGTAGTGTGTAAGTTCTTGTGATGGTGCTCTAACATATGCAAGCACACACACACACTTATTTATACAAACAGTCCTAGCAAATTACAAACCAGAACTATATGTTGTGATTTTCAATTTCTCTCTTCTTAGGAAACTTAAAACTTATTTGTCCTTCAAAATGAACCCAGAATCCACGGCTATCTTGCTCAGAAGACGTTTAAAGATCTTAATCAATTTCAGGGTTTTGAAAATATTTTTAAAATTGAAAATCGCCAGGTATGATTCTAACTAGGTCAAAGGTCTTGTTTCAAAAGAACTAGAAATAGAAAATGATTTTGTTGATTTTGAAGATGAAAACATTTACAAAAAATAATCCACAAAAGATTTCTCAAGACGAGAAATTAAGAATGCACATCTAAGTGTAATATAACATAAAATAACTAGATCTATGATTTTTATAAAACGAAAATACAGATCTAACCTAATGTTTAAGTTGGACACAAGATTTTAAAACGAAGAGGTTACAACACGAAACAACTTTCAAAGAAATACACAAAAACACTCAAACACTCAGGGAGGGTGTTTGGTGTAAACTGGTTTTTGGTAAAAGGGTTAAGGTTTGATAAGTTGTTTGAAATGATTTAGGGTTAGGGTTTCTAACTTTGTGGTTTCTCTCTCTTCTCACTTGGATTAGACGAAGGGGCAACATTTTTCTCAAAGGTTGTGCAATGCCTCGTATTTTTATGACTTTTAAATTTGGTAATTTATTAAATTTAATTAGAGATAATAATTTAATATTAATCCGAAAATCATTTAAATATTTACTAGCATGATGAGAGTTAGTAAGTATTGGAATTTTGTTGTAAATTAATTTATGGGTAAAGTAAGAAGTGTAATTAAATTTAGTAAAATTATCACGAGAATCTAATCTGATAATTTTTGGAAATTTTATCGGGACGCGCCTGTGTCGTGTCGGGATTAAATTCAAATTATTAAAAGTTAATGAATTATAAGTCACCCGTATGGTCATTTTGAGTACGTCAATATGTCCGGAAGGGTCGAGATAGTCAAAATAATGTACCCGAGGGTTGAGTTTGGCTCTCGGGGCATTTTTAGGCCTAATTAACATCCCGAGAGGGCATTTTAGATATTTTGTATTTTTGGGCATGGAAACCCACGAATTTTCTAAGGTTATATCAGATGTTAGGGGTTGTCTTCTGGGGTTAGCATAACCAAAAACCAATAACGGCCATTGGAGAGGAAGAGGAGAAGCTTTCCAAGGAGTTTTAGGCCAAGAACTCCACCGTTTGCACCGCCGTCACTGCCAAATTGTAGATCGTGCAACGAGGAACACAATCACACTAATTTCTTCCACAAATATAAAACAAAGACTTCCAGGCAACTATCTATCTTGCTTTATTTTAGTTAATGCTTCAATTATATTAGCCTAGGGTTGATTAGAACTAGTTTTCGTGAATGAAAGCATATATTAGAGAATAGAATTTATATGTTGTAGAGGTAAAAATCATATTCTGGAAATGTATTTCATATGTAGAGGTTGAACCACGAATTTTCATTGAGTTGGAAGTAGAAAATCTGGGACAATAAATGGGAAGAACTAAGTTAAAGAAAATATTACGGTTCTTGAGATTTATATAGATTTTGACCCTTTAATTCGTTATACTTGATGAAAACTCACAAGTTTTACGTGGAATATTATTTAATTGGGTATATAACACTTGTAGTATAAATTTTTGGGAGTTTGGGAGTGAATATGATGATTTGGATGAGTTTGGAATAGGATTTCTGTAACTGGTATTTTTGCAGTTTCTCCATAACTGCTTGATCGATCGATCGACCAAAGTATATCAATCGATCGATGCTCGATCGATCGATCCACTTCCATCGATCGATCGAACCCTCCTGGAAAAATCATATTCCACTTTTTAATAGTTATATCGATTAAAATGAGTAGTAACCTTTAGACCTTATTGCAGGAACCTTTTGGTATATAAAGAGGACCAGTAGGAGTTAGTAAAAAGGGTAGCATTTAAAGTATGACTAATTTAAGGTTAACGGGGAGTAATTTATTCCTAGGAAATTATGGAAACGTGTGATTAAAAGAGTAAGACTCATAAGAAAGCTACGTGAGAAAATAAGAGAGTACCTACTGAATTTATACGTTGGGAAATAGAATATTTCGAGTGAAATGAGGAAAGTATGGAATAACCTATAAATAAGAATAAAAGAGACGAGCCATTACATGGGATAATCTAGTAATGTGTATTAAGATCGAATACCATAAGTATGGGTTGTGGGCGTACCTAATTTGGAAATGGGAATGGTAGCAGATATATATATATATGATTGTGTTTGTGCATATACTATATACGTGTAAAAATCATGCCCCCGCTACTTGCTATCACTGAGGTTACTGCACCGGGACAGTATTATCTCGATGGGACCTTTATGGGGGATATTGACTTCTACCCTAGAACATATGAATCTTTGGTATAGGCTATATGATCGATAGTAAGACGGTCCTAAGAGACGTGAGGGTATGTGCTGACCTCTTAGTGACTTGGAACTTTCCTTCGCCTCAATTTGTATGTGTTTTGTGTTAATACAGTTCGAGAGTAATTCCGAACTAGTATTTTCCTTAGTACGAGTGATACGGGTACTTGATAGCAGAGTATGCCAACACCATAAATTTATGTGGGGTGCCGATAGTATATATATAGACTTGAAATTGGGAAACTTTCTAGTGTGACTAAAAGTAGTTAAGTAATGAATAAATATTCCGAATTTATAAGTGTTTGAAATGTTTGAGGTAATACTGAAAGACTTTATAATAAAATAAGATTTATACGAAAACTTTGTTTTCCGAAATTACTTATCTTAGCCCTAGTAATTGTCGGCATGAAACCTTATGAGGAATTTAGGATAAGCTAAGTTGTTGGGATTAATAGTGCGGTAGGTGTGCACATTAGAAGAGAGGTGAGAATTTCTCAAGAGACTACCGCATACTAATATGATTATTATATTAGTCGGTAAGCATTTTAAATACTTGATAAACTTAATTTTTAAATTGTTTTACAATCGGGCTCTGTCTCGTTTCCTGTTATCTCTTCTCTCTTGTATGTATATGTATTTATTACAGGTGCCCAGTCACAGGGGCGTCATTCTTAGGATTCTTTGGAAGGAACGTGCTGCATCTTAGGTGGGAGTTGCAAGCCTTTATCTTAGACGACCTCATTATTGATTCCACTACCAGTTCTGTTTTATCCAGTTGGGCATGTGTCACCCTTTTTCCTTATTCAGTTGGTTTTGTCAGCTATTGTGATTCACTTACTGTTATTATTTTTACTTTGGGATTTGTTACTGTGAGGATGTTTTTCCTTTGAAGTTTTAAAGTTGGAATTAGTTCTTTGAATGCTTAAATTGCTTGGATGATCTTTTCCAGTTTAGTTATTGTGTGACTCTTAAACTTTGAATTATGAAAGGTTTTAATAATGGGCTCAAATTAAATATGGAAATAATGTTTTATATGGTTTTGGCACTTAGATTAATTATTTAGGTTATTTAATTTGAAAAGTTATTTTGCAACAGTGATGCTAAGAATGAACCAACCGTTCACCTTGGTTATAATTTAATAAATGACTGATCCCCCGGTATTTAGTTAGGCGGGGTGTCACAGGTGGTATCAGAGCATCAGGTTATAGTGTCCTTTAGGATCTATATGGCTTATTTCTCTTTCAGCTTAGCGTTCTTGCTATAGGGCCCTATTTTTAGGATAGTTGCATTCTTGCAATTATGCTTACGTCTTCAACTATTTGAGATTTGCTAATAACTGTAGACTAATAAACTCCCTTTACGTTTCAGATGCCTTCGAGATGCGCACTCAAGAATAGACGTGCCCAAGGCGAGCAGCCAGCAGCTCCGGCTCAGGAAATGATGAATACAACCGAGGTAGCCGCTATCATTTCTCAGGCGATGAATGCCGCATTAGCAGTAGTGTAGTAGGCTCCACCCCAAGTTCAGGCAGTGGCATCAGTACTATCACAACTTCCATCTGCATGGGAGCGGGTTAGGGATGCCTTCCAGAAGGCACATCCCCCAGAGTCCACGGGTAGTTCGAATATTATTGTATCCAGCCAATGAAAGAAATATATCCAGAGGCATCTGCGCATGTACAAGTGCACGAATGTGAAGAAACAGCTATTGGCTTCCTTCAAGCCAGTGGGGGCCACTTTGTAGTGGTGGGAATCCACCACCACCTTGAAGGAGAGAGACATTATCACTATTCAGTCATTCTGGGCGCGGTTTGACCGTAAATACTTTACATCCGCCGTTCAGACTGAGATGAGGCAAAAGTTACTGAATCTGAAACAGGAGAATATGACTGTTGTTGAGTACGAAGAGGAGTTCACTAGACTTCTCACTATAGTGCTAGATGAGGCACCCACTAAGGGGAATAAGATACTGTTGTTTGTGGACGGGTTGGCCTGGAGGATCCGTCAACACCTCATAGGTAATCTATCACTGAGTACCTACACGGATGTACTCAATGCTACTTTGTTACACTGCCAAGATCACCGCTTCCATCTGCAGGGAAGCAAACGAGTAGGAGAGTCCATCCAGCAGGGAAGGATAGGGGGTAGTAGTACTGGTGGAGCACCAGCATCTCAGGGGCAGACTCGTCATAATGAGCAGAGTTCCCATCAGGGGGACCCTACCAAGCGATTCCAATCAGGTGACTCTTGGCAGGGATTTGAGGGATTTAAGCAGGGCCAGCAGGGCCAGTATAATCATCAGGGTCAACACCGTCAACTGCAAGGTCAACATCAGGGCCAACAACATTTTTAGCAGGGCCAATAGCGGGGTAGTAATGGCCATCAGGGTCGTAATTAGCAGGGACAAAGGGGAGGAAATTTTAGGGGCCGATGCTTCGAGTGTGGTAAAAATGTCCATAGGCGCCAGGATTGTCCAGAGGAAGATAGGGCCCCACATCAGTAGGGTGCTTCTAATGAGCCACAGAGGCCACTTTTTCCAGACGCCCTCCCAGTAACGTCTCAGGCACCAGCCCTGCCAGCCATCCCAGCAGCTCCAATACAGTGGGACAGTTGCAGTACAGACGTGTCTATAATGTCCACCAGGCAGCAGCTCCTCAGGCACCACCTGCGATTGTGGGTACATTTCCTATCCATGGTACTATGGGTCGGGTTTTATTTGATAGTGGGGCGACACACTATTTTATAGCTACTCATTTTGCGAAGGCCTTAAGATTATTAGCCACAGTAGAGAGCATTGTGACATGCTTAGTGACGCGACTGAAAATGTATCTCAGAAATGCGTTCACTCTAGGCTCAAGTGTAAGCATGTCGCTCAAGTAATAATCCGACAAGTCGGGTATCGATCCTCAGGGAAAAAGGACAACGAAGTTGTGACGACGGAAAAGATGGAGGAATCCTAACCTTGACTCTAAAAATAAAGGGAAAATGATTTGATTTTGGGAATGATTACAACTAAATGCAAAGATGAAATTATGAAAAATGCAACTACAATAAGTTACCTAAAATATGAATAAAAATTAATTTTGAAACTTTTGACAAAGTGATGGGAAACACTACGACGGGAATACAATCCTCCAACCCTAGTGTAGTGCAGTGGTAAATTTAATTAGAGATATTAATTTAATATTAATCCGAAAATAATTTAAATATTTACTAGCATGATGAGAGTTAGTAAGTATTGGAATTTTTTTGTAAATTACTTTATGGGTAAAGTAAGATGTGTAATTAAATTTAGTAAAATTATCACGAGAATCTAATCTGATAATTTTGGGAAATTTTATTGGGATGCGCCTGTGTCGTGTCGGGATTAAATTCAAATTATTAAAAGTGAATAAATTATAAGTCACCCGTATGGTCATTTTGAGTACGTCAATGCGTCCGGACGAGTCGATATAGTCAAAATAATGTACCCGAGGGTTGAGTTTGGCTCTCGGGGCATTTTTAGGCCTAATTAACATCCCGAGAGGGCGTTTTAGATATTTTGTATTTTTGGGCATGGAAACCCACGAATTTTCTAAGGTTATATCAGATGTTAGGGGTTGTCTTCTAGGGTTAGCATAACCAAAGACCAATAACGTCCATTGGAGAGGAAGAGGAGAAGATTTCCAAGGAGTTGTAGGCCAAGAACTCCACCGTTTGCACCGCCGTCACCGCCAAATTGTAGATCGTGGAATGAGGAACACAATCACACCAATTTCTTCCACAAATCTAAAACAAAGACTCACAGGCAAGTATCTATCTTGATTTATTTTAGTTAATGCTTCAATTATATTAGTCTAGGGTTGATTAGAACTAGTTTTCGTGAATGAAAGCATATATTAGATAATAGAATTTATATGTTGTAGAGGTAAAAATCATATTTTGGAAATGTATTTCATATGTAGAGGTTGAACCACGAATTTGCATTGAGTTGGGAGTAGAAAATCTGGGACAATAAATGGGAAGAACTAAGTTAAAGAAAATATTACGGTTCTTGAGATTTATATAGATTTTGCCCCTTTAATTCGTTATACTTGATGAAAACTCACATGTTTTACGTGGAATATTATTTAATTGGGTATATAACACTTGTAGTATAAATTGTTGGGAGTTTGGGAGTGAATATGATGATTTGGATGCGTTTGGAATAGGATTTCTGTAACTGGTATTTCTGCAGTTTCTCCATAACTGCTTGATCGATCGATCGTCCAAAGAGTATCAATCGATCGATCGATGATCGATCGATCGATCCACTTCCCTCGATCCATCGAACCCTCCTGGAAAACTCATATTCCCCTTTTTAATAGTTATATCGATTAAAATGAGTAGTAACCTTTAGACCTTATTGTAGGAACCTTTTGGTATATAAAGAGGACCAATAGGAGTTAGTAAAAAGGGTAGCATTTAAAGTATGACTAATTTAAGGTTAACGGGGAGTAATTTATTCCTAGGAAATTATGGAAACGTGTGATTAAAAGAGTAAGACTCATAAGAAATCTACGTAAGAAAATAAGAGAGTACCTACTGAATTTATACGTTGGGAAATAGAATATTTCGAGTGAAATGAGGAAAGTATGGAATAACCTATAAATAAGAATTAAAGAGACGAGCCATTACATGGGATAATCTAGTAATGTGTATTAAGAGCGAATACCATAAGTATGGGTTGTGGGCATACCTAATTTGGAAATGGGAATGGTAGTAGATATATATATATATATATATGATTGTGTTTGTGCATATACTATATACGTGTAAAAATCATGCCCGTGCTACTTGCTATCACTGAGGTTACTGCGCAGGGACAGTCTTATCTCGATGGGACCTTTATGGGTGATATTGACTTGTACCCTAGAACATAGGAATCTTTGGTATAAGCTATCTGATCGATAGTCAGACGGTCCTAAGAGACGTGAGGGTATGTGCTGATCTCTTAGTGACTTGGAACTTTCCTTCGCCTCAATTTGTATGTGTTTTGTGTTAATACAGTTCGAGAGTGATTCCGAACTAGTATTTTCCTTAGTAAGAGTGATACGGGTACTTGATAGCAGAGTATGCCAGCACCATAAATTTATGTGGAGTGCCGATAGTATATATATATATATATATATATAGACTTGAAATTGGGAAACTTTCTAGTGTGACTAAAAGTAGTTAAGTAATGAATAAATATTCCGAATTTATAAGTGTTTGAAAAGTTTGAGGTAATACTGAAAGACTTTATAATAAAATAAGATTTATATGAAAACTTTGTTTTCAGAAATTAATTATCTTAGCCCTAGTAATTTTCGGCATGAAACATTATGAGGAATTTAGGATAAGCTAAGTTGTTGGGATTAATAGTACGGTAGGTGTGCACATTATAAGAGAGGTGAGAATTTCTCAAGAGACTGCCGCATACTAATATGATTGTTGTATTAGTCGGTAAGCATTTTAAATACTTGATAAACTTAATTTTTAAATTGTTTTACAATCGGGCTCTGACTCGTTTCCTGTTATCTCTTCTCTCTTGTATATATATGTATATATTACAGGTGCCCAGTCACAGGGGCGTCATGCTTAAGATTCTTTGGAAGGAACGTGCTGCAGCTTAGGTGGGAGTTGCAAGCCTTTTTCTTAGACGACCTCATTATTGATTCCACTCCCAGTTCTGTTTTATCCAGTTGGGCATGTGTCGCCCTTTTTCCTTATTCAGTTGGTTTTGTCAAATATTGTGATTCACTTACTGTTATTATTTTTACTTTGGGATTTGTTACTGTCAGGATGTTTTTCCTTTGAAGTTTTAAAGTTGTAATAAGTTATTTGAATGCTTAAATTGTTTGGATGATCTTTTCCAGTCTAGTTATTGTGTGATTCTTAAACTTTGAATTATGAAAGGTTTTATTAATGGGGTTAAATTAAATATGGAAATAATGTTTTATATGGTTTTGTCACTTAGCTTAATTATTTAGGGTATCTAATTTGAAAAGTTATTTTGCGAGAGTGATGCTAAGAATGAACCAACCATTCACCTTGGTTATAATTTAATAAAGGACTGATCCCCCGGTATTTAATTAGGTGGGGTGTCACAGGTGGTATCAAAGCATCAGGTTATAGTGTCCTTTAGGATCTGTACGGCTTATTTCTCTTTCAGCTTAGCGTTCTTGCTATAGGGCCCTATTTTTAGGATAGTTGTATTCTTGCATTTACGCTTACGTCTTCAGCTATTTGAGATTTGATAATAACTGTAGACTAATAAACTCCCTTTACGTTTTAGATGCCTTCAAGATGCGCACTCAAGGATAGACGTGCCCAAGCCTAGCAGCCAGCAGCTCCGGCTTAGGGAATGATAAACGCAACCGAGGTAGCCGCTATCATTTCTCAGGCGGTGAATGACGCATTAGCAGTAGTGCAGTAGGCTCCACCCCACGTTCAGGTAGTGGCATCACTACCAGCACAACTTCCATCTGCATGGGAGCGAGTTAGGTATGCCTTCCAAAAGGCACATCCCCCAGAGTTCACGGGTAGTTCGAATATCATTGTATCCAGCTAATGAAAGAAAGATATCAAGAGGTATTTGCGCATGTACAAGTGAACGAATGTGAAGAAATAGCTATTGGCTTCCTTTAAGCTAGTGGGGACCACTTTGCAGTGGTGGGAATCCACCACCACCTTGAAGGAGACGGACATTATCACTATTCTGTCATTCTGGGCGCGGTTTGACCGTAAATACTTTACATCCTCCGTTCAGACTGAGATGAGGCAAAAGTTACTGAATTTGAAATAGGAAAATACAACTGTTGTTGAGTATGAAGAGGAGTTCACTAGACTTCTCACTATAGTGCTAGATGAGGCACCCACTGAGGGGAAGAAGATACTGTTGTTTGTGGACGGGTTGGCCTGGAGGATCCGTCAGCACCTCATAGGTAATCTATCACTGAGTACCTACATGGATGTACTGAATGCTACTTTTTTACACTGCCAAGATCACCGCTTCCATCTTTAGGGAAGCAAACGAGTAGGAGAGTCCATCCAGCAGGGCAGGATAGGGGGTAGTAGTACTGGTGGAGCAGCAGCATCTCAGGGGTTGACTCGTCATAATGAGTAGAGTTCCCATCAGGGGGACCCTACCAAGCGGTTCCAATCAGGTGACTCCTGGAAGGGATTTGAGGAATTTAAGTAGGTCCAGTAAAATCATCAGGGCCAATACCGTCAACCGCATGGTCAACAGTAGGGCCAACAACATTTTCAGCAGGGCCAGCAGGGCCAATGGTGGGGTAGTAAAGGCAAGCAGGGCCGTAATCAGTAGGGACAGAGGGGAGGAAATTTCAGGGGTCGATGCTTCGAGTGTGGTAAAAATGGCCATAGGTGCCAGGATTGTCCAGAGGAAGATAGGGGCCCACAGCAGCAGGGTGCTTGTAATCAGCCACAGAGGCCAATTTTTCCAGCCGCCCTCCCAGTAACGGCTCAGGCACTAGCCCTGCCAGCTATCCCAGCAGCTCCAATATAGTGGGTCAGTTGCAGTATAGACGTGTCTATAACGTCCACCAGGCAACAGCTCCTGAGGCACCACCTGCGATTGAGGGTACATTTCCTATCCATGGTACTATGGGTCGGGTTTTATTTGATACTGGGGAGAAACACTATTTTATAGCTACTCATTTTGTGAAGGCCTTAAGATTATTAGCCACAGTAGAGAGAATTGTGACATGATTAGACTCACCACTGGGAAATGGGTCATTAATTTTTTTATATGCCAGGGTGTGAGAAGAAAGATTGGTAGCTTAATCTTACCAGCAGACATGCTAGTCTTAGATATGCATGAGCACGATGTTATTATTGGCATGGATTGGCTCGCAGCATACAGAGCCATTATAGATTATTTCGGTGGGAGTATTATCTTTTCTATTTCGGGGCAGGAGATGTTTTTAGTGGCGATGCCTCGCCCAAAAGGAGGCTCTTTGGCTCATTTGTATTACATAGAGGAGGATACCTCTAAGAAGGTCATGATTCCCTTAGACTCGATCCCAGTTGTTTGTGAGTATTCTGATGTATTTCAGGAGATACCATGCCTACCCTCCAGTCGAGAAATAGATTTTGTCATAGACTTGTTACCGGATACTCAATCGATAGCACGCGCTTCGTACCGTATGGCTCCAGTAAAAATGAGGGAGTTACGAGATCCGATAGAGCAGTTGTTAGATCAGGGCTTCATTCGTAGGAGTACCTCACCTTGGCGTGCTCTAGTTTTGTTTATGAAGAAGATAGATGGTTCACTGAGGCTATGCATGGACTACTGGGAGTTGAACAAGGTCGCGATACGGAATAAATATCCGTTGCCTCGAATCGATGATCTTTTCGACCAGCTGAGAGGAGCAACTTTATTTTCGAAGATAGATTTGAGGTCAGGATACCATCAGCTATGGATTAGGGAGAAGGATGTTTCGAAGACTACTTTATTAATGAGATATGGGTCCTATGAGTTCAGAGTGATGCCATTTGGACTCACAAATGCTCTAGCCGTATTCATCGACTTGATGAACCGAGTGTTCAGAGAGTTCTTGGATCAGTTTATCATCGTCTTCATAGATGACATCCTGATATATTCACACACTGAGGAAGAGCATGCTGAGCACTTAAGGCAGGTTCTTCAGACTCTACGAGAGCATCAGTTGTATGCTAAGTATGAGAAGTGAGGATTGTGGTTACGGGAGGTGCAGTTTTTAGGGCATGTTGTATCCGAATTGGGGATAGCAGTTGACCCAAGTAAAGTGTCAACATTGAGGGAGTGGGGATAGCCCATGACACCGACGGAAGTTCGTAGTTTCTTGGTGTTATCCGAGTACTACAGTAGATTCATCCAAGGGTTCTCCAAGATAGCGGGTCCATTAACGAACCTAACTCGTAAGGGGTACCATATGTTTGGGACGATGCTTGTCAATTAACTTTTGATGAGCTAAAAGATAAGCTAAATACGGCACCAGTTCTTGCTTTACCCGAGCCGGGAGTGGAGTATCTGGTTTACACCGACGCCTCCTTAGGGGGACTCGGGGGAGTACTTCAGTAGGAGGATAAAGCTATATATTTTACCTCCGCAAGCTTAAGATGTAGAGAAAAATTACCCCACTCACGACCTAGAGTTAGCAGCGGTCATCCTTGCATTGAGGATATGAAGACATTATTTATTAGGGGAGAAGTTCCGCTTATTCACAGACCACAAGTCACTATAGTACCTGTTCACTTAGCGAGAGCTGAATATGCATCAGCGTAGGTGGTTAGAGTTCATGAAAGACTATCAGTTCGACATACAGTACCATTCGGGGAAAGCTAACGTGGTTGCTGATGTGTTGAGCCGTAGACCGGTAGACGACGTAGCGGACGTCTCGAGAGCAAAGTGGAAAGAGTTGGGTCACCAGTACATGGTAGCCCGTTCCTTCATATCTGTTATGATAGTGACACTCGAGATTATTACGAGGGTAATACAGGCATAGATAATGGACTCATTTTGCCAGGAGCAGATTGTACGGCTTTTAGCTGAGGGTACTGAGTCTTATTCAGTTGATTACGATGGAGGCTTGAGGTTTAATGGGATATTAGTGATCCCAGAAGGAGCAGACTTACATCACCGGTCCAGATTTATGGTGCATCCCGAGGAAGATAAGATGTACCAGGATATGAGGCGACAATACTGGTGGAGTGGGATGAAGTAATACATTATTGAGTTCATGTCCAAGTGTTCTACTTGCCAGATGGTAAAGTTAGACCACCAGAAACCGTGAGGGTTTCTTCAGCCGTTGGAAATACCCACGTGGAAGTGGGAGAGTATTTCCATGTATTTTATTATTGGGTTGCCTACATCACAGCGAGGTCATGACTCCATCTAGGTGCTCATTTTTTTCTAGTACGGGAAGACTATACCACGGGCTAGTATGCTAAGTTATTCATTGCATAGATTTTTAGACTACATGGGGTGCCCCTGGATATTGTGTCCGATAGTGACAAGATTTTTCGTGTCACGTTTATGGGAGAGGTTTCAGGAGGCAATGGGTACAGAATTGAGATTAAGTTCAACTTATCACTCACAGACAGATGGACAAACAGAGCGTACCAATCAGATGTTGGAAGATATGCTACGTATGCATATCCTTGATTTTGTAGGAGGATGGGAGCCACACCTTCCACTGGTGGAGTTTGCTTATAATAACTCCTATCAGTTCACGATTGGCATGGCTCCATTCGAGGCATTGTATGGTAGGCCTTGTCATTCTCCAACTTGTTGGCTAGATGTGGGGGACAATAAGTTGCTAGGACCAGAGATGATTCAGGAAACCTCCACTAGGATTGAGCTTATCAGGAGTCACATTCGAGTAGCCCCGGACAGGCAGAATAGCTACGCCGATGCAAAATAGATTTTTCGAGAATTTAATGTGGCGGAACAAGTATTACTACATATATCTCCTATGAAAGGAGTGATGAGGTTTGTAAAGAAAGGGAAACTAGCCCCAAGGTATGTGGGACCATTTCCCATTATCGAGAGGATTGGGCCGGTAGAATACAGACTGGGACTGCCAGAGCATTTACACTGCATTCACGATATATTCCACATCTCGTCATTGAGACGATACCTTCTGGATGACATGGCCCACACCCATATCGCGATTGAGGAGATTGACTTACATCCCGATAGCTCTTGCGGGGAGAGACCAGTGGCTATTCTAGACCATAGCGAAAGGAGGTTGACGTCGAAAGTAGTCCCACTTGTACGGGTCTAGTGGGAGCATCATAATGTGGAGGAATCCACTTGGGAGCGTGAGACAGAAAAATACCCAGAGTTATTCTTACCAAGTATACCTTATTTTTCAAATTTCAGGATAAAATTCCGTTATTAGGGGGGAAGTATGTAATACCCCGTATTTTTATGACTTTTAAATTTTGGGATTTATTAAATTTAATTAGAGATATTAATTTAATATTAATCCGAAAATCATTTAAATATTTACTAGCGTGATGAGAGTTAGTAAGTATTGGAATTTTGTTGTAAATTACTTTATGGGTAAATTTAGATGTGTAATTAAATTTAGTAAAATTATCACCATAATCTAATCTGATAATTTTTGGAAATTTTATCGGGACGTGCCTGTGTCGTCTCGGGATTAAATTCAAATTATTAAAAATGAATAAATTATAAGTCACCCATATGGTCATTTTGAGTGCGTCAATGTGTCTGGAAGGGTTGAGATAGTCAAAATAATGTACGCGGGGGTTTAGTTTGGGTCTCGGGGCGTTTTTAGGCCTAGTTAACATCCTGAGAAGGCGTTTCAGACATTTTGTATTTTTGGGCATTGAAAACCACGATTTTTCTAAGGTTATATAAGATGTTAGGGGTTGTCTTCTAAGGCTATCATAACCAAAAAATAAGAACGTTCATTGGAGAGGAAGAGGAGAAGCTTTCCAAGGAGTTCTTGGCCAATAATTCCACCGTTTGCACCGCCGTCACTGCCAAATTGTAGATCGCGAAATGAGGAACACAATCACACCAATTTCTTCCACAAATCAGAAATAAAGACTTCCAGGAAAGTATTTATCTTGCTTTCTTTTAGTTAATGCTTCAATTATATTAGTCTAGGGTTGATTAGAACTAGTTTTCATGAAAGAAAGCATATATTGGAGACTAGAATTTATATGTTGTAGAGGTAAAAATCATATTCTGGAAATCTATTTCATATGTAGAGGTTGAACCATGAATTTTAATTGGGTTAGGAGTAGAAAATCTAGGAAACGAAATGGGAATAACTAAGTTAAAGAAAATATTAGGGTTCTTGAGATTTATATAGATTTTGCCCTTTTAATTTGTTATACTTGATGAAAACTCACATGTTTTACGTGGAATATTATTTAATTGGGGATATAACACTTATAGTATAAATTGTTGGGAGTTTGGGAGTGAAATATGATGATTTGGATGAGCTTGGAATATGATTTCTGTAACTGGTATTTCTGCAGTTTCTCCATAACTGCTTGATCGATCGATCGACCAAAGAGCATCAATCGATCGATCGATCGATCCACTTCCATCGATCGATCGAACCCTCCTAGAAAACTCATATTCCCCTTTTTAATAGTTATATCGATTAAACTGAGTAGTAACCTTTGGACCTTATTTCTAGAACCTTTTGGGACATAAAGAGGACCAGTAGGACTTAGTAAAAAGGGGAGCATTTAAAGTATGGAGAATTTAAGGTTAACGGGGAGTTATTTATTCCTAGGAAATTATGGAAACATGTGATTAAAAGAGTAAGACTCATAAGAAAGCTACGTTAGAAAATAAGAGAGTACCTACTGAATTTATACATTGGGAAATAGAATATTTCGAGTGAAATGAGGAAAGTATGGAATAACCTATAAATAAGAATAAACGAGACGAGTCGTTACATGGGATAATCTAGTAATGTGTATTAAGAGAGAATACCATAAGTATGGGTCGTGGGTGTACTTAATTTAGAAATGGGAATGGTAGTATACATATATATGATTGTGTTTGAGCATATACTATATACGTGTAAAAATCATGCTCGCGCTACTTGATATCACTGAGGTTACCGCACCGGGACAGTCTTATCTCGATGGGACCTTTATGGGGGATATTGACTTGTACCCTAGAATATAGGAATCCTTGGTAGAGGCTATCTCATCGATAGCCAGACGGTCCTAAGAGACGTGAGGGTATGTGCTGACCTCTTAGTGACTTGGAACTATGCTTCGCCTCAATTTGTAGGTGCTTTGTGTTAATACAGTTCGAGAATGATTCCGAACTAGTATTTCCCTTAGTACGAGTGATACGGGGACTTGATAGCAGAGTATGCCAGCACCATAAATTTATGTGGGGTGCCGATAGTATATATATATATATATATATACTTGAAATTGGGAAACTTTCTACTGTGACTGAAAGTAGTTAAGTAATGAATAAATATTCCGAATTTGTAAGTGTTTGAAAAGTTTGAGGCAATACTGAAAGACTTCATAATAAAATAAGATTTATGTGAAAATTTTGTTTTCAAAAATTAATTATCTTAGCCCTAGTAATTATCGGCATGAAACCTTATGAGGAATTTAGGATAAGCTAAGTTGTTGGGATTAATAGTGCGGTAGGTGTGCACATTAGAAGAGAGGTGAGAATTTCTCGATAGAGTGACGCATACTAATATGATTGTTGCATTAGCCAGTAAGCATTTTAAATACTTGCTAAACTTAATTTTTAAACTTTTTTACAATTGGGCTCTGACCCGTTTCCTGTTATCTCTTCTCTGTTATATATATATGTATATATTACAGGTGCCCAGCCACAGGGGCGTCATGCGTAGGATTCTTTGGAAGGAACGTGTTGCAGCTTAGGTGGGAGTTGCAGGCCTTTTTCTTAGACGACCTCATTATTGATTCCACTCCCAGTTCTGCTTTATCCAGTTGGGCATGTGTCTCCCTTTTTCCTTATTCAGTTGCTTTTGTTAGAGATTGTGATTCACTTACTGTTATTATTTTTACTTTAGGATTTGTTACTGTCAGGATGTTTTTCCTTTGAAGTTTTAATGTTGGAATTAGTTATTCGAATGCTTAAATTGCTGGGATGATCCTTTCCAATCTAGTTATTGTGTGACTCTTAAACTATGAATTGTGAAAGGTTTTATTAATGGGCTTAAATTAAATATGGAGATAATGTTTTAAATGGTTTTGACACTTAGCTTAATTATTTAGGGAGTTTAATTTGAAAAGTTATTTTGCGACAGTGATGTTAAGAATGAACCAACCGTTCACCTTGGTTATAATTTAATAAAGGACTGATCACCCGATATTTAATTAGGCGGGGTGTCACAAGCTGAGGGTTAGCCTCTTTATATACTGGGCTGAGAAGGATCGAGAAGATGGTTCAAAATCAAGGGCTGGGATTTAGTCCTCTCATATTGACTTCCATCCTACGGATTAAGATAAACGATTGGTTAAGAGGATTGTGATTGGAGGATAAGGGTTTGACATGGATTGGAAAAGGACGCATGTAGAGTGTTGATAAGTTCAATCCAAGGGCTGATAAAAGACACCGATTTTGTCTCTTAAAAAAATACACAATCAACCAATAGGATTGCAACAGGTCTAGGGAAAATATTGAACCACAAACACGCGTCTAAAAGAAATTACAAACACACCCTAATGTCTTCAGTGCTTTTAGTTTCTACCCAAGTGAAATTTTAGGCATAAAACCATAAAAACCAGAATTTATAGAATGACCCCAAAACATTTTAATTCCAATTTTAATTTTGAAAAAATTGTTTCAAAATATTAAAAATTCCCAAAAAATTATTAAAAATTGATTTAAGGGAAATTAACACACACAACACAGACATAAACAATTTATGCAATAAATGAACAATGTATGCAGTCTTAATGTGTGTGAGTGTTTGGGCATATACCTTGATCAATAAAACAAGAGGAATGAATTGTAGAGAATTGTTTGAGGCCCTTTGGTATCTAGGAGAGGGACACAATTTTATCACTATTTCCAAACTAGATGAGCACTTATAATGTAGACTCAAGTAAGTCAAGAGTATAAGGTGCTTCAATCTCCCCCTTTGGAAATATGAGAAAAAATCTCCTTTGAGTCATCTTGGACTCGTAGGGCAACAAAAAGAAAAGGAAAAGCCTATTCCTATACAAAAATTCCATCTACCCATTTCCTAGAAAAGAAAATTACATAACTAAACTAATTACAATTCAATACCCTATTACATCTATTAAGAATAACTGTATGAAATCCTGCAAATAATCACTAAGATCAAGATTTTTAGAATATGTACAAAATAAATGAACTCAGAAGACTCAAATTTCTCCTCCATTTTGTCTCAAATGGACAAAGGGAAAATCTTAGCAAGCCAAAGAGTTTATTCATCACAAACCATTCCTATCGATTTAAGAAAAGAAAGAAATCTATTGTAATCCAAAGGTTTGGTAAACATATCTGTGAGTTATAAATCAGCAGGGAGATAATTGATTTCTAATTCCTTAGTCTCAACTAATTCGCGTATAAAGTGATGTCTTATTTTTATGTGTTTTGTTCGCGAGTGTTGAACATGATTTTTAGAGATATTGATTGAGCTTTGATTATCACAATAGAGATGTAATTGTTCATCTTTACTACCATAATTACTTAGCATTTGCTTAAGCCAAAGTAATTGATCATAGCAACTTCCAGCGGGTATGTATTCCGATTCAGCAGTCGATAAAGAAGTGCAGTTTTGTTTCTTACTACTCCAACCTACGAAATTATTACCTATATAGTAACATGCTTCTGATGTGCTCTTACTATCATCAGTACACCATGCCCAATCGGCATCAGTGTATCCTATTATACTGTTAGGAGTATCATTGGTGTACCAAAGTCCTAGATTTAGAGTTCCTTTAATGTATTTTATAATTCTTTCAACACAAACTAAATGGCTCTCTTTAGGATTGTTTTGATAACGGGCACACACCCAAATAGCGTACATAATATCAGGATGCGAGGTGGTAGGGTAAGGTTCCTATCATACTATGACAACCCGCCTACTAAAATAATAGGTGTCCAGCCCAATACTCTAATAATCACAGGAATCATAGATGGTCCATTCTCAGCATCACTGTCGATTAAAATAATAGTTCGAGATAACCACCAATCATTTTAGAAAACGTATTGTCAATGTAAAAGAATTTGCAAGTAAAAGAAAAACACTTAGACAATCCCATTAGTAAAAACGGTGGATATCAAAAACCGATGAATAAAGAGTGACAATGTAATAAATAATCACCGAATAAGCTGTCGGTGAATAGACCAATACAAATAATTACACCGAGTATTACATTTCAATATTTACAATATAATAAATGAGTGCAACACTTGGGCAACACGCCCAAATAATTAAACTGAACGTAACTAGAGTGCAATAAATAGAGGCGTCTAATACAATTAACCTACAACATCCGCAATATGCTGTAGCTCCATGACAACAGGAATGGAAATGCAAACTCGGGTGTCCATGCGGAAGAGAACTTGTACAACAAAGAGTATATGCATAAACAAAGAAATATATAGGGGCAGGGCCCTGTTTGATATGATTTCCATGTGACAAAAATGCATGAAAGTTAAGTGCGTAATTCTCTCGCAATTAACAATACATTTCTCTCCTCTCAGTCTAAAAGCAACCTAGCGCAATATTCATGAGATGATCTAGTTAATCCAATTACTACGGGCTAACTTCTCCCCAGTCTTAACACTATGCCCTATTCATGCGTGGGGTGTCTCGCAAAGCGAAATCCAAACAAGGAACCCCCCTGATACACTACTATTTGGGCAAGGTTAATCGTTGAGATCCATTAGACCCTTAGCACTTAAATAATATATATATGTATGTGTTTGCATATGATCTACAGCTACTCAAGAAAACTTAATTTATTCCGTTCACCATCTGAAAACATAATTCCTAATTCTTTCTTTAGGAATATATATAAATGGTACAACATTTTATCAAATGTTTACCATTTCAATCTCATAACTCTATATGCACCATTCCTATTTCTTTCTTCGGATTATACATAAATGGTACAACATTTTATCAAATGTTTACCAATTAATCTCATTTATACAATTTCTTTACCAATTTTATTTCCTTTCCTCCATCCAGGAGAAATACAATTTTAAAGCAAGTTTTATTAACATAAAAATGCTTTATCCTTTATCATACAACCCCACTTCCCTTCTTCCATCCGGGAAGTGTAAATCAAAAGACATTTTTATTAGCATAAAAATACTTTGGTACCATATATCCCATTTACCTTATTCTATCCAGGAAATGTAATTAAAGCCAATTCATTATCATGAATTGCTTTAATAATCTAAGACCGTCCTTCCGGGTTTCCCCACTGGACGCACCCCTAAATGGCTATCATCTTCCAGGGCCTATCTATACAAGACAACCTGGGAACCTACCAACGTCGGGAAGCGGCCATATTGCTTGCGGGAAAGTCAAGACAACACCCATAATCTCCTAACCAGCACAGTATAATAAATGCCCATATGGCCTAGGGACTATATCCACCCTGTGTTCATTAGTCAGGGGGTTTCACCACACACACACAACTTCCCTTATGATAGCGATTTAGGGAGGTGTGTAACCATAAGTTAACACTTATGAAAATCATTACTTTTTCCTTTGAAAACATCAAATTTTACATTCTCAAATCATTTGTACTTATTCATTTAATACCATGTATTATCATATGTTTTTCTTATTCTTAGTGTCATATTTTATTAATGGTTAAGACCCGAAGTACCATAAACCTCAAACTAGTCTCCAAGAGTTCATAAAATTTCACAAACCCTCAAGGTAAGACTCCTTCAAGGAGTATCTACCAAGAGTCTCAACTTTCGCATTTTATCTCAAATTTTGTCTTTCGATTAATCCCCTATTTTATGCGGACATTAACCTAAAGAAAACTAGCCCTCAGGGTAAGCCCAATCATCCCATTTTATCCTAGGACATTAGTCTACCCAAAGCAACCCTCTGGGACTCTTAATTAATTCCCAAAGGAAGGTTCCTAAACCTCGAACCTAAAAGAAAAGGGCTAAAAACTAAGCTAGAAAAACATCCCAAAAATGCAGGAATTCTGAATCGATTTGCCCTAGATGAATCAATTCGCTCTCAAAAGCGAATCGATTCGGTAGATCCGAATCGATTTGCTCAAGAAGACCCTGGCATTCTGCATAACCCCGAATCGATTCGGATGGTCCTAATCGATTCGGTCAACCCAGACCTGACACTTTCCCTCCTACCGAATCGATTCGCTAGGGCCGAATCGATTCGGTTCTGCAGAATTTCCAAGTTTGAGCTTCGAGTTGTTTGAACCCTAAAACTCCAAAACCCTCAAACCCTTGATCCTTCCCAACACAAACATCAACAATTTAACCCAAATCATTTCTACACTATTAGTAATTTATAATTTATCCTCAAAACAAATTAAAACCTATAATTAAGGGGTTTAATCATCAAAATTAACAAAACCAAATTTATGGTTTAAATATCCCAAAACTTAACTAAACATGCAATTTATCACATTAAATCAATATCTAGCAAGTAAGAAACTTTCCTCGAGGTTCTTAGTCTCTGATCCACCTCCGGTAGCAACCGAAATCCGACCCAAATCTCCATTTTCTCCCATTTTCTCCCAACTCTCTCTTCTCTCTCTCCTTTGGATTTTCTCACAAATGAAGGAAGAAAAAGGGGTGGGGGACTTAAACGGGTTATAAAACAAAAATTCCCTCTTTTAATTGCTAATACACCATTAAAATGACTCGTATACACTTAATTGAGTCATAACGCGTTAAAAGTGCCCGAAACTCCAAAATACAACTTGGCACTTATTTAGACTATCTCGACCATTCTAAAAACAACCTCACCCCCTATTTTGGCATTCAGGAAAATGTGAACAAATTTTTATGTCCCAATTTTATTTTATTTCATTTATTATACCACAATTTAGATATGAACCTTAACCGTCGTTTTACATATAACGACGCAACATATCACAATATAATGCCATTTACCTTCTCATACAGTAAATTGATAAAACATAGTAAATATTATCCCTTAATATCCTGGGAAACAATATTTACTCCAACTTCCCCTATTTTATAGAATTTTCCCATCGGGCAAAATAATATAAAATAGCCGCTCAAAACCTGGGTTGTTACACATACTACGATATAATGTTGGATCTATGGATTTCCCAGTTTCATCCTTAGACAGTTTAACGGTAGTACTCATGGGAGTTTTGGCATCTTTTGCACTCTCAAGGCCGAATTTTTTAGCAATCTCTAAAGCGTATATTGATTGCGAAACAAATAATACTTCTGAATTTTGTTTGACTTACGCAAAAAAATTGTAACTCCCCCATAAGATACATTTGAAATTCTTTATGCATAATTTCAGAATAAGATTTAACTTCTGAAGGGGAAGTTGATCCAAAAATGATATCGTCAACATAAACTTGAGCTATAATGATATGTTTGCCAAAATGTTTGATAAAAAGGGTTTGATCATTTTCACCTCTCTTAAAACCTTTGTCTAAGAGAAAATTGGAAAGGCGCTCATACAAGGCTCTTGGCGCTTATTTTAGGCAATACAAAGCCTTTTTAAGACGAAAGACGTGATTTGGATATTTAGGGTTAATGAACCCTTTTGGTTGTTCTACATAGGTCTCCTCAGCCAATATTCCATTAAGGAAGGCAGATTTAACATCCATTTGGTAAAGTGTAAAATGTAACTAGAAAGCTATGGCAAAGAGAAGATGAACTGATTCTAATCGAGTAACATTAGCAGAAGTCTCGTTAAAATCATTTCCTTCAATTTAAGAGTATCCTTGAGCAACTAATCTGGCTTTGTTTCTAATGATTATCCGACTTTCATCAGATTTATTTTTAAATATCCAAAGTGTGCCAATAACCTTTTTCTGATCGGGCCTAGGAACAAGATACCAAACATCATGAATGATAAATTGAAGAAGTTCTTCCTGTGTTGTAGAAATCCAATGAGGATCATTCAATGCATTATTTACATTCTTTGGTTCCACAAGGGAAATAAAATATGCATAATGAGCATAGTTTCTTAATTGAGATCTTGTACGTACAGGCTCACTAGGGTTACCAACAACGTTATCAATGGGATGGTCTTTAGAAACCCAATTAGGTACTTTAGGTGTCTCAATTGGTAAAGAATCATCTATTTCTGGAGAGTCATTTTCTAAAACATTTTTAGACTCTTCCACAATAGGTGGTTCTCCAGTCTTACTCTCTATTGTAGTGTCACTTACAATAATGTTTATGGATTCCATTAAGGTCTTAGTGCGAAGATTACAAACACGATATGCTCTACTGTTAGGAGAATATCCTAGAAAAATATGTTTATCTCCACGAGTCTCAAATTTAGATAAGTGTTCTCTGTCTTTGTATACATACGACATACTACCAAAAGTTTTAAGGTACTTAAGATTGGGCTTCTTCCCATGCCATAGTTCGTAAGGAGTTTATTTATAATTCTTTCTAAGATAGACCCTATTGATAATGTGACACGCAGTACGAATAGATTCTACCCAAAAATACTTAAGTAAAGTTTTGGCATGAATCATAACACGTGCCATCTCTTGAAGGGTACGATTCTTTCTCTTAGCGATACCGTTCTGTTGAGGAGTCTTAGGAGCACTAAATTCATGTTTGTAACCATTATAGTCACAATACTTTATAACACCAGTATCTATGAATTCTCCACCTCTATCACTACGAATTATATTTACTTGAGTATCTATTTCATTTTCAATTAGAAGTAAAATCTTCAAAAAGGTTTGGAAAGTGTCAGACTTTTGTTTTAAGAAAGCTACCCAAGTAAATCTGGTGAAGTCATCAATCATAACAAGAATGTTACTGTGTCCACAGAGACTAACAGTTCGAGAAGGACCCATAAGGTCCATATGGATGAGATCCAAGGGTTTAGAGGTAAGGATATCTTTGACTTTCTTATAAGGGGCCTTAATAATTTTTCCTTCCTGACAAGATCCACAGACAATATTAGAAATAGGTTTGATCTTAGGAATACCTCTAACTATTTCTTGTGAAGACAATCTACTAAGATCTTCGTAATTTATGTGACCCATTCGATTATGCCATATCTCATTGTCATCCGTTATGGCAATGTTATAGGCCTCAGTACTATTCTGGACAGTATAACAATTGTTCGTATTCCTGAGTCCTGTAATTATGCACTCACCTTTTTCATTTAAACTTTTGCAATTATTCTTTGAAAAGGTGACAGTATGATTTGAGTCACAAAATTATGAGATACTAAGTAGGTTGGCCTCAAGACCTTTTACTAGAATAACATTTTCAAGTAAAGGTAATCCTTATTCTTAGAGTGTTCCTTTACCAATGATTTGAGATAATACACCAGCACCAAAAATAACTTTTCCTCCAACAAAGTTATTTTTTTTTAAAGTTTGGTATCATCCCAGTCATGTGCTTTGAACATCCAGAGTCTAAATACCAACCAGAGGGAGTGTGTTCATCTTTTAAAGCAGTAATATCAATGTTACACATCATCTGGGGTAATAGCTCATCTTTTCTAACCCAAATAGCTCTTATTTTCATTTTGTGTTTATTTTCTCTCATTTGATAAAATTTGCGAGCATTAGATTTCTGTTGAAAAATGTTTTGCGCATGAGGTTGAATTTTATGATAAACATGAGCATTTGGCTTAGGAAAGTGTCTAGGAATCCTTCTTGGAAGTGATCTTTTAGGTTTGGTCTTTCTCTTTCTATAGTTAGAGTTTTTGTCTGGCTGTCAAGGGAGAACATAATTGCTACAGCTTCGCCTAGAATAGTTACAGTTTTGGTACACAAGAGTATTATAGACAGGGTTGATTAAATGTATAGAGTAGCAACCTTCAAAAGAATGACCATATAAGTCACAATAAGAGAACTATAAATTGCTCGAGGATGGTATCTCCCTAAGAAAGTCTCTAAACATAGACTTTATGGAATTTTGGAGTTGAACCTTATTCCTAGGGAGTATAGTTTGAAAGGAAGAATCACTCTTTCTAATGGGGGGCAGACATATTTAGTCTTGGGTGGACTTTCACACTTAGATAAACTTGATTCCCTAATATTAAACTTTTATTGTTTTTCATCAAACTCATTTTTCAGAGAATGAAAATTTGGACAAGTTTCTATAGGTCATTTACCTCCTGACACAAACTTGATTGGTTCAAGGTTTTTAGTTTGTGTATTCAAATTTGGACAAAATACTATTCCAGTTCGATTATCAGAATTGGTTTTTAAATCATCAACAAAACCATCAATACAGTTTTAATTATTTTCAAATTTTGTGCAAATTTTTTGAAAACTGTTGCTGTCTTTTCTTTGGATTGTTCCAATTCTAATAATGTCCCTTTATATTTTTTCTCCAGGGTTTCATTTTCTTCAATCAAATTCTTTAATTTTTGATCAAAAATTTTGACTTCATTTCCATGAGTTACACATTGGGTAGTATACTCTTCAACATTAAGTTTAACCATTAAAATTAGGTCTTCTAGTTTTTTAGTGAGATCCTTCACTATCTTCTCTAGTCTAGTGCTTTTCTTGAGGGTTTTCGCATAAAGTGTGTGAATATCAGGGAGGTCTTCAGTGTCTGAGTCACTAAGTGTAGTGTGTGAAGTGACCCCTAAGGATCCAATTCTTGAACTCACGCACCCATTGACATCGTCATTATCGCATTCCCTTTGACTCACACACCCCGTGGTAGATATAGCAATATTCTCAGAAATTAAAGCATCTAAACTAGTAGAAACATGATTTATAACAATAGAAGTAGAGATATTATCATCATTTTCATACATAGGCAAAGGCATATCATCATTATATATTATCTTAGCAAAGAAAGACATGCAAGGATAAAAAATATCGGAAGATTCAAGTTCCTCATTTTTAGAATCACTTGAATCATCCCATATTTTGCAAATGTTGGCCCTAGTATGTTTATTAGCAGTGTTCAGTTTCACTCTACAGTCTTGTGCTATGTGTCCTAGTTTTCCACATCTAAAACATTCAATGTTCTTTAAGTGTTTGTTGAGTCTCATGTCCTTGTGATGTTTGTCTTGACCTTTCTCATGAAGTTTGTAATTAGACTGAGTTGGATAATTTAGCTTGCCTTGTCTGTTTGCCAATTTATTTCTAAATTTGATAATTTTCTTAAACTATTTTGACATCAAGGCAATTTGATTATCCAAACTATCTATATCACATTCCTCATCAGAATCATCAGTAGGAATAGTAAACTCAGGTTTCATCTGCTTAGTGGAAAAAGTCAAGTTGGAACTAGTCTGTTTCCTATGGGACTGGGTCATTTGTTTCTTAAATTCTAATTTCATTTGCACAGTTCATAGTTTACTACTGAGTAATTCAGGAGTGAGATTTTGATCACACATTTCCTCAATATCATATCTTTTATTTTTAAATTTTTGTGTCAATGATTTTAGAATTTTAGATACAATTTCATGTCTGTCATATGTTATTCCATTAACATGCAGTTTGGTCGCAATGTCAGTCAATTTCATGTAAAAGTCATCACAGGATTCAGAATCTGACATAATTAGGGAGTTATACTGCTGGACAAGCATTTGAGTATTAGCAGCCTTATCTCTAGTGTCACCTTTATGTGCAGTGATCAGTGTACCCCAAGCTTCCTTAGAAGTGGCACAAGATGAGATCCTTTTGAACTCATGTTCATTTATGGACATAAAGATGGCATTCTTACCTTTGTTATTATTTCGGGATGATTACATCTCTTCTTGAGTGAATTCACATAACGCTTTCTTAAATCCTCTCATTACATCCTTCAGTGGCTGCTTTAGTAGGATAAGTGTATCCATTTTCAACAATATCCCAGACATCATCTCCCAAGGTTCCTTGTATGAAAGCAACCATTCTTACCTTCCAGTAAGCAAAGTTGTTTCCATCAAAGAGAGGGGGTCTGGTCAAGTTACCAAATCTTTCATTTTTCTCGTCTATTGTTTTGATTTCAAGAAAACAATTTCAGAAACACAATATCTTTTAAAAAGATTTCCAAAGCTCTGATACCAATTGAAAAACTATTACTAAAGCCGTTTAATACAGGATTAAACTATTTAAGTAACTCTGAATTATTTTTTGACGAAACTCTTTTCTTTAAACCAAAACAGTTTTAATCACAAGATGTGTTTAATAAAACATGCGCGAGACCAGTTCAAGATTTGTTAACAAGTTTTGAAAAACAAAACTGTAACAGTTTAAATTAGCACACCAGCAAGAATGATATGAGGAGACGTATAAAGATTAATGACAAGAGATTTTTAACATGGTAAAACCTCACCCATCTGAGAAAACATCCACGACTCCCTCCATGGAGTGAAAAGAAAAATTCACTAAAACAAAATATATCGGTTACAAACTATATAACCCACATGAACACAAATCAGTCCTATATAAGTTTAGGAATGTACCCACTGGTGTCCTTCTAACTTTTCCGAAAAACTGTTACTAAAGCCGTTTAATACAAGATTAAACTATTTAAGTAACTCCAAACTGTTTTTTGAAGAAACTCTTTTCTAGAAATCAAATCAATTTAACCACAAGATGTGTTTAAAAATATGCATGAGATCTGTTCAAGATTTGTTAACAAGTTTTGAAAAGCAAAACTGAAATAGTTTTAAATCAGCACACTAAACAAAAGGGGATGAGGAGAAATAGAAAGATTAATGAAAAGATATTTTTAATGTGGTAAAACCTCAACCAACTGAGGAAACATCCACGACTCCCTCTACGGAGCAAAAAGAAAAAATCCACTGAAATAAATATAACGATTACAAACTATATAACACACATGCACACAAATTAGACCTATACAAGTTTAGGAATGTACCCACTGGTGTCTTTATAACTTTTCTGCAGTTCTGATTGTTGATGTTGTTCTCCCAGTTTGCTAACTTCACTTTGTTGCAGTCTTTACGTCGACTCCAGTATCAAGATCCTATTACCAACACTTTCAGTGTTGTAGTGTGTAAGTGTTTATGAAGGTGATCTAACACATGTATGCACACACTCACGCTTATTTTTACAAATAATCATAGAAAATTATAAATCAGATCTATATGTTGTGATTTTCAATTTCTCTCTTCTTAGGAAACTTTGAACCTTATTTGACCTTTAATATTAACCTAGAATCCACGGCTATCTTTCTCAGAAGACGTATCAAGATCTTAATCAATCTCAAGGTTTTGAAAATATTTTTGAGATTGAAATTCACCAAGTGAGATTCCAACTAGGTCGAAGGTGTTGTTTCAAAAGAACAGAAACGAAAAATATTATTGTTGATTTTGAGTATGAAAACATTTATAGGAAAGAATCAACAATAGATTTCTCAAGATGAGAAACTATAAATGCAGATCTAGGTGTGATGTAACATAAAATGCTCAGACCTAAAATTTCTATGAAACAGAAATACAGATCTAGCTTAATGCTTAAGTTGGAAACAAGATCTTAACACAAAGAGGTTACAACAAAAATCAACTTAACAAACCAACTCTCAAACTCTCAAACACTCAAGGTTGTGTTTGGTATATAAGTGGTTTTAAAAGAGGTTAGGGTTTGAAAGGTGTTTTGGACGATTTAGGGTTAGGGTTTCTAACTCTCTCTCTCTCTGGTTTCTCTCTATTTTCTCTCTTCTCTCTCTCTCTCTACTTTATTCTCTCTCTAGAAATGACAAAATAACAAAATATTTTAAATGGCTGAGAGTAAGACTCATTATAAAGGGGGCTGAGAAGATTCGAGAGTGGGGATTAAAATCAAGGGCTACGATTTAGTCTTTAGCTGTTGACTTTGATCCAACGATATAAGAGAAGTGGTGGATTAAAATGCATTTGATTGTTTTAAGGGGGATTCACCTGGATTAAGCCAGAACGCATGCAGATCGTTGGTTACAACAATCCAAGGGCAGGAAATGAGCAAGGCTTATATCTCACAGAAGAAACACAAATCGGACCGATATCAGGCTGACAGGTGTAAGGCTGAGATTAAAGCTGAAACATGTATTTTGAAAATAATTACTCAAACACCTTTAAGTCTTTAGCGCTTTCCATTTCTACCCTAGTGAACTTCCAGAGATAAAATCATCAATACAGAATTGCAGATTGATCCCAAAACTTTTAATTCCATTTTTAAATTAGAAAAAATTATTTTAAAAATTATTTAAAATTCCCAAAAATTATTAAAATTCAATTTAAGGGAAATTAATATACACAACACACTTACAACCAATTATATGCAATATGCAATGCATGAATGCAATATTAATGTGTGTGTGAGTGTTGGTAAATATACCTTAGATTAAGAGGAATAAAATGAAGAGAAGGATTGAGGCTCTTTGGTTTCTAGGATGGGACTCAATTTTATTTCTATTTCCAAACTAAATGAGCACTTATAAAATATAGACTCAAGTGAGTCAAGAGTATAAGGTGCTTCATTTTCTGCAGGTTTGATTGTTGATGTGGATCTCCAAGTTTGCTAACTTCCACTTTGTTCTAGTCTTTACATCGACTCTTGTTTCAAGATCTTATTACCAACACTTTCAGTGTTGTAGTGTGTAAGTATTTGTGATGGTGATCTAACACATGCATGCACACACACACGCTTATTTATACAAATAGTCCTAGAAAATTGTAAACCAGATCTATATGCTGTGATTTTCAGTTTCTCTCTTCTTGGGAAACATAAACCTTATTTGACCTTTAAAATGAACCTAGAATCCACGGCTATCTTGCTCAGAAGACGTTTCAAGATCTTAATCAATTTCAGGGTTTTGAAAATATTTTTGAAATTGAAAACCGCTAAGTGTGATTCCAACTAGGTCAAAGGACTTGTTTCAAAAGAACTAGAAACATAAAATGATTTTTTTGATTTTGAAGATGAAAGCAATCACAAAAAATAATCAAGAAAAGATTTCTCAAGACGAGAAAGTAAGAATGCAGATCTAAGTGTAATATAACATAAAATGACTAGATCTATGATTTCTATAAAACGGAAATACAGATCTAACCTAATGTTTAAGTTGGACACAAGATCTTAAAACGAAGAGGTTACATCACGAAACAACTTTCAAACCAACACACAAAAACATTCAAACACTCAGGGATGGTGTTTGGTGTAAACTAGTTTTGGGTAAAAGGGTTAATGTTTGATAAGTTATTTGAAACGATTTAGGTTTAGGGTTTCTAACTCTGTGGTTTCTCTCTCTTCTCTCTTCTCACTTGGTTTAGACGAATGGGCAAAAATCTTCTCAAAGGCTGAGAGTTAGCCTCTTTATATACTGGGCTGAGAAGGATCGAGAAGATTGTTCAAAATCAAGGGTTGGGATTCAGTCTGCTCATATTTACTTCCATCCAACGGTTTAAGATAAGCGGTTGGTTAAGAGGCTTGTGATTGGAGGATAAGGGTTTCACATGCATTGTAAAAGGACGCATGCAGAGCGTTGATAAGTTCAATCCAAGGGATGATAAAAGACATAGGTTTTGTCTCTTAAAAAAACACAATCAACCAATAGGAGTGCAACAGGTGTAGGGAAAATATTGAACCACAAACGCGTGTCTAAAAGAAATTACAAACACACCCTAATGTCTTCAACGCTTTTGGTTTCTACCCAAGTGAACTTTTAGGCATAAAACCATAAAACTAGAATTTATAGAATGACCCCAAAACGTTTTAATTCCAATTTTAATTATGAAAAAATTGTTTTAAAATATTAAAAATTCCCAAAAAATTATTAAAAATTAATTTAAGGGAAATTAACACAGACAACACACACACACACAAACAATTTATGCAATATATGAACAATGTATGCAGTCCTATACCTTGATCAATCAAACAAGAGGAATGAATTGTAGAGAATTATTTAAGGATCTTTGGTATCTAGGGGAGGGACTCAATTTTATTACTATTTCCAAACTAGATGAGCACTTATACAATGTAGACTCAAGTGAGTCAAGAGTATAAGGTGCTCCAACCTTCTCCCCCACTACCCTTTTATTATTCGTACAGAAGTTCTATCTAGAGGCTTTGATAAGCTTATTCTAATATTATTTACCATCTGTTATATGCTGATGTTATAATCATATTTACAAATGGAAATAAAATAAGCACTCAAACCTTGATGCATTTTCTTCATGATTATGAATCTTTCTCTAGCTAGAAGATCAATATGCTTAAAATCTCATTCACAACTGGTAGTAAAATTCATATTGATACATGAAATGTTATATCTTCTAATCTTGGGTTGCCTTATAAGCCTCCGTCTTTAAAGTGCCTTGGTTTCCCTCTTTATAAAGGGAGACCGAAGCTTTGTTACTTATCTAACTTTGTTGATAAAATTAGATCTAAAGTGGTAGGTTGGAATCTGATATTTCTATCTACTGGAGGAAGACTTTTTCTTATGAATCATGTTCTCTCATATATCCCTATGCATACAGTGTATGTTATTCATCTTGCCAAAACCATTATTAGAAGAATATAAGATCTTTTTGCCAATTTATTTTGGGGTTCTTCCAAAGATGATAAAGTTAAGTTCCCTTGGACTAATTGGAAATTAATTAGTCAACCTTTAGCTCAGAGAGGTCTTAATATTAGAAGCATTTCTGGTATTGTCAAGGCTGCTAGTTTAAAATTGGGTTGGTCCTTATATTCGTTTATAAGTCTGTGGGTTACTTTCATGAAGCATAAATACAAATCTTCTTTATTCTCTGGTAACCATGGATCTCATGTTCTTAAATGAATTATATCTGTCTATAGTAGTTTAGAGGATATTATTGTTGAAGATGGAGATTCTTTTATTTGGTCTATTACAAATTGTGGTGTCAATTATTGTGCAAGACAAATAAATATGAAAGAGGTAATGACCAATAAATAACAAATAAAACGCCAATCACACAACAACAAGTGTACGTGGTTCAACAAAGATGTGCCTACGTCCACGGTGGTGCAGTCAGTATTATTTCTCTATATTCTGAAGAGTAAGTACAGAGAATACAACTTGTCCTTTGCCCCGGACCTAGGGTTTAATTTATATATGTGTATGCTAGTTAGTGGAGATGATGGGTTCCTTCATATTAGCCATCTTCCCTATCCCTTCCCTTCATGGGATTGTGCTCCCCTATAACTTCTCTTCATGGGATCGTGGGGAGAGACCGGATCAATATGAAAGATAGAGGTCCTGGACTTTGGGCCGCCAGAACTGGGCTACTCGTCCAGGCCCATGGTTCTCAATTCTGGGTACCTACAATTGCCCCTAAATGTGTTGGGCCATGTTTATGGGTCCAATGATTTTAAATGATCAGCCATTATGGCTGATTTGGGATTCTTCGAAAACTGTGAAGTTGCTTTGGCGGCACCCGCTTCGCTATCCGTGCGCTATGATTAGAATTGAAGGCTTGTTAGGATAGCCACTTTTTCATTCATTGTTTCAGCCTTTCCAGTATTCTTCCTTCTTCTGATAACTCTAGCGCCTCGTACCTTCCTCTCTGAATTCCCATTCCCATTGCTTCTTAGTCGTCTTGAGCTCGTGCTTCTTCATTAATCGAACCAATCTTCTGTTTTGTAAGTTTCTTGTGCCCTTTCTTTGCACTTTCTCTTTGGTTTGTAGGATTTGAGTTTTTCAATGGCGAAGATTGGAAATAGGTCAATCTCCGAGTTTAGGAAGTTCTACAATATTCCTGAGTGGGTAGATATTGAATGTTGTGCCTCCCCTCCTAGGAACGTTAGGGATATAGAGGATGCTCACTGGATCCATCTTTTGTTGCTCTCCCAGGGGGGGATTACTTTCCCTCTAATGATCTATTTCTGCATTTTTTTAGTTATTTTGATATTGTTCCCGCACAGTTCTCGCACAATGTGTGGAAGATAGTAAATGGCGTCCATAGAATAAACCAGTTGTATGGTACTAGGTTAGGACTTGCTGAGATCTGTTTCTGCTATTCCTTCTCTCGAACTAGCTCAGGTGTTTTATACCTCAAATCTAGGAGTCCTAATAGGGTATTAGTAGTAAACCTACCTGATTCCCATAAGGACTACTGGCAAGAGGGTTTCCTCATTAGGAATTGGCAGTTCCCTCCCCAGTTTGAAGGGTCAAGGTCTGAGAGGTTTACTGTCCCTTTTTATGGGGAAGAATATATATGTAGACATTGTACTGTTATTTCAACCTTTGCTGGCTTGTGATTTTTCTAACTTTTTTGCTTTTTCTTTCATAGCGAGGACAAAGAATTTGGAGCCCGCTCTCAGCGAGGTTCGCATCTCGGAGTTGGTGAAGGCTTGGAATATTAGGGAGCCTCTGGGTGACGGCGAGCATCCCAGGTCTGCTGCTTTTTTTCTCGAGTACAAGAACACAGGCTCCAGCTTTATAGTACGACCTGTGGAAAGTGTACCAGAGTTTGATTTTTTGGGAGAGACTACTGGTGAACCGATACCGTTGGATGAAAAAGAGAGCAGCTCTGAAAGTGAGCCTGCTGGTAATCTCGGTGAAGGGAGTTCTGATAGTAGCAGCTCTTCTGATTCTGAGGAGGCTTCTAAGGCTCGAGGATCGTCGAGTACTTCCAGCAGTTCTGGTGAAGATATGCCTCCAAGGAAGAACCTGATCAGAGATGATGATGATGATGACCATGTGCTCCTTGCACAAAGGTCAAAGAAACAGAAGACTGTATCTGGGGTTGTGGCTACAGGTTCTCGGCCTTCCTCTCAGGAGCAATAGAGGAAGAGGATAGAAGAAGAGCTGTTGAAAGAGAGGGAGAGAAAGAAGGAGGAGGAGAAGAAGAAGGTGGAAGAAAGGAAAAAGGGTCGAGGAGAGGAGGAAGAGAGAGAGTGAGAGGGAGGAGGAGAAGAGAAGAGCTAAGGCAAGGATGAAGGCCGGGCAGGCCTTAGTTTCAGTGTCTGCTCTGCCAGAGGGAGCTTCCTTGGCAATCTCCCTTCAGCTAGCTCCGGCCCTTCTTGAGAGAGCTGTCCTCCCAGCTGATCGCCAAAGGGCAATAGGATCGGAGCATCTGGCCCTTCAGGCTAGTCAGAGGCTTGCTCTAGTAAGGTTTCTTTTCCTCTCGTGTTTTGCTGACTTCTCTTGCTTTCCTTTTCTTATATCTCTTTCTTTTTTGTAGTTTGTTACCGACTTTGCTGTGCTGTATCGCTCACGTGATGAGCTGGTGAAGAAGAACAGTGAACTGGAGCAAGAAAACTCTGCCTTGAAGCTGAAGGGTAAGGAGCTCGAGGCCAGTTTCAAGGCTGTTAATGCTGCTAGGATCTCGTCTGATTTGGCCCTTGCCACTTCCGCTCGCGAGAGAGATTATGCGGTTAGGGAGCTGGGCGAGCTGAGGAAGGCTTATGATCTGGTATGTACGAGCAAGCTGGACCTTGCAGAGAAGAGCAGAGTTCTTTCCGAGCAACTGGAGGCAGAGAAAGCCCAGGCAGCCACCATGAAGGAGGACTCATACAACTCTGGGTGGGCTGCTGCTTATGATGATGCTGAGGCTCAGATTGGCTATATTAGCCGTCTGAATTTCAAGAAGGGTTGGAACAAAGCTCTTCTAGCTGCTGGTGTGGATGCTGAGTCTCCCTTGTTTGATGAACACAACCCGGGTCCCAAGCCAACTGTGGACGAAGAAGCTCCTACTCCAATTATCGAGGGTGATGATCTTCCCTCGGATACAGTTCCTGCTGAGGGGGATACTTCTGCTGCAGCTGATAAGGGGAAGCAGCCAGACACCGCTGGGCAGTCTGAGGTTGCCAGTTAATCTGTTTTTAGGATTTTCTTTTGTACTTTTTGCTTGTAATCTCCCAAGTTTTTTTTTTTGCTCAATGTACTTGGCCTTTATTAATGAATGATAAGATTCTCCATTTTGTTTATGCTGATCCCTTTTTCTCTTCTATCTTTCTTTTACCTGTAGTTGATTGATGTGGATGACTATATTCCAGTTACCTCCCAACTGGGTAGGACTCTTGGTCCTAATGCAAGCCCTGCAGTTCGCCAGGCCTTTGCTAGACTTTGCAGGTTTGCTAAATCAAGGAACCAAAAATATAAGGATCAGTCCGAGCTAGTGGCCAAGTTGAATGACAGGCTCCAGGAGATGGGAGAGATCGGTGCTTCGGTGCAAGAAGAAGTCAGTGCACTGAGAGCTAGGTTGCTGGAGGCCACCGAGATTAACCAGGTCGGGGAGTTCCTGCAGCAGGACAATGAAGACTTGAGGAGGGAAGTCCTGAGGCTTAAGGAGCATTCGTCGAGCATCGCTTTGGCAGTCCTATAAGGCTCTTCTTCATCACGAGTTGCTCGGCCTTCCCTCCCGCGTGCTGGTAGGAGTGCTAGGGGTAGGAACAGGGAAGTCGAGGAACAGTGTGAGAGGGAGATGGAGGAGCTGCGCGATGACGTTCGGTGAGCTTATGTGACTGCTGCTGGGCTCCAGAGGGATGTCACCCGACTACGACATTTGTTTAAGAACGGTCCTTGACAAGTGTGGTTCGATGGCTACGATCAAGGCTGGCTGGATGCTCCGACGAGACTATCAGAGTTCGAGGAGATCTCCTTCATCACAGGGTGGTTGAGTGCCATCAAAGGGCTGCAGGTCGCGAGGAACTCGACGTTGTGGTATCGACACGAGATGTCCTCCTCCACTCTGATGACCAATCCATTCAGGAGGGATGATCGATGGATCCCCATTGATGCCATCCTCTAGCAACTATTGGAATTGGACGCAAATGAGGTCGTGGAGGAGCTCGCCCCTGCTCCTGATGATGGAAGGAGAGCTAAAGTTGCTGATTATCTTGCTCGGAGGCTTCCACCTCCTTGAGATTTTGTTACTCTTTTTCTTTTTGATAATTGTAAATGCTTTGGGCGAGCTTTGCCGACTAAACATGTATTATCATTGTTTGTAAATATAAAAGATTAATGAAAAGCTCGAGTTTTGGGCAATTTTACCTACTAAACGTGTTCATCCAATCCTTTTATATTTTGCTGCTTCACAACCCTTTTTATTTTGTCATGTGAGTGTCCGCCTAGTCTAGTACAAGAATACCATTGTGCCCTTACTTTACCTTTTAGGTTGTGTCGTCACACTCCCTTAGGCCTAAGTAGGGCAATTGGCGAGGACACACTTGGTATTGGATGTCATCATCCGATCAGGATTTTGTTCAACCAAAGTAGGTTTGATGCCTAAGAATACTCTGTAGGGCTTCATATATTGCCAGGGGCAATGCTAAGAGGTCTGTCATGCTTCATGATGATGACCTGAGGAGGGGTGTTCCCCTGCTATGTCGACCATTATGCCTGTGATTTGGAAGGGATGTGTAATAAAATATGACCGTTACCAATTAGAGAGTGATTTAACTGAGAGATTTTCATTAGTGAAGTGAGAAATGAACTGTCACATAACGAATACAATAAAAGATTTAATAATAATGTTCCTAAAAATAGAATTTCTTGAGATTAGCCGCGTTCCATGCTCGTGGTATCTCCCTGCCCTCCATCATTTCCAAATGATAGGCACCTTGTAGGTCGTCTCTAATTATCTTATAAGGTCCTTCCCAGTTTGGGCCCAGTTTTCCGTCTGATGGCTTTACTGTGTTGCCCAGAACCTTTCTTTGAACATGGTCCCCAACTTTGAATTTCCTCGGATTGACCCTTTTGCTGTAGTGCTTCGCGAGCTGTTGCTGATAGCTCGCTAGTTTCACTAGGGCAAGTTCCCTACGCTCGTCGGTCAGGTCGAGTTCAGCGAGTAAAGCCTCACTGTTCTGGCCTTGTTTGACAAGATCGGATCTCATTGTCGGAATCCTACTTCTAGTGGGATGATCGCCTCCATACCATATGTTAGTGAGTATGGTGTTTCTCCTGTTGCTCGCCTAGGGGTCGTTCTGTACGCCCACAGGATATGCGGTAGTTCGGTTGCCCATGCGCCTTTGGCTCGTTCTAACCGCTTCTTCAATCCAGCGATCACTTTTTTTTAGGCTTCAGCTTATCCGTTGCTTTGAGGGTAGGCCACCGAGCTGAAGTGGTGACCGATCCCGTGTTCGTTGCAGAAGTCCTAAAAAGGGACACTCTCGAACTATGTTCCATTGTCAGTGATGATGGTTCTGGGAATTCCGAATCGAGTGATTATATTCCTCCATACGAACCTTATCATGTCAGTATCTCGGATGTTCGCCAGTGGTTCTACCTCAATCCATTTGGTAAAGTAGTCCGTTGTAACCAACAGGTATTTGCGATTGCCGGCAGCGGTGGGCAGTGGTCCCATGATGTTCATTCCCCACTGGGCAAAGGGCCAGGGACTGGTCAGGGATTTCTATTCGCTGGTGGGCTGGTGGACCATAGGAGCGTAAAGTTGACATTTTAGGCATTTGCGAACATATACTGCAGAGTCCTTTTGCATGTATGGCCACCAATAACCTGCCTTCATTGCTCGGAAGGCTAGAGATCTTCCTCCGGCATGACTTACACAAATTCCTTTGTGAAGCTCGTGAAGCACTGTCTTGACATCGTCTGGGTGGACTCATTTAAGGTAGGGGCTGAAGAAAGATCTTTTATACAAGTCGCCTCCTGTGGATAAGTGAAAACGAGCAGCTTTGACTCCTATCTGGTGGGCAGTTCTCTTGTCTTCTGTAAGCGTTCCGTTCTTTAAATAGTCCTTCAAGGGATCCATCCAACTAGGTGCTGATTCCAATTGGAGTATTGGTTTTGCTTTTTCCAGCTCATAGTTGGGGTAAATGCTTGGGCAACTGAGGAAATCGATAGGGATGACCCTTTTAAGGATAGAATCAACCGCCGAGCTCAGGGCTGCTAACGCATCAGCGTGGCTGTTATGCCCCTTGGGAAACTGTTGGATGTTGATCTCTTCAAAGCTCGTCATTAAGTTTTTTACCAAGGAGAAGTAGGCGTCCATTCTCTCATCCTTCGCGTTATAGTCTCCACTTATCTGATTGGAAACTAGTTGTGAATCACTGAATACCTGCAAATGCTTTGCTCCCAGAGTTTGCGCCTTTAGGAGACCTGCTATTAGGGCTTCGTATTCTACTTCGTTGTTGGAGGCTACAAATCCCATCCTAATTCCTTGCTCAAGGACTGTATTTTCTGGGGTGATGAGAACAATTCCTACCCCTGCCCCTTTGAGTTGGAGGCTCCATCAAAGAATAGTTTCCAGCTTTCCACTGTAGCTTGGTAGTTTTGATCTGTTGGCTTAGGCTGGTCGAGAGGTTCTTCGCCTATGAATTCATCTATGAAATCAGCATGGATTTGACCCTTGATAGCTATCCTTGGTTGAAATTGGATGTCAAATCGGTCGAGCTCGACTGACCATTTAGACAGTCTGCCCGACAAATCCTCCTTCCTTAGGATAGGCTTGAGGGGGTGTGATGTAAGGACGATGATCGAATGAGATTCAAACTAATGCTTCAGTTTCCTTGAGGCCATTAGTAGGGCAAATGCGAGCTTTTCCAATGGTAGGTAGCGTTGCTCGGCATCTAATAAGGTTTTTCTCGCGTAATAGACTAGATGTTGGATTCCTGTAACTTCACACATTAGCGCTGAGCTGACAGTATGACTGGATACAGAGAGGTAGAGGTACAAAGAGTCCATCTGCTGTGGTATGGCAAGCAATGGTGGAGAGCTTAGGTAGGACTTGAGCTCGTCTAATGCTCACGAGCAATCTGGGGTCCATTCTACTGTTTTGCTGCCTTTTAAGAGTTGGAAGAAAGGCTTGCATCTCTTGGAGGATTTAGAGATGAAATGATTTAGAGCAGCGAGCATTCCAGTGAGCTTCTGTACATCTCGAACTATGCGAGGAGGTTGCACTCTGTTGATTGCATCAATCTAGTCCGGATTAGCCTCTATGCCTCGCTTACTAACCAAATACCCAAGAAACTTTCCTGACAGGACACCGAAGGAACACTTGCTTGCATTGAGTTTCATTCGGTACTTCCTGAGGATTTCGAAGGTACTTGACAGGTTCGAGAGGTGATTCTTCTTCTCCTTGCTCTTGACGATCATTTCATCGATGTAGACCTCCATTGTGTCTCCCATTTGATTCTTGAACATTTTAGTAACTAGCCGCTGATAGGTTTCCTTGTATTTTTGAGCCCAAAAGGTATGACTTTGTAACAGTATAAACCAACCGTCATGATAAACACCGTTTTGTCCTGATCTGGGGAATACAGGGGAATCTGGTGATATCCTCAGTACGCGTCCAGGAAACTCATTCATTTGTGAGCTGCGGTGGCGTCTACTAGTTGGTCTATTTTCGGAAGAGGGAAGTTATTCTTGGGATGGGCTTTGTTGAGGTCAGTGAAGTCTATGCAAACTCTCCACTTCCCGTTGCTTTTCGGAACTACCACTGGGTTGGATAACCATTTGGGGAATTGCACTTCCCGTATGGATCCTGCATCCAGTAGTTTTTCGACTTCTTTTTCTATTGCTCTGGCCTTCTCGGGAGCAGTTCGCCGTGCCTTCTGCGCTATCGGCTTGAATGTGGGATCGACGTGCAACTGATGGCAGGCCATATTGAGATCGATTCCTAGCAGCTCATAGGGTTCCCAAGCAAAAACATCTAGGTTGCTTCTGAGTAAGGTTGACAAATCCTTTTTCTCTTGGTTAGTGAGTGACGCTCCGATCAGGAAGACTCTGCTGTTGTCGCCTTCTTTAGCCATCACTTCAACCAGGTCCTCGACGACACGCTCGGAAGGGAGGAGCCTGGTCTCTTCCACTCCAGGCCTATTGTATTTTAATTGCTATTTGGAAGGAATTGCACCTTCCTCCATTTTCTCGCTGGGTTGAATGACTTTTTTCTCTGGCTTTGGTCGGATGGCCGCTATGAAGCACTTCCTTGCCATCGCCTGGTCGCTATGTATCTCCATTACTCCTCGCTCGGTGACATATTTGAGTTTCTGGTGGAAGGTCGAGGAGACTGCCTTCATTGCATGAAGCCATCCCCTGCCGAGGATGGCCTGATATGGTGAATCGATGTCGACCACCAAGAATTCGATCATCTTGGAAACATTTCCAGCGCGCACTGGCAGTACTATTTTGCCCAGAGGCATGGTCATTTTTCCAGCGAAGCCGACCAGAGGGACAGTGGTTCCCTTTAGGTTAGCGATGTTCAACTTCAATTTCTGGAACATGTCGATGTACATTACTTCGGATGAGCTTCCTTGATCGACGAGCAGCCTGTCGATGTCAAAGTTGGCTATCCTGAGTGTAATGACTAAGGCATCATGATGTGGGGTCCTTACTCCCACAAGATCTTAATCTGTGAAGACAATATGCTTATTATAGTTGATATCCTCTCCTCGCCGATGTTTTCCTGACTGTGATTTTGCTGGGTCAATCTGAAAAGCCTGCATTACCGCTGTCAGTTTCTTTACCTCCATTCGAGCTGAGTTAACTTGGATCTGCTTGACGTCAGATACTCCGTGGATTACTGCGAATTCGTGTCCGACGTCATCTTCCAATACGTTGTCGGGTTTCGCCTCTTTGTGGGCAGTCATTTTCTCTACCTTCTTTTCCATAAAGTCATTCAAATGTTCGGACTGGGACAACTCCTCAAGGTGGGACTTAAGAGCCTTGCAGTGCTCGGTCTTATGCCCTACCTCTTTGTGGAAGGTGCATCTTAATGAATTGTTTTTTTTCGAGGGATCTCCCCCCATTTTCCGGGGCCATTTGATGAACGGATCATCCTTGATCTTCGTGAGAATTTTGTAAATCGGCTCTTTGAAGACGGTGTTGACCGCCTGGAACGATTTTGTTACGTCAGGGTTCCCTCCGCTTTTGGAGCCATTCTTGCCCCCACTATTTCCTCCTTTCTTCTGGTTTTCAACTTTCTCACTTCCCTTGGTAGTGAGCTTGGCTCGACCGTTCTCTCCTACATTAAAGCGGGGGACGTCTTCCACCTTTGCGTATTTCTCAATTCGGGCCATCAGGTCGTCAATGGTCATAGCTTCCTTCTTCGTCAAGGACTGGTAAAGGAGGGAAGAGCTAGGTAATCCAATTTTGAAGGAAGCCACTGCCACCTCTTTCGCACAGTCCTCTATCTCGTTGAATAACTCCCAGTACCTCTTCGCATAGTCTCAGAGTGTTTCTTGAGGCGTTTTCTTCATGGTTAATAGAGCATCCATCCTTTTGGGATGGGAGCGGCTGGTGATGAATCGGGCCGTAAAGAGCCCGGCCAGGGATTTGAAATTTCTGATGGACCGGTGAGGGAGTTTTTCTAACCATTTCTGAGCCACGTCATGGAGGCTCGAGGGGAAAATACGGCACATCAGTATATCCCGGTGATTCCAGAGGGTCATGGCCTGCCGGTACTTCCTGACATGATCAATGGGATCAGTCTTCCCGTCATAAATCTTGAACCTTGGAATGGCAAATTTCTTGGGAGCCTCTTCCTCTTCAATTTCCTTCGTGAAGGGTGACTTCATCTGGGTCTTGAGAGCTCTCCTGGCGAGTTCTCTGGTCGACCTGGTACCGCGGTGAGCTGGATGCTGGTCCATTTCTCTACGGACCAGGTTCCGTATGTTTTCGTCGCTGCGAGCAGGGCTCTGGTAGCGGCGAGATTTTATTAGTTGTTCGCGGAGGTCGTAATCTGAGATCCCACCTTCTACCCCTTGATATTCCTGCCTAGGGCTCCTTCCTCGGTTGCGATATTTGCTCGCCTGAGGGCTAGGAGTGCGATAGGGGTGTCTCCTGGTATCAGGACGTAGTTCCTTCTTCAGTCTTTCCAGTCTCCTTTTCAAGCGAGCATTCTCAACCTCGTATCTGCAAGAAGACTCCCTCTGCTCGTGGAGCCTTGCCTCATATGCATCAATCAATCTGGATATCTACGTGGACCTAGTCGGTCCTTGACTTTCTTCTGAGGCTGGCCTTTCTAAACGAGCCCCATGATCTGAGCGTTGGACTTCAGACCTAATCCTGCGAGGAGCAGGTGGCTCTTGAATGTCTCCTGCTTGAGGAGCATTGTTACTGTGACCAGACATCTTAGATTCTTTTCTTGGCGTGGGCTCTTCTCAAGGAAAGATGAACGTTTCCCACCGACGGCGCCAATTATGGTGTCAATTGTTGTGCAACACAAATAAATATGAAAGAGGTAATGACCAAGAAAGAACAAATAAAATGCCAATCACACAACAACAGGTGTACGTGGTTCAGCAAAGATGTGCCTACGTCCACGGTGGTGCAGTCAGTATTATTTCTCTATATTCTGAAGAGTAAGTACAGAGAATACAACTTGTCCTCTGCCCCGGACCTAGGGTTTAATTTATATATGTGTATGCTAGTTAGTGAAGATGATGGGTTCCTTCATATTAGCCATCTTCCCTATCCATTCCCTTCATGGGATTGTGCTCCCCTATAACTTCTCATCATGGGATAGTGGGGGGAGACCGGATCAATATGAAAGATAGAGGGCCAGGACTTTGGGCCGCCAGAATTGGGCTACTCGTCCAGGCCCATGGTTCTCAATTCTGGGTACCTACACAAATTATGGAAGATTTTCTTTTAAATCATATTATGAATACATCATTAAACTTAATCCTCTCTCTTTTGTATAGAAATATCTTTGGTCCTCCAATTTCCCTCTTAAATTATCAATTTTCTCCTGGAAGCTTATGCATCAAGTCGTTACTGTAGACACCCTGATTGAAAATTATGACACCCCGACTAATTAAATACCGGGTGGCTACTCCTTCATTAAATCAATACAAAATGCCAAGTTGGTTCAGTTAATAGCATCACTATCGAAAACATTTTAATGATTACTAACCACCTAGTATTTAAAAAGTGAGTTGCCAAATTTTAAATTAAATATGATTAACATTCAATGAATGAATTATAGAAATGTAGCACAACCATTCACGATAAAGTCTCAATAGAGTAACCAACAAATAATAATGAGTCTGGAGGAAATACTCCTCACAACAATCCCAATATGGAAATAAATAAAACAAGACTGCATCCTGAATTAATTACAAACCAAAGTCTGAATAACTAAAATATAAAATGTCTCTAAAGGAAATGGGCGACATGCCCTACAAATGATAAAACTGAATATGGAGTCAAGACAAAAGAAGCGTCTACTAGCAAAGCCCTGTAACTTCCACAACAGCTACAGCTCGTCACCTGAATGGAAATCCTATGCATGGTGTCCTTGTGGTTGGGCACCTAAAAGGTTTTTACAAAAATAGATTTGAAAGCAAACGGGTCAGAGCCCGAAAGTGGAGAGTGTTTTAAAAATAGCAAGTGCTTTAATAACATTAAAACAATGAATGCAAAATACATGTTAGGACGTGGTCTCACATGAAATGCTCACCTCTCGACTAATTGCGCACTCCTAACGTACCGTACCCATACACGTGATATCCATATCTAACTAAACCAACATAAGTTCTAACCTTTCTACTCGATTCATAATATAAATTCCCAACGTCATCACTTAGATAGGTAGCCTTACTTAAACTCAGATTCTCAATTATTAGCAAAACATTTCACAGCAGGTTATCCCTTTTTTATCTTTATCAAGACATTACTACAATTATACTCGCAATTAAACATAACAGTTCCTATTCATTTAACCGTATTATTCACATCATAAATATACAATATAAGCACCCCGAGGCTAAGCTGTGGTGCACACATACTCTGCTATCCATCCCGGTACATCACGTACATAAGGATTACAAATTTCGAATCTCTCAGGAATTGTTAGAATAAGCACCACACACAAAAATGGAGGCGAACATAATTCAACATATCCATGGTCACGTACATACCTACGCTCCATAGTCAGCTGACTTATTAACTCACAAATAATTCATTCTCTTGAACTATGTCCTCGAGGTACCAATCTAAATCCGAGCACACAAAGATTAGATGGCCCTAAGCGAACGTAAACCTCCCGTGATAGCAAGTATGGTAGGTATGTCATACACATAACTTCATATACATATACTAACCATGCACACATCTTAATAATTACCATAATTTATTAGTGGTATACTTCTCATTCTTATACCAACTTATAATGTTACGCAATTCACATATCCTTGGTTAATACTAACATTTAAATCGTCAATTATTCTCACATCGTAATTAGTCACTCACGTCCTAATCCACAATTTTCATTTGGTTCAAATCATTCTTCTATATTTTACTCCTCAATATATCCCGAATATCCCAACAATCTCAATTAGTCATCAAGGTAATGTTATCTCTACAATTGAACAAGGATACGGGGCACTAGAAATCAAACCAGACCAAAAAGGCCAATCTGTCAACTCGTTAGAAGTCTCGTTCGAACGAGAGTTTGTTCGAACGAAGTGGGCATCTAACGAGATTTCGTTCAAATGAAAGGCATCGAACGAACATCCCACTCGTTAGAAGGCAAATTGTCACCTCGTTAGAAGCTCGTTCGAACGAGCTCGTTCGAACGACCTGGGCAGGTCTTCTAACGAGATGCCAGTTTCGAGCCCAGAATTTTCCTATCTCGTTTTTCTCTGTTTTCTTCACCTCTAATCCCATATAAAAATCTTCCCAACAGTATTTTAAGGTTTCTAATACACACTAAACATTCGTAGGTTATAACTTTACATTTATATAGGGCCAAATCTTCCTAAACATCATCTAATTGTCATAACTCCCCAATTTTTCCCAAACCTTATGAACATGAACCCTAGAAATTTAAAGTCTTCAATTTCCAAGCATAGATCCATTTTTGTAACATAAAAAGTAGTAATTCTTTTAGTCCAATCACCCAATAACAATTCTACATACAAACCTATATCAAAATCTGAATTTATAACTCCAATCTCATGGGTTTTTATAAATCTTCCAATACAATGCGATTATACAATTTTCTAATCATGGAAGAAACATTCGCTTGAAATTAACGTAATTAAACCACTTGCCTTGGATTATTTTCTGAATTTGATGTTGAATTGATGAAGGTTGCTCTCTCCTTTTCTCCCAAGGTTGAAGGTTGAAGATGGAGGTTGTGTTTCTCTTTTGGGAACTTCTCCTAACCTCTCCTAAAACTCCCGTAGCCCTCTAATTAGTTAAGTACTAGTAATGGATTAGTGGGTTCCTAAATACCCTATTTTTAATTCCAAAAATTCGTTGGTTATAAATCCCAAAATTCCAAAATTACCGAAATACCCTTTTAAGTTGTCGGTATGGCCTAAAAATGACCCGGGACCCAAATTAAACCCCCGGCTAGTGTTTTCTGACTATTTCGACCCTTCCGGACGCGTTGGCGCACTCAAAATGACCATACGGTTGATAAAAAATAAAATTCACTTTTTAATTTAAATAATTACTTTCCTGACGCGACTGTCACGCGCGTCCCAAAAAAGTTTTCCAAATTATCGTATTTCAATCTCGTGACAATTTCAATATTTCCAATATTCATATACTACCATATATACACATTATAATCAAATACCAACTCACATCTCATTAGTATTTTATCCGGATTTATTCTCAATTAATTCACATTTAATTTAATTAATCCCATAAATAAATATCCATAAAAGTACGTAGTATTACATACTTCCCCCCTAATAACAGAATTTCGTCCCGAAATTCGGATAAGTAAGGAACAAATGGAAAAATTAGGTATCCTCCAGTATTCAAAACAATTATAAAGAAAAGCCCAAATCACTAAAACCCTCGCTTCACAATAAGCTTGTTTAACATACTTGATACCTTACCAGAATAATCTTCGATAAATGCACCTCACGTTGTGCTCTTATTAAACCACATTCGAATAAGAATAGCCTATACATCATTAGCCGCATTATTTTTATTAGTATTGTGAGTCCGCACCTCACTACTAACTCCCGCATTTATCAAAACTCCAAACTCCCATCCTGGGATGAATCAATAACACATCTGACTACGCTTGTCCATTCCTAGAAATATCCCAACGTTGTGACTTTTACACAAGGAAAAGCCACTTCAGCCTGTTGGTGTCACACAAACCTTTGTAAGCACCTTGTCCATAATAAAATAGATACGAGTGGTTTCACCCAGCTCTACTATTAGATAATATTTTCTTCCCATTACCACAATATACCTCACTAGTTATACCCGATTTGGAATTAAAAATATCGCAATCAATCCAAAATTTCTTTCATATAGTCCATAAGTCGTTGGTCACCTTGTGCCTACACCTCGGGTTATAGGTGATACAACCCTCAGTTTGAATCGTTATTTCCCACTACTTACCTGAATGTGGATTTCGGGGATTTCATCCCAGTTCTAAATAATACTACGTCGAACCACGTACCGGTGTGTTCACTATCTAAAAGTGTAAATCACCCCAAGTATAGAACAATTTCTCTCCTTCTGGACAATATGTCCCTCATAATCGAAGGAACTTATTACTTATCAATAAGTTGGCGACCTCGCAAGAAAATTATCCAACTTGACCCTCCCATTCTTGGAATCGTCGTCTTGATACAAAATTATTTAGTTGATCATCTAACCCCAACTGTTCTACTACTTACTATACCTCTTTCAATGTCGATATTCACATAAAATTTTCCCCGTTAATTGTTACTTAATGATCTTATTCTCCCGACGAATACCAAAAGTTTGGACCTTTACACTTTTCACCACTTTGTGCATATTTGGACTTTATACCTGATTGACATCCTCATTCTATTTACTCTTGAGTCACCCTCAACATTCGATTGATCGGAACTTTACTCCAAATTGCTCATAATAATTTATTCACCTTCTCAAGAGATATCATTTTATTAAATGGCTTTCTACTGCCATTTTCTCAAAGTTTGAACGTGCTACACTGACTACACATGATATTCACTTACACCTTTTCTTGATTTGCTAAAGTTTAAAGATGTCTACGCCCCTTATAACCCAACCATACGGTTTTTAAACATTATATACGCTTCATACAAATCCCAAACTCTTTATTGTCACTGTAAATACAACGGTGCTATACCACTTGGGCGTTCTCAATCGCTTCTGAATTAGAAATCCTAAATCCTCCTTATCCTCAATGCATCCTTCAACACGCCGTGACAAAACCAACATTATTAGTACTTATATCGTAATTTACTAACAACTCGCTCTAATGGCCGTACATCATACTTTACTCCTTATAACTTCCCGTTATAACTACGTACTCCATAACTATAGAGGTATCCAAATCATGAACGAAGGACCACACATTTCCTTACTACCAACCTTACGCTAAATTTCATGCGTGGGGTGTCTCGCAAAGCGAAATCCAAACAAGGAACCCCCCCGATACACTACTACCTAACATTGTTGGTCATCGGAATCCGTTAAGCCCTGTCCATAATATGTACCCCTAGACTCTCGTCTTTTAACAACAAAGTTTCATCTCAGTTCGCAATTATACATAAACAAAGAACTCCTTCTGAATGACACTTTTCTCTTTACAGTGATGGAAATCACATTTCATAGACAACATGCGAGATATTTGAGACCCTCAAATTCCCGTCCCCAGACACACAACTATGAGTATAAACTTCCAAATCTCTAACAGGTGATAAAACAATGCACTCTTTTTGTTACGACCTCTCTATCGTTAATTATAAAAACCAACTAACTCTTTGTTGACTAGTAAATCAATTTCATACGACTCATAATAATGAAATCCCTACGCATACTGGGATTAAATATCCAAGACCATTATACTTGGAAATCACAACACACACACACACACACACACACACACACACACACACATATATATATATATATATATATACATATATGCACGAAAGTACAATTGCGAGCCCGGCCGGGGCCTCGCCTGAACCAAACATACTACCCCGATGTAGTAATTCCAATAAACTTGCAATACCAGCACACTATCGGTATAATCATATATATAAAACAATAATTAAGATCATATCATACTCGTAAAACACAGCACTAAAACGATTAATTTCGATAAAGCATAAACTGCTATTAATATACCCATTCATCCTCCGCGGATGGCAATAAAAGTAACCCCCACACTATCAGGGAAATTGTTCTTATATATAATAAACTTTTCGATATACTCACTAAACTCGACTCTCAAGTGAAAATACAATTGTAAAAAATGTAGTAACTCACTTATGCCACAAATAACATGCATCCTCATCTGAGGATATAACTCATACTTTTATCCTAATAATCTTCCCGGCTGCTCAAATGGTTCCTGGACTTACCACACATGTTTGTCCCAAACCGGATATTTCAATAACTATTGCTCTCACCAGGCACAATACCTTGATCCTTACTCTTGTATCGAGAAAAATTTATAATGTACGGGCTTTCATTCCCACAAAGTCCCTCTACACATACTCCACTTATCTTTTGTCTCACAAATCATGTTAAGGTGGTCCATCTCTCAGACGTTGGTAGTCTCGACTCTGAAGACTATCTCCATTGTTCCCTTAGCTTGATGTACCTAAGGAACATGCTACTAATTTCTACATCTCTCACTGAAATCACCTTTTCCCGGTAGTAATTCAGCTATCCGAATCATTTTAACTGATTCTCCGTTGGGTCTTCCCATTGTGGTGCTTCACCAACACTGTTTTCCCCAGTCTTACTTTATATAAATCCTTCGATTCTTGTATCTCCCCACCCGGGGATGTTTACCTCCAAATTAACACTATGCGACAATACCATTTGCTTTAACCATCCAAGCAGAATTCTGCCAGAAGGACTAGCAATTCTTCCATGTAAATTCTCCCTTTAACATCCTCTTCTCCATACTACCTTCTCTACTCGGTGTAAGGTTCGCTACAACATTAAATTTCTCCTCACAAGTTGACCCCTGTTTGGTCGTCTTATGTGAGTTCAGAATAACATTCGCCTTCCAACCTGAATATCTGATGAAGGAACTTATGGTCAAACCATACGTGTACACCCTATCGACATCACATTCCACTTTTAAGTGGGTTGCTTATTTCTCACCATTGAATCTCCGCTCTTACGAGTCAAGGAAAAATTTCTCCAAATTTTCACTCAATTGGTCATATCCTGACATATGTCCAAGCCTTTGGATACATTGCGTTCGTTTGGCTAGCACATGCCGTCTTCGTCTTTCAAGTATTGCTACTGCTAGTTCTCTTCGATGTTACACTTAACTCTTTCTCTCTTAATCCAACCTTGTTGGGTGATTCTCAATTGACCCTGCCTTCAATTATTGTTATGCTTGGAAGTCACAAGTCGCTCCTTGTCCGTCTGGACCGTTCAGGACTTCCGTAACCTAATATGGGTGACCTCGACTACGGTCTTCTCTTAATTAATTTATTAATCTCAACTGATCCTTGCCTCATGCTATTCGTCCAACTGTCTTCACCTGACGTACTACATCATTTTGCACACGAACACACCTGATCGCAATACGATTCGCCATCATATACATCATAGCAGGAGAACGAAATTTTTACTAAAGAAATCAACAATCCTAAACATAGGGCTCTATATCAAAGAAAGTTACGCTGGAAGCATAATAGGCCGCACAGATCCTAAAGGACACTAGAACCTGGCTCTGATACCACTTGTGACACCCCGACTAATTAAATACCGGGTAGCTACTCCTTTATTAAATCAATACAAAATGCCAAGTTGGTTGTATTAATAGCATCACTGTCGAAAACATTTTAATAATTACTAACCACCTAGTATTTAAAAAGTGAGTTGCCAAATTTTAAATTAAATCTGATTAACATGCAATGAATGAATTATGGAAATGTAGCACAACCATTCACGATAAAGTCTCAATAGAGTAACCAACAAATAATAATGAGTCTGGAGGAAATACTCCTCACAACAATCCCAATATGGAAATAAATAAAACAAGACTGCATCCTGAATTAATTACAAACAAAACTGTGAATAACTAAAAATATAAAATGTCTCTAAAGGAAATGGGTGACATTCCCTACAAATGATAAAACTGAATATGGAGTCAAGACAAAAGAAGCGTCTACTAACAAAGCCCTGTAACTTCCACAACAGCTACAGCTCGTCACCTGAATGGAAATCCTATGCATGGTGTCCTTGTGGATGGGCACCTAAAAGGTTTTTACAAAAATAGATTTGAAAGCAAACGGGTTAGAGCCCGAAAGTGGAGAGTATTTTAAAAAGAGCAAGTGCTTTAATTACATTAAAACAATGAATGCAAAATACATGTTAGGACGTGGTCTCACATGAAATGCTCACCTCTCGACTAATTGCGCACTCCTAACGTATCGTACCCATACACGTGATATCCATATCTAACTAACCGACATAAGTTCTAACCTTTCTACTCGATTCATAATATAAATTCCCAACGTCATCACTTAGATAGGTAGCCTTACTTAAACTCGGATTCTCAATTATTAGCAAAACATTTCACAGCAGGTTATCCCTTTTTTTATCTTTATCAAGACGTTACTACAATTATACTCGCAATTAAACATAACAATTCCTTTTCATTTAACCGTATTATTCACATCATAAATATACAATATAAGCACCCCGAGGCTAAGCTGTGGTGCACACATACTCTGCTATCCATCTCGGTACATCACGTACATAAGGATTACAAATTCCGAATCTCTCAGGAATTGTTAGAATAAGAACCACACACAAAAATGGAGGTGAACATAATTCAACATATCCATGGTCACGTACATACCTACGCTCCATAGTCAGCTGACTTATTAACTCACAAATAAGTCATTCTCTTGAACTATGTCCTCGAGGTACCAATCTAAATCCTGGCACACAAAGATTAGATGGCCTTAAGCGAACGTAAACCTCCCTTGATAGCAAGTATGGTAGGTATGTCATACACATAACATCATATACATATACTAAGCATGCACACATCTTAGTAATTACCATAATTTATTAGTGGTATACTTCTCATTCTTATACCAACTTATAATGTTACGCAATTCACATACCCCCGGTTAATACTAACATTTAAATTGTCAATTATTCTCACATCGTAATTAGTCACTCACGTCCTAATCCATAATTTTCATTTGGTTCAAATCATTCTTCTATATTTTACTCCTCAATATATCCCGAATATCCCAACTATCTCAATTATTCATCAAGGTAATGTTATCTCTACAATTGAACAAGGATACGGGGCACTAGAAATCAAACCAGGCCAAAAAGGCCAATCAGTCAACTCGTTAGAAATCTCGTTCGAACGAGGTCGTTCGAACGAGAGTTCGTTCGAACGAAGTGGGCATCTAACGAGATTTCGTTCGAATGAAAGGCATCGAACGAACATCCCACTCGTTAGAAGGCAAACTGTCACCTCGTTAGAAGCTCGTTCGAACGACTTGGGCAGGTCTTCTAACGAGATGCCAGTTTCGAGCCCAGAATTTTCCTATCTCGTTTTTCTCTATTTTCTTCACCTCTAATCCCATATAAAAATCGTCCCAACAGTATTTTAAGGTTTCTAATCCACACTAAACATTCGTAGGTCATAACTTTACATTTATATAGGGCCAAATCTTCCTAAACATCATCTAATTGTCATAACTCCCCAATTTTTCCCAAACCTAATGAACATGAACCCTAGAAATTTAAAGTCTTCAATTTCCATACATAGATCCATTTTTGTAACATAAAAAGTAGTAATTCTTTTAGTCCAATTCCCCAATAACAATTCTACATACAAACCTATATCAAAATCTGAATTTATAACTCCAATCTGATGGGTTTTTATAAATCTTCCAATACAATGCGATTATACAATTTTCTAATCATGGAAGAAACATTCGCTTGAAATTAACGTAATTAAACCACTTGCCTTGGATTATTTTCTGAATTTGATGTTGAATTGGTGAAGGTTGCTCTCTCCTTTTCTCCCAAGGTTGAAGGTTGAAGATGGAGTTTGTGTTTCTCTTTTGGGAACTTCTCCTAACCTCTCCTAAAACTCCCGTAGCCCTCTAATTAGTTAAGTGCTGGTAATGGATTAGTGGGTTCCTAAACACCCTACTTTTAATTCCCAAAATTCGTTGGTTATAAATCCCAAAATTCCAAAATTACCAAAATACCCTTTTAAGTTGCCGGTATGGCCTAAAAATGCCCCGGGACCCAAATTAAACCCCCGACTAGTGTTTTCTGACTATTTCGACCCTTCCGGACGCGTTGGCGCACTCAAAATGACCATACGGTTGATAAAAAATAAAATTCACTTTTTAATTTAAATAATTACTTTCCTGACGCGACTGTCATGCGCGTCCCAAAAAAGTTTCCCAAATTTCCGTATTTCAATCTCGTGATAATTTCAATATTTCCAATATTCATATACTACCATATATACACGTTATAATCAAATACCAACTCACATCTCGTTACTATTTTATCCGGATTAATTCTCAATTAATTCACATTTAATTTAATTAATCCCATAAATAAATATCCATAAAAGTACGGGGTATTACAAAAATCTTAATATCCCCATGGCCTCTAGATGTTAATGTTGCTATGCTCGTGTTGAATCTATTTCTCATGCTTTTTTTTCTAGTCCTATTGCTCACCAGATGTGGAGTTCTTTTGGAAATCTTCTGGGGTTTAAGCTGAATTTCCTGTCTTGCCACTCCATGTTTGTATCTTAGTGGATTAAGAAATTTCGTGTCCATATTCAGTCCCTTTCTCATCATCTTACCATCATTATCTTCTGGGAAATCTGGAATGTAAGAAATATAAGTTTTTTTTATGGAACTTCCATGGACCATCAGAACATTATTACTAATGTTATTTCTTATTTGAGATTTTTGAATATAGGTACTGTATATAACATTATTCCTAAGAAGAAGGATGTATTTCTTATCTCTTTGTTTAGCTTGAAGACTCATTTCAAGCAACCCTCTTTCTTATCTTTTTCTTGGATCAAGCCTCCTCAAAATGTTTTCAAGCTAAATGTTAATGGTTCCTCTCAAGGCAACCCAGGGGTCAGTGGTGGTATTATTAGAGATGACAAATGAGATTTATTTCAGTTTTCTCCGAGTATGTGGGAAATCAATCGTGTTTATATGCTGAAGCTGAAGCTCTTCGAATAGGTTTTGATCTACGTTTGCAATTTAATATCAAATACCTTTTGATAGAAATAGATTCAAAATATCTATTTCATATGGTGACCAACACCTGGATCTCTCCTTAGAAGTTGAAAGATATTATTGATTATTGCTCCAGGATCATTTCTTCAAATCAATTCAAGATTCAACATGTCTTTAGAAAAAGAAACTTTGTAGTTGATTCCCTTGAAAAGGTGGCATCCTCTTCCTTATATTCTTCATTTTTTTTCTTCATTTCATCATTTTCCAATTATCACAAAGGGCTGCTTGAAGACTGATAAGTTTGTCCTTCCCTCAATTACAGTTCTTTTATAGTTTATGTCTTCTTCTACATTTGTAAAGGGAATTCTGATAAATTCCATTTTTTATAATTTGTCTAGATTTAGTCTTTGGGTTCTTAAGAGATCATCTTTCCTTATGTTCCTTCAAGTTATTTATGCCATCTAGGAGAGGATTTTTTCCTAACTAATAAATCTTAGGGGGTCTCTATCCCTCTTCCTAAAAAAAATCAAATATACAAAATTTCATAAATCTAAGCACCCATCATGTGAAATAGAAATTATGTGTTAAACATATCAACAATCAAATTAAAATATATCCAACATCTTTATCATTAGTATGTAATCTCTTACGAAACATTAGGATTGTATACAATCTTTTTCATGAACTCTTTTGTCTCATCCATTCAGTTATGCCAAGACTTAGTTAGTGACCTCTTTGAAAATTCTATCCTCGATGATGAAATGGCATCAAATTACCATATGTAAAGATCAAATACTCACCGAAGCATACAAATACTCAATAATAATTAAAAATATTCAGAAACTATAATATTAAATATTGTAAAATATCCTCTAAAAAAATTCACAAAGATGTAAATTCCAAAATGTAAAGGTATCCTAAATGATATCCATGCCTTATGTTGTGTGTGTCTTCCTACATTTTAATTTTCACAAAGATCATGGCTGAATGTTATCATATTAGTAATATAAAAAAAAACTAAACCCTGTACCTCCCACCTTCACCACAACTTAAACCCCATAACTCAAAATCAGGTAAGATAATTCAAACACGATATAATTTAAGAAGTTTTCAAAATATATTTTCCAAAGAAAAAAAGTTTCATTTCAACAAAAAGAAATAAGTCTACCAAAAGTAATAAAAGTGATAAAAAAAATAAAAGTCTTTCTTTTTTAACCATTTTCTATTTTCCAACGGTAATAAAAAAATTAATTTTGTTTTCATGTTGTATTAAGTTTGGTGTTTTTCTATGTATTAAAAGTGAAACAAAGCCTCAGAAAGTTTCTTAAACAAAAAGCCTTAGGAAGCCTCCGAATCTAATACAAACAAAAAGCCTGAGAAAGTTTACCAAAAGTAATAAAAGGGAAAATAAAATAAAAAGTCTTTCTTTTTCAAGAATTTTCAATTCAACCTATCAAATTATAACAAACAAAATTAAAAAAAAAAAGTAAAAAACTGAAGGGATCATGATAGAAAAACTAAAGGTACAAATCTTCAGTGCTCAGAACGGAGAGAGAAAATAGATCTCGGGTTAAACCTCAACTAACCGGTAGAACACATAGTTTTACTGAAATGGGGTTAATACCACTGGCATTTTTTGTTGCAGATCGGAGATAGAGAACAAATACTGGGTCAAACCTACATGCATGTTTTCTCAAGCATTTTATTACAGATTGGATCCGATTATGGAAGAGAGAAAATGGAGTTTTTAGATGTTATTTCCAGCTCAAAATAACATATACAAATGGAGTCTCTAGATGTTGGTCTAAAAATAAAGAAAAATAAAAGAGTAAAAGTATACCATGATCTGCAAAAAAAAAATAAACCCCAAAATGCGAACAAAAAAATCAACACACAAGGCATAGAGATTTGAAACCGTAAATAGAGAGGTAGAGAACCTAACCTGAGAGGGAATATATACAAGTCATAGAAAGAGGACATAGGGAGGTTTAAAACTGTAAAGTGATGTGGTTTGGAAAGTGTGGGGGTAAAAGGGATTCTCAACAAATTGCATTTTACCAGTCTCGTGACATAGGATAGTCTTGAGACATGGGACAAGCGGGACTTAAAGAGCTGATAAATATTTTAGTCTCATCCACGTGGCATACATTTTTACCATTTGATACAAATTCCCAAAATATAATCCCAACTAGACAAACCCTCCTCCTTTACACACACACACACACACACACACACACACACATATATATATATAACTACTTAGTTTACTATTATGACTTTGTTCACCCCTTCCTTATGTGGTTGTTGTGTTGGTAAACACAATTTGGTGGAAGGGCTTTGTCATTGGTGGAGACATAGTAATTCTATAATTAAGTGAATTAAAATTAATATGAAATTTGACTTGTTGTGTTTGGTTTATCAATTAGAAAATATTAATTACTTGATGTTGATATTGTGTGTAACTTGAAGGATGATACTTCATTTCATTAAGAGTTTCTGTATAATTTTATATCTCATTAGTGCATATATCTTCTCGACTAACATTTATGGTCATGGTCACCTCATTTTTGACTGGTTGATGTTTGAGGGAACACAAATTGGTGGAAAGGATTTGTCATTGGTGGACATACAGTAATTCTAGGATTAAATTAATTAAAATTAAACTAATTGGACCTTTCGTGTTTGATTGATTAATTAGAAAACATTAATTACTTGGTGTACTCATAGTAATTTTAAGATTGATTGGAGGCTTTACTCCTAGTATTTGTACATTGTCCCTCATACGAAAAACTTTTATACCTTTTCGTCTTCTCATTCACATTATAAAGCATTGGTCATGTTCACACCCCTCCTTTTATATATTTTCTCAGAAAAATGAGTCAGGGTAATAATTGCTTTCAACAAAAAATCGAGAGGTTATAACTATCCCACACAAAAAATACTTTTACTACTACGTGCCATGTAGACGGGAATCCTATTTACAAATATGGGAAAAGAAAAATTGAATAATTTAATTACCTTATAGATTATGGAGTTGATCTCTCGCAACCGTACTTGTTAGATCATATACTATTTTCCTTACTAGAATGCTAGGATTGGAAAATAGAGACTATATTTTGCATTCATAACCCCGACTATCCACTAACGTTAGTGACACTGGTAGAAAAGGAAGACAAAAATATCCATCAATTATGGATATAATTTCGTAAACAGAGCATTCACCTATATTTTGGCATTTCACAACATATGCCAACTAAATGTGAGCTTGATAAAAAATGAAGAAGAAAGAATTTCAAGTTCCTTCCAAGAATCATAGATACGTTTCCCACTTAGCCATATGAATCTTTTCACAAATTTTTAAAACATAATACCATGTGGATGGAAATCCGACACATTGGGAATATTTTAAAAGATCTTGTATATGTGTATATATATAGTATTAAATATGATCGTCATATATTGTTCGCTATTTTTTAATCAATTTATAGGAAATGTAAAACAAGAACCAAGATGATTAAACAAATAAAGACACTCCTACTCCATCTCAATTCTCTCATAATCCACCACCTCAACTATTGACACCTGTGGGTTCTCAATACCCTACTCCACCAAAGGTTCATTTTAATTCATTTACACCGTCTCTAAGTCATGAAACTTCATAAATACTTATTAATCCAAATCACCCAACTCTCATTACTGATGAATCTCAAACACAGGAGAATAAGCACATTAGGTTCACCCTTAATGGGAATCCTACTGTTAACAAAGTTGCCATCTAGATTTTTAAAACCCACTGTTTGAATATCAAAAAGATTAATTTTTTTAATCCCTCTATTTATCCTTCAAAGGGAATGTTAAGAATACATGGTTTATTGGAGGGTCAATTGGAAAAGAATACATAACAGTAGAATCAACATTATACGCTCGAGAACTTATTATGAAACAAGGGCTTAAGAGGTCTAATTTCCATGGAAAATGTGTGGTCGAGGAATTTGATGAGTTTGAGGATGAATTGACTTTTGGGAACCCTAAGAGGTGAGACTCACCAATCTGTAATTCAATAAATCAGCTCATTATGTATTAGAATGAAGTTGACGATTAAATAGAGGAAGTACCTTTATATAATTAAGTTTGTTATGTATTCTCTATATTCACATCTAAAATCTATAATTTCATGAACATGTATAGCAAGTATGAGAGATAAATATCTCGAAACCAAAGCAAAAAGGTTCAATAGATGCAATGAATGATTTTAGGACATGGGTATCAAAAGAGGTAATTGTCATATATATTGTTGAAGTTACTTATGCATGTGTTGTAAAACATACCCTAATACAAATTTATTAATAATGAAACTTTTAAAAAGAGTTGATATCTATTCAAGGCATGCACACCTAGACAAAGGTCCTAGTTTTTGTGCAGAGGATATTGAAAAATCTTGTGCCAACGATTTTGATTCCATTCCATAGACATGCGAGGAAAAACTACTAACACAAAATAATGAAATTTTAATTTTTCCATTGGCTTCTTGTGTGTCTAGCAAAAATAATAGAAATCCAAAGGATATGGCGTTGAGCTATTATGGGATTGTCCTATAAATCCTAGAACTAGATTACTTAGATTTTAAAGAAATCATCTTCTATTTTGACTAGGTGAAGGTGGGGGACACTACTAATTATTTTACATTTGACTCAACCATAAAACTTGTAATAGTAGATTTATTAAAGATGAAGAGTAAAGATCGTATGGTCATCGAGCATTTTGTTTGTCCTTTAAATACTTGAAGAATGTATTATATTCAAAGTGCATAAATAACGAATATCAGTATATTATTTTGCAAGAGCCAAAGGGTTTGGGTACTCAAGAATATGCCTTAATGACCCACACAATTTTAGTCTCCTCTTAATGACAATCCTAATTTAAAGGATCTTTTACTCAATTTAGACGAAGATTGAGTTTTGTGTAATACCGAGTAATTTTATTGATTTTTATTTAAGGGATTAATTAAATTAAATGAGAATTAATTGGGAATTAATCCGGATGTAAATACTAGCGAGATGTGAATTGGTATTTGATTATGATGTTAAAATTCAATATTTCATGAGTATTGAAAATATTAAAGTTGTCGCGAGGCTGAAATACGACAATTTGGAAAATTAAGTTGGGACGCGCGTGTCAATCGCGTCAGGAATAAATTTAATTAGATTAAAAGGTGAATTATATTTTTATCAACCGAATGGTCATTTTGAGTGTGCCAATGTGTCCGGAAGGGTCGAAATAGTTAGAAAACACTAGCCGAGGGTTTAGTTTGGGTCCCGGGGCATCTTTAGGCCAAACTGCCAACCTAGAAGGGTATTTTGATAGTTTTAAAAATTAGGGAATTAAAACCCACGAAATTGAGAGGTTATTTTTATATTTTTAAAGAGGCCACAAAGTCCATTACCAGTCAAAACATTAGAAGTGGGCTACGGGAGTTAGAGAGGAGTTACCATAGGGTTCCAAACCAAAAACACTCACCACCATCAAATTGGAAAGGATTTGTGACTGGAAAAAAAATAGAGAATCAACCTTGAATCATCGACAACACATCTGAAGAACAAATCTGAGACAAGTGATTTGATATTTTTAAGTGCATTGAATATTTCTTCCATGTGTAGTGTAGGAAAACTGTTTATGTCTTGGAAATTTTGATGAAGAACACCCAATGGAATTATTGTGAAACTTGTGGTTTTGGGTAAGAATTTGCATGTAGAATGATTATGGACGAATTCAATATATAAAATATAACTTTTAATGATCTGAAAACGGATTAATAAGGATTCTTTTTATGAAATTAAATTATGGGTTCAAGTTCATAGGGTTTGGGGCAAGAATTGGGGATTTATGACTTTGGCATGTTAATTTGTAAAATTTTGATCCCAAAAATATGTAAAGGAATTATATAGGCTGACTAAAAATAGTTTACAAACACTAAAATGCTGTTGGGATGATCTTAGGATGAATTTAGAGAAAAGAAAAATAAAGAAAAATGAATTTAAGAATTTCTAGGCGCAAACCGCCATCTCGTTAGAAGACCGACCCATGTCGTTCGAACGATCTCGTTCGAATGAGACTTCTAACGAGATGACAGTAACCCTTCTAATGAGTTGGTAGTTCATTCAAAGCCATTCGTTGGAACAACCTCGTTCGAACGAGATTTCTAACGAGTTGACAGAACGCCTTTTTAGGCCTGATTTTATTTAAAACTTCCAGAAGACTTATATAATTGAGTGTAATCCTTCCCTTGTTGATTTGTGGATATAGTTGTGAGACTGTAAGTACGTCAAGGATTGAAACTTAGAGTTTTGTAGTAAACTTGATGATGTTTATGGGTTAGGATATAAATATCTAAAACTTCGACGTGAAGAGAGTTGATAACTTTAATACATATAAATCGGGGACTTGTAAAAGTGTAACATTAGGTGACGGTATAAGAATGAGAAATATACCTCTATTAATATTATGGGATACCGAAGATGTGTGAATGCTTGGTATATGTAGTTATTTGTGTATAACATACCTACCATACTTGCTATCACGGGAGGTCGGCGTTCGACCAGGGCCATATAATCTTTGTGTGCCTACGGGGGGATTTAGATTGGTACCTCGAGGACATAGGTTAGAGAAGGAATTATTGAGAAGTTAATAAGTCTGTTGATCATAGAAGCATAGGTATGTGCATGACCCATGTGATGTGAACTACGTTCACCTCTATTTTGTGTGATTGTTGTTTATTGAAAACGATTCGTGAGAGATTCGGAATACGTGGTCCTTATGTACGTGATGTACCGGGATTGGATAGCAGAGTATGGGTGCACCGCAGCTTAGACTCGGGGTTCTAGTATTGTATATTTATGATGAGAATAATATACTGCTAATTTAAATGAATGGTCATGAATAAATGTAAGTGTGAAAATAGTAACATTTTAGTAGAGTTAAAAATGGAAATCGCTCGTGACTAGCACTACTAATATTGGGAACTAAGAAGAAAAGTAAAACTCTCTGTTTAAATTAAGGTGACGGATAATAAATCGTGAATCATGTATTAATGTTAGATATGAGAATATCAAGAATGGGTACGGGTACGATAGGAGTGCACAATTAGTTGAGAGGTGAGGAACTCATGTGAGTGCACGCACTATCATGTACTTTATATTCACTGTTTAATTATATTAAACCACTTGCTGTATTTTAAAACATTTTCACAATCGGGCTCTGACCCGTTTACTTTCAAATATAGTTTTGTAAAAACCTTTTTAGGTTCCCAGCCACAAGGGCACCAAGCATAGGAGTTCTATTCTCGCGACATGCTATAGCTGCTGTGGAAGTTACAAGACTTCGATAGTAGACGCCTCCACTTTATATCTTAACTCTACTTCAGTTTCATTCATCTGTAGGGCATGTCTCCCCTTTCCTTTCAGAGACATCTTATTTACTTAGTCTTTATTTCATATTTTTGGTTGTAATTAAATTAAGGATTCAGGCTTGTATTTGTTCATTTCAGTATTTGGATTGTTGTGAGGTGTTTTCCTCCAGATTTAGTTTATTTCATCGTTGTTTATTTGCGATTGTGATGTGGTTGTGGTATCAATAATTCATAATTGAAATGGATGTCATGTTAATTGGATTTAATTAAAATTGACAACTCACTTTTTAAATATTAGATGGCTAGTAATTATAAAAATGTTTTCGACAGTGATGCTATGAACTGAACCAATTGGCATTTTGTATTAATTTAAATAGAGGAGTATCTAGCCGGTATTTAATTAGTCGGGGTGTCACATGTGGTATCAGAGCATCAGGTTCTAGTGTCCTTAGGATCTGTACGGCTTGTTATGTTTCCGATGAGCTTTCTTTGATGTAGAGCCCTATATTTTAGGATTGTTGTATTCTTTTGTATACGTTTCGCTCTTCCGCTATTTTGAGATAATAACTGCAAAATTATAAGACTTTACTCTCATTTCAGATGCCTCCATGACGTGCACAGTGAGTTCCTAGGGATGCTCAGCCCGAGCCACAGCCTGCACCAGTTCAGGGCACTAAAAATGCTGCAGAGGTTGATGCTATTATAGCCCAAGTGGTAAATACCGCCCTCGCAGTTGTGCAGTAGGCACCACCCCAGACGCCGGCAGTAGTGCCAGTTCAGGCTCATGTATTCCCGTCTGCTTGGGAACGTGTTCGTGATGCTTTTCAGAAATCACACCCTCCGGAGTTTGCAGGTAGCTCCGATGTTGTTATGTCCAGCTAGTGGAAGAAGGACATTCAAAGACATTTGACGATGTATGAGTGCACGGAGGTACAAAAATAGATACTGACTACTTTTAAGCTAGTATGATCAGCGTTGTAGTGGTGGGAGTCCATTAACACCCCGGAGGAGAGAGATGCCCTTTCTATACAGGAGTTCTGGGTGCGGTTCGACCACAAGTATTTTCCATCAGTCATTCACACTGAAATGAGGAGGAAGTTAATGAACCTCAAGCAGGAGGGGAGGACTGTGGCTAAGTATGAGGCCAAATTCACTAATCTCTTGAACATCGTTCCTGATGAGATTCCAATCGAGGAGAAGAATATTCAGAGGTTCATGGATGGATTGACTTGGAGGATCCGTCAGCACTTGTTGGGAAATCTCTCGTTGGCCACTTATTCTGATGTGGTTAACGCAGCACTGCTTCACTGCCAGGACCACCACTTTCACATGTTAGAGAGTAAGCGAACAGGAGAGTCAAGCCATCAGGGTAGGACAGGGGGAAATGGTGACTATGGGGCACAATCTGCTCAAGGTCAGCATGGGCAGGGAGATCAGGGTTCCCAGCAGGGGGATTTTAAGAGGTTCAGATCTGGGGGTTTCAGAAATGGTCAGGGAGGTTTTTGTCAGGGCCAACCGGGTCAGCACGGCCCACAGGGACAGTACAGCCAACAGGGCCAACATAAGCAGTTTCATCAGGGCCAGAACGGCCAGGGGAGGAATGGCAATGGCCACCAGGGCCGTGGGCATCAGGGTTAGAGAGGGGGGAACTTTTAGGGGAAATGCTTCATTTGTGACAAGATTGTCCACAAGCTCTAGGAGTGTCCTCATAGGGGTCGGGCCCCACAGCAGCAGCAGTAGGATACTCAACATGAGCCACAGAGACCTATGTTTCCTGTCGCCCTCCCATCAGCACCACAGATGCCAGCTTTGCCACCCATCCTAGCAGTCCCAATCCAATAAGGACAACTTTAGTACGGGCGAGTTTATCAACTTCACCATGCAGCAGTCCCACTGGATCCACCTGCTATTGAGGGTATGCTCTCTATTTAGGGGACTATGGGGCATATTTAATTTGATACGAGGGACACACATTATTTTATTGCCACGAGATTTTCACGCACTTTGGGGTTGTTAGACACTACAGAGAGCACGGTTACTTGTGTAGATTCACCATTAAGTAGGGGTTCCATGATTTATCTTATTTGTAGAGGTGTGGGTATAGAGATAGGGAGATTTACTTTACCCGCTGATATGATAGTATTAGAGATGACTGAGTACGATGCGATTATTGGTATGGATTGGCTAGTTGCGTACCGAGCCATGATTGATTGTTTTAGTAGGAGTGTTATTTTTGCCATTCCCGGGCAGGAGATGTTTTTAGTGGCGATGCCTCACCCCGAGGGAGGATCGTCCACTCACTTGTAATATATAGAGGATGAGACCTCTAAGGAGGTGATGATACCACTTGATTTAATTCCAGCCGTTATAGAGTTCGCTGGTGTATTTTAGGATATACCTGGATTAACCCTAGTAGGGAGATAGATTTTGTTATTGATTTGACGTCGGGCACTCGGTCCATTGCTCGCGCACCGTACTGTATGGCTCCAGCGGAGATGAGAGAGCTATGGGATCAGATAGAGCAGTTGTTGGTTCAGGAGTTTATCCAAAGGAGTACTTCACCGTGGGTTTCCCCTATGTTGTTCATAAAGAAGAGGGATGGATCGTTTAGATTGTGTGTAGATTATCGGGAGTTGAATAAATTCACGATACGGAATAAGTATCCGTTGCCCCGAATCGATGACTTATTTGACCAGTTGAGAGGATCTTGCTTCTTCTCAAAGATTGATTTACGATTGGGATACCATCAGTTGCATATCAAGGAATAGGACGTCTCGAAGACTGCTTTCTTGATGAGGTATGGTTCCTATGAATTTCGAGTTATGCCTTTTGGCTTGACCAACGCTCCAGCCGTGTTTATGGACTTGATGAATAGGGTGTTCAGAGAGTTCCTATACCAGTTCTTCATCGTCTTTATTGATGACATTCTGGTTTACTCCTAGACAGAAGAGGAGCACGCCGAGCATTTGAGGCAAGTTTTACAAACGCTACGTCAGAACGAGCTATATGCAAAGTACGAGAAATGTGGATTTTGGCTGAAGGAAGTTGAGTTTTGGGGGCATATCATTTTAGACCGGGGGATATCTGTGGATCTGGGGAAGGTATCTACGGTGAGGGAGTGGGGATAGACCACGACACCGACTGGGATTCGTAGTTTCTTGGGCCTAGCAGGATACTACAGGAGGTTTATTCGGGGTTTCTCAAAGATAGCGGGTCCTTTGACACATCTGACTCGCAAGGGTGTGCCATTCATCTAGAGCGATGACTGTCAGTTGGCATTTGATGAGTTGAAGGACAAGTTGACCTCAGTGCCTGTGTTAGCATTTCCCAGACCGGGAGTTGAGTATCTAGTTTACACCGATGCGTCCTTACATGGACTTGGATGTGTGCTACAACAGGAGAGTCAGGCCATAGCTTATTCTTCCCATAAGCCTAAACCTTACGAGAGGAATTACCCCACACATGACTTGGAGTTAGCGGAAGTCATATTCGCTCTTCGTATTTGGAGACACTATATCCCGGGGGAGAAATTTCAGTTGTTCATAGACCACAAGTCTCTACAATACCTCTTCATGCTGAAGGAGCTGAATATGTGTCAATACCGGTGGCTTGAGTTTGTGAAGGATTATTAGTTCGATATCCAATATCACCCAGGGAAGGCTAACGTGGTAGCAGACGCGTTGAGCCGTAGGCCAGTAGATGAGGTGGCCGAGGTGTGGAAAGCTAAGTGGAAGGAGTTGGGACACTAGGATGCAGTGGACCGATCATTTATGTCTATGATGATTATTACACCTCAGATTGTTACGAGAGTGGTAAAGGCCCAGGAAAATGACTTGTTCTGTCAGGAGCAGATAGTTCGATTACTAGCAGAGGGAGCCGAGTCCCATACTGTTAGCTCAGATGAGGGATTACGCTTCAATGGGAGACTGGTCGTTTCGGAAGGGGAAGACTTGCGACACTAGGTAATGACAGAGTCGCACGGCTCACGGTTCGCGGTACACCCTGGTGGGGATAAAATGTACCAAGACATGAGAAGACAGTACTGGTGGAGCGGGATGAAGAGAGATATAGCCGTGTTCGTTTCTAAATGCGCCACTTGTCAGCTAGTAAAGTTGGACCATCAGAAACTGACAGGACTTCTATAGCCATTAGAGGTTCCGATGTGGATATGGGAGAGCATATCTATAGACTTCATCACGGGGTTACCTACGTCACAGAGGGGTCACGATTCCATATTGATAATTGTGGACCGATTGACCAAAGTTTCTCATTTTCTACCCGTGAGTACATACTACACTACGGGACCGTATGCCCAGATTTTCATTGCGAAGATAGTGAGACTTCACGGGGTGCCTCTAAATATCGTGTCTGACCGAGACAAGATATTTGTTTCACGATTTTGGGAGAGTTTCCAGGAGGCCATGGGCATGGAGTTGCGGTTGAGTAAGGCTTATCACCCGCAGACTAATGGGAAAATAGAGTGGACAAATCAGATGTTGGAGGACATGTTGCGTATATTCATCTTAGATTTTGGAGGTGGTTGGGAGTAGTACCTTCCACTGGTGGAGTTTGCTTATAATAACTCCTACCAGTTCACCATTGGCATGGCTCCATTTGAGGTGTTGTATGGTAGACCTTGTCGTTCCCCAGCATGTTGGTTGGAGGTGGGGGATAACGAACTCCTTGGGTCGGAAGTGATTCCAGACACTTCGACAAGTATAGAGATGATACGGAGCCGTATTCGGGTAGCTCAGGACCGGCAGAAGAGATATGCTGATGTCAAGAGGTTCTTCAGAGAATTCAAGGTGGGGGACGAGGTGTTACTCAGAGTATCTCCTATGAAGGGGATTATGCATTTTTGGAAGAAAGGGAAACTGGCACCAAGATACATGGGGAAATTTCCTATAATCGAGAGGATTGGGCCAGTTGCGTATAGACTTGGGTTACCGGAGCACTTGCATAGGATTCATGATGTGTTCCATATTTCCTCGCTAAGGAAATATCTTAGGTAAGATTTGGCCCATACTCACATTGCTTTAGAGGACATAGATCTTCAGCCTGATAGTTCCTACGAGGAGGGGTTGATTGCTATTTTGGACCAAAGCGAGCGAAAACTGAGGTCAAAGATAGTACCATTAGTACGTGTTCAGTGGCGGTATCATAATGCCGAGGAGTCCACATTGGAGCGCGAGGATGAGATGCGCGAGCGTTATCCAGAGTTATTTTTATCAGGTACTCTTTAGTTTTGAATTTCGGGACGAAATTCTATAATTAGGGGGGAAGTATGTAATACCCCGTAATTTTACTGATTTTTATTCAAGAGATTAATTAAATTAAATGAGAATTAATTGGGAATTAATCCGGATGTAAATACTAGCGAGATGTGAATTGGTATTTGATTATGATGTTAAAATTGAATATTTCATGAGTATTAAAAATATTAAAGTTGTCGCGAGGCTGGAATACGACAATTTGGAAAATTAAGTTGGAACGCGTGTGTGAGTCGCGTCAGGAATAAATTTAATTAGATTAAAAGGTGAATTATATTTTTATCAACCCAATGGACATTTTGAGTGCATCAACGTGTTCGTAAGGGTCGAAATAGTCCGAAAACACTAGACGAGGGTTTAGTTTGGGTCCCGAGGCATCTTTAGGCCAAACCGACAACCTAGAAGGGTATTTTGGTAATTTTCAAAATTAAGGAATTAAAACCCACGAAATTGAGAGGTTAATTTTATATTTTTAAAAAGGCCACTAAGGCCATTACCGGTGAGTTAGAGAGGACTTACCATAGGGTTCCAAACCAAAAACACTCACCACCATCAAATTGGAAAGGATTTGTGACTGGAAAAAAGGAGAGAATCAACCTTGAATCATTGACAACACATCTGAAGAACAAATCTGAGGCAAGTGATTTGATATTTTTAAGTGTATTGAATATTTCTTCCATGTGTAGTGTAGGAAAACTGTTTATGTCTTAGAAATTTTGATGAAGAACACCCAATGGAATTATTGTGAAACTTGTGGTTTTGGGTAGGAATTTGCATGTAGAAATGATTATGGACGAATTCAATATACAAAATAAAACTTTTAATGATCTGAAAACGGATTAATAAGGAGTCTTTTTACGAAATTAAATTATGGGTTCAAGTTCATAGGGTTTGGGGCAAGAATTGGGGATTTATGACTTTGGCATGTTAATTTGTAGAATTTGACCCCAAAAGTATGTAAAGGAATGATCTAGGCTGACTAAAAATAGTTTACAAACATTAAAATGCTATTGGGATGATCTTAGGATGAATTTAAAGAAAAGAAAAATGAATTTAAGAATTTATGGGCGCAAACTGCCATCTCATTAGAAGACCTGCCCAGGTCGTTCGAACGAGCCTTCTAACGAGATGACAGTACCCCTTCTAACGAGTTGATAGTTCATTCGAAGCCATTCATTCGAACGACCTCGTTCGAACGAGATTTCTAACGAGTTGACAGAATGACTTTTTAGGCCTGATTTTATTTAAAACTTCCAGAAGACTTATATAATTGAGTGTAATCCTTCCCTTGTTGATTTGTGGATATAGTTGTGAGACTGGAAGTACGTCAAGGATTAAAACTTAGAGTTTTGTATTAAACTTGATGATGTTTATGTGTTAGAATATAAATATCTAAAACTTTGACGTGAGGAGAGTTGATAACTTTAATACATATAAATCGGGGACTTGTAAAAGTGTAACATTAAGTGACGGTATAAGAATGAGAAATATACCTCTATTAATATTATGGGATACCGAAGATATGTGAACTCTTGGTATATGTATTTATTTATGTACAACATACCTACCATACATGCTATCACGGGAGGTCGGCGTTCGATCAGGGCCATCTAATCTTTGTGGGCCTACCGGGGGATTTAGATTGGTACCTTGAGGACATAGGTTAGAGAAGGAATTATTGAGAAGTTAATAAGTCTGCTGATCTTGGGAGCGTAGGTATGTGCGTGACCCATGTGATGTGAACTATGTTCGCCTCCATTTTGTGTGATTGTTGTTTATTGAAAACGATTCCTGAGAGATTCAGAATACGTGGTCCTTATGTACGTGATGTACTGGGATTGGATAGCATAGTATGGGTGCACCGCAGCTTAGACTCGGGGTGCTAGTATTGTATACTTATGATGAGAATAATATACTACTAATTGAAATGAATGGTCATGAATAAATGTAAGTGTGAAAAATAGTAACATTTTAGTAGAGTTAAAAATGGAAATCGCTCGTGACTAGCACTACTAATATTGGGAACTAAGAAGAAAAGTAAAACTCTTTGTTTAAATTAAGGTGCTGGATAATAAATTGTGAATCGTGTAGTAATATTAGATTTTGTATTGGACTACTTAGATATGAGAATATCTAGAACGGGTACGATAGGAGTGCACAATTAGTTGAGAGGTGAGGAACTCATGTGAGTGCACGCACTATCATGTACTTTATATTCACTGTTTAGTTATATTATACCACTTGTTGTATTTAAACTATTTTCACAATCGGGCTCTGACCCGTTTGCTTTCAAATTTATTTTTGTAAAAACCTTTTTGGGTGCCCAGCCATAAGGACACCAAGCATGGGAGTTCTATTCCCACGATGTAATGTAGCTGCTGTGGAAGTTACAAGACTTCGATAGTAGACGCCTCCACTTTATGTCTTGACTCTACTTCAGATTCATTCGTCTGTAGGGCATGTCGCCCCTTTCCTTTCAGAGACATCTTATTTACTCAGTCTTTATTTCATATTTTTGGTTGTAATTAAATTAAGGATTCAGGCTTGTATTTGTTCATTTCAGTATTTGGATTGTTGTGAGGTGTTTTCCTCCAGATTTAGTTTATTTCATCTTTATTTATTTGCGACTGTGATGTGGTTTTGGTATCAGTAATTCATAATTTAAATGGATGTCATGTTAATCGGATTTGATTAAAATTGACAACTCACTTTTTAAATATTAGATGGCTAGTAATTATAAAAATGTTTTCGACATTGATGCTATGAACTGAACCAACTTGGCATTTTGTATTAATTTGAATAAAGAAGTAGCTACCCGGTATTTAATTAGTCGGGGTGTCACATTTTGATACATTATTTTATTATTATTTACATAACCCTAGTATGACAAAACTATTTATATTTTATGTATATGAATAAAAATGGTACCAAAATATGTATGTATGACATGACCTGTTAGAACAACCCGTTTATGAGTGGAATAACCCGTTTACGAATTGTCTTCCATTACTTTTTGGTGAGATAACAGTTTTGGATTGGTAATCTTACAATCGTCATGATGACGTAGCAAAAAAAATAAAAATTAATATCCTATTGGTAATTTGATTAATGTGTTCAATAATCCAAATAATGAAGCCAAAATCTTGCTAACATCAAACAAAGTGTTGGTAAGAGGTGATTAATCTTATTGGGGCATCATGAGTGATTCTAATCAATATTGTGTGGAACATGTTGGTTGAAACTTTGGCTATTATCCGGGCTTATATGCTTGGCCAAATTGTAGCTATACACAACTTTCTTTTATCCAGACCTGTAACCCAAAATAATTACTTAAATTTTACCGACGAGTTCCAAAAATTGGGAATGTGATTATTTTCTTTAGAAAATTTGGTATTCAACGAGGGCGCTCACTAATCTAGTTACACTTTTTTGTGAGTACCTTGAAGTTTTTTTCCATATATAAATAGTTGATCTCATTCGTAATTACAATCTTAACAAGTTTATGTCACAGTTTTATTATGAATCTATGAACCCTGAATGAGTTAGAATGGCTATATCATGCAAAAAGAGATCAAGGGTGATTACACAAAACTAAAACAAAGTTCGTGACAACCTTTATTGAATACCATTTTTCTTGAAAAAACAATCACATTCCCAGTTTGTGGGACCCGACAGTTGGAACACATGCTATTAGTGGGGATTATAGGCTTGGCTAAAAGAAGGTTGTGAATAGATACAATTCGAACATGCCTTTAAGTCTGGCTAATAGCCAGTGTTTCACTCGACGGATTCCAAACAATATCGATTAGAACCATTCTTAATGCCCAATAAGATTAATACCCTATGAATAGCACTTTGTTGATGTTAACAAGATTTTGACTTCACTATTTGGATCATGGAACACCTTAATCAAATTACTAATACGAAATTAACTTCTAATTTTATGTCGTGTCAGAACTACGTGAACTTTGATGCAACTTTTGGCTACATAGGCATGCCGAAGTCATTTTGGAATTCAAGTCTTTTATTACCAATTTCTTTTAGTGTATCGTCTTACATTTTTATTTCATTCATTTAGTTAAAGTCTTCTACGCATATAGTTAGTTCTCTTGCATTTATTACTTTGTCGCTCATATTTTAGCCATTTTTAATTATTTCTTTACTCTGTTCTTAGTCGTCCTGCTCATGCGTACTCACTCTTTCCATGATGTGGATATGATGATTCTAATCCTCACACATATTCACACACTTTTTCACTCACATCAATTCACTATGCTTAATAAACTTGTTAAGATAGTGGTTCGGGTTTTGTAGTTATGATACACCTGACACGATAACACATTAAGACTATTACTTTTTGCTTATAAATTATCTTCAGTGCATTTTGTAACAGTTGTAACTTTGGATAAGGAACATTTGGTTGTTTAGATTATAATATATTAACATTTTCTATATTTTTTAACATTTTCATCTCTAGTCGGGTGAATGCGGATGTCGATTACAACGAGATTGCATATTCTTCGTGGAATGAACACTTTAAAGATTTTAATATTATTAGTTTTGGATTTATGTTGTTAATTTGATGGATTAATAATTTTAATATTATTTTTTACGTACGTATCAGTTAGTTCTGTAATGGAATTTATAGGTTGTAAAATCCTACTGTTATAAAGTCAACACAGTCGAAGCCAAGCAATGCCAATAATCACAATCAGATAAGAGCAAGTTATATACGTGGTTTGGCAATGTGCCTACGGCCACAGGGTGTTTATCTCTCTTTATTAATCGATTATCAATAAAAAAGATTACATGTGCCTTTTTCCAAGGGCGTGGGTTACATTTATATAGAATATAAAGATACCGAATCCTGTGGGACTCCACAACCTTATATAGTTATTGTGAGTTTATTGATTGTATCTAATTCAAATACTTACACCAATGGAACTCAATCTATCCTCATCTATCTGAGTTGGGAACAGTATTAAAACATGAAGATAAGTGTCCATTCCTCAGACCTAGTCATATAATTCCTCCACAATTTCCCCTAAAAGATTTGCAGCTTGATTAGGGTATAGAGGTTCGCTCACTTTCTAAATGTAGTCATTGACAATGATCAGCTGTGAAACCATGTCATCCATTGGAGCTATGGTTGTAAGGTTCTAACAATTATCATTTTCAGCTATAAACTTTTAATTTTTTCTTCCCGACTTGAAGTGTACGCTTATAATTTTCCCCAATTTTCAGGGGCACACTAATAACTAAAGAGACCAAGAGGCGATAATATGTGGTTGCCATCATTTTGGGATGTGCTAGTAATGATGAACCCATTCTTGTTAGTTGAACCCTCCGCTTAATGATTTTTCGTTGTCAATTTGGAGCATCATTTCACTTTCATTACATTTTAAAAACATCTTCAGACCATCATTTGCCTCTCCCATTCATTGTAAGTTCATTCCTTATCCTTTTTTCATACTCTATAATTTTTCTCTTAAAGTATCATTTTCATCATTTCTTAGTTGCAAAGATGATTTATCCAATGAATGATGATATGGTTGAGGTGTTCTAGAGGCAAATTACTATTCTATATTGGGTATTTATAGAATTAAGAGCACATCAGATTACTATAATATTGAGGGAGATACCTATATATTCTTCGCATTTGTAGATGAGGAGGTTTTTACCTTTCCCCGAAAACAACTCTTTTTAGCATTGTTCCAACCCAACTTTCTCTAAACATCTAAAGAGTAGTTAGCAGAGTCTATGGGATCAATTAGTTGTATGGTACTAGGTTAATTATTCTAGATATTTGTTATTGTTATATGTGGGTTAGGTAGAATGAAAATATCTATTAATTGAAAGTGAGGAGGGTCAAGAGAGTCTTTTTCATGAACTTACCAGATTTCAACAAGGATTAATGGTCGCACAGATTCATAGTGAAATAATGGGAGCACTTTCCTTGTCTAAAGGGTGGTGAACCTTATTTGGTCCATAGGTACCTGAACCGGTGGATATGAGATAGGTCTAGCTTTAGTTCTTGTGTACTTTTCATTCAGCTACAACTTATTTAATTTTTCCCTATGTTAGTTATTTTTTTTATTTGTGTAGAGATCCAAGTGAAGAACGTGTCTGATGCAACAAACGTCAACTTTTTTTAGTTGAAAAAAACTTTGAAGCTTAAGTAACCTCTGATTGCTGGTGCTAAACATCCAAGGTCAACTTCAGTGTTATTGAATTATACATCCACCATAACACATTTAGTTTCCCTACTAGTCTAAAAAGAATTTGAAATCGTTAAATCATATAACGAGGAAGAATATTCTTGTGTGGGAACTTGAGGATTGTTTGAGTTTGTGGACATCACCACTATCCTTACTGTTACCCTTTCTTCTTCTAAGGAAGATATGTCGCTAAAGAAGAGGATCCCCAATCTGATCGAGGGAGAATTTCCCCCTAGTTCTCTAAGTGCACATATTTCCAAGATGAAGTGGTTAGGGGTCCATCTAACCCATTTACCCTCGACGACTCTTCTGATAAATCGCAGGCCCGTCCATATGAAGAATATTTAGAGTGGCTCAAGTCTTACAATAATTATTCCCACCAAGAAGATGGTGGATGCCACCATTAAGGGGAGGTATTTTTTTAATTAACCCCCATTTTGATAATCTCTTCGATACAACCCCCAACATGAGGGTGTTATCTCAAAATATTGAATAAAAATAAGGGGACTAAGTCAAAAGATTTATTTGACTTTAACACTTATTTATAATGTCAAATTAGAATTACCCCCCTATGTTAGGGTCAAAGTCTAAGGATTATGAGGACGAGGGGTTAAGTCAAATTATGAATTAAAAATTAGTGGTTAAGTTAAAATAACACTTAGGGTAAGGTACCTACCGAAGGGCTTGTGGAAAAAAATGCTAACCTAGTACCTATGTTGCTGAGGGGCATGTCTTCCTGTCGACCAAGTAGTGGTCGGGAGCTTGTCCACCGATAATTTCATTTCTCACGCCTCCTTGACACTTTCAAGGGTAATTCTTGGTAATACTTGTTCCTCATGACTTTTAAAGTCTTCTATACTAACTATTTTGTATCTCTTAACTTGAAGTTTTTGGTTGTTTTTATCGACATGATGGAGAAGAGGTCCGACTAGGCCAATGCCAATTGCCACTATAGTCCATGACCTTGATTAGGATCTAAAGGGTGCATATCAAAATACCAAGGGCTTTAATGCTGATATTAGGGACAAATACTTGGAACTCAACACCTTAATATTTAAGGTCGAGCAAATAGAGAAGGTCGCTGAAGAGTCTACTCAACCACTGTGTGCTACACTAGAGGCCAACGATAATGCCTACGACAGAGGCTGATATGAATCCTTTGGACTTACAAAGAAATAATTAGACTAAATCCTTAAGTCTTTCTTTAAGAATGTATTGGATGAAGACTTGGCCAAGGCTTGCATTCCTTTTGAGTCTGTAAGCATAATTTTGGTTCTCCTCAACCTCTGGGATGATGGTGAGGTAGATGGTTTCGAGATGGAAAAATAGGGTGTTTGGCAGAAGAAGAAGGTCATGGAGCAAGATAAGATTGTGGCCAATCAAGAGAAGGTGATAATAGAGAAGGAGGCTCAACTAATTAGAATAGTCTAGGATTTTCCTGTATATTGTATTTCTTGTCGTTTTGAGGTTCTCTTGTAACAGATTTCTCAATTTTCCATTTAATGAAATAATTTATTCAACTACATTTGTTGTGTGTTATGTAGGTGGAGAAAAATAAAAAGAATGCTATTAAGATCTTTATTTGTAAATAATTTTGGGCTATCAACCATTTTATAGCAACGTCCCTAGTGGCATTTTACATATTCTACTTTGCTGTGATTAGGTTGACATGTTACTTAATGCAAAAAATTTATTGTTCTCTTTTCTTATATAAAGATAAAATAATTTTTAGGTGCGCAGTTTGCTTTCAATTTTAACTATTCTTATATTATTTCTATGGTTTGATTTGTAGGTAATTGATTATTTTCATATTTGATGAGATTTATGGTAGTGGTTTTTGCCTTAGTTTTGATATTGCTCTTTTATTAATATAACACTAACTGATAACAAATAGCAAGATGGATATGAGATAAAGAGAATTGAGTATAAAAATACACCAGAAGTACATTATTAATTCCTATGTAATAATAGGTATGGTTAGATGCACTCCAAATGAGTATTATAGAACTCCATATGTGGAGTGCACTTAACCATACACTTTACTAACTAATATGTCATTGGCACATACATGTACTATAATGTGTGTGGGTGTGTATAATATCATGAAAATATATTATATTTCAACACTATTTCTGAAAATAACTTTTAGTCACATAGTGACTTTAACCCATATACTATGTCAACAAAAATGACGATATGACATTGCTACATAAGCATTTTTTGTCAACATCCTCAATAAATGCTAATATGCAACCCAAGAATGTTAATATTCAACCCAAGTATTCATAGCTATTATAACAACTCTGCTCAAATTCATTATTATTATTTGATTAAAATAATATTTTATTTATCTAACTCAAATATATATTACAAAATTAGTATTTTAATATGATTTTCTATATACTCATTTTAATTTTCATTTTACCTATTGAAGACAAGTAATTTCACTATTACATAATCTCTTTGTATATTTTATACCATAAAATATAATGTGATTAAATAAGTTCGATAAATATAATTTCACTATATTATGCTACTTGTACACATTTTATTATTTCATAATAAATATAATACACATAATATTTCAACCAAATTTCTCGTGTTATTTATTTCATAATATTTTAGTTGTTCACTTCAATTGGCATTATTATCCCAAAAGCAAGATTTACTGTATCTCTTATTAATATAAATTGATTTCTTAACAAACAACAAAAGGCAAAATATGAAATTCTAAAACAAAGGTCTATTGATATAAATTTTTTTCTCACTACACCATACTGACAATTTAGCAACTAACTGATTATTTAATTTGTAATTATTTAAAATACTTACATAATTTACAACGGTTTTAAACACTTATAAAATTTGTAAGTGTTCAAAACCGTTGTAAAATTTATGATAGTTACTTAATTTGAAGGTGGGATAACCTAAAAGGGTTGCATACTAAAAAAAATTAGTCCAGAACTAAATTTCACCTCCAAAACTTCCCTCCTTCCTTTTAGTCCGAAATCCCATCTCCAAACCTTCGTGCGATCTTCTCCAAAACTTCAAAGTGCGATCTTCTTCAAACCTTCGAAGGTCCGTATGTCTGCCAAAAAAAAATTCTTCTCCAAACCTTCTATCTCCTTTCTTGATTTCTCCATTTCAACTTGATTTCTCCATTTCAACTTCTCCAAACCTTCTCAGAACTATCTTTTTCGTTGTCGAGAGTTTTGATTAGATCTTCAAGAAGTTTTGATTCTTTGTAAGTGAGGCTGTTTGGGAAAATTTTGTCAGTGAGGCTGTTTGGTCAAACTATTGAGTTTTATGAGAGTATTAGGTTTTGATCCTTTGCCCTGTTTATTCTGAATATATTTTCATGATCAATATTGTTAAATATTGAATGTATTTTCATAAATACATTCAATATTTATTTTGTTAAATATTTTTCTTTGAAGGTGATAAAAAAATTTCATAAATACATTCAATATTGTTGAATATTGAATGTATTTATTTTGTTAAGTATTTCAAACGTTTTAACAAATCAACAGTCATAGCCTTCGCTTAGGGTTAAAAATGCGATCAATATTATTTTGTTAAATATTTTCATGCGATCATCTTTCAATGGTTTAGGGTTAAAGGTACTATTTAGGGTTTTATTTGGCGCGTATGTCTTATTCTGTTCAATATTTGATGCATATGTTTTATTTGGTGCGTATTATTCTGTTAAAGATATGATTTAGGGTTTTATTTCGTGCCTATGTCTTATTCTGTTAAATATTTGGTGCGTATTATTCTATTTGGTGCGTATGTCTAATTTGATAACTGTCTGTTCAATATTTGGTGCGTATTATTCATACACGATTAATAGTATAGAATAATGGTGCATATGTCTAATTTGTGATTTTCACCCCAAGTGGGAATTAGCAGTTAAATTAATGATTTGGGTCAACCAAATCTGGGTTTTGAATACTTGTAAAGAGATTTGGGTCTGTCAACCACATTTCAAAAAAATTATTAAAAAAATAGGAGAGTCAAAGTTATTGACAAGGTAAACCTTCAATATGTACAGGGTGATAGAAACTCCTTGTAAGTACTCATCGAAACGAAAATTTGGTTTTCTTTTCTTTTATCTAACCAGGAAATAATGTTGAAATGGGGTTTGACGTGTTTGGGTTTAAGGTTGGGTGTGTTTATGTTATCTTTCGAATATAGAGAAGATTATTTCTGGTTTCAACCATAAAAATATTTAATATATACTTCATTTGGTTATAAATTCTATTATATGAGATTTTAGGATCATGTTAGATATGTTGATAAACAAAATTGTACCAAAATAGGGGTTGTCGGATTGGGTGACTATTAAGCTATAAACTAGTTCATGTTGCTTGAAAAATCCACTTGTAATTACCTTTTTACTTCATTAAACATTAACCAAAGATTGTGAATAATAGACTATTTCTTTACATGTTGCCTGACCCTTAGATATTAAATTGTATATATTAATTTTTTACTAACATATCTCAACATACAGAATGTCATTGGAAGTTAGTAAAGAATGGATGAAGGAACGTGAAAGAGGAAGTGCAAAATACATTAATGGGGTTACTACGTTCATTGATTTTGTGAAGAATAACTATGGTGGTGAAACCTAATTTTCATGTCCATGCATAAAATGTGAAAATGGAAATTTGTTGGAGGTTGAAGATGTCCATTGTCATTTGGTTCATTATGGTATCCAAGTCTTACTGGTTTTAGCATTTTCATGGTGAAAAGGAAGTCGTTAAAAAAATAAAAAGGACCCACTAAAAGTGTTAAATGCAATGACCTTGTCCTCGACAAGCCAAGAATGGAAGAGCTTATTTACGATGCATTCGAAATGATTAATAGTGAAGTAGATCATTTATCAAGTGAGCATGTTAGAATGGGGGGAGGTGACAATCATGATGAGACTAATGAGGGGTTCAAATACAAAAAGTTACGGGGTAAGGCCAGTGAACCGTTGTACCCGTCAAGTCCTGAGAAACATGTGACACTAAATTTTCTTGTCAAAATGAATAATGTTAAGACAAGATATGGTTTGTCAGATAATAGTGTTACAGAATTTTTGGGAGTGTTTAAAAGAATTTTTGCCGAAAGGAAATACAGTACCATCCAAGTATCCAACCATGAAGAAGATAATCAAAGAAGTTGGTCTATATTATAATATAATTCATGCATGCAAAAATGATTGTATTTTATATAGAAAAGAACATGCAATGAAGGTAAAATGTCTAGTATGTAATTGTGGTGACAATTATTGTGCAACACAAATAAATATGAAAGAGGTAATGACCAAGAAAGAACAAATAAAATGCCAATCACACAATAACGGGTGTACGTGGTTCAGTAAAGATGTGCTTACGTCCACGGTGGTGCAGTCAGTATTATTTCTCTATATTCTGAAGAATAGGTACAGAGAATACAACTTGTCCTTTGCCCCGGACCTAGGGTTTAATTTATATATGTGTAGGCTAGTTAGTGGAGATGGTGGGTTCCTTCATATTAGCCATATTCCCTATCCCTTCCCTTCATGGGACTATGCTCCCCTATAACTTATCTTCATGGGATCGTGGGGAGAGACCGGATCAATATGAAAGATAGTGGGCCTGGACTTTGGGCCACCAGAACTGGGCTACTAGTCCAGGCCCATGGTTCTCAATTCTGGATACCTACAGTAACCTACCCAGGTATAGGTTGGGAATAAATGGGGAGGGTAAATTACCTCTGAAGACAGTTAGACATTTTCCCCTGATTCCAAGGTTGGAGATAATATTCACCATACTATGGATTGCAAATGATATGAGTTGTCACGCTAGGGCGCAGTGTAGCACAAATATCATGCGTCATCCTCTTGATTCGTCTATACAAAAATCTGCTGATGTGATGTGGCCAGACTTTGCTGCTGAAAAACGTAATGTCCGTCTTAGTATAGCCACTAATGGTTTTAATCCATACGGGAATCTCAACTCTAGTTATAATTATTGGCCTATCATTATTACTCCTCTTAATATGGGACCCCTTCATGCATGAAAAGAGAGTTTTCAATGATGTCAATTTTAATATACGGCCCGAATGCTCCGAGCGAAGATATTGACATTTACCTGGCCCCTTTGCTAGATGAGTTAAAGGAATTATGGTTTCAAGGTGTAATGGCATACGACTCATATACAAAAACTAATTTTTCTTTGAGAGCGATGTTGTTGTGGGATGTCCATGATTTTCCTGCATATGGAACTTTATCGGGTTGCAGGGTTCATGGTTATAAGGGGTGCCTAGTTTGTGTGGAAGAAGTTGAATCTAAACGACTTACGTGTAGTAAGAAAATTTGTTATCGTGGTCATAGAATATTCCTTCCTCGTGATCATAAGTTCAGGGAGGACAAACGTAATTCAATAACAAGGTTGAACATCGTAAAGCTCCATGAAGGTTATCTGGTTCGGAGGTTGAGAAGAAGGTGAAATGCATCAAAATGAGAATTGGTAAACAAATTTTCGAAATAAAAAGAAAATGTAAAGGAGATAAAAATGTGGTTAGTGATGTTACCACTCTATGGTATCGAAGGTTTATTTTATTTTATTTTCCCTATTAGAAAGAGCATAGTGTTCGTCATAATCTAAATGTTATGCGCACTGAGAAAAATGTCACTGATCATCTTTTGTCCACCATTAGAGAAGTTAAAGACAAAATGCAAGATAATGAAAATGCCTGTAAAGATATGAAGACCATGGGGATTAAGAAGAAGATGTGGATGGAAATAGACGAAAGTTCAGGAAAAACTGTGAAACCAAAGGTTGCATTCACTCTAAATAAAAAAGAAAAAGAAAGGTTTTTTCGTACTTTAAAGGAGCTAAAAGCTCCAAGAGGTTTTTCCTCTAACTTGAGTAATTGTGTGAGTTTACAACCACTTGGATTGAAGGGGCTTAAATCACGACTATCATGTAATTATGCAATATTTGTTGTCGTTACCGCTTAAAAATGCTTATCCAAAACATAAGGACTTGCGAATAGAAATTCAATGATTAAGCTTCTTCTTCAATGTGTTATGTTCTAAAGTGATTAAGAGGGATGTTTTGGAGTCGGCAAGGAACGCATTATTTGAGGCTATGTGTGTTTTGGAGAAATATTTTCCGCCTGGATTTTTTGTTATTACTGTCCACCTCGTTATACACTTAGCAGAGGAATTATTGATTTGTGGGCCGGTAAGATATGGGTGGATGTATCCTTATGAGAGGTAATTAAATAGTAAATGATTTTCTTAACCTTTTTATTTCGAAAAACATTTTTTTGTAATCGATATATTTTTTATGCGTAGGTTGATGAAAGATTACAAGAAGTATGCTAATAATAAGAGGTATGTTGAAGGGAGCATTGCAGAGAAATATATCGTAAAAGAATCGACCTTATATTGCATGGAGTACATGCCAAACCCTAGTGAAGGAAATCATAAATATAAGCGTGAAGATTATCTTGATGAAGATGAAGATGATGAATGCGCAGGCGAGGGTTCTTTAGTACAAGGGAAGAATGTGAAGATAACTCCATTAAAATTTTCACAAGCACGTAAGTGGGTGTTACACCAATCAGATGAAGTGGAGGAATGGCATAAGTAAGTATATCAATATGAGATGAGATTTTTTAATTGAACAATACCGCTTATGTAGATTGGTGCATGAAGTAGGATGCCTAAGTGTGGGTATTGAATTGGTGTAGGAAATATGATCTTTATTGGGAATCCACATTTGGGTGTAACCGAAGAGCGACTACATTAAAGGAGAAGACCGAGGGCTTTATCCCACGGTTAATTAAGGAGATTCGCTTTTAATTCGACTACATTGTAAAATTGTACATTTATTCACGTGTGTGTGTGTGTGTGTGTGTCTATATATATATATATATATATATATATATATATATATATATATATATATATATATATATATATATATATATCATCATCTAATGAAATCTTTTTTGGAGTTATTAAAAGTGGGATTGACTGATACCGCACTTTGGCAACTAGCAAATGGGCCATTATATGATGTATAATCATATAAGAGGTATCAGGTGAATGTGTTTGAATTTTACATACGTGAGTATGATGAGTCACGAGTAACCCAAAATAGTGGCGTGTCAATGAGGGCCATCACGAAGTTCAGGTCAAGCGAAAAAGATATGAATTATAAGGAAGCGGAGAAAACATACTTTGGCATTGCTTTTGGAATATTTGAGTTGGATTATACATCTTTCAAAATAGTTGTGTTTTACTGTGACTCGGTGAGAGTTGAGGAGAAGGTAAATGGTTTCAAAGTTGATACTGAATTGAACTTAATGATGGTAAACTTATGTAAGTTGAAGATTAAGGATATAATTGAAGACGAGCCATTCATTCTTCCATGTGAAGCATCTCAAGTGTTTTACTCAAAGGATTTTGAAGACAATGGTTGGTCTATCGTTTTGCATGCACCACAAAGATTAACAATAAGTGTTGACAAACTTGAGGTTACTATAGTGTATCAGTCTATTCTTAAGGATAATCCCAATTTGAAGAATCTGCTCCAGGACTTCTAGTTGAAGCTAAAGGTGATTTTTATCATTTTTGCTTAATTTTATTTACTTTATGCTTCACTTACTATGTAAGAATTTTAGACATCGCTTCAAGATTTTGTTTATTGTGATCTATTATATTTATGTACTACTTTAATGCTTCACTTATATTGTAACATGCGACGAATGGACCAATTCTTAGTAAATTTAGACAGATTATGCATTTGTAAAATATTTATATTTTTAGTAATTTTGGACATAATATGTGAATAATTCATTTAGACATATTATTAATGCAGAATATTTATGCATGTTATATCTAACACTATTTAAATTTCAGTAATGTCAAATGAAGATAATGTCTCCAACCCACACGATGGTCCAAATGGATCATCTATAGACACCATAATTGCAGTTGAGATCAATTAACATAATCAGGTAATAGGTAGTGCGAAAGGTCAATTTATGTCTTGACTTGGTAAATTGGTCTAGGCACAGGTCCCAATATCATATACTGATTGGCGTAAGGCTACAGAAACATACAAGGACGATGTTTGGAACGAGATGAAATTCAGACTTCTTATGTATACTTAATTTGCTTTTGTATAACTTTACACATTTCTTATAATTTAAAAATATCAATTGTCTTGTTAGAGAACATATGGACTCCCAGATAGTTACAAGATTAGTGGCTACAAAAGTATCTGCATCCTACTTAAAACATATAAATCCACGTTACGGAAGAGCTATTATAATAAGTATTCAATGAATGCCCGAAATATTAGCCAATGTACCTCCTGGTGTTAAGCCAAAATAGTGGAAAGAGTTCCTGGAGCATGAGAATACGGAAGAGGCTAAAAAAATGAGGAAAGCGGGGAAATATAATATGGCAAAGATTGGGGCCACTCACACAAGTGGGCGTGATGGGCACGCCCAAGTCGAGTACAATATGGTACGTACGTCTATGTTTTACTACTTTGTTTGATTACTATTACCTTGACGATAATATATGTTATGTTTTTTATTTGTAGACAAAGAAATTGCATAAAAACCCATTATGTGTTGATGTGTTGACACACATGTAAAGATGGGTCAGTAAAAGAGAGCATTTCTCCAATCATGGTGATTTTCTATAAATAGTGAATGATGATTATTATATGAAAACATTATACATTCAAATGATTAGTCTTGACAATTCTATATGTTTGGCATTTTACAGGACAAGGTGCTCACGAAGATAAATGAACTAGAAGAAAGTTGTAGTGATAACACCAACGAGCCACAATAATTGAGAAATTATGCCTTGTCTGAAGTATTTGGTATTGAAAAGAGAGGGAGAACTCGTGGTGTGGGTTCCATAGTTTCGCTATCATCCATCGTGGCTTTAGATCAATCTTTATATTTGCTTGCAGCTGAAAAGGCCAATGCGAGCCAAATGAAAGGTAGTCTCAATACATTGGAATCCGAGATCAAAGGTATGAATAATAAACTAAGCAATATAGAGACAATGATAGGTATGGTGTTGGGAAGTCCCATTCCTACTCGAATGTTGGAGAAAGTGCAAGTAATGGGACAGTTGCATCATTTAATGTAGAATCATGCTCACTAGAAGATGGTGTCTCATGTGATGTGCTCGGGTTGAATGGTAAGGTTATTGGCAAGGTAATGATATACGCTAACCCTCGATATGTAGTGCACAATCACAGAGTGAATTACGAGAAAGAGGTGGTATTGTTAGTGGACAAAGTTCTTGAAGAAAATTCTTCTCTTTATTTGGGAACAGAAGGTGGGGCTGAGCTTCTCGGAGATGTTGGTAGCAAAAGTTGGGTGGTGTGGCTGAAGAGTTTAGTCACACATATTGTTGGATCCCAATGACTTCTTGGTTTTAATTTTTGTTAGTGGTTTATTAAAGTCATGCTTGTGTCGATTATGCTATGGAATTTATTATGCTAGTATTTGCTATGGACTTTATTATGCTAGGCTTTGTTATGCTATGGACTTTATTATGCTAGTATTTACTATGGACTTTATTATATTAATTATGTTTTGCGTATTTGAATTACTTGAGTTGCTTTTTGCTATACGGTATAACCTTTTTTAACTCAGCCAATGCAAATATTTCCTTCAAATTTCAAATTTTTTAAAAGATCAAATTCGGGATTAACCAACCTAACCTAAAGTCTACCTAATTCCCCGGCAACGGCGCCATTTTGATCGAGTCGGAAATCGAGCGTTCGTGTAAATACGCTAGTCGTTGTTGTCGGCTTCCAACCACAATACAAAAAAACCTAAACTTTAACTACACTCTTGCGGAGTATAGTGGCGAGTCTGGGTATCGAATCCTCAGGGAACTAGGACGAGTGAACGTGACGACAAAGGTAAGACTGTTAACCCTAACTTGACTCTAAAAAGAAAAAAAAATAAGATGATTGAGTGAGAAAGGGAAAAATAAAGAAGTTAACTAAAACTAATTGGAAAAATTAAGGTAGAGACACAATCCCCCAACCTTAGAGTATTGATGGTATAAAACTAATCGTAAATTTAACTAATTAATTTGACCCGGAATTTAGTACTCCCAAGCATTACGTATACGAGGTTCAAGCCCGCGTCATACTTAATCTGAGGATGAGTAAATCAGTATCGCGATAGTAGCATTCGAATTGCACTCTAAATCATCACGAGTACCCAGAGGCAAACGAGATATAAAGATCTACAATTGTTGTGTAACTACGCAATACGATCATAATCAATCATTAAATTCAGAGGACTAATATTATACACATGCAATTAACACTTCAGGTCGGGTTCATGTATCCCAACCTTTAAAAACCTAGTCTAACATGGTAAATAATAATAAAAGTACTGGAAATTAAAGTTACCACGATTGAAGAACAAGAACATGCAAGAAGAAATCAAAGATTGAAGAAAAACCGGAAAAGCTCTTGAATTGATGGTGCAAAATATGTGAATCTTTCTCCTAGATGTTCCTACTTGTTATGGAGCTTTTACATGAATGAAATCTTAATAAAAAGAGTCCTAATGACTAAATATATAGGCTAAGGGTCGTTTAGAAGAGTCCCCAAAACATAAAACTCTTTTGGCTAAAAGATAAGCACAAAATAAAAATCCCGTATCTGCCAATTTGTCACACTTAGAAAGCGTGACTAATTTTGTAACGGATCTGGTGCGTGACTAAATTCGTAACGGATCTGGGGAGTGACAAATGGGCAGACTGGTTCTTTTTCTCAGCTTCGGTTCGGTTCGGGTCTGACAGGTTTTTTCTTGGATTTCTTATCAACTTCAAATGGGTATAACTTCTTCATCGTAGCTCGGATTGAGGTGCCGTTTTTTCCAGTGTTCTTGTAATTGAAAGCTCTTCAACTTTCTAGTTGGCCGCACCTCCAGACTATGGCTGAAAAATTACGAAAATGCCCTTTAACTCCCCGATTCTTGGTTTCTTTCACTATTTTGAGTTCTCTTTGGCACTAACTTGCATGAACTATCTGTAAAACACATAGGAGATACACAAAATACGAAATACTTGCCAAAAAGGGTTAGTAGCATAAATATGAGACAAATCCAATCTATTTACACCGCAAAAAATCATAAAAATACCGAAATTAAGGGGATAAATGTGAAGAATTTATGCCTAATCAGTCCCAAACCCGGATAAAGGAGGAGGGAAGAGGTTTGTGTGACACCCCGACTAATTAAACACCGGGTAGCTACTCCTTTATAAAATTAATTCAAAATGCCAAGTTGGCTCAGTTAATAGCATCACTGTCGAAAACATTTTAAAGATTATTAACCACCTAGTATTTAAAAAGTAAGTGCCAAATTTTATTAAATCTGATTAACATGCAACAAAAGTAATGAAGAAATAAATAACACCATTCACCATATTGAAGTGAAACGAATAACCATCACGAAATGTAAATAAAACCTGGAGGAAAACTCCTCAATACAAATCCCACAACTGATAAGTAAACTGAAATAAATAACTAAAACTGAATACTGAGCAATACATGCTAGAGTCTGAAAACTGAAATGTAAAAATGTCTAATAGAATTGGGCAACATGCCCTACGACTGATAGATGCTGAGACTGGACTCCAAATGAGAGAAGCGTCTACATGCAAATCCCTGTAGCTTCCACAAACAGCTACAGCTCGTCACCTGAATGAGAATCCTATGCTTGGTGTCCTTGTGGCTGGGCACCTAAAATGGTTTTACAAGAAAATATATTTGAAAGCAAATGGGTCAGAGCCCGAAAGCGGAAATCATTTTAAAAACCTGCAAGTGCTTTAAAAACATTTAAAACATTAAATGCAAAGTACATGTTAGGACGTGCACTCACATTAAAATTCTCACCTCTCGACTAACTGTGCACTCCTAACGTAAGTACCCATCTATAACTACCCTTTCCCCTAGCTAAGTGACAACGTAACTAGCTAGACTACCAAAGGTTCTACCCATTTTACTCGGTTAATTTAACATAACAATGCTCGTAATTTAATAGAGGTTTAACGTAACTCAGTTACTAACTATGCCATTGATATAACTATCAGCTAACTCATTATATATCTCGAAACACTACCGTAATATTTTTTACAACATTAACATGAGGATTTCCATTAATTTAATGTATATTATTCACATCATAAATATACGATACAAGCACCCCGCAATCTAAGCTATGGTGCACACATACTCTGCTATCCAACCCGGTACATCACGTACATAAGGATCACATATTCCGAATCTCTCAGGTATAGTTCAGATAACACAAATCACAAATAGTGGAGGCGAACACAGTCACCATCACATGGGTCACGCACATACCTACGCTCCCATGGTCAGCGGACTTATTAATATCACAATAAGTCTTTCTATGACCTATGTTCATCAAGGTACCAGTCTATATCCCCCCCGTAGGCATACAAGGATTAGAGGGTCCTAAGCGAACGAAACCTCCCGTGATAGCAAGTATGGTAGGTATGTCATACATACAATCCATATATCAATACTAAGTAAACACACATCTTAGTAATATCGTATTATATTCGTAGTACATTTTGCACTCTCGTACTAATTATAATTATCACAACTTATTTTATTCCGGTTCATAATTATACGTGCCATAATTTATCCTCACATCGTAGTAGACACTCACGTCTCAACCCAAACGGTTCATTGAATATAACTCTAGTGTATGATTTACTCATCTCAATAACCCAAAAGTCCCAAATCGATCACTATATCATCAAAGGGATGCTAACTCTACCCTTGAACCAGTTTCCGGGACTCCAAAAGTCAAAACAGTCCAAAAAGGACCAAACTGTCAACTCGTTAGAAGTCTCGTTCGAACGAGGCTTCGAACGAGTTTGGACTGTCAGGTCGTTAGAAGTCTCGTTCGAACGAGGCTGTTCGAACGAGGTCCCAGTTCGTTCGAACGAACTGACTCTTCTAACGATATCTCGTTCGAACGAGATATCGAACGAAAATCCTACTCGTTAATAACGACTGGTCAACTCGTTAGAAGCTCGTTCGAACGAGTTCGTTCGAACGACCTGGGGCTGCTTCTAACGAGATGCCAATTTCGGCCCAGAACTTCCCAAAAATCGTTTTTCACCATTTTTACTCCTCAAACCTCTTCTAAAATTCGTTTCCACAATATATTGAGTTCTCTAATCATCCTCAAACATGTTAAGGGGCTATACTAACATCATTAAAGGGTTTGATATCATCTAAACATCATTAAATCACAATTTCTACATTAATTCCCAATTTTCTTCAAGAACATAAACCCTAACTTTTTCTCATCATAAATTCCCAGATTTTAATTCGTTTATACATCACCTAGATATGAATCTCTGAAATTAAACCTCCCCACAAATGTTTCTACATGCAAACCTATCCCAACATTCAATGATAACTTCAAATTTCATGGGTTTTCTTTTAATCTTCCAAGAACAGTTGTAATTTATCAATCTTCTAACACGGAGGAAACATTCTACGAATTTAAATATGATTAAAACACTTGCCTTGGTTTGATTTCTGGTTTTGATGTAGATTTGATGAAGTTTCTGCAGAGTTTCCTCTCTCTCTCTCTCTCCTTCTCCAAGCTTTCTTCTCCAAAAGGCTATGGTGGCTAGGGTTTGCTTTGGGGAAACTTATGAAAACCTAATTCTAATAAACCTCCGTAGCTTGTTGGGTTAATAAGGGTTGGTTGGGGTCAATCCTTATCAGATTACAACTCTCAATTTTCGTCACTTTTAATTACCCAAAAATACCAAATTACTAAAATACCCTTTAAGTTACCGGTATGGCCTAAAAATACCCCGGGACCCAAACTATACCCCCGGCTAGTGTTTTCTGACTATCTCGACCCTTCCGGACGCGTTGGCGCACTCAAAACGACCATACGGATTATAGATTTTAAATTCACTTTTAATATCAAAATATTATACCGTGACGCGGCGGTCCCACGCGTCTCAACAAAATTTCTAAAATGCCGTATATAAATCCCACGACAAATTTTATAATACCAAGTACATATATAATCATATATGCACATAATCAAATACCAATTCGCATCACATCAGTATTTATAACCCGGATTAATTTCCAATTAATACGCATTTAATTAATTAATCCCAAAAATAAATATAGCCAAAAGTACGGGGTATTACATACTTCCCCCCTAATAACTGAATTTCGTCCCGAAATTCGAAACTAGAAAGTACCTGCTAAAAACAGCTCTGGATAACGTTCGCGCATCTCATCCTCGCGCTCCCTTGTGGACTCCTCGACATTGTGATGTCGCCACTGAACACGCACTAACGGGACTATCTTTGACCGTAGTTTCCTCTCGCTTCGGTCCAAAATAGCAATCGGCCCTTCCTCATAAGAGCTATCCGGCTGGAGATCGATGTCCTCCACAGCAATGTGAGAATGAGCCAAATCATCCCTAAGGTATTTCCTCAGCGAGGAAATATGGAACACGTCGTGAATCCGATGCAAATGCTTCGGTAACCCGAGTCTATACGCAACCGGTCCGATCCGCTCAATAATAGGAAACGGCCCCACATACCTCGGTGCCAACTTCCCCTTCTTCCCGAATCGCATAATCCCCTTCATCGGAGAAACCCTGAGCAAAACCTGGTCCCCCACTTGGAACTCCCTGAAAAACCTCTTCGCATCAGCATAACTCTTCTGCCTGTCTTGAGCTACCCGAATGCGACTCCGAATCAACTCAATCCTTGCCGAAGTATCCTGAATCACTTACGGCCCAAGTAGTTTGTTGTCCCCCACTTCTAACCAACATGCTGGGGAACGACAAGGCCTACCGTACAACGCCTCAAACGGAGCCATGCCAATCGTGAACTGATAGGAGTTGTTGTAAGCAAACTCCACCAGTGGAAGGTACTGCTCCCATCCACCCCCGAAGTCAATAATACACATGCGTAGCATGTCTTCCAACATCTGATTGGTGCGCTCGGTCTGCCCATCAGTCTGCGGATGATAAGCCGTACTCAACCGCAATTCCGTGCCCATGGCCTCCTGGAAACTCTCCCAAAACCTCGAAACAAATATCTTGTCTCTGTCAGACACGATATTTAGGGGCACACCGTGAAGTCTCACAATCTCTGAAATGTAGAGCTGGGCATACTGACCCGCAGTGTAATCAGTCCTAACGGGTAAAAAGTGAGCGACCTTGGACAATCTGTCCACAATTACCCAAACGGAGTCGTGACCCCTCTGCGACGTAGGCAACCCCGTGATAAAGTCCATGGATATGCTCTCCCACATCCACACCGGAACCTCCAATGGCTGTAGCAATCCTGCTGGTCTCTGATGGTCCACTTTTACAAGCTGACAAGTGGCGCATTTCGAGACAAACTCAGCGATATCTCTCTTCATACCGCTCCACCAATACTGCCATCTCATATCTTGGTAAATTTTGTCCCCTCCGGGATGTACCGCGAACCGTGAGCCGTGCGACTCTGCCATCACATTGTGTCGCAGTTCCTCTCCTTCCGGAACTACCAATCTCCCATTGAAGCGTAATCCCCCGTCTGAGCTAACGGTATAGGATTCAGCTCCCTCAGCGAGTAATCGAACTATCTGCTCCTGACATAACGAATCATTTGCCTGTGCCCGTACAACCTTCGTGACAATCTGCGGTGTAACGGTCATCACAGACATGAAAGATCGGGCCACTGCATCCTGGTGTCCCAATTCCTTCCACTTCTCTTTCCACACCTCTGCCACCTCATCTGCTGGCCTGCGGCTCAACGCGTCTGCTACCACGTTAGCCTTACCCGGGTGGTACTGAATGTCGAACTGGTAGGCCTTCACAAATTCAAGCCACCTACGCTGCCGCATATTCAGTTCCTTCTGCGTGAATAGATACTGTAGTGACTTGTGATCCGTGAACAGTTGAAACTTCTCCCCCAAAAGATAGTGCCTCCAAATCCGTAAGGCAAATACCACTGCCGCCAACTCCAAATCATGCGTGGGGTAATTCTTATCATGTGGCTTAAGCTTACGGGAAGCATAAGCTATGGCCTGTTTCTCCTGCTGCAAAACACCTCCAAGCCCTTGCAAAGACGCATCGGTGTAAACCAAATACTCAACTCCCGGTCTCGGCAATGCTAACACAGGTGCTGAGGTCAATTTGTCCTTCAACTCATCGAATGCCAACTGACAGGCATCACTCCAGATATATGGCACACCCTTACGAGTAAGATGTGTCAAAGGACCTGCTATCTCTGAGAAACCCCGAATAAACCTCCTGTAGTATCCTGTTAAACCCAAGAAACTACGAATCTCCGTTGGTGTCGTGGGCTGTCCCCACTCCCTCACCGCTGACACCTTCCCCAGATCAACAGATATTCCCTGATCGGAAATAATATGACCCAAGAACTGGACTTCCTTCAACCAAAACCCGCACTTCTCGTATTTTGCATACAACTCATTCTGACGAAGTGTCTGCAAAACCTGCCTCAAATGCTCGGCGTGCTCCTCCTCTGTCTGAGAGTAAACCAGAATGTCATCAATGAAGACAATAACAAACTGGTCTAGGAAATCTCTGAACACTCTGTTGATCAAGTCCATAAACACTGCTGGAGCGTTGGTCAAGCCGAAAGGCATAACCCGAAACTCATAAGAACCATATCTCGACAGGAACGCAGTCTTCGAGACATCCTCCTCCCTGATACGCAACTGATGGTAACCCGACCTCAAGTCAATCTTCGAGAAGAAAGAAGCTCCTCTCAACTGGTCGAATAAGTCATCGATTCGAGGCAACGGATACTTATTCCGTATCGTGACCTTATTCAACTCTCGGTAGTCCACGCACAATCTCAGTGAACCATCCCTCTTCTTCACAAACAAAACTGGAGCGCCCCAAGGTGAGGTACTCCTGCGAATAAAGCCCTGCCCTAACAACTGCTCTATCTGATCCCGTAATTCTCGCATTTCAGCCGGAGCCATACGGTACGGTGCACGTGCTATAGGTCTCGTACCCGGTAGCAAATCAATAACGAAATCTATCTCTCGACTGGGTGGTAAGCCTGGTATCTTCTGAAACACATCTGAATACTCCCTGACAACCGGGATCGAATCTAAAGGAATAACAACCTCCTTAGAGGTATCCTCCTCTATGTAATACAGATGAGCGGTCGATCCTCCCTCTGGGCGAGGCATCGCCACTATAAACATCTCCTGCCCCGGAATGGCAAAAATAATGCTCCCGCTGAAGCAATCAATCATGGCTCTATATGCTACGAGCCAATCCATACCGATGATCACATCGTGAACATGCATGTCTAACACTAACATGTCCGCAGGTAATACCAAACCACCAACCTCTACCCCCACTCCCCGGCATATAAAGAAAATAAGTGACCCACTCCCCAATGGTGAGTCGACACACGTCACTGTGCTCTCTGCCGTAGCTAACAATACTAAAGCTTTCGCGAAGTGTGTAGCTATAAAACAATGTGTAGCACCCGTATCAAATAACACCCGACCCATAGTGCCATGGATAGGAAACGTACCCTCGATCGCGGGCGATGCCTGTGGAACTGTAGCCTGGTGAACGTTGTAGACACGTCCATACTGTAGCTGCCCCTGTTGAGCTGGGACTGCTGGAATGGGTGGCAATGCTGCCATCTGTGGCGGTGCAGGAAGAGCGGTGGGAAACATAGGTCTCTGTGGCTCCTGGCGAGCACCCTGCTGCTGCTGCTGTGGGGCCCTGCCCCTATCAGGACAATCCTGCTTCTTATGGCCAGTCTTGCCACAAGTAAAGCACTTCCCTGGGAAGTTCCCTCCCCTCTGCCCCTGCTGTCCCCGGCCCTGGTGGCCGTTACCATTCCTCCCTTGGCCCTGCTGGCCCTGATGGAACTGCTGCCCATTCTGCCCCTGCTGGCCCTGATGGCCGTTTGGACCCTGATAGCCCTGGCGGAAACCTCCCTGTCCCTGCCTGTAGTTCCCTGACCGGAACCTCTTATTGTCCCCCTGCTGGTTACCCTGCTCAGTCTGTCTCTGCCCCTGAGCGGTCTGTGCCCCGCTGGCACCATGTCCTCCAGTCCTGCCCTGATGGCTAGACTCCCCTGACCGCTTGCCCTCGGCCATATGAAAGCGGTGGTCCTGGCAGTGCAATAGTGCAGCGTTAACCACATCAGAATACGTGGCCAACGATAGGTTCCCTAGCAAATGCTGACGGATCCTCCAATTCAACCCATCAGTGAACTTCTCTATCTTCTTCTTCTCTGTTGGAATCTCGTCTGGAACGATATTCAACAGGTTAGTGAACTCAGCCTCATACTCGGCCACGGTCTTGCCCTCTTGCCTCAAACTCATCAGCTTCCTCCTCATCTCTGTATGAACTGCGGACGGAAAGTACTTGCGGTCGAACCGCACCCAGAACTCCTGAATCGTGAGGGTATCCCTCTCCTCCGCGGTGGTAATGGACTCCCACCACTGCAGTGCAGATCCCACTAGCTTGAAAGTAGCTAACACCTGTTTCTGGACGTCAGTGCACTCATGCATCCTCAAATGCCTCTGTATGTCCTTCTTCCATTGGCTCGAGACTACCACGTCTGAGCTACCTGCAAACTCTGGCGGATGCGCTTTCTGAAAAGCGTCACGTACACGCTCCCAAGCAGACGGGAATGCATTAACCTGTACTGGCGCGGCAACCGGCGCCTGAGGTGGTGCCTGCTGAATCACAGCAATCGCGGCATTTACTGCTTGAGCCACTATAGCTGCAACCTCAGCGGCGTTCAACATGCCCTGAACTGGAGCGGGCTGGGGTTCGGGCACTGCATTCCTGGGAACTCGTCATGCACGTCGTGGAGGCATCTGAAATAAGAACAAAGTTTATATGTTCACGGTTTATAAACTTAATATAGCTGAAGAACGAAACGTACACAATAAGAGTACAACAGTCCTAAAATATAGGGCTCTATATCAAAGAAAACGTAGCGGAAACATAATAGCCGTACAGATCCTAAAGGACACTAGAACCTGATGCTCTGATACCACCTGTGACACCCCGACTAATTAAACACCGGGTAGCTACTCCTTTATAAAATTAATTCAAAATGCCAAGTTGGCTCAGTTAATAGCATCACTGTCGAAAACATTTTAAAGATTATTAACCACCTAGTATTTAAAAAGTAAGTGCCAAATTTTATTAAATCTGATTAACATGCAACAAAAGTAATGAAGAAATAAATAACACCATTCACCATATTGAAGTGAAACGAATAACCATCACGAAATGTAAATAAAACCTGGAGGAAAACTCCTCAATAAAAATCCCACAACTGATAAGTAAACTGAAATAAATAACTAAAACTGAATACTGAGCAATACATGCTAGAGTCTGAAAACTGAAATGTAAAAATGTCTAATAGAATTGGGCAACATGCCCTACGACTGATAGATGCTGAGACTGGACTCCAAATGAGAGAAGCGTCTACATGCAAATCCCTGTAGCTTCCACAAACAGCTACAGCTCGTCACCTGAATGAGAATCCTATGCTTGGTGTCCTTGTGGCTGGGCACCTAAAATGGTTTTACAAGAAAATATATTTGAAAGCAAATGGGTCAGAGCCCGAAAGCGGAAATCATTTTAAAAACCTGCAAGTGCTTTAAAAACATTTAAAACATTAAATGCAAAGTACATGTTAGGACGTGCACTCACATTAAAATTCTCACCTCTCGACTAACTGTGCACTCCTAACGTAAGTACCCATCTATAACTACCCTTTCCCCTAGCTAAGTGACAACGTAACTAGCTAGACTACCAAAGGTTCTACCCATTTTACTCGGTTAATTTAACATAACAATGCTCGTAATTTAATAGAGGTTTAACGTAACTCAGTTACTAACTATGCCATTGATATAACTATCAGCTAACTCATTATATATCTCGAAACACTACCGTAATATTTTTTACAACATTAACATGAGGATTTCCATTAATTTAATGTATATTATTCACATCATAAATATACGATACAAGCACCCCGCAATCTAAGCTATGGTGCACACATACTCTGCTATCCAACCCGGTACATCACGTACATAAGGATCACATATTCCGAATCTCTCAGGAATAGTTCAGATAACACAAATCACAAATAGTGGAGGCGAACACAGTCACCATCACATGGGTCACGCACATACCTACGCTCCCATGGTCAGCGGACTTATTAATATCACAATAAGTCTTTCTATGACCTATGTTCATCAAGGTACCAGTCTATATCCCCCCCGTAGGCACACAAGGATTAGAGGGTCCTAAGCGAACGAAACCTCCCGTGATAGCAAGTATGGTAGGTATGTCATACATACAATCCATATATCAATACTAAGTAAACACACATCTTAGTAATATCGTATTATATTCGTAGTACATTTTGCACTCTCGTACTAATTATAATTATCACAACTTATTTTATTCCGGTTCATAATTATACGTGCCATAATTTATCCTCACATCGTAGTAGACACTCACGTCTCAACCCAAACGGTTCATTGAATATAACTCTAGTGTATGATTTACTCATCTCAATAACCCAAAAGTCCCAAATCGATCACTATATCATCAAAGGGATGCTAACTCTACCCTTGAACCAGTTTCCGGGACTCCAAAAGTCAAAACAGTCCAAAAAGGACCAAACTGTCAACTCGTTAGAAGTCTCGTTCGAACGAGGCTTCGAACGAGTTTGGACTGTCAGGTCGTTAGAAGTCTCGTTCGAACGAGGCTGTTCGAACGAGGTCCCAGTTCGTTCGAACGAACTGACTCTTCTAACGATATCTCGTTCGAACGAGATATCGAACGAAAATCCTACTCGTTAATAACAACTGGTCAACTCGTTAGAAGCTCGTTCGAACGAGTTCGTTCGAACGACCTGGGGCTGCTTCTAACGAGATGCCAGTTTCGGCCCAGAACTTCCCAAAAATCGTTTTTCACCATTTTTACTCCTCAAACCTCTTCTAAAATTCGTTTCCACAATATATTGAGTTCTCTAATCATCCTCAAACATGTTAAGGGTCTATACTAACATCATTAAAGGGTTTGATATCATCTAAACATCATTAAATCACAATTTCTACATTAATTCCCAATTTTCTTCAAGAACATAAACCCTAACTTTTTCTCATCATAAATTCCCAGATTTTAATTCGTTTATACATCACCTAGATATGAATCTCCGAAATTAAACCTCCCCACAAATGTTTCTACATGCAAACCTATCCCAACATTCAATGATAACTTCAAATTTCATGGGTTTTCTTTTAATCTTCCAAGAACAGTTGTAATTTATCAATCTTCTAACATGGAGGAAACATTCTACGAATTTAAATATGATTAAAACACTTGCCTTGGTTTGATTTCTGGTTTTGATGTAGATTTGATGAAGTTTCTGCAGAGTTTCCTCTCTCTCTCTCTCCTTCTCCAAGCTTTCTTCTCCAAAAGGCTATGGTGGCTAGGGTTTGCTTTGGGGAAACTTATGAAAACCTAATTCTAATAAACCTCCGTAGCTTGTTGGGTTAATAAGGGTTGGTTGGGTTCAATCCTTATCAGATTACAACTCTCAATTTTCGTCACTTTTAATTACCCAAAAATACCAAATTACTAAAATACCCTTTAAGTTACCGGTATGGCCTAAAAATACCCCGGGACCCAAACTATACCCCCGGCTAGTGTTTTCTGACTATCTCGACCCTTCCGGACGCGTTGGCGCACTCAAAACGACCATACGGATTATAGATTTTAAATTCACTTTTAATATCAAAATATTATACCGTGACGCGGCGGTCCCACGCGTCTCAACAAAATTTCTAAAATGCCGTATATAAATCCCACGACAAATTTTATAATACCAAGTACATATATAATCATATATGCACATAATCAAATACCAATTCGCATCACATCAGTATTTATAACCCGGATTAATTTCCAATTAATACGCATTTAATTAATTAATCCCAAAAATAAATATAGCCAAAAGTACGGGGTATTACAGTTTGTTCCTTTTTTATATCTCTTATGACACGCATATCTGTAATTTTTATGATAACTTTATGTGTGTTGTGTTGTAGGATGAAACTATGCATTCTGGGGAAGATGTTGAGGCCTTCACAACTCCCTTAAATAGGGTCATTGTTGGTTAATCAATTAGATGGATTTTAATTTGTTTATACAACGGTAATAGATATATAGTTTGGAATATATATAGATCTCATTAAATTCTTGAGTTTCTATTAACCATTCGCATCTATGGTTTTGAGGATTGCCATTTGTATACTGTTTGATGATGTCCTTCGTATCGATAGCATTTTAAAATGTAACATGAAATGTAGGTCACACGTGCATTTACCAACTAGTAATTTTACAGTTTGTTATTAGTTCAGTTATGGGACTTCTTGTATACTTTACTTGTTGCCTTCTTATGTGGTTAGAGTTCTCATTCGTTCATTGTTGCTCTTTACTCCAAAAGTTCAGCTAAAAGTGCTGAAGCTTATTGGTGCTGATGTGATATTGGGTTAGTTGGTCCTTTCTTGCTGTTGATGATAGTCTCGTTGATTGAAAGGTTATTGAACGATTGCTCAAAATTTCATCTTGTAAAGGTATTTTTCTACCCTTCAGGATGTTGTATTTTATAAATTGGTTGTTGTTATGTATTGATCGTTACTGATGCTGATTGTATATGAATATACAGTAACGGTTGTGGAAAGTGGAAGAAGAGGTCTACAGTATCTAGGTTTGGATGGGGAGAAGATCTCTATTATATTTGAGGTAAGGATTTGAAGGTGAATCTGATCATGACAGACTATTCTAGGACTGGGATGACAGGATATGAACTGCTGAAGAAAATCAATGTTACTTATTTCATTTTATTAGTGGCTTCTTTTTTATTGATGTATATTAGAAAAAATAACTATTTTAATTGTGTTTAAGGCTTCAGTTCAAAAGATGTTATTGTTTTGTCACTCTCAATTAGATGTTTGAGATTAAAGTTTGGTTATTTTCATGTATAATCATCATATAAACCAAACATTGGTTTCAAGTTCCTAGATGTTAACTTTCTAACGGCTTTATTTATTATTCAGTAGACGTCATCATCATCGAGAAACATACTTGTGGTGATCACGTCTTCAGAAAACATTATCGCTCAAATTGATAGGTAATTTCTTAGATCCATAATTTATAGTTTATCAATGTAATTTCATGCGTTAAATTGAACATTAATATACAATACAAGACTATTAAATTTCCATAGATGATTTTCGATTAAAAATGCTAATTGTCCTGTAAAAAATCTAAGTAAAAGATTCAGGGGATACGGATTCTCGAAGTAAAAGATTAAGAAACGATGAATACTTGTCTATTGATTTGGGTGAGAATGCGAGGAATACAATTAACCGTCAATGCTCAATAAGCCCCAAAGAAGTGAAATCCGTCTATGAGCTATCAAGCCTTGTTTGCACGATTTCTAACTCTAAATATATCAAGTTAGCACAATTGTTTCTTGATGAAGTGGTTAATGTACATGAAGCTCTAAATGTCTCAAGGAATGGTGGGGTTGTTTCTGAGGTTCATGAGTCAACTGCCAACTCCTCTGCTGAACTTTCACTTGTAGAAAGACAGGATTTGCAGTTTTTAGTCATTGTATGGATAGTATCTTATTTTTATGGGTATTATGCTTGTATTCTCATCATTTGTGTTTATACTAAGGGAAAATCACTTTATCAGTATGTAAATAGTGAATAATTAATGTGATTCAAACACGGTCCATACCCTGAACTATATCTGGCATAAATTCTAGCTCCTGAGGGAGATATTTTGGATCTGAGTTACTTTTTGCTTTTCTATTTTAGATAATACTATTGGGTTAGTTGATAGGTGATATTCATCATCACTGTTACAAGGATTGAGCGCTGTAATGAAGCACTTCAAATTAACAACTATGAGTTTTCTTGCTGACACTAATATTTCCCTCCATCCCAATGGAAAGCTTTGAGGGAAATGCTAGGTTGGCTAAATAAGGAGAACTTTACAATTGTGGAGTATGAGAAAGAATGTATTATAATGGTACACTTTGAGATTGAGAGTTTCGAGGCAAAGAAGATGGATAGATTTTTCAAAGGCCTCGTATAGGGGATAAAGAAAATATTGATGGGAAAAATGGTATATACTTCGTATACTTATATAGTGGATGCCAGACTATGACATTGTCATGACTTCAGTGAGTTTATGAGACATAAAAACCTTAAGAAAGAGAAAGGGGGAAATAGACCAAGGATAAAAGCAATTGAGTCAGTCAATTTGTTTCGAGGGCAGGGAGGTTCACAGTTCTAGCAAGAAAAGATTTAGCAGGATCAGACCCCAAAATGATTTCGAGGAGAAGATGACCGTCAGCATCAGGGAATCTAGGTACAAGGCCACCCAGGCCAGGGACAGTACAACCAGAATGGCCAGATGAGGTAGGGACAATAGTTACAAGGTTTGAAGCACCAGGACATGACATAGGGGCAGGGGTAGCAGGGACCTCATATGTACCATACCATCAAGGGACAATGTTATTCATTTAATTAGGTGGCTAACTCTCCAAATTTTCTAATTGAAGCTTAAATAAATGGCAATTTAGTTAAAGTACTTAATTTCAAAATTTTAGATAAAATGTTGTTTCATGAAAGGAACTATTTATTTTTTGGCATGCTTTATTGATTGGAGTGTTAAACTTGAGATGTGTGGTTATGATTCTATATAAACTCATGTAGGATGGGGAGACATTATAAAATGAATTGGAAGTTGTGTAGGGAATGAAGCTGGACAGGGGGTACATTTCCCCATATTTCATCACAAACACAAAGAATCGAAAATACGTAAGCCCAAATTCTCTTCTTTATTGTATTAATTACACCATCATAGATGTTATAGTCATGGCTCACACGTGATTAAAGAATGTGAATCATTCCAAGTATTACGCTTCTAGGTTGTTAAGATTCACTTCAGATTTTAAAATTATTAATTGAACTTCAACCTGTTGTGCCTTTGTTTATAAATCTACGTGTCACTGTGTTTCTGGTCACATTATCCAAGGAGGATACAGTTATTCTTAATGGTTCTGATGAAAAGAAGGCCATAGAGGAAATATGTGAACATGTTCGTATTGCTTCGTTCTTTACTCTCTTGGTAACTGTTCAGTGACTAATTGGAAAGTTTAGACCTTAAATGTTATTTTCATGGTATGCCACATATAATAACAGATTAGGTCAACACTCGAATTGAGCACTTATGATTATAACAAGGAAAAGTTGTAAGAGAGATTAGCAAAACTTTCTAGCAGGGTTGCTGTATTGAAGGTCCATTTCATTCCCCAAAAAATTATATTTTGTAATTGAAACTTAAGTAAATGGCAATTTTGTTAAAGTGCTTAATTTCAAAATTTTATATAAAATATTATTTCATGAAACGAACTATTTATTTTTTATATTTCTTCCCTTGAATGTTTATTTTTATGTAAAAGATAATCAACAACCCGGGTGTCATGTTATGTTACCCTCTAATGAGACATCTTCTCAACGTCGAAATGTTTTACTATGTGGTGGCATTTCCTTAGTTACAGTTTAACCTTCAATAATGGTTTAATACCATCACTAGTTGGGGCTGAAGATAGTCCAAATGAGTTAGAGGACAAGGATGAAGGTGTTGTTGGGGCCATTAAGTCTTTGTTTGATCCCGCGAGTCATTAAACAATGATCCCAAGGATAATGCTAAGTTTAGACGGACTGCGGATTCTATAAAGGTATCAATTCGAGAGTATCTCAGTGGTTGGAAAGCAAAACCACCAGTGATCAATGAGGTAAACAAAAAAAATTTAAGTTTACTTTTTTATATTTTTAAATTAAAAAATTATGGTGGCTTTTGGTTGTCAACGGTTTGTAAAAGTCTTTCAAAAGTGTTTGAACTTTTGGGTTGTCCTTTTGAAAAATGTAATTGTCCCAAATTAAAATATAATCTCCTTTTAAATAATTGCGGAAGCGTATAATAAGAGATGGTTCAACAAAACAACAAGGCCGGGTTTTAATATCATAAGAAACAAATTAAAACAACATAATTCAAGTCCTAGAATTTGCCTAAGTCATGATTATTCATTTAAACAAAGTTAGGCGACACCAATATTAGCAAATGACTTGAATAAACCAAATTAACCCAATATTTAATTTAAGTCCCAAATTAAATGAGTGTGATTGTAAAACCAAATTTTATCTTGAAATTAATCTAGCATTCGTTCTAAGTGATATAGAGCAAGATAAAATAAACAGTCACACTACACCGCGATATACGAGGAAAAACCCACTAACGGGAAAAAACCTCGGGACGGCCCTAGCCTCAAATCCACTAAAAACGGTATTACAAAATACAAGACAAAAGACTTACTTCCTAAACTCGAACCCTCTCAAGACGTGATGCTTCTTCTTGTATCGACCTCCAATTAGCGGATAACCAACGGAGCTCCACCGCGGTCTCGGAATACACCGATGGAACTTTATATGGTCACCGTCACCCAAGCATGGAGCCTTTCTCCTTTTGGGTAAAATCTCAACAAAAGTCTTCTTTGTGATGGGGTGTAGAAGCAAACCCGAAACGTCTCTTGAATTCGGTAGAGAAAACCGGTGCCAAAACAATCTCCAAGCAATTGATATTTATATAGAAACTTGGATAAACAATTGGGTGTAAACTAGAGTGTGTATGAATTTTTCATTAAAAATGACACTCAAAACTTGAACATTTTCCTAAAGTAATTTTGCTCTCAAACTCTCTTTTGGAGGTAAACAAATGTTGGAAAAGTTGTCTTGGAAAATGTGTTTCCCGCACATAATAAAGTATGAAAAAGTTGGTTGAAAACCAAGTGGAGGAGTGGGGAAAAAACTGTCAAAAACTGCTCAAAACCGTTCCCGCCTGACGTCTCGTTCGAACGAACTTGACTCTCATTCGAACGAGACTTCTAACGAGCGACCAGCCTGGGCTCGTTAGAATCTCGTTAGATATCTCGTTAGAACGAAAACTCGTTCGAACGACATATCGAACGACTGACCAGATTAGGGTCGTTGGCAAACTCGTTCGAACGAACTTGGTTCGAACGACAAACCTCGTTCGAACGAAACCTAGTTCGAACGAAAAAACTCGTTCGAACGACATTTCGAACGAACGACCAAAAAAATTTAAAAATTTGATTTTGGCCCAGAAACTTTTATAAACTTTTATATACTTATTTTTAAGTTTCTAATTGATTCTTTCTGAAAAATAAAATGCAGTTTTTAACCTAACACCCAATACAAATTGTTCCAAGCTCCTATATACATATAATTACATTCATACCTTGGGAGCATGGAACCTTAGTTGATGACGTAGAAACGAGGCACACAAACCGGCATTTTGATGAAGCTTTAAATTCTTTGCCGCTACGTCTTCAACATATACTTCATAGGCTTGAGAATATTACAATAAATACTATCCTATGAAAAAATGTTTTTGTCCGGAATTGAGCCAAAACTATATATGGACTCAATTGGAAATTTGTGTCCTGACAAATCTCCCCCTTTGGCTATTCCGGGACAAAAACCAAACAAAAATCCTAAAGGGCCGTCAAGCTCTACTAGACTCAAAACATAACCCGCCCAATCTTGACTCAACCCAAGGATCAAACGCTTTGCCATAGAAAGATGCCGCTTTAGAATAATTCCTGCACACTTAAGCAAAATCATCAAATGCATAGGGAATATCAAAGTATTAAATGCAATTAATTAATTACTCCCCCTAAATTAATTCTCCCTTTAAACACATGACCTACTTAGAAAGACGTCTCCCCCTAAGATAAATCTCCCCCAAATTAAGATACGATAATAAGAGGATTAGATACCATTTCTCCCCCTATCATCATTCTGCCCCTTTTTGTTTGGGAATAGGCAAAGGATAAAGAACTAATAAACAGCATGTGAAAGCTTAAGGAGATACGACGTGAAAGCATATGGGCAATAAAAGCAAGGCAAAGACAAAACAATATCATATATATATATATATACTAGAAATATATCAATGAAGCACTTGCATATATATATAGATATGAACACACACATGACACAAAATACAATAAATTTGCACACTCGTATGGCAAAAATGTGTCATATGGAAACGGAAGTGTAGGGGTGTGAACTAGCAACAATTAAATTTAGACCCAAACACTTAAGAAACGTTCACGGAGTTCTCATTTGATTGCAAACTTCATCACAGTTAAATATAACCTCATGTGACAATATAAAGATTGAACTCAATGAACAAACATACACAATGCATACAAGCCTAGCATGATGATGATTCTACAAACCAAATAGAGTCATGACATTAAAGACAACTAGGATAAACGGACATTGTGCAAACAGTTGATATACCATCCAATTCTCCCTCAATGAGCATATATATTCTTTTGTTTTTGAATGAATATATCATACAAACATAGGCCTTGGCAATTGCTTTCTGTTTAATGCCAAATATTCTATTTTTTTGGCCTTTGGATCACGTATTTCTTTTAGATCCAATCAACGGTGGCTTACTATCGCAAAGGATTTAATTCATCCTTTCAAAGCCCTTCCCCGTGCATATATTAATTTATCATGTTTTCATTTTTCACACAAATCTCACATGCAACGGATTTTGACATGCACTAGTCCTCCTAGGTCATAGATATGTAGATGACTAGATTGATAGGAGAACACCTCAAAAAGCTCAAATATAACATGTGACATTAAGATTTCAAAAGAGCTCGTGCATGTGTGAATAGAGGCATATGAAAATAGAATCCATTTAATCAATACAAAATCCAACTACTCCATATAAAATATGGTAAAGAACATTTTAAGGATTGAAAATCTAAACCAAAAGTTCTAGCCACATGGAAGCGTAAACGATAGGATTCAAACACAAATATATGCCACATAAAGTGTGTCAAACAAAAATACACACAAAACAAAATCGTTTTGAGTTTTTAACATTTTTAATCAAAAATAAATATTTACTCAAAAGGATAAACAAAAATCATTTGTATTTTTCATTAAGCTTAAATGAAATATATAAAACACAAATGATAAACAAAAAATCTTTTTATATTATGCAGTCAATTCAAACACAAAATATAATACAAAAAGATAAACAAGTCATGATTTCTAGCATGAGATATGAAAATAGGCAATGACTAGAAAATGACTAAACTAGCATACATTTAGCATGTGAATATAACATGAAGTACAAAAGCTAAAGTATGCAAACACTAACACATTCATCCAATAGATTTAGCAAGGGAGGAAGGATGTGAAAGTAAATGAGAATCAAAATCCCTATTTTGTAAGGCAACCAAGTCGGATTTCCTAACCCAAATAAAAGAAGAATTACTATCTTGGGGTGTAGGAACGTTAGCTATCGTGGTTACATTACTATGGGATTTTCTAGGAATTCGTTTAAGATCTAAACAAAATTTCCTAAGATGACCTTGTCGACCACAATGTGTACAAGTGAGAACATGTCGAAAAGATTTATCTAAGGAGGGATCATTAAATGTATTCCTAGAAGATTCTTCTAAAACATTGGTTTTGACTTTAGGGTTAAATTCATTACAAGAATTGAAGCCTAAACCAAAAGTGTCATTTTTAATTTGGACCGTTCCTAACATTTTATCTAGTTTTTTCGAACGACATTCCAAATCAAATTTGACATTACTAGAATCTTTTAATTTATTTTCCAATTCTACAATGTTAGATTCTAGTAAAAAATTACGCTCTTCAAAAGCAAGAAGCTCCTTTTTCAAGGATTCCATTAAACCCCTAAGGTTATCTCTCTCGCCTTCTACGTATTCTAGCTTCTCTCGAAGAGTCCTCTCTTGAGTCCTGAGGTCTTCTATTAAGGCACTTTCATCAATGACCTTTACACTCTCTCTTAAACTCGCTTATAACTTCAAATTAGCTCTTTTCAATTTAATAGATTTTTTATATAATTCATGAAAAGCATTTTGAAGTTCACTCTCATCAACCTCTTCTTCATTTTCACTCTCTCTTTCCTCTTCACTCTCACTATCATCAGAAATAAGAGAATCATGTACATTGACCTTGGAAGTGGCATGTGCTATAATTTCATCATTCGATGAGTTCTCATTATCACTCACATGACTAGCCATAAAAGCCACAAAATTTTTCTTAGTGGGGGAATCGGGCTTTTCTTCCTTATCACTATCACTAAGGGTAGCATTATATGAAATAGGTTGCTTACCATCTTTCCTTAGTTTAGTGGGGCACTCATAAGCCCTATGTCCATAACCTTCACACCCAAAACATTTATTAGACTCGTCCCTATCAATATTTTCATTACTAGGTTTAGGGATTTTATCGGCTTTAGAAATCTTCTCGTTTTTATCATGTTTAGAAGATTCAAATTTCTTAAAATCATTTTTAACTTTATCTTTGTTAAATTTAAGAAATTTTCTAAATTTACGAGCAAACAAAGCCATGTCTTCCGAGTCACTATCACTATCGCTCTCTACTACTTGTTTGACCTCTTTTCGGGCTTTTAAAGCAACGCCCTTTTCAATTTTCTTTTCAGTTTTAGAGGGAAACATATCTAGTTCATATGTTTGTAAATCACCTACAAGCTCTTCTAATTTCGTAGAGGCTAAAGTGGGTAAAGAATTTAAAACGGTCACTTTAGGAATAAATCTATCGGGTAGTGACCTCAAAATTTTCTTTACAACACGGTCGTCAGGTATTTTCTCTCCCAAGTTAAAGGATGAATTAACAATATCAGAAAGTCTTGCATAAAATTTATCAAAAGTTTCTTTTTCATCCATTTTGATAGTTTCAAATTGAGTGGTGAGGTTTTGGAGTTTTGAAGCTTTAACGACACTAGTTCCTTCATGAGTTAATTGAAAAATATCCCAAGCTTCTTTAGCGGTTTCACACGTCATAATACGTCAGAATTAATCCGGTGCGACAGCGCTAAACAAGGCATTTAAACCTCGGGAATTAAAGTTTGCTAGCTTAAACTCATTTTCAGTCCATCTATCAACGGGTTTGGGAACATGTTCATTTTCAATTAAATGTGTTGGTGGGGTCCAACCGTTAACAACAGACATCCAAACACGTTCATCGATAGATTTAAGTGCCGATTTCATTCGCGCTTTCCAATACGCGTAGTTTGAACCATCAAAAATAGGAAATTTTGAAAATGGGGAAAAATCCATTTTAGCCCAAAATTAAAGAATCTTTAACGAAATAATTTATCGTTTTTGGCTCTGATACCAATTTGAAAAATGTAATTGTCCCAAATTAAAATATAATCTCCTTTTAAATAAATGCGGAAGCGTATAATAAGAGATGGTTCAACAAAACAACAAGGCCGGGTTTTAATATCATAAGAAACAAATTAAAACAACATAATTCAAGTCCTAGAATTTGCCTAAGTCATGATTATTCATTTAAACAAAGTTAGGCGACACCAATATTAGCAAATTACTTGAATAAACCAAATTAACCCAATATTTAATTTAAGTCCCAAATTAAATGAGTGTGATTGTAAAACCAAATTTTATCTTGAAATTAATCTAGCATTCGTTCTAAGTGATATAGAGCAAGATAAAATAAACAGTCACACTACACCGCGATATACGAGGAAAAACCCACTAACGGGAAAAAACCTCGGGACGGCCCTAGCCTCAAATCCACTCAAAACGGTATTACAAAATACAAGACAAAAGACTTACTTCCTAAACTCGAACCCTCTCAAGACGTGATGCTTCTTCTTGTATCGACCTCCAATTAGCGGATAACCAACGGAGCTCCACCGCGGTCTCGGAATACACCGATGGGACTTTATATGGTCACCGTCACCCAAGCATGGAGCCTTTCTCCTTTTGGGTAAAATCTCAACAAAAGTCTTCTTTGTGATGGGGTGTAGAAGCAAACCCGAAACGTCTCTTGAATTCGGTAGAGAAAACCGGTGCCAAAACAATCTCCAAGCAATTGATATTATATAGAAACTTGGATAAACAATTGGGTGTAAACTACTGCATGAATTTTTCATTAAAAATGACACTCAAAACTTGAACATTTTCCTAAAGTAATTTTGCTCTCAAAATCTCTTTTGGAGGTAAACAAATGTTGGAAAAGTTGTCTTGGAAAATGTGTTTCCCGCACATAATAAAGTATGAAAAAGTTGGTTGAAAACCAAGTGGAGGAGTGGGGAAAAAACTGTCAAAAACTGCTCAAAACCGTTCCCGCCTGACGTCTCGTTCGAACGAACTTGACTCTCGTTCGAACGAGACTTCTAACGAGCGACCAGCCTGGGCTCGTTAGAATCTCGTTAGATATCTCGTTAGAACGAAAACTCATTCGAACGACATATCGAACGACTGACCACATTAGGGTCGTTGGCAAACTCGTTCGAACGAACTTGGTTCGAACGACAAACCTCGTTCGAACGAAACCTGGTTCGAACGAAAAAACTCGTTCGAACGACATTTCTAACGAACGACCAGAAAGATTTAAAAATTTGATTTTGTCCCATAAACTTTTATAAACTTTTATATACTTATTTTTAAGTTTCTAATTGATTCTTTCTGGAAAAATAAAATGCAGTTTTTAACCTAACACCCAATACAAATTGTTCCAAGCTCCTATATACATATAATTACATTCATATCTTGGGAGCCTGGAACCTTAGTTGATGACGTAGAAACGAGGCACACAAACCGGCATTTTGATGAAGCTTTAAATTCTTTGTCGCTACGTCTTCAACATATACTTTATAGGCTTGAGAATATTACAATAAATACTATCCTATGAAAAAATGTTTTTGTCCGGAATTGAGCCAAAACTATATATGGACTCAATTGGAAATTTGTGTCCTTACAAATCTTCCCCTTTGGATATTCCGGGAAAAAAACCAAACAAAAATCCTAAAGGGACGTCAAGCTCTACTAGACTCAAAACATAACCCGCCCAATCTTGACTCAACCCAAGGATCAAACGCTTTGCCATAGAAAGATGTCGCTTTAGAATAATTCCTGCACACTTAAGCAAAATCATCAAATGCATAGGGAATATCAAAGTATTAAATGCAATTAATTAATTACTCCCCCTAAATTAATTCTCCCTTTAAACACATGACCTACTTAGAAAGACGTCTCCCCCTAAGATAAATCTCCCCCAAATTAAGATACGATAATAATAGGATTAGATACCATTTCTCCCCCTATCATCATTCTCCCCCTTTTTGTTTGGGAATAGGCAAAGGATAAAGAACTAATAAACAGCATGTGAAAGCTTAAGGAGATACGACGTGAAAGCATATGGGCAATAAAAGCAAGGCAAAGACAAACAAATATCATATATATATATATACTAGAAATATATCAATGAAGCACTTGCATATATATATAGATATGAACACACACATGACACAAAATACAATACGTTTGCACACTCGTATGGCAAAAATGTGTCATATGGAAACGGAAGTGTAGGGGTGTGAACTAGCAACAATTAAATTTAGACCCAAACACTTAAGAAACGTTCACGGAGTTCTCATTTGATTGCAAACTTCATCACAGTTAAATATAACCTCATGTGACAATATAAAGATTGAACTCAATGAACAAACATACACAATGCATACAAGCCTAGCATGATGATGATTCTACAAACCAAATAGAGTCATGACATTAAAGACAACTAGGATAAACGGACATTGTGCAAACAGTTGATATACCATCCAATTCTCCCTCAATGAGCATATATATTCTTTTGTTTTTGAATGAATATATCATACAAACATAGGCCTTGACAATTGCTTTCTGTTTAATGCCAAATATTCTATTTTTTTGGCATTTGGATCACGTATTTCTTTTAGATCCAATCAACGGTGGCTTACTATCGCAAAGGATTTAATTCATCCTTTCAGAGCCCTTCCCCGTGCATATATTAATTTATCATGTTTTCATTTTTCACACAAATCTCACATGCAACGGATTTTGACATGCACTAGTCCTCCTAGGTCATAGATATGTAGATGACTAGATTGATAGGAGAACACCTCAAAAAGCTCAAATATAACATGTGACATTAAGATTTCAAAAGAGCTCGTGCATGTGTGAATAGAGGCATATGAAAATAGAATCCATTTAATCAATACAAAATCCAACTACTCCATATAAAATATGGTAAAGAACATTTTAAGGATTGAAAATCTAAACCAAAAGTTCTAGCCACATGGAAGCGTAAACGATAGGATTCAAACACAAATATATGCCACATAAAGTGTGTCAAACAAAAATACACACAAAACAAAATCGTTTTGAGTTTTTAACATTTTTAATCAAAAATAAATATTTACTCAAAAGGATAAACAAAAATCATTTGTATTTTTCATTAAGCTTAAATGAAATATATAAAACACAAATGATAAACAAAAAATCTTTTTATATTATGCAGTCAATTCAAACACAAAATATAATACAAAAAGATAAACAAGTCATGATTTCTAGCATGAGATATGAAAATAGGCAATGACTAGAAAATGACTAAACTAGCATACATTTAGCATGTGAATATAACATGAAGTACAAAAGCTAAAGTATGCAAACACTAACACATTCATCCAATAGATTTAGCAAGGGAGGAAGGATGTGAAAGTAAATGAGAATCAAAATCCCTATTTTGTAAGGCAACCAAGTCGGATTTCCTAACCCAAATAAAAGAAGAATTACTATCTTGGGGTGTAGGAACGTTAGCTATCGTGGTTACATTACTATGGGATTTTCTAGGAATTCGTTTAAGATCTAAACAAAATTTCCTAAGATGACCTTGTCGACCACAATGTGTACAAGTGAGAACATGTCGAAAAGATTTATCTAAGGAGGGATCATTAAATGTATTCCTAGAAGATTCTTCTAAAACATTGGTTTTGACTTTAGGGTTAAATTCATTACAAGAATTGAAGCCTAAACCAAAAGTGTCATTTTTAATTTGGACCGTTCCTAACATTTTATCTAGTTTTTTCGAACGACATTCCAAATCAAATTTGACATTACTAGAATCTTTTAATTTATTTTCCAATTCTACAATGTTAGATTCTAGTAAAAAATTACGCTCTTCAAAAGCAAGAAGCTCATTTTTCAAGGATTCCATTAAACCCCTAAGGTTATCTCTCTCGCCTTCTACGTATTCTAGCTTCTCTCGAAGAGTTCTCTCTTGAGTCCTGAGGTCTTCTATTAAGGTACTTTCATCAATGACCTTTACACTCTCTCTTAAACTCGCTTATAACTTCAAATTAGCTCTTTTCAATTTAATAGATTCTTTATATAATTCATGAAAAGCATTTTGAAGTTCACTCTCATCAACCTCTTCTTCATTTTCACTCTCTCTTTCTTCTTCACTCTCACTATCATCAAAAATAAGAGAATCATGTACATTGACCTTGGAAGTAGCATGTGCTATAATTTCATCATTCGATGAGTTCTCATTATCACTCACATGACTAGCCATAAAAGCCACAAAATTTTTCTTAGTGGGGGAATCGGGCTTTTCTTCCTTATCACTATCACTAAGGGTAGCATTATATGAAATAGGTCGCTTACCATCTTTCCTTAGTTTAGTGGGGCACTCATAAGCCCTATGTCCATAACCTTCACACCCAAAACATTTATTAGACTCGTCCCTATCAATATTTTCATTACTAGGTTTAGGGATTTTATCGGCTTTAAAAATCTTCTCGTTTTTATCATGTTTAGAAGATTCAAATTTCTTAAAATCATTTTTAACTTTATCTTTGTTAAATTTAAGAAATTTTCTAAATTTACGAGCAAACAAAGCCATGTCTTCCGAGTCACTATCACTATCGCTCTCTACTACTTGTTTGACCTCTTTTCGGGCTTTTAAAGCAATGCCCTTTTCAATTTTCTTTTCAGTTTTAGAGGGAAACATATCTAGTTCATATGTTTGTAAATCACCTACAAGCTCTTCTAATTTCGTAGAGGCTAAAGTGGGTAAAGAATTTAAAACGGTCACTTTATGAATAAATCTATCGGGTAGTGACCTCAAAATTTTCTTTACAACACGGTCGTCAGGTATTTTCTCTCCCAAGTTAAAGGATGAATTAACAATATCAGAAAGTCTAGCATAAAATTTATCAAAAGTATCTTTTTCATCCATTTTGATAGTTTCAAATTGAGTGGTGAGGTTTTGGAGTTTTGAAGCTTTAACGACACTAGTTCCTTCATGAGTTAATTGAAAAATATCCCAAGCTTCTTTAGCGGTTTCACACGTCATAATACGTCGGAATTCATCCGGTGCGACAGCGCTAAACAAGGCATTTAAACCTCGGGAATTAAAGTTTGCTAGCTTAAACTCATTTTCAGTCCATCTATCAACGGGTTTGGGAACATGTTCATTTTCAATTAAATGTGTTGGTGGGGTCCAACCGTTAACAACAGACATCCAAACACGTTCATCGATAGATTTAAGTGCCGATTTCATTCGCGCTTTCCAATACGCGTAGTTTGAACCATCAAAAATAGGAAATTTTGAAAATGGGGAAAAATCCATTTTAGCCAAAAATTAAAGAATCTTTAACGAAATAATTTATCGTTTTTGGCTCTGATACCAATTTGAAAAATGTAATTGTCCCAAATTAAAATATAATCTCCTTTTAAATAAATGCGGAAGCGTATAATAAGAGATGGTTCAACAAAACAACAAGGCCGGGTTTTAATATCATAAGAAACAAATTAAAACAACATAATTCAAGTCCTAGAATTTGCCTAAGTCATGATTATTCATTTAAACAAAGTTAGGCGACACCAATATTAGCAAATTACTTGAATAAACCAAATTAACCCAATATTTAATTTAAGTCCCAAATTAAATGAGTGTGATTGTAAAACCAAATTTTATCTTGAAATTAATCTAGCATGCGTTCTAAGTGATATAGAGCAAGATAAAATAAACAGTCGCACTACACCGCGATATACGAGGAAAAACCCACTAACGGGAAAAAACCTCGGGACGGCCCTAGCCTCAAATCCACTAAAAACGGTATTACAAAATACAAGACAAAAGACTTACTTCCTAAACTCGAACCCTCTCAAGCCGTGATGCTTCTTCTTGTATCGACCTCCAATTAGCGGATAACCAACGGAGCTCCACCGCGGTCTCGGAATACACCGATGGGACTTTATATGGTCACCGTCACCCAAGCATGGAGCCTTTCTCCTTTTGGGTAAAATCTCAACAAAAGTCTTCTTTGTGATGGGGTGTAGAAGTAAACCCGAAACGTCTCTTGAATTCGGTAGATAAAACCGGTGCCAAAACAATCTCCAAGCAATTGATATTTATATAGAAACTTGGATAAACAATTGGGTGTAAACTAGAGTGTGTATGAATTTTTCATTAAAAATGACACTCAAAACTTGAACATTTTCCTAAAGTAATTTTCCTCTCAAACTCTCTTTTGGAGGTAAACAAATGTTGGAAAAGTTGTCTTGGAAAATGTGTTTCCCGCACATAATAAAGTATGAAAAAGTTGGTTGAAAACCAAGTGGAGAAGTGGGGAAAAAACTGTCAAAAACTGCTCAAAACCGTTCCCGCCTGACGTCTCGTTCGAACGAACTTGACTCTCGTTCGAACGAGACTTCTAACGAGCAACCAGCCTGGGCTCGTTAGAATCTCGTTAGATATCTCGTTAGAACGAAAACTCGTTCGAACGACATATCGAACGACTGACCAGATTAGGGTCGTTGGCAAACTCGTTCGAACGAACTTGGTTCGAACGACAAACCTCGTTCGAACGAAACCTGGTTCGAACGAAAAAACTCGTTCGAACGACATTTCTAACGAACGACCAGAAAGATTTAAAAATTCGATTTTGGCCCAGAAACTTTTATAAACTTTTATATACTTATTTTTAAGTTTCTAATTGATTCTTTCTGAAAAATAAAATGCAGTTTTTAACCTAACACCCAATACAAATTGTTCCAAGCTCCTATATACATATAATTACATTCATACCTTGGGAGCATGGAACCTTAGTTGATGACGTAGAAACGAGGCACACAAACCGACATTTTGATGAAGCTTTAAATTCTTTGCCGCTACGTCTTCAACATATTCTTCATAGGCTTGAGAATATTACAATAAATACTATCCTATGAAAAAATGTTTTTGTTCGGAATTGAGTCAAAACTATATATGGACTCAATTGGAAATTTGTGTCCTTACACCTTTTCCTTCTTTATGAAAAAACAAATAATATTCAATATTTTTTTTATGAAAAAAGCATGCTAATGAGTACTCTGCCTGCCTTATGCCACCATTCAGCCAAGGCAAGCCGCATCATATAAATCTAGTTGGGAATCAAAAGCAATAGTCCATGATGCTGGATACAGGCTTGTTCATGCAAAGTCATGCATATGCATTGATTATAATGGATACTGATATGTCAAATTCATTGACACTTCCATGCTAAGATTCGTTCACCATGATCTCTCAGAGAGAATATGTTTATCTTTGGGCATAACAAAACTTTCTGATGTCAATGTGGAGGTACTATGACCCACTTAAATTTTGTTATTCAGATTTCATTCTTAGTTACTTCGTAGAAATGTACAATTATTTTTATCTTATTTATAGTCTTTGATGTCACCATATGACGAAAAATCTACACCTATTTGTAGGAATTGGATCACAGAGAACAACTAGAGAGTTTGGGAAGCATTGTGTCAATTCCCCTAGAAGCCACGCAAAACAAATTGTTAAATAGATCATTTTAGGCTACCATATGTAGTGTTGTGAATAGTGTCCAATGACATTCATTCATTTGATAATCCAGCTCTAGAAAACATACAAAGATCACTGGAATCTGTTGCAAGAAAAATTGCAGTTTGTTCGGTGCCTCCACACTGGTTTTATGTCCCTCCCGAAGGCTATTGAAATAACGCATGTTGCTAAGGAATCCATTCTAGGTTGACCGGTTGGCCGGTTGAAGATCTGTATATTAATTGCTGAACCACCAACTTATATATCAGTCCATGATTTTGTTGTAATTATTGTGAGCTAACTTTTGGGCTCTCCGATCCCACTAGCTATTGGATCTCTATTTCTCTATCCCGAGGACTCTGAAACTGCACTTGTTAATGTTTTGAAACTCTATTATGATGGGAAAGTGTGTGAGGGTCCAAGTGGAAGAGATGATCTCGTGCACCTATAAAGTCGTCCCTTATGACAATAGGTACATTGTTTACTCTAAATGTCACCTCGGCCATCGTATAATTTAAAAATAATTATACAATCTCCTCACAGTTTGTGTAACATCACAAATCTTCCTCGAGTTTGTATAAAGTTCACTATCTACAAACATTAAGTCTTCCATATTTACTACTGATCCGAAATCTTTATACAACACGCAACATTGATGAATATGGCCTTCCAATATTTTCTGAGGGAAAGCCTACTGATGCATTCGATTTAGGTGCTGGTATTATAAACCCAAATGAAGCAATGTAGTGAGTACTGATAATGGCCTCTTAAGGGGACTAGTATTAATGCTGTTATCGACACGATTTTCTTGCCATACTAATAGGGTTGTGGTACATGTGTATTTGGATACAATAACTAGATGAATGAAGTTTGTTAAGGAGAACTCAATATATACCTTTGGTGCTCTTGCTTGCTTTCCTGATGAGTGTTTGTTTATGTCGAACATATCATAAAGTATTGAATGAAAGTGTTTGGATATAATTGTTATGTTTTTATCTATTTTGATTGTTTGTTATATGGGAGGTTGGTGGTATGTGGTGGATAATTTTTTTTTAATATTTTAATTTATGTAAGTGTTCATAACACTTACAAAATGAACATTGTTCTCCATACATATTAATATTTGTAAGTGTTTTGAAACATTACAAACAATATATATATATATATATATATAAGTGTTTTAAACACTTGCAAAAGTTTAATATGCAAGTGTTCAGAACACTTACAATTTTTTTTGTAACGGTTGTTTGACATGTCTATGTGTGCTCAATGAACACTTGCAAATGACATTTGCAACAATTATGAACAATTACAATTTTTTTGCAACGCGCCTATTTGTAAGTGTTTAAAACACTTACAAATCGGCTGTTTTGGTGTAGTGTCTTATATTGCATGTTACAACAAATAGCTCATGAATTTTAACCTTCTAATTAATTAATTTTTTGGATAAATAAACTTTCAATTATATAATTTATTAAATCACTTATCGTTACACAATTCCAACTATTCATGCATAACGATTACTTGATTTGAACATTTACCCTTTAAAGATGCACCGAATGTTAGGGAGATTTTCATTCTTAAATTCAATATTAGATGTCTTTCCCTCCATTTGAGCTGTAAATCAGCACCAAACACTTAAATTAAACATATATATTCCATGGTGGAAATAAATTTAGTTTAATATTTAAGGTTATGATTGATCTTATTTTTATGTAAAGTAGTAAATACTTTGTACAAAGGTTTATTAATTTAGGATGTCCTTGTCAAGTTTAATGGTGGGGATGATGTATTATGGTTCACATTCTTTACTTAATAATTTAATTATTAATTTATGATTAATCATTATTTATCAGTAGATCATTAAAAAGTTTACAAATTTATTTATTTTTCCTAGATATACAATTAAGAATGTTTTAAGGCCCAAACTATTTTTATTTTATTTCTCAAGATATCTTTAATACAATTTTTTTACAAAAGAATCCAAAACTTATATTTTAATTCCATTTTTATTTTACCAAAACATACCCACTAACCGTCCATTTTATATCTTTCTATAAAAATCATTTTAAGACAAGGAGTTCATGGAATATCTTCTTTAGATTTTGTTGAATCATTAAGCTAATGAATTAATTCTAGATGAAATTCTTCATCAAAAATCTGCACCGCGACATATTCATATTTTTATCTTTTTAGGTATTTTTTTTACTTTTATATATATATATATATATACACGCACATGCACACACATACACACATATTATTTTGCCTAAAATTGTGAATTTTACTTGCAAGACCTTATAAATTATTACTAACATGGATACATGTGTTTTAGAATCTTTTTTTACATAACCAATATGCTTTGAGGTTTTTATCTTAATTATTGGATTCGCATTGGGATAAAGTTAACCCATTTTTTATACCATAAACATTCGAGAAAAAATAATTTAAATTTCAACATCATATCCTAGTAAATGTCCACATGTTGTATTCTAATTGTACATCATTATGAAATGTCCTTTCAAACACCGATCACACGTGCGATAAACGTGTGCACCAATTTGTAATACAAAAATATGAAGAAAAAAAATATTGATTGGAAAGGAAATCTGTTGCATAATTTGATTTTAATAATAGTTTTAGTAGCATGTAGTAGTTATACATATCCAACAAATGAATAACAGCTTTAAATTACTGTCAATTCATTTTAAAGTTTCTTGGATTTCAATAAGCGTGATAAGATATAGAATCACCCAATCAACTTAAAATATACAAGCCAATCATGAACTTTATAAATCAAGTAAGATTTAAAAGTATAAAATGCAATATATATACATATATATAATTTCTAAACACAAATGATCCTCAAACATAATTTTTTCAATACCATTAAAGCATCATGTTTTATTTTCTAGGGTTACATGACCTATTTTGCTTTTATTACCTTAAATTATTAAGAACATGGATATTGGCGCTTTCAGTATAAATGATGCTTTCACACAGTCTTTAAAAGACACCTTTCCCAATGATACTTCATTCAAAACTAGATGTAATATTTCCAATAGTAGCTTCGTCCATGTTTCAAATTTTCAATATTTAAATCCGAAAAATAATTTTCTCTCAAATGTCTAAAAATGGTCCATATAAATTTTTTCATAGTAATAAATTTGAATCTTGGTATTTAATTATGCTTAATTTTGAATTTTTCCATCCTAAAAACGGGACATCAAAACTTTCACATCAATCTTGTCATCTCTAGGTTCAATCCAATCCATCGAAGTATCTCATACTTAGGGTAGACAACATTCAATGTAAAATATTTTTTTTCGCACTACCTACTACATACTTGTAATTGGAACACCAAAGTGAATTTTTATTAAAATATGATTTTCACTTTTAAAAGTTCACACTTTGTTTTTGTTTGTTCTTTCTCCTATTAAGAAAAATTGATTGATGTGGTCTTTATTTCTACAAAAAAAAAATCCAACCAAAGGACTTAAAATACGCAAAACATTGGCTTGTGCTAAATCTAGGCTCAATCTTGTTCTTCGGTAATGATCTAGGTGAAACATCGACTTTTTCATTTTCTTTGGAATGTTGTTCTTTCATCATGCTCTCACTACAAAAACTGTTCTCAAATTAGGATTTAACTTTTTCTTATTTAAAGAAATGAATTATAGCCTAAGTAAAATGTATCATTTTTACTGGATCATGTTAAAAAAATATTTGTTAACATGGTTTGATCTCTAATCAAGATCCATTTAAAAACTTGTAGGTTCTTTCAATTCAATGATCATTTTCACAAAATAGATCTTGCGAATTAATTTTGATTTTTAATCCCATCTTTCTCTTTCTTATGTTTGTCATTTTCTTTTCTTAAATAAGCTCAACATCAATTCACTTCATCAACTCCATACATTTATGAATTTCAAGTTGAAGTTTCTGAAAATTATAAAAACAAATTTCTTGTTAAATCCTGGAAATTTTGATATTGAAGAATAACTTAATGTTTAACATCTTCAATTTAAATGATATATGATAGATCTCATTACAGGCATGTCCAATGTTCTTATCATCATTTTCATTATCACTTTCATTACATGATGTAACAACGTGGATGTAGTATATCTAGTAATGGATAAAGAATCATTATATGAATACAAGCTACACATGTAATTCCTTGTATGTAAAGGTCTAAAAATACAATATAAATGACAATTCATTCTTAATGTTAGAATCACTATCTTTATTAATGTTCACTTTGAACTCATTCAAATTAAAATTTGAAATGAAATCCATAATTCATCCACATTGTTCAATTGAAAAGTCCAATGTGGATTCACTCTCCAAAACATTCAAACTTACCCTATAAGACTTTTTATTTTTTATCCGTATTGTTCAAATGTGTTGGATACACATAAATATGGCGTTCTAGTTCACCACATCCAAAACACTTGTCATCATCTTCAATTTCCTCTCTTAGAATTTGACATTTGAATTTTATTTTTCGAATGAATTTTAATTTTTGAAAGATGTTTCGTTATTGTTGTAATTTTTCTTGAACTTTTTAACATAAATTTCCATATACTTTCTATCAACTTTAAGATTTTCCTTCTTTTGAGTCTCAATCAATTTCACACTTGTTTTAGATTGAAAATAATATCCTTAGATGATTTGGGGAGTTGTTATTTTCTTCCTCATATGTTTGCAAGAAACTATCTAAATCCCCTGACCTGCAAGTATCCATATTTAGTATCATATTTAGAATATGAACCTTGGCGTTAAACATTGATACCTGATATCTCAATAATTTCTTCACAAGTAGACTCTAAAAAAGGATCTCACCTAAGTTTTAACTTCAATTAACCACCTTGGTTAGTGTCACCCTTTGATATGCATCATATAAATGGAAGGGAAAGTCTACTTTGGCTTATCTATTTCCTAGTGGTGATTCTTTTATGAGTCATTCTAGAAATATCCAAAGGCTTTTTTTCCGTTGTAATTTATGACTAGATTATACTCTTGAATACTAATGAATGCAAAAATAATATTCAACGTAATAAAATTTTAATTCGACTCATTAAATTATACTCACTCTATTGATCATAGAAAATTATCTCTACATATTGATCAACTGCTTTAGTTGGTCACCTCCAACCATCTTTTACACACATCTAATCTCTTTCATATATGGACCTCAAGTGAGTTCTCAATCTCTTCTTCCAATGACTATAGTTTGTACCATCAAAATGTGGAGGGTGGTTTTTGGAACTTCCACATCTTAACATATCCATTACAAGCAAAGAAATATAGACAAACCATCAAGGGACTCACAACAAATCTAATTTGAATCATAAATTTTTTAATAAGTTTAACTAGAAAAACACACACACAAAAATGGTATATTCTCAAGTATGCCGGCACTAACAAGATTAAAGACCTTTTATACCTATTTTAGAAGTTAGTGCGTGTTAATTTAAATTTAGGGATTTTTACCAATCAATCCTATTTACTAGATTAGTAGTCTAATAGCTCCCATGTCTAAGATTTAGTCTCATAAGTCCCATTTCAAATCTCTTTTGGTTCAATAAGAAAACGTGGGGTTTCTTTAAGTCAGTTTATTTTCTATTTTAACTCTCCCAACAACCAACTTTGCACTTCTTTCTCCACGACTCAAAACCCCATCAAATCCCAAATCCCACAAAATTAATGATTCATAACCTCTCAACTGAATCGATTATCTGAAACATATCTACCATTTCGAACATATTTCATGAACGGAGCATACTCACCATTAACCCATTTCAATCTAACAAGGTTAGACAACAGGTACTGTTTCCCCTGTTTTTCCTAATACTGCAAAATTACACACACACACACACACATACATACATATATATATATATATATACTTATATATATATATATATATATATATATATATATATATATATATATATATATATATATATATATATATAGAGAGAGAGAGAGAGAGAGAGAGAGAGAGATAGATATATGTATGTATATAAGTTGAAATCGCTATATGTAAACACACACAAGGTGCCTGATCTTGATTGGTACTCGCATAGAATATGGAATACTTGACAAAAAATAATCAACCCCAAAACCCCTGTTTGCACTATCTGTTGATACTCGCACAAATCTGGGTCAAAAAAATAATTTCCATCTCGATTGATACAGAGTAAAAAAAAAAGATGCAGTTAACTTATGATAGTAATTGTAATTTCATAATAAACGATGTCAAAAAACGTATTTATTAGGGAATGTATAACAAAAAATTCGTAAGGGGTTGTGCACTGATGATTACCGAAACCCACATCCATTATATGATGTTGGTCTGCGCCAGCGAGATTAACTAAGGATTTTTTACCAATTAGTCCCGTTTACTAAGTATGTAGTTCGATAGGCCTAACATTTTCTTTTGCTCCATCAAGTTTTATGAAAAAAGATTTTTATTCCAATAGGTCCAATTTGTAAACATTATATGTACAAATAGGACCTATTAAGAAAAAAGTGTTGTGATATGACCTATTATGAAATGTCCCATGTAAATAGAACTTAATAGGAAGATCCCCGTTAAGTAATTGTCAAGTTAATTTATCAAAGTTTGATATATTTATAATTTTTTGGGGGTCATACTATGGATGAATTCTGATTGGTTTATAATTTTTATTTCATGGTATGACTTCATTTATTACATTATGTTATACGTACATCCATCAAATGATGTCGGTCAGTGCTTTTAATGCTCATTCAGTGAATATTCACTGTTGGGTATTACATGCATTTGGAATGCTTATTTTTTTAATTATTACTTGGAATTGCAATACATTGAATATTCACCTATTGAACACCGATTGTCCCCTTTTCAAACCAAATTTAGTGAATATTCAATCATTTGGAATTGCAATTTAGTGAATATTCACATAATTTGTTCTCAGTGAAATCAAATAATAATTCGGTGAATGTTCACTATTTCACCACGACAAATTCCAACTCAAAGAATATTCAACGATTGAACAATAATACACTTTTAATCGTCGTTTAGTTAGTATTCACTGTTTGCACTTTCCACAATTCAATGAATATTAACTGTTTGAACAACAATTTGAACCCCGTTCAAACCCAAGTTAGTGCATACTATGTTAATTTAAAGAAAAGTATAAATGTATTTCTATTTTGTTAGAACTTGCTAACGTAATTGTTTTTTATGATAATGATGACTTCATTTGTTACGTTCTTTTGTACGTATATGGATAGCACACTTAGAGGTAATGTGATTGAAACAACAACACTAAAGGATATACATGAATCCATTCGTGCTCGTTGGGTTGACATTGCTGAGGATTATATTTGTTTACTTTATGACTTTCCTGGACATTCTTCTTGCACGTTGGATTTCGAAGAGGATTTAAAATTTTTGATAGCATATTGCCGAACACACAATGTACATTCCATAAACCTCACGTTACTAACTTAAAGATGTGAAAATACTGACGAAGGTGATGTTGCTGATTGGACGTTTGATGTCGATTTTACCAATGCTTTCGAATTAGAGGTTGGAACGTCGCAATACAACTCTGTTAAACCACTTCTATCTTCTACTTGGGAAAAATTTATCGTCAAAGTTGGTCAAAAATATGTAGGAGGCGTTGTTGAGTTCAGGGATGCACTGTGCAAATATTCTATAGAAATGGGATTCGAATTCAAGTATTTGAGAATGATTTCGTGAGAGTTACTGCTGAGTGCAAGTATAGGTTGAGCACTGGTTGTCAGTGGTATGTTCATGGTAGAGTTCACCCTATTAACGGATTTTTTACTTGAGGCAATTAGTCAGCGGGCATACTTGTGGTGTTTGTTATATAACTTCAAAGCATTCTCGTATGAATTCTGGTGTAATAGCAACTGAAATTAAGAATCGTGTTCGCACCATTCCATTGACACGCCCCATTGACGTGGTGCATTTATTTGGGTCTGAATATGGACAAAATATAAACTACAAATGTGCTTGGAATGCTGTGGAGAAAGCACGCAATAAAGTATTTGGTGACCATACACAATCGTTTGATAGTTTACGGTGGTATATTAATGCGGTGAAAGAGACTAATCCTAGAAGTCATGTGGAGTTACAGTGTTACTCTTTATCTAAGAGGTTAATGAGATTATTTATTGCATATAAAGCATGCATTGATGGTTTTAATCATTGTCGACCATTAGTATTCCTGGACGGGACATTTTTAAAGGGTCGATTCAAGGGAACTTTGTTAGCTGCAACTGGAAAAAATGGCAATGAAGGTACGTTCCACATTTTCTGCATTGGACTAATTGTAAATGCAACAATAAAAAGTAAAAATTTACGTGAATATTTAATACATTGTGAATATTGGAGTATTATGTCATCTTGGAGGAGTTAATCTCCCATCTAGAATTTTCACTTGAAAAAATGAATTTACAATGAATGCATGCGTAAAATTGGTTCACTATGTAATGAGTATTCGATCCCTATTATGATTATTTGCTAAATTATAATCGGGGATCTTCCTATCAAGTCCTATTTACCTTAGACATTTTCTAATAAGTCCTATCATAATATTATTTTTCCTAATGTCTTATTTATACATATAGTGAATATTCACTGTATGTTTATAAATTGGACCTATTGGACTTGTGATTTTTTTCCAACAATGAACATTCATTGAATGCCCATGCAAATTTTTGCACTTTATAAAAGAGGATATTAACTGTATGCACCAAATTTCAATCTTTGAAAATAAAAACAATCAGCGAATATTCACTGAACTGTTAACAACTCAGCTACAACAATGAAAATTGCATATTAGTGTTGACCTGTGGTGATTTTTTTGCAACAGTGAACATTCACTGAATGCCCATGAAAATTTTCGCACTTTATAAAAGAGAATATTCACTCGATGCACCAAATTTCAATCTTTGAAAAAAAACAATAAGTGAATATTCACTGAATGCCCGTGCAGATTCATGACACACCCGTTCAGTGAATATTCACTGAATTGGTAACAAAACTGCAACAATGAATATTGCAGTGTTTAGACTTGTGGTGATTTTTTTCCAACAGTGAACGTTCACTGAATGCCCATGCAAATTTTTGCACTTTATAAAAGAGAATATTCACTGTATGCACCAAATTTCAATCTTTGAAAAAAAAACAATCACTGAATATTCATTGAATGCCCATGTAGATTCATGACACACCCGTTCAGTGAATACTCACTGAATTGGTAACAACTCAACTACAACAATGAATATGCATTGAACGTCAAAATTTAAGTTTTAATAAGTTTTAACTAAGTTATTCAACCGATTTTTGTAAAAAGGCATTGTTGATTGTTGATATTTGTTTTTTTTTGTCATGAGATTTTTCCCCTTAGCTTTTACGATTGTTGACTCGGAAAATGATGAGAATTGAGAATGGTTTTTAACAAATTTGTCTTTCATTTTTGTACCAAAGGAAACAACTTTCATTTCTGACAGAAAGAACGGATTATTGAAATCCATACCTAAAGTTTTTCCCAATGGGCATCATGGCTTCTGCTTGCATCACTTGAAAGGAAATTTAAGGGATAAGTTGTCTGGATATCACCATACAATTAAAGGAAAAATTATAGAACAATTTGTTCTTTGTGCGTATGCACCCACAGAGGAGATTTTTAATGCTCGCTTGAAAATGTTAATTATTGAAGGTGGGGATCGGGTTATTTCCTTTCTAGCAACTATTCCCAAATAGAATTGGAGCAATGCTTTTTTCAAAGGAAAAATATTTGGGGAGATGACATCAAATGTAGCAGATTCGTTCAATTCATGGATACGAGATGCACGTCACCTCCCAATTACCAACCTAGTTGACACAATTCGAATGCAAACAATGAAGTTGAACTCTAAGCGTAGAGATGAAGCTAAGAATTGGAATGGTGTATCGTGTGCTGATATTGAACGTCGGGTGCAAGAGTCGTTAAAGTTGGGATGATCATGGGGTGTTTTCAAATCGAATGATTCCATTTTTGAGGTGATGGTTGAACCGGGTAAACCAACTCGGTCCGTTGATTTTCTGAATGGGACATGCTTTTGTTACAAATGGCAATTAAATGGATTTCCATGCGCCCATGTTATTTTAGCTGCTCAGAGGAGTGGACGTGAAATGAGTGAAGTTGTAGATTCTTTCTTTTCAGTTTCAATCTTTATAAAAACTTACTCGTATACGATTTATCCAATTCCGACAATAGATAAAGAGAACGTCGTGGGATCCCCTGTTGAAATTAATCCGCCCATGTCAAAGCGTCCACCGGGTAGACCGAAGAGCAAAAGAATTTTGTCAAAGGGTGAAGAACGAAGAGAAATCAAGTGTGGTAGATGTGGCAAGTATGGAAATCACAACATATAAACATGTACGGAGCCAATGATCGTTTAATTTCGCATAATTGTTGATATTGTCTAGTTTCATTTCTTTATATGTTTGGACATTATAATATCAGTTGTTTTATAGATATAGGGAACATTACTGCAAAATCATTCGCTTTTTTAGAGTTTTCATATATTGAATATTAGTGGACGTATATGTTGTGTTCCAACAATGAATATTCACTGAATTGGTAATTGAATATTAGTGAGGAATTACTTTTTTCATTTAAAACATTGAATATTTATTTCTTGAATTTTATCGTGGTGCATGTGCAGACAGTGAATATCCTCTCAATGGGTATGTTTTAAAGAATTCAATGAATTTTCAATATACGAAATTATGAGGTATATTTGCAGGCATTGATTATTCACTGAATGGGTGTCTGTAGACATTGAATATTCACTGAATTGTATGTTTGTAGACAGTGAATATTCACTGTATGGGTATTTGTTTTTAAAACAGAGTATTGTAGTGAAATATTGTGTAGTGATTATGAACGAAACATTAATCTTAACAAGCTTACATCATTAAAGAGGTGTGCAGTGCATATTATTTTGTTGTGAACAATGAATATTCACTATATGTAAAGGTAAGAGCGTATTGAATATAACGTAGTGAATATTCACTTTATTAAAATTTAACAAATTGTGCGTTTATAGACCGTTAATATTCACTCTTAAGTCTTGGATTTCAAATATATATTTTTCTAAGAGACGTCAAATATTTTTCCGCGGTCTTACCATTCACATTATGCAATCACATAAAACCAATACCAAATAGTGAAGATTGTATTGCATATATCTACTAAATGTCAATAGTAATTTTTACTTCGTTGTACATTCAATTAAAAGTATGTAAATGAAAAACATAATTCCCAGAAGTCAATGTCATGGTCTCTGCCTAATCTGGACTAATTATGATTCGCCCCCATGATTTTTTCTATCGTTTTTGCACGATATTCGCGCATCATCGCTCGCGATATAGAATTTTTTATCTCCTCCCCCTTGTATATTTTCTCCATGAAGTAGCAAATTGCCACATCACAATCTAATCTGCATCAAATTGAAGAAATTTCACAGTTAATATCAATTTATTTACATCTACATATGCCGTAAATGAAAAAAAAATCAGAACATACGACTTGGGATCTTGTTGAGGACAATCTCTTACTTTGATTATAGGAATCTTGTACTCTTGGGTTTCCGGGAGGGAATTATGTGTATCTTGCCCATCATTTCTCATGTTTGCAAGATGTTCATCACGTCGACGTAGAATAAGATCCATAATGTAATCCCTCTAGTACACAACATTATAATTAACCAATTCAAACATAAATTAGTTTTATATCACATCATAATGAAACCGTATTTAAATTTGTACACATGTAATAGATTTGCATAAGTCTCGTGTTTTATTTGGAGAGTAATTTTATTACTAGCTTTGTTGTGTCTGAAAAGTAGCGATCTTCGAAAGTATGGTCTGGTATATAAGGATTGTACTGCAACATATGCCCCTCATGTGTATTGTATACAAGTAGGTGAAAATGAAATCCACCTCTCATACCTTCTTCATCGCTAGAATTCATTGGTAAAAATAACCACCTATTATTATGGGCCGCTATATTTATGCGATCTTCAATCCAAAACTTCCTGAGGTTGGTATGATTATCGCGTGCGATAGTCTGGAACACATTCAAAGTTTAGAAATGTATAACAAAATCTTATAAAACAATTATCATATAAAGCATATGTAAATTGCAAATTACCCAACACAAGCTTGTGAAGAAATACGGGTTGTCGTGTAGTTTGTCTTCTAGGTGCCCAATTAGATACGCCTCATCCTCCATTTTCAATATACCCGCATATGCATCCACCACCTTAAATTGTAATGATATTAGCAATGTAAATTAATGCGCAACTACGAATATATTATTTATAACATTCTTACAATTGATGCAATACTTTTCTCGTCAAGCACTTCCAATAAGTCCTTCACAAATACTGTCTCACCAGTTGTTTGTCCTTCTCGTACCATTGCTCGGTTTTACATCACAAAAGTTAAAATGTCGTTTACATTTAATTCGGATAGTTCGATATAAAATGCATTCAATTTCACTAAATTGATGTCCATATTAATTTCAAAGTAACTGCTTTGAAAAATATTCATATATGGGATATCCACTGTATACACACTTGAAATTACCCAAACAATGAGTATTCACTATATGAACGACATTTCTCATATTAAGGCATTGCATAAGTGAATATTAACTATCTACTAAATTTTGAATGGTAAGAATACCCATACAGTGAATATTCGCTGTACAAATAACCACAACTCTCCAAATTTCACATGAGAATTCACTACACCAAATTTAACACTGAAAAAACACAATCAGTGAATATTCACTGAATGCCAATGCATATTCACTGCCCATGCTCACTATAAACACTAAATTCGCACAAAGAATATTCACTGTATGCACCAAATTTTAATCTTTGAAAAAAAAAATAATCAGTGAACATTCACTGAATGCCTATGTAGATTTTCGCACAGAGAATATTCACACTATGCACTAAATTTCAAACTTTGAAAAAAAAACAATCAGTGAATATTCACTGAATGACCATGCACCAAATTTCACTGAATATTCACTGTCCACACGCGATTTCGCAATTTAAAAGAGTTAATGCACCAAATTTCACTGAGAAAAAAAATAATAAGTGAATATTCACTGAATGCCATACAGATTCACCGCACCCTACCCGTTCAGTGAATATTCACTGTATGGGTATTTTTCACCACAAGAAATATCATGTTTAATATTCACATAAATCTAGTGTACATAGCCCAATCCTTCTGTGTTGTAAATGGTTCGCAGACATTCCAAGTTTGAATACTCCATATATTTACCGACAACGCCTTTTTTGGTGAGCGCACTTTTCGTCATTTTCATTTTTTGAATAATTGTCTTTGTTGGTCCGGTTGATTTCTTCGATAGTCGCGTAGCCATCCTCTTACATTTTCCATGTCCTACAGAATCGTACTCATATGCACTCGATTTCTTCACCTTCCTATCCCCTTTTTTCGTTATTCCTTTCACCATTGGATTCATAACATCTTCAAGTTGTTTCAAATGCGAAGGGGTATGGTAAGGTGTTTCTTCAACAACTAATGATCCCTCAACAACTTTCACTTCCTTTCCAATCGGAGTTAAATTGTCATTCTTATCTGCACAAGAACTTGGTATCGCTCCTGTATTCAATTGCTCGATATGTCGCTCTACCCGATGTACCATTAGTTCATAGAACTTGTCTTCGAGCTCTCTCTTTTCACCATGTACTTCTTAAAATATTTTAAGCATCCTCTTAATAACCCCATCCCGAGACTCAATTTCTTCTTTGTATATTTTTTCCTTCTTCTCCATTTCTAAAATCCTCTCACGTAGGAGTGTCAACTCATCTTCAATTCCTATCGCTTGAGGTACGGTAAGATCGTTAATAATAGAATTCAACCGTTCAATCTCCCTAACCTTTTCTCCAATTTGCCTCCTATGGTCTTCAACCATATTAACCATGTCACTCTACAATGCCTCTATTTCCGTGCACATTTTTATATACTCCATATCAGATTTAAACAAACCATCCACAAGTTTTTGAATATTTTCTTTCAAAACTTTATTGTCTTCCACTTGTGCATGACTTGAATGTTCACCATCGACCTTCCCAATAGCTTCATTATCATTGTTTCCACCATCTCCTACATTAACATTTCCCATACCGACATCATCAACAACAACAATTTCATCCACACCAAATACTCTTTGTTCATAGTTAGTCATCAATAGAGTCTCATCATTTACCTGCATTTATTGAATATTTGAAATTAATATATTATGCATTGTATGTAATATTCAATTTGAACATTTTATTCAATGAAATCTCTTTAAACAAATACAATGAATATTGCAATATGAATCACTGAATATTCACTGTTTGATATACGCACTAAGAATGTTCACCGCTCTACATTATTTTTTTAAAATACCCATATATAGTGGATATTCACTATTTGCAAAGCACTAAAATTTCATTTTTATGACTTCTTTGAAATCCATTCAACCAAACCATACAGTGAATATTCATTGTATGTACACCAAATTTCAGATTGCTGAAAAATAGCTATACAATGAATATTCCCTATATGCAAACTTTGAAAAATACCTAGACAATGAATATCCATTGTTTGGTATATGCACACCACTGCTCTTAGGTATTAAATAGTAAATATTCAAAATGTAGTTAATATAGACAACTTGACAAGTGAATGTATGTTACCTCAAATTCTGCATCATTTGCTACATGAATGTACGTTGGAAATTGTTCACTAAGCTTGGTGAGAGACCATTTTTGATATCTCGGGAATGATCCACGGCACAAATCGGGTTGCGTGATGGTTGTGTGCTCACACAACCAATACTAATATTAACAAACAAAATATGAACAAGTTAAGTGACATACTGCAAAAAACACAACAATAAGTAGTATATTTTTCATATTTATATAAAATTTTAAATGACTAACCAAGAGACTAATCACACATCCTGTAACTGATCCGGGATTAGTGTATGATGAATGGATAGAGTCAACTAGTGTGCGACATATCACTGACGACCAATTGTACTTTCCCATAGATTCAATATCTTCAACAAAATTAAAGAATGCCCACCTAATCTTTACACCTCGAGTGGGGAAGAGCAAAGTTCCAATTGTGAAAATGAATAATAATCTACACACATCCATATCTCCTTCAAGGGAATCCTCTGACGCGGCTTTAATGGCCTCATTATTAATTACATTTGTGGAAACCATTCCCGTCACATCACTAAACCTCCTATTGATGAATGACGATGTTGGCTTAGTGGCATAAGAAGGAATTTTGACATATTCTCCACCGAATGGTATACCAAAGATAAGTGCAATGTCCAGCGGGGTAAACGTAAGAAATTTCCCTCCAATTTTGAAATTCCTCCGCAGCGGATCATACATTCTTATGATATTCTCAACATTATTCTCATACTTTTTAACAAAAATACTATCAAAATTGTTTTCGACTAAGGATGAGAATAATGCGGAAAAAGGAGTCATACCTAAAAAAGCTTCTACCCTAAAACTTAATTTGATTTGTTTTAGGAGCTTCACTAAGCCATAGAGGTTACATTTATATTGAAGTATGTGCTCCGTTTGGTCTATCATGTCTAGACCCTCATCCTCATTTAATCTTGTCTTTATCCTTTTTGTACTCTTAACCATCTGTAAAAAGGGATTATTTGTACCACATTAATATATGAACATATTCTAACAAAGTCGACATACACGTTCACACAAAAAACTTGTCTTTGTCCTTCAATGAATATTCACATATAATAGGACATCAATTTTTAAGAGGGAGCATACTATATATAAAGTCTTCAAACAGTGCATATTCACTGAATGACTAAAAGTGTCGAGCCAAAATTCATTGTGTAGTGTAATAAAGTTCAAATTCAGTGGTGTAACAGTTTTTTCAGTGAATATTCACTAAAGGAAGATTAAAAACAATGCGTATTTTTCATTGTATTCAAATACTGGATGTTCACTTTTTTTGGATTTAAATCTGTGCATGTGTATTAAAATAGTTAATATTCACATATTATAGGACAATTTTTTTCAGAGGGAGCATATTATATATGAAGTCTTCAAACAGTACATATTCTCTGAATGACTGAAAATGTCGAGTCAAAATTCATTGTGTAGTGTAAAAGTTCAAATTTAGTGGTGTAACACTGTTTTCAGTGAATATTCGTTGAACGAGGATTAAAAACAGTGCGTACTTTTTAATTGTATTCAAATACTGGATGTTCATTTTTTTTATTTCAGTCGGTGATGTGTATTAAAAAAATAGTGATTATTCACATATTATATGGTCGTCAAACAATGAATATTCACTTTGTGACTGAAAATGTCATACATTGTCACGCATACGGCTAAATTAAATTCATGAATTACGCATATTTCACCCTAATCATGTAAAATACAAAAATTACCATAACAATGACAACTACAAGTTTCTATATATCTCAAAAAAGTACATGATCACCCAAAATCCAAAACCACAACCTATGATCTGCAATAAAACCACAAACCTAAGCATATATCATTTTGATGAAGTTGGGTTCAAAAAATTGCACAAAAGAAGTAAAAAAAATGAAATTTCCCCAAACCCTTTAACCCATGAACCCTCATTCTCCCAAACCCAATTTCCTTTACCCCTCAACCCACCTACCCCCTTCGTCTACTCTTTCTCCACCGACGGCTAACCCCATCCCCGAAACCCCTGCTTCCCCGTCAAGTTTTTTCCAAACCGCTGACAACCCCAAATATTCATTCTTCTTCTTCAGGTAATTTTATTTTTTTATTTACACCATGGATGAACCTTAAAAGATTGTGTATATATATGTATACATATCGATTTACACACACATACATGCAGACGAGTAGTTGTTAAATACCTTATTGATATGGGGTTTCTCATAGGGCATCAGATGAAAAACGAAGCTGGGTCTTAGCCTCTAAACGTATTTGCTGAATATTCGCAGATATGAGAGAGATAACCGGGGTGCTAAACAGTTGAGAGAGAAATGTATCAAAAGAGATGCGTGGGGAAGTTGGTTCCTAAAAGATAGGAAGGCTAAAATGGTCTATAGAATGAAGAAAAAATACGTGTATTTTATTAGTAGGATCTAATAGGGAAAAAAATTACCTATGCGACTGATTAGGAGAAATATCTAGTAAATGGGACTTAAGAGGAACATCCCCCTAAATTTATCCTAACAATTCATAGAGTAAAGGTGAGTAGGACTTACCAAAACAAATCACATATGGAATTGATACAAGTGCCCAAATCCATCCAATTTTGAGTTTAATGCTAAAATATGTATTTTATTCCCTTTTAAGAATAGGGATGATGTGTGGGGTGTTTTCAATCAACAAATATATGTTATAATTATCAACTATTCAACTAACACACATAAAGAGCAAATTAGGTAGTTTTCTTTTATAAATAACGAGGTGATGAGGTGTTAAAAATTCCAATTACCTAATTCATCATTCAAAAACCTTAAATTTTAATGTGAGTTAGCTTGTGAGAGGTTATAATCACTAAAAATTAGCACAAATATTTCATAAGATTGTATATACGAGGCAAACTCCTACCTAGGATAAAAAATCAAAAATTCATGATCTCTCTCACTTGAATTGAAAAGTTAGATTTCAAGGTGCAAGTGGACAACCCTATACCTGAGATCCCCTACATGTACATGATTTAAACACCTCAAATATTCTTCAGTTACAATTATAATATAATAAACTCAAACAATGTTAATATGACCCCCAACGTTTAACACATTATAATTAATTTAATAGATCCTCCTGTATAGCTAATTAACCTCAATATTTGAATAAAGGAAGAACAATCACAAAAAATATAATTTGGAAAGGTATTACATGTATATTAGTGATTTGGTACAATAATTATCAACCAAAACCTCAAAATTCACAAAATACCAATTGTTATAACCCACATCTTCCATATATAAGGTGATCAAACTAAAATATAATGGACATTAAAAAATTAACTATCAACCTCAATGTGTAAATAAGAAATAACACAATAGATTGATAAATAAAAAGAAAATAAATAGATAATCCTCAAAATCCCTAAAACATAAACCAAAATCTCTGTACCACCTCTCATAACTCGATAATACCTAAACATACGGTTACCCTACTTATAATCCAAATAAAATTCCAGAAAATAAATTGAGATTAGGAACTTACATCAACTTTGATCTATAATTATGTAAAAATCTTTTTCCAAACAAATATTGAGAGTTGTATCATGGGTGTGCACTGAGATAACCTGAAATGGTCAAGAAAGAGGGACCGATCCACAACAATAATTGTATCTTCATTATGCCAATCAGATGAGGTACTAAAATAAAGAATCATGATAGTCAATATATATATTTCATCACTCCAACTAATCCAAAACTAAGACTTAGTACCCATTTGTGCTGCCTATGTCCATCCCATAGCCTTGAAAGGAAATGATTATGATGAGGGTAAATCTCCTCTTGTATTTAAGGTTGTGTTTTTAGGATACAAAGGATATAAAGTGGTCATCGTCAAGGGTGTGAGGATATGTGAATGTGTAGAGATTGGAGTCGCTAACTAATTTTAATCAAAACACGAAAAAAAACTGGTAGCCATCTTCGAAGAGGCTACATAAAAAGGAATACTGATGTATGTGAAACCAAGTGAATGATGGCTCAGAGACTCTGTTATGGAATGGGAAGGTGTTACGCAACAATTTTACCCTTTTAATCTCTCATGGACGATAAAATATTCCCCTTCTCCTAAAACCTTCAAGTAAGTGTATAATGTGTATATATGTGAACATTGTGTGAATAAAGAAATCACCGAGTCTACATCATGAGGAAGATTGGAAAGAATCATTCGAAGGAGTAAGATCAAAATAATGAGGAAAATATAAAAAGCTATAATATGAGCGATGCGTCGGATCACGACTTACAATGGAAAGAGCTCATACACATGCTAATAAGTCCACTAAAAAGATGATAAAATAAATAAAAATGTCTAAACTTTGAGCGATACTCCAAATCTCTACTCATTAGGGAAAAGTAAATACGTATGTCAATAGGATCACTAAAAAGAGATAAAATAGGTAAAGTAGATAATCTATGAGCGATGCACCAGATCGTGACTTGCTATGGAAAAGCAAATATGCATGTGAATGGGACCATTAAAAGGTGATGGAAAAAGTAAAATTAGATTTACTATAAGCGGTGCATCCGATCGTGATACATTATGAAAAAGTGAATACAGGTATCAACAAGATCGGTAAAAAGTGGTCAAATAAGATATCTAAATATTTAAGTGAAAATATATAAAATATATAAGCAGATTACAAGTAATAACGTAAATAAAATAAATAAATAAGGATTCGAATCCCAAGATAATCTCGGCGTGTCTACGTAGCCTAAATTGTAGGGATGGCAATTCAGGTTAGTCGTGTCATTTTCGGGTCACGTTGATTTTATTTAAGTATAAGTTTTGGGTAATATTAAATCTATACAAGCTAATCGTGTCAATTTCGAGTCATTTCGGATTATTACCATAAATGGGTTATCGTGTCAAAAATTGCCAGCCCTACTAAATTGGAATTAATGTCCTCGTAGTTCGATCGGGGAACAGGGTGGGTTCTAACCCATAATCCAAAATTACAGTTTTCTTTTTAGTTAATGAAAAAGTATGGAAATGTGGTGAAAATGTGAGAAAAACTCTAATTTGGGGTTTACAGGGTAATCCTTTTTTTATTTCTTTGGTTTTATGAAAATAAGTAAAAAGACATATAAATAATAAAAATGTGATTAATGGTGGGAGAATATAATAATTAACTATAAAATATGATAAAAGTAATGAACTATGTGAAATGACACTAAATTGGCAATATAGGATGGAAATTATATAAAACTGATTATTTATTTGAATTCGTATTTTGAAGGGGTTTTGATAAGATTTTTAGACGTATAGGATGGTGGTGGATTAATAGCAAATGGTGAGGTGGGGGTGAGGTCAGAGAATGCTTTTAGAAGTAGTACAATAAGGTTGTCGCACAAATTATGAGACTGGAGGATTTAAAATGGTGAGGTTAAGGTTGCCTTCTATAGAAAACCCTAAGGATAAAATGATGAGGCTTCCCCTGAGGTATGTTCCAGTTGGCATAGGTGTTGGCCTACATACCGGAAGAGGTGCCAGACTTAGTGACCAAATAATATCCCACCTACTAACAGGAAGGCACTGTGCTAATTAGTAGGTTGAAATGGATTTTTTTAATAAAACAATCATAAAATACAAACTACAAGTCCAATTCATGCACGTACGGAAGCACTGGAAATATGATTTATAGTAATCTATAAGTGTGTTAATATACTTTCGAGTTGATAAAAGCAAAACGGATCTTAATAAGAATCCAATTATTCTTTGGTAAGGATTTGAAGGAGGAACGATGGTTAGAGGTTTCGAAGGGGCTCCATTTTGACCCTATGTGAGATTTTGGGGGGGGGGGGGGGGTATTAGAGTGGGCCTTCAATAGATCACCTCGATGGTTAATATTGGAATAAGCGAAGTTTATCGAAAGATATATATCCTAATAGAGGTTGCGAGTGTTGGGTCCCTGTGCGTTGGAACACTATTGGGGTTGGTTGTGATCATGCTGGGTATGAAGGTCTGATTCTGAGGTCCTAAGGAGTGATAAAGGTCAATTATGAGGACCTAAGGGAGTGTATACTATCGATTCAGAGGATTGCAGCCTAGTTCTTAGGGCTTAGGTAAATTATGAGGACTCAATGAGTGTATGTAATCAATACAAGGATCATGTCCTAATTATGAGGGACAATGTCAATTCTGAGGACACAAGGAGTGTATGAGACCAATACGGGGGTTATGATATGAATCTGAGGGATTAGGTTTATTTTGAGGACCTAAAGAGTATATGCGACCAATATTGGTATCAAAGCCTAATTTTGAGTGTTAAGGTAAATTATGAAGATCTATGGAGTGTATTCATCCGATATAGGGATTAAGATTTAATTATGAGGTAATTGGTCAATTCTAAGGACCTAAAGAGTGTATGTGACCAATAAGGGAATCACTACCATTTATAAGGGCCAAGGTCAATTATAAGGACCTAATGATTGTACGCGAAAAATATAAGGATCAAAATAAAATTCTAAGGGTCTAAAGAGTGAGAACGTCAAATATGATGACCTAAAGGGTAAGAAGTTCAATTTTGAGGACCTAAATAGTAATAAGGTTAATTATGAGGACCTAAAGGGTAATAAGGTCAATTTTGAGAACATAAAAAGTAGAAAGGTTAATTATTACGACCTAAAGAGTAGTAAGGTCAATTCTGAGGACCTAAAGAGTGAGAAGGTAAATTATGAGGACCTAAATAGTGTATGCGACCAATATATAAGGATCTCAACCTAATTCTGAGGGACAAGGTTAATTATGAGGATCTAAGGAGTGTGTGTGACCAATACATGTATCATGGACTATAGACACCCCGATCCTTAATGGCGCATCATCTTAATGACACACTGGCCTCCTAAAATCACACAAGGAAATTTACTTAAAACCCCGACTTTTGTGATAGGAAAACTTTAAAATACTCAAGATCATAAGGGAACGTCTATAAATTTGCCAAGTCATAGCTTGGGCCACCATAGATATAAACAAATTTATAATGTACCCTACATATCTAAACCCCTTTTATATAATCTTCCTTATACCCATTTGTGCATTTCTTCAAAGGTCGAAGCCAAGTGTAGTCCCGATTGAGACGAATTACCCGTATTATCACTTTATGGAGACCTATAAAATTTCATAATTTTAGAACGTGGTATATACAAAAGTTGTAGATATTTGAAATATCATTCCAACAGTGAAAGGCACTGGCTAATCAGAGTTTGGACAAAAACCCTAGCATTACTGGACTCAAGAAATTCACACGAAATACCACTTTATGGACATTTTGTCCCTACCAAATCTCATTATGGAATAAATTGAGAACCATAAGTAGGTATAGCTTCAGCATATCTTTCACTGCACCAAAATGGTCAAATTGTCACCCTTAAACCGACCAGCCTTATCACGATCATTGACCGTGACAAGGTCTTGTGACGGTCAATGACTGTGACAAGTCTGTGGCAAGTACAATTGTCACGGATTTGTCATAGTCATTGACCATGACAATCCTATAAAGTTTTCACGGTCAAGGACCGTGACATGTCCGTGACAATTTTGTCATTAAAAAAACCATCGCTCTTCTTTTTTACCACCGATTCTAATTCCCTCCATCTCTCTCTCTCTCTCTCTCTCTCTCTCTCTCTCTAACGACTGGACATTCTCTCTCTCTATAACTTTGGTACATTTTCTCTCTTTATTTCTCCTCCATTTATGTATATGTGTATGCATATGTGCATGTGTGTATATATGTGTGTGTGTGTGGTGTAAATATGCATGTGGGGGGGGGGGGGGAGGGGACAGGGCTGGGGGGAGGGGTGCATGTTCGTGTATATATGAGTGTGTGTGTATATGTGTGTATGTATGTGTGTGTGTGTGTGTGTGTGTGTGTGTATGTGTGCGTGTGGTGGGCAGCGACAGTGGGGAACAGGGGGCAGGGCTGGGGTGGGCGGTGGTAGGAGTGTGGGGTTGTGTGTGCGTGTATATGTGCGCGCGTGTGTGTGTATATGCGCGTGTGTGTTTTTTTAATTAAATTTTTATTGGTTTATTAGATATTACCCCTTGTTGATGTAAAAAAATAGATCATATCTAATTATTCAATCACAGATAAATAAATGAGACAAAGAATTTTTAAAGTGGTTCAGCCTTATAAGAATGGCCTACGTCCACTGTTATGTTATTGCTGATTGTTTGAGAATTCTCGATTACCAGTTATATCAAGAAATTCCCCTCCTCTTACAATGAGGATTGTATAATGTATTTATAGCCCTGAGGCTGTAATGTGAAAGGGTAATACATTAAATGATGTACATATGAAAGGGTAATACATTCAATGCCCCTTAAGCGTATGCGTCTGAATGATAAACATTTAATGAACAGTCAAACTGTTGGTTATCCTTCTATTAATGCTTTGTTCGAGGTGCAGGTCGGACCGCCTGAGTTGCTCGGTACTCAAGAGTTCCTCGGAGAGTTCTTGTTCCTCGGAACAGGTGAGTTCCTCGAAAGCATTTGTTGTTGCTACGTAGATTGCCACGTGTCTTCACTTTATTGAGCCATGTTAGCAGACTAAATTTGGTATCAACAGAAGCCCCCAATGTTTCATAGTTCGAACTTTGAGGAGTGTGGAACATTCTTTCTTGGAATATGGCAGTTTTAAATGGTCATCCTGAAATTTAGGAGTCTTTTGTATTTATTTCTCTTTCCAAATTCATAGAATCAGGCTTTTTTGAATTTTTATAACCGCCTTGATCTCCGCGTAATTTTCTGCTTCTTCTTTCTCTACTAGTTTCTAGCCAGGATGGAATTACTATCTGCTTATGATACCAAGCTTTTGAGGAAATGCAATGATTATTTTAAGGCTGGTCACACAGATCTGAGTGCAGCACAAATTATCGACATCCTCGGCCAAGATGCTTCGGAACAGGCGGTTGAGGCCTACCAATACTTGAAGACCCTGCTTGATCGTGCAGTGGCCAACAATGTGACTTATTATGATATGATCGAGGATCTCGAAGGCATTATTGAAGACCTTCAGCAATAATATAAAGAATCCACTGCCCTTTTACACGAGGGGTATGAGAAGAAGTATCAACAACTCAATGCTGATAAGGGGTACGAGAAGCATTTTGCTGGCTACGATGTGAGGGAGAGAACTCTGAGGGGTGAGGTCGAGGAGTGCAGACAAATAGCTGAACTATTAGAGCAAGAAAATAACAACCTGGAAAAAGAGTTGTCTCAGTTGAAGTCTGCAACTTCCACTTCAAACGCCTTGATCCCAGTGAATGATGAAGGATTCTCGTTCTTGGAGGTCGAGAACGCCAACTTGAGGGACGAATTAGAGACCTTGAAGAGAGCTGGTCCCTCTACATCTTCTCATAGATGAGAAAGAGCTCCTCGGGGACGAGCAAGAGCAGCTCAAATTCCTATCGAGGAACAGAGGACTCAATCTTCCTTAGAGAACCAAGCCTTCCAATTAATGGCAAAGAACCAGGCGCTTTCTGAAATGTCAAAGAAGATTAGGGACCTGGAAGAGGAGCTTTCTGTGCAGCAGTCAGTCTTGGAGAATAAGGAACTCTTCATCAAAAGTCTCCACGAGCAGCTGGAAAGACTGACATATCAATTCCACAAACAGCCCAGGGAGTTTTGGATGGCTGGGTACAACGAGGCTCTTTACCACTTGGACGATCGTATCCAGAATGCCAATAATGAGGGCTACAAGCAAGGATGGTTGAATGCCTTAGGTGTGATACAACTCGAACATGGTCATTACCTGTGGGATTACCATGATCCTGGGCTGCTCAACCTACCCGTGCCACCATTCAAACTTGATATGAGCTGGATCCCTGCTCGGGCCATTTCTCGATGCTTAATTTCAAAGTATCTCGGCGACTACAATCTCCATTCAAGTGTTGAGATATCTCATCCCGAACACCTTCTAGATCGACCATCCGTGATGAATATCAGGATGTAGATTTGAACTTCATAAACTCTCCTCTTGCTTTAAATGATCCGCCTGCTGGCGAGGAACCTGTCTCAAAAGTAAAGGGGAAGAAACCAATAGAGTAGGAATTTTGATGTAATAGTTAGTATACATTTCATTATCAATGTAATCTATTCTTGGATTTAATGAAAGACTTTTATTTTTGTTCGCAATCTTAATCGCTATTGTCTTGTAAAATACTTTACATTTGTGCATGTATGTCTATTAAAAAGATAACAATATTATGTTGTTTTGTGTTGTTTGTCCATCAACTTATTGTCGACTAGCTTGAATTTGTGGTAGTCATTAAAAAATTACTAAGTTATTCCTCGACCAACTTACTAAGTTGTTTCTCGACCAACTCACTAAGTTGTTTCTCGACCAATTTACTAACAATTTTAAAAAGTCACGAGTATCAATAAATTTGATTGATCATTTTATCGTATTCATAAAATGTTTCCGACCAACCAAGGTCGGTAAATTTCCTTCTCGACCAACTACAGTTATTGGGTTTTTATCCCCGATCAGCCATAGTTAGTGGATTTTTCCTCTACGAGGAGCTTTTAGTTGGCGTTTTCAAGAATATATTTACTTCCTAACCAGCATAAGTCGGCATTTTTAGGAATATTTTTATTTCCCAAGAAACATATAGTTTTATTTCCCGTAGGAATATAAGTTTTACTTCCCGGAGGAATACAAGTAGCTTTACTTCCCGGAGGAATACATGTAGCTTTACTTCCCAGAGGAATATAGGTATCTTTACTTCCCGGAGGAATACAGGTAGCTTTACTTCCTGGGGGAATATAGGTAGCTTTACTTCCCGAAGGAATATAAGTTTTACTTCCCGGAGGAAAATAAGTTTTACTTCCCGGAGGAATACATTTGTTTCTCGACCAACCTTAGCTGGCATTTTCGAGAAAAATTTTGAGTAAGCCTGAGTTTTGCCGAGTTTCGCTAAGCCCGAGTTTTGCCGAGTTTCGCCTAGTAGTGTGTAGCACTAGTATTCCCCAAAAAACTTTCAATAAAAGGAGAAAATACATATTACTGATAATACTTGCATAGGTGCTCTGCGTTCCATGCAGTCTTAAACTCCTCCCCTTATAAAGTTGCTATTAGGTAAGTTCCTGGTCGAACAACTTCTGTAACTCGGTATGGCCCATGCCAATTTGCCTCCAATTTGTTGTGCTTTTGAATTACTTTCTTCAGCACATAATCTCCTTCTTTCAGGTCGCACTTATTCACCCTCTTATTGGAGAATAGAGTTGTTCATTGTTGGTATGCAGCATTTCTGATGGATGCTTCTTCTCTAACTTCCTCGAGCATGTCTAAATCCAATCTTCTCATTAAGTCGCTGACAGGGGAATTGAAATTCAGTACCCTGTGTGTTGGGAGGCCCAACTCGGTAGGAATAACAGCTTCACTTCCAAATGCTAGCATATATGGATATTCTCCAGTTGCTACTCAGGGAGTAGTTCGGTAAGCCCAAAGTACTGACTGTAACTCGTTGATCCAATTTGCTTTAGCATCATCCAGTCTTTTCTTCAAACCATTCAGCAGTGTTCTGTTTCTCACTTTAGTTTATCCATTGCTTTGAGGATGGTCTGGTGCTGAGTGGATATTCAACACATTTGATTGATGACAATAGGCAGCGAACTCCTCGTTATCAAATTGTGTTCCATGGTCTGTGATGAAAGCATGAGGTAGACCATATCTCGATAAATGATGTTCTTCCAAATAAATTGGTACACCTTCTCGTACGTCATATCAATGAGAGGCTCAGCTTCCACCCACTTAGTAAAATAATCCACTACGACGACGAGGTATTTGAACCTTCCTCTAGTCGTTGGCAGTGGTCCGACCAAATCTATTCCCCACATGGCAAATGGCCAAGGGGAAGTGATGGGTGTCAACAATGCTTGTGGAGTTCTTCGGATGGAGGAAAAACGCTGGCACTTGTCACATTTCTTGGCATAGGTTACACAATTAGCCCTCATCGTCGACCAGTAATATCCATGCATCATCATCCTTTGCAAAAGCGTCCGACCAGCTACATGGGCTCTACAGGACCCTTCATAGATCTCTTTAATCAATTCTTTCACCTCGGAGGGATGTACACATCTTTGCAAACCTGCCATAATTCCTTGTTTATATAAAATACCGTTAGTTAATACATACCGAGCAGCTTTAAACATCAATTTCTTGGCTGCGAGCTTGTCAATTGGCAATTCTCCCTCCTCAATATATGCCCTGATGGGATCCATCCAAGATGGTCCTAAATCAAGGGTGATAAAGTTCATCACCAAATCTTGATCTATACTCCGACCAGCTAAAACTTCAATTGGGATTGTTCTTCGTAGCTCAGTACGAGTAGCTGATGCTAATCGAGCTAGGGAATGTGCTCTTGCATTCTCCATTCTTGGTATTCTGACCAGCTGAATAGCAGCAAATTCTGATACCAACTCCATTACCTTTGCATGGTACTTGATCATTAATTCTCCTTTGGCTGCATATATTCCTAACATTTGATTTATGATTAATTGAGAATCACTGAAGACAATAATCTGCTGGGCCTCCATAATTTTTGCCAAATTAAGACCTACAATCATAGCCTCATATTCAGCCTCATTATTAGAAGATTTGAATTGGAAACGTAGGGCGTATTCCATGTCGACCTCGTCCGAAGTGCTCAAAACTATCCCTACCCCACTACCTGTTGTGCAAGATGAGCCATCTATATATAACCTCCATATAGGTAACTCGTCTTCAAACTTCTGATTTGACAGAGTTCCTCGGTGAAATATTTGTTGCTTTCTTTCACTCTCCCCTGATATTTCTTGCTCTTCGTCGATAATTTTTTCTTGCCCTTTTACCAACCGGAGTTGGTCTGAGCTCGAATTTGACGATCCTGTAACATCCACTTACCCTTTTACCAACCGGAGTTGGTCTGAGCTTGTGTTTGTTGATCCTGTAACATCTATAGGTTGATTAGCAAGCAACTTTTGCTCCTTAGGGGTATCAGGATGGGTGAACTCTTCTATAAAATCCGCTACATCTTACCCTTTAAGCGATGATCTGGGTTCATAGATTATGTCGTATTCACCGAGCTCTATTTCCCAGTACATCAATCTCCCTAATTTTTCTTGTTTATGAAGGGCTTGTCTCAACGTCATATCAGTAAATACGACTACATTATGAGCTTGGAAGTATGGCCTCATTCTCCTACTCGCCTCAATCAGTGCCAGTGCTAACTTTTCCAGTCTTGGATATCTGATCTCTGCTCCTCGGAAGGCCTTACTTGTGTAATAAATTGGTTTTTGTATTCCATTCTCCTCTCTTATCAACGCCGTGCTAATTGCATTCTCCGATACTGCTAGATACAAGTATAATTTTTCTCCCATCACCGGCCTGGACAACAGTGGAGGTGCTTCCAAATATTTCTTTAAGTCTTGAAAAGCCTTATCACATTCATCATTCCACCCGAAAGTCTTTCGGAGTGTCTTGAAGAATGGGAGACATCGATCAATTGCTCGCGATACAAATCTGTTGAGTGCTGCTACTCGTCCTGTAAGACTTTGCACCTTTTTCTTCGTCGTTGGAGATCGCAGCCCTAATAGAGCTTTGATCTTTTCAGGATTCACCTCAATGCCTCGTTGATTGACAATGTACCCGAGAAACATGCCTTCTCGTGCTCCAAATATGCACTTCGTCGGGTTCAGCTTCATTTGATATTTATCTAGTTGATCAAAAGTCTGACTTAAGTCAACTAGATGGTCGGCAGCTTTCTTGCTCTTTGTCAGCATATCGTCAACATAGACTTCCATATTGCAACTGATTTGTTCAGCAAAGACTTTGTTCATCAGCCTCTGATATGCCGCACCTGCATTTTTCAAACCAAAAGGCATAACATTATAACAATAAGTTCCCCTAGGGGTAATGAAAGAAGTACTCTCCCTGTCTTCAGGTTTCATTTTAATCTCATTGTAGCCCGAATAAGTATCCATGAAGCTCACCAGCTCGTGTCCCGAGGTAGCATCCACTAGTTGATACATTCGGGGCAGTGGAAAATGATCCTTTGGGCATGTTTTGTTGAGGTAGGTGAAGTCTACACACATCCTCCATTTGTTGTTCTTCTTTTTCACCATCACCACATTTGCTAACCAGTCCGGATATTTAACATCTTCAATGAAGCAAGCTTTCTGGAGCTTCTCGACTTCCTCCTGTATGGCTTGATTCTTCTTGGGGCTGAATACTCTTCTTCTCTGCTTCACTGGATTGATTTCCTTATTCACATTGAGTTCGTGACATAAGAAATTTGGATCTATTCCGGGCATATTCTCATGACTCCACACAAAAGTTTACTTTCTGCTTCTAAGGAAAGTTATCAATTCCTGTTTCAGTGAGGCTTCCAATGACGAACCTACTTGAGTAGTTCGTTCAGGGTGTTCATCATCCAGGATGATGTTTTCAGTAGCTTCCACCAGTTGACCCTTCACGAGTTGCGACTCATCTCTAGGATCCAATGTTTCAATTTCTTCCCCTTCATCCACTTGATAAGTAATAGTCTTTTTCCTTGATTCCTCCAGTTCCTCTTGCTTAGCGGATGAATACTAGCATTCCCGAGCTACTTTTTGGTCACCTTTCACAACTCCTACTCCAAAATTTATTGGAAACTTTAGGCATTGATGCACTGTAGATGGTACATCCTCAAACTTCTTCAATCCTACTCTTCCCATGATGATATTGTATGATGATTGAACATTCTTATCCATCACGAAGAAGCGTATTCTTTCTATTCGACAAGAAGGCCACGTACCAATGAATATATCCAACTTGATCGTCCCAAGTGGAAATACTTTCTCTCCAGCAAAACCGAGGACGGGTCTATGATAAGGCTCCAGTTGAGATAGCTTTAGATTTAAACTATCGAAGCACGAGTAGAACATGATGTCCGCCGAGCTACCATTATCGACCAGTACTGTTGAAATTATTTCCTCCTTCATTCTCATCTTCATCACCAATGGGCCATCATGAGGATACAGAACACCTGCAAGGTCATTCTTTGAGAACCCAATGACCAACTTCTCTTTGTTCACCTTTCTCGGGCGATCCTCCTTAGCTAGATTTATTCCTTGAATGTACGAGCAAGCTTGAGCCTCGCAGAGGTAAGCTTTTGTCTTGGCAGTAAGGTCTCCTCCTCCTGCATCTCCACCTGTAATAACATTACAATCAAATGACCCAAAGCGTATTAAATTTACCTCTCGTTATGGTTGCCTTGGTCTCTTTGGAAGATCGGGGTCGTCTTCGGGATCAATTTCATGGTTTCTTTTCTTGTTCTCCTCTGCTCGACGAGGAGATCTAGACCTCTCTCTTGTTCGGTCATCGTTTCTTCTTTCGCTTCCACGATCGACATACTTTGCTAGCTTTCCTCGTCTGATGAGTGTTTCAATTTCATTCTGAAGAGCTATGCAATTTTTAGTCATATGGCTATGATCTTTATGAAACTCGCAATACTTTGCCTTATTCCTCTTGTCAAGGTCTGCCTTCATTTTCTCTGGCCAGTTTAATTCCTCGTTGCTCTTGATTTCTTCTAGAACATGGTTGATATCCTTCTTCAAAGGAGTATAATTATCGAATTTCTTCATTGCATCCCATACCTACCTTGTTCTTGAATGTTTGTCATTGCCATTGTTCTTATGCTTTTTCTTCTTAGCTTTATCACCTTTCACCTTGGTTTCTCTGGCATCCATGTTCTTCTTCTCAGCCATAGCCTCCTCGGCATTCATAATCTTGGACGCTTTTCCCATCAGGTCTGACATGGTTCTAGGTGGATCTTTGGCCAAAGTGTAGTACAACTTATTGGGCAGTAGTCCACTCATCAAGGCGGTAATCGCTATTTTCTCTTCATAATCAATGACTTCCAGTTTCTCGTTATTAAAACGAGTTATATAGTCTCTGGTTCTCTCACCAGCTTTTTGTCTAACACTTAACAAATGCGCTACTCGTTTAACTGGCTTTTCCCCAAAATAGAAATTCCTAATGAATAACTCGGCCAGTTAAAGAAAAGTTAAGATCTTATCCCGAGGAAGATTATTATACCATAATTGAGCAGATCCGGTAAGAGTTCTCGAGAATGCTCTGCATCTCATCTCATTTGGAACAGCATAGATGTCGGTTATAGCTTGGTATTATTCTATATGAAGGACGGGGTCAGTCTTTCCATCATATTTGGGGGTCACAACAGGTGCTTTGAATTTTGATGGTGTTCGAAAATCTACAATGGCCTGGATAAAAGGTGTTCCTCGAATAAAGGTTCGTTATTGAGGGTTCTTAGCTTTAACTATTTCCACCAATCTATCCTCCAGCCTTTGAATAGAGCCTTTCCATGCATCATTTCCTTCCTCGGGCCTGTTGGTTCGAGCAGCTGATCGCATTGAGGTGGCTTCCTGGGATCTATCTTGACAAGTAACTGGTCGCGACTGGGCAGATCTTTCCCTTAAGTTTGATGGTCGTCAAAAACTCCTCTATGGGGCTCTAGGAGGACTTTTGTTCCTTCTAGGACCTAATCGATCGAAAGGAGATACTCTGCTTAATCTTTTTAGTGCACTGGTCTTTTCTGGGGAGAGAGTGATACGTTGTTTAGTATCTGTGGCTCGTACTGACGAAGTTCGTCCAGGTTGATAAGAAAAATCTTCAGACTCCTCATTGTGATATGAATTGGTACGCCTAGTACGCGAAGAAGATGCACGGGTATTTCTTTGAATACTTCGTGGTCTTGAATGGGTTGGTGCACCGCCGTGGAGGGTTTGTATGAGTTGACGTATAGTTTCTGCATGACCGTCTGGCCCTGAGCTAGAATTGTAATTATTCCAGCCAAATCTGGAATATTTGGTGGAGCAGATGGATTTGGAGGGCTTCCAGCATTTCGATTGCTAGATTCTGGAATATCAGCCATTTGTGATGGATTTTTTTGATGGAAAACGATATTACTAGTCATTCCCACAGACGGCGCCAATCTGTTGATGTAAAAAATTAGATCATATCTAATTATTCAATCTTAGATAAATAAATGAGATAAAGAATTTTTAAAGTGGTTCAGCCTTATAAGAATGGCCTACATCCACTGTTATGTTATTGCTGATTGTTTGGGAATTCTCGATTACCAGTTATATCAAGAAATTCCCCTCCTCTTACAATAAGGATTGTACAATGTATTTATAGCCCCGAGGCTGTAATGTGAAAGGGTAATACATTAAATGATGTACATATGAAAGGGTAATACATTCAATGCCCCTTAAGCGTATGCGTCTGAATGATAAGCATTTAATGAACAGTCAAACTATTGGTTATCCTGCTATTAATGCTTTATTCGAGGTGCATCTCGGACCGCCTAAGCTTCTCGGTACTCAAGAGTTCCTCGGAGAGTTCTTGTTCCTCAGAGCGTATGAGTTCCTCGGGGAATCAGTGCTCCTCGTTGTTGTATAGTTCCTCATAGCATGTGAGTTCCTCGAAAGCATTTGTTATTGCTACGTAGATTGCCACGTGTCTTCACTTTATTGAGCCATGTCAGCAGACTAAATCCGTGCTCCTCATTGTAGTATAGTTCCTCGTAGCATGTGAGTTCCTCGGAAGCGTTTGTTGTTGCTACGTAGATTGCCACGTGTCTTCACTTTATTGAGCCATGTCAATAGACTAAATTTGGTATCAACACCCCTCATATTGTAGTGCCCCTTGTAAAAGATTTGATTGATTTAATATTGATTGGTTGTTAATTTTTTTTTTGTAAATTAATAATTAGTTCTCCTTTCATTTGCAAGTAGGATTGCCCCTCATTATAAATTAGTAAATTAATAATTGTATACTTTAATTGTTAGTTTAATTGATGAAAATAATTAATTGAGGAGATGAATTAGGAGTACGGGATACACATTTGTTATTGCCATTGTGGTTGGATTATAGTGGATTGATGTTGGGTTGGTTAATTTTAAAAGTGGTATGACCACTGGATTATTGTCCATATAGGGGTGGGATTTTCAACTTTTTTTGAAAATTACTTTGTATAACGAACAATATATATATAGTATGACAATTAAATGAAACATAGTTGAAATTACATATAGTGTGTATAGATACAAGCCATCTAGTTCTTATACCTACGCATTCAATAGCCCTTAGACCCATTCGAGAGTCATTACCCCGGTAATGAGATCTCTCGAATTGTCCTGTTTAGACAGTTTGGGAGTGCATAATTTCTGTATAATAATTTTCTTAGTGGCTTAAAGTTGTTACTTTTGGAGGAAGTTATGCAGTCGTATCCTAATGTTCTATGGGTACAAACTAGATTGATAAGTGTGACTGTTATTTCAATTGATCAATTGAAATAACACTCACACTTTCCAATCTACGTCATGTACTTGGAGAACTACATCAATTGAAATAACACTCACACTTGCCAATCTATGTCATGTACTTGAAGAACTACAGGGATATGCTGCCTAATTTTGCTCAAATCGTAATAATGTGCATGAGCTGTTAACTATATTATATAATTATGTGGTCTTGAATGGGATAGGACCACTCACCCTTTAGAGGAGATGGAGGAAATAGGAATTTCTATTATAAATTGAATTTGAATTTGAAATTTAAAAATCGAATATAAATAAGACATAATTAAATGAAACATACTGTAAATCTAAGTTTTGTTTATAGTAATCCATGAATATACGCTTCTTACCTTTAATAGGTGATTAGTTATGGTAGCTGTGATGGGATATCCGAAATTCAAAGAGTGGATCAGTGAGACAAATAGAATGGGGGATGTGTTTCGCAGAGGTGCTAATGAATTTGTGAAATACACAAAGAGATTTCATAATGATGAATATTTTTCGTGTGCTAGGTGTAATAATAGTAAGGTGTTTGAGTGGAAAACATTTGGACTACATCTGTTAAGATTGGGTATGCAAGATATTTATCGATTTTGGAGTTTTCACGGTGAATTAAAAATTCCTTTTGTCCCCGAACATCCTTCACAACAACCTTCAATAAGTAGGATAGATGTAGAAGGGGATGACATAGATCATAATATGTTAGAGGATTTAGTTGATGATGCGTACGGAGTTTATGAAGTAGAAAATAATGAGGTTTATTGATGATGTACAACGTTCAAGTTCTTGTGAAGATATCAAGATAAACCATGACGATGACTACCAAAGTTTAAAATTTAAGGCGAAACTACTTTACTGTGATTGGGTAAGAGTTGAGGTTGTATTTCGAAATGACTTACTGTGGTGTAATTCGAAATATATTTGAATTGAATTATATAAGCTTCAAAGAGGTTGTATTTTACTGTGATTGGGTAAGAGTTGAGGATAAAAATGATTGTAAAGTTGATCCTGGCACCAATTTGATCGTGGTTGACTTGTCCAAGCTGAAGAGCAACGACCACGTGAGCGATGAGTCATTTGTTTGTGCATTTCAAAAGGTTACCAAGTGTTTTACTCGGATTATATTAGCAACGAGTTGTGGTCAATATTCCTACATGAGACAAAGCTTCTAATTTTTAATGTTAATGACTTGGATGCTCCAACCGAATATCAATCCATTTTTTATGATAACACGAATTTGAAATAATTTTTCAATTTGTATTTTATGAATCCATTTTTAATGCTTTTAATTGATTTTCACTTTATCATTTTCACTTTTGTGTAGTGTGAATGTGTGTGGGTAGTAGGGGTGGGGCTAGGGATATTTCGGATTTTTAACAGTTGTACATATTATAAGCTAGATGTTGTTGTCATTGAATTCAGAATTGAGGTGTTAAACAATAACAATTCATTTGGATTTGTAGTAATTGTACATATTTGCATGTCTTCTTCTAATTCATTTTTATTTGTACTAATAACAATATTTTTTTATAGAAAATGTCTCCTTCAGGTATTAAGGTCAGGATGATGATGTTGATTATGATGACGTCGGCTGGGCTCGGTGGTAGCGGAGGGGACGAGGGCTCCTCGGACCTTAGGCTCCCCATATATGGAAAATTGGGGATGGCCATTGAGAACAAGACGAGGCTATTAGCGAGATCACTCGAGCTAGTAAAGATGATCATCAACTCGGGATACACTAGCTGGAGGTAGTTTCAAAATGAGCTCAAGTTAGCTATTTGGTTGGCACTACATGTAATGTATTTATATTTATATTTATATTTATACGAATATGAATATTTCAATTTCAATTTCAATTTCAATTTCAATTTCAATTTCAATTTCGATTTCGATTTTGATTTTATTTTATATTTATATTTATAAATATATTTATATTTATATTTATATTTATTCATAACTAACATTGTATTTGTTGGACATGAATAATTCAGCTTGGATCCAAAGCTACGCGATTCCGTCTTGGAGCAGTTGAGGGAGAAACACAATACGTTGAAGAAAAATATGTGGACCCGGTACTTTGGGAAGACCCGCGAGTCAGTTATCCAAATGCGTGAATCCGTCCCCCCGAAGGAGCCGATCTCATTGGCACAATGGTAAAAGTTCATTAACAATGAGATTGGGAAGCGACAACTGGCATCTCGCCAATAGGGGAGGAAAAATCGGGCAAAAAAGACGGACGTGCACTACTCCGGCCGAATGTCTTATGTTGAGGTGGAGCATAGGATGATGGTAAGATTTAATTTTTCTACAACTACATAAATATATTATTCTGCATTATTTTACTTTGCGGGACTGATACTAATTTTGCATTATTTTATTTCAGGGGAGAGGGAGTGGCCTAGGGTAGGCCACATAGGCTCGATACTTATGTGGCTATTCGGACGAAGAAGAGGAAGGATAAGAATGTGTCCCTGAGCTTCACAACCATTATAATAAGTAATTCGACAGTTTACTTTTTGTTAATTATGTTATAATTTTTTTATTTACTTATTTTACTAATCATTTGTCGTTTCAGGCAAAGAGTAAGGAAGTGCATGAGTCACAGTCTAATGCCGACAAGGCATCTTTACCCACAGACGCACTCAGCCAAGTGCTTGGCGCTAATCGTAAGGGGAGGACAAAGGGGGTGATCTCACGGGTGGCTAAATCTAGGATCATCAGATTAGAGACGAGCGACACCGGGTTGGCTCGGACAGTGGACTCGCATGACTGATTAGGCATAAATTCTTCACATTTATCCCCTTAATTTCGATATTTTTATGATCCCGTGCGGTATAAATAGCTTGGATTTGTCTCACATTTATGATAATAACTCTTTTTGGAAAGTATATCGTATTTTGTGTATCTTTTATGTGTTTTACAGGTATTTCATGCAAGTTAGTGCCAAAGAGAACTCAAAATAGTGAAAGAAAACCAAGAAACGGGGAGTTAAAGGGATTTTTTGTAATTTTTTATCCTTATTCCGGAGATGGGGCCAACTGGAAATTTGAAGATCTTTCAATTACAAGAACACTGGAAAAAATGGCACCTCAATTGGAGTCCCAGTGTGAAAGTTATGAGGAGTCAACGATTGAAGAAAAAGTCAAAGAAAATCGGACCGATCCGAAATACAAAATTCCAGAGAACCGCGGATCGAAGACGGATCGAAGTTGATGAAAATTAAAAGAACCGATCCGTTCATTAGTCACGCTCTAGATCCGTCACAAAATTAGTCACGCTTTCTAAGTGTGACAAATTACCTGATACGGGATTTTTATTTTGTGCTCATCTTTTAGCCAAAAGAGTTTTATGTTTTGGGGACTCTTCTAAACGACCTATAGCCTATATATTTAGTCACTAGGACTCTTTTTATGAATATTTCATTAATGTAAAATCTCCATAATAAGTAGGAACATCTAGGAGAAGAATTTACATACTTTGCACCATTAATTCAAGAGCTTTTTCGGTTTTTCTTCAACCTTTGATTTATTCTTGCATGTTCCTATTCTTCAATCGTGGTAACTTTTATTTTCATCACTTTTATTATTATTTCTCATGTTAGGCTAGGTTTTTTAAAGGTTGGGATGCATGAACTCAACCTAATGTGGTAGTTTCATGTGTATAAAATTAGTCCTCTAAATTTAATGGTTTATTATGACCGTATTGCGTAGAAACGCGACAATTGTGGATCTTGTTTGCTTCTGGGTAACCGGGATGCTTCAGAATGCAATTCGAGTGTAACTATCACAATACCGATTTACTCATCCTCTGATTAAGTATGGTGCGGGCTTGAACCTCATATACGTAATGCTTGGGAGTACTAAATTCTGGGTCTAATTAACCACTTAAATTTACGATTAGTTTTATACCCTCAATACACTAGGGTTGAGGGATTGTGTCCCTACCTTAATTTTCCAATTAGTTTTATTTAACTTCTTTATTTTTTCCTTTTTCCTTTCTCTCTCAATCATCATCTTTTACATTTTTTTTGAAGTAATAAATCAATTAAAATCTATCAAACAGTCCCTGTGGATTCGATACCCAGACTTGCCGCTATACTCCATAAGAGTGTAGTTAAAGTTTATGTTTTTTTGTAATGTGATCGAAAGCCGATAACAACAACTAGAGTATTTACACGGATTCTCGGTTTCCAACACGATCAATGACGTAAAGATATCCCATTTGGAGGCGACGGTCCAAGATATGTTTTCATTCATGAAGCATTCGTTGGGCAGAAATCGTAAGGGTAAAGGGAAGGAGAAGGTGGTGGAGGCTGAGGTGTAGGAGGACGAGGATGTGTACCTCATTGCTTCATCGCTGACATGTGCAGACTTTGATGATCCAATCCCCTATTTGGCTCCCTTCGATCGATCTATGTCGACACTTGGTTGGCCGAGCGTGTTTATACTGGACATATTTCATGGCAAGCGGATAGGGCGGGGGTTGAGGGACCCGAATACCGTCCAAGGTATGCCATTTCATGGATGTTTTCTTTAAGACATCGAGTTCAAGGTTCTCATCACGCATGTGATACCCGGGAAGGAGAATTCCTAGTTGGGGTTGCGCGAACAATGCGACACAATGTATATTGCTGGGTGTATCTATTCGTATATTTTATGGCCTACTCACCGCCTTAGAGCTACCCCTACCCCAGACATGTAATGACATTATTATTTGAATTGAATTATTTTAAGTTGTTACATTTGAATTATATTGTGATGCATATTGTTTTGAATGTTTATTTGCATTATCTCTATTTTATTTGGATATTTGATGTGAATGTTTATTTGCATTATCTCTATTTTATTTGGATATATGATGTTTAAGTAGGTACAACGTTGCTATAACATGTACAAATATACTATTGGGGAGTGGCAGTAGCCATATTTCATAACATATGTTTTTTCAATTCTGCGCAGAATTGTCACAGTCATTGACCACGACAAGTTTGTGACAAAAAAAACTTGTCACGGACTTCTCACGGTCTATGACCGTGATAATTTTTTTTATTAAATCTCACGGGTTTGTCACGGTCCTTAACCGTGACAAAACTTGTCAAGGTCAAGAACCGTGACATGACCGTGACAAGTCTAATGAACTTATCACGGTCAATGATCGTGGCAAGTCCATGAAAACAAACGTTATCACCCCAAGAATTGTCACGGGCATTGACCTTGACAAGTCCAACTTGTCAAGGTTAATGACCGTGACAATCCGACATATTTGGTGTAGTGTTTCCAATGGTGAAAACCATGCATTAAACAGAGTTACAAGTCGAAATACAAAGTTGTGAAAAAAAAATCTCCTGAATGGTTTCTCTAACCGTTCGGTTCAAGCATTTCAATGTTTTAACCAAACGGTTAAATACCTTTAATAAAACGGTTAAAGATATACTATAATGATTGTTGAATCTTCTCAGCCTCTTCCCAGTCCTACACATGCCTCCCACCACACCCATCCACCCTACATGTGTCCCATTGGTTAAAGGACCCAAATCAATCCCTATAAATAGAGTTCCTCACCAACTTTCAAAATCACCCCAAACCCATCATTGAATAGGTTTTCTGACATTATTCAAACCTGAGCATCTCTAAATCTCAATTTTTATAAACAAAGTCTCGAGCGAATTTCACACTTCAGTAAAGTCTCTTCCTCCGAGCGACAAAGACACACCTTTGCACGAGCCTTGTGAAAGTTCGATCTTCAAATGAAGTTTCGCCCGACTGAATGATGCCACATCATAGGGGACACTACCCTAGGAAAAATTTATCTTACATTACAAGGGATAATAAACCCAACAGAAATTTTGGGTCAATACCCTAAATATATACTATGTTATAAACTGTCAATATCTTTTAAAATCACATAGCTCGACCCCCGTTAGGGAATCAGGTGTTCACTTTACATCATTTATATTTTAAAGAATGAGTTTTAAGTAAGAATCCTCTATTTTTTTAGCTGAAGTGACATTCTTAAACATTGCTAAAACCAAAGTTTAAATTCAAAATAATCTCACCAGTTATCCGAACGAACACAACCCGTCTCAATGGTGGCACCCATGTATTTGTGTTTTCTTGGAATACTTGTCAAAACATACATTTTTACTAATATATTTTTAACATATAAATATGACATTCCAATTTATAATGGAGCTCTATATTAAGGATTAGTTTCCATAAATACCGTAATGATATATATTGTATACCCGATATCCCATCCCATACAGCTGTAAATATGTCTTATTTTTGGGAACTATGCTAGCTTTGATCTTAAGTCCTCTTAGGTACATAGGTTCAATATCAAGTCAAACTCATGAGCCTAAGTATTATAATATATCTCTCTACGTATTATCTAATCATGGGTGGATCCATCTCTAGTTCAAACCCTCCCCCATTTTCATACAAAATAATCATCTCTATCAGTTGAAATCAACCTGAGGTCTCTGACACCTTTGGGATGTTAGCCATGTAGATAATTGATACATAGATCTCCATCAATGACCTTTGGTCCACTTCAATCCTAAATATAGATATACCCCCGCCTTTATACCTCCAAACTAATTAGACAACCAATACCTTCCTATAAGTGATTGTGCAATAATCATAATATGATATGTCAATATCGGCAATCTTTGGGTCCATTCCTATTTTTGAACCTCCACTGAAACTACCCTCTGTTTCATATTACTTTTTAAACCCCTTCTCACACCTCAAATGAGATATCAAACTACCTAAAGCAGTGATTTCTCATGTATATGCACATACACACACATACACACACACACACACACACACACACACACACACACACACACACACACACACACTTTTTAACAGCCTCTCATTATACAAGATGAGCCTTCTCGCACCCATCCACATGCAAACTAATGATGACCCGTTATCTAAAGACACATTCTCACCCAAAAAATATTGTGTACCCACATCGGTTTATGTGATGTACATGCACCTCTCACTGATACCATTTTATACCTAAGCCCCTATCTACGTTTTAAGAAATTCTCTAATTAAAACCTCAAAATGTGTTCTAAAATAAACTAAAAAGTAATCACATAATGTAAAGATAAGTAATAAGCATATATATAAATGATGATACACTATTTCACACTTGGTATTTAGAAGATCCTAAAACCCTCCAACTGCCTCCAAGGCAGGACAAAAGTCCTATGGATAGCCCCACACCTCGTACACACCACTACTTGCCTTATAAAACTTCCACTAGTCTTGATAGTGAGTTATAGTACTATACAAGACTTAAGTCACATGTTCCTACTCCTGTAAAGGTAAATCGTTCCAGGATACGTTCTAAGAAAACTCATTGACCACATTATTTTGGCATAATGTACGCTCATAGCGAACCTTAGATTGAAGGGAAATGACCTCCCACGGTCACCTAAGCCTCAATCTTTGGGTGTGGTAGTATGTGGAACTTCAATATCAACTTTAATAAACTATATGATCATTCCATACACCCTAGACCTATAGCAAAGCTCATGCAAGCAGTCTGATAGAGTAGGTGATAGTTAGGACACCATTCCACCTAACACCACTACCCAACTCCACTTTCATCGAATGCCTACATTAACATTTAATGTTTCCAGCAACCACCTTACACAACCTGGAAAAACTTTGCGCAACACTCCACCACCATGCTTGTACTAGTAGACCTCAGGGACATGCTAGCCATGCTACGCCAGTTCACTAGTTACTTGATAAGGTGTTTATGTATAAATAAAATGCTGATGGAGAGTGAAAAGGTAACTGATCTCGATAAATCTATGAGATTCAGACATTCATGGATCAGACTTTTAGAAAATCAAGTGTTTTTACTCTTTGTTCCACACTCATAACCCATTCTTGCTTGTCTATATTTGTAATTGAGATTACTTCCATTATTCATACAACTTGTATATCTTGTTGAGACCTAAATCAGTACTTAGGAATTATAAGAGAAGTCATCCAATTACTTCTTAAGGTCCTATATATTGTTGACAAAGGTTGCAATACCTTATACTCTCTCAGCCAAAGCTCAAGAGGTCTTATAAATAACTCATTTACAAAGTAATAAACCAGTGCAACACCTGTGACATTGGATGTAGAATCCTCATTGAAGGTCTTAACCACTTTGAATCATTGTCTATTACATTAACACTCCTCTCCTCTTATCTGTTTAAGGTCCAAAGCGGAGAAGACATGTGCTAAAAGTCACTTATGATTTTAACACTCATTAATTTGGTGCCATTTGTGGGAACAATAAGTTCCACATCTCTCATATACTCATCTTGATCCTCTCAAGATGGTGACTAATGTTGCTTTAGCCCGTTCTAGCAAAGAAATGGAGGCCCAAAAGAAAATAATCGAAGAGATATTGGTCACCATTCTCATTAGTATCCTTCTACCCCCGATAGTATAGGAACCGTTGCTACCAAAAGATATCAGCACTGGGGGAGAAGCATGAGCTCAAACTAAAAGGGGAAAATGACCTAAATGGTGTGCCTAGACCTTAGTGATTAGTAACTACCATTCCTATCAAGGACAAACTATCACTCCTAGAAGATCAATACCAATGATGTTCTAGGACGATTAGGCCTTAGGATGGTGAGATAAAGAAGATACAAAATCAGTTTGGGAGTTTCCTCAAGCAGTACAAGACTCTAACTCCTAACACAATTAAGTTAGCTCTCCAAAATATGTTGTCTCCAATGTTCAGTGGTACTCAACATTATTCTCTTCGCACGTAGTGAAGATGCCTAATTTTGAACCGTTTGATGGGTCCTAGGACCCTATCTATCATTTGGAAACTTATAGGTCATTAATGATCCTCTAGGATACCCCAGATGAGTTCATGTGCCGAGATTTTCCTTATAACTTAAGGGATATACTAGGCGCTAGTTTTTCAAGATCAAAGTAGGGACCATTGGAAACTTCACTAAGCTAGTGAGGTCCTTTGTTAGAAATTTTATTAGAGTTCAGAAGATGAGGAAGACTATTACTTTCTTCCTTCACTTTAGACAAAAGGCCAGAGAATCCTTCAAGGAATATGTCATGATGTTCAACTAAGAAGAACTCCAGGTCAATGATATGAATGAATCTATTTGCCTAGTTTCTATCATCTCAGGCCTCACCTCAGAGGACTTGCCAAGGTCCTTTAGCAAGTAATATACAATGTATATGCATATGCTTCTCTAAAGAGCTTGAAAGTATATTAATGCTAAGGATGCCATCTTAGTGAGACATGACATTACCTCTCACTAGTATGGAAAGATAAAAGCCATCTTCTCTCAGCTTGGGGATACCTATAGAACAACTAAGGCCAAGAAAAAAAATGAAAGGGTTAAGAAACGTGGACCTCTAGAGGCTAAACATTCATGCCATTGACAAACACCATAAAAGAGGTCTTTATAGCCATAGAAACTCAAGACATCGTATCTCATTCGAAACCTATAACGCCAAGGAAGGAAAGAAAAAAAAAGTCCAATTATTTTTCGTTCCATAGAGATCATGGACACAACACAAACAACTTCTTCAGACTGAAAGAGGCCATCGAGGGGGTGCTAAAGAGGGGCTAGCTCAAACAAAAAGTGGTGAAATATAAAGGCCTATGTTATCATAATAACAAAAATAAGAACAATGATGTTATTCTTTATATGGATGTCTAATGTATCTTTGGAGTCTTTGTTGGAGGGGGACTGTCCGCTACAGCTAGAAAGGCCTACCTCAGTATCATCTAACATGAAAGGGGTATAGATCAACCATGTCTCTCTTCCACATCAAGACCCGGGGGGGGGGGGGGGGGGGGAGTGTCAGAAGATGGTCTTCCCATAAACTGATATTATGTGGTTTCACATATAAGTATTTTTTTCATTCAATATGGCATGCTCCTAGATATGTGAAAGCCTATTCGATATACCCTAGTACTGGACGAGCTCCAAGCATTCCCTGTCACTGAGACTTTGAGATCAATATAGGAGTTTTCGTACCCGAACGGTAGGCTAAAAGAGTGAGGTTAGTCATTATTGACTAGCCTTTCGATTTACTACTTTTAGCCTTGAGGGTTTATGGTTTAAATAATATGAAAATTAATACTATGTCACGTGTGATGACAGAAAGGTAATATTAATTTTTACATACTTTAAAGTTTGTTTATTCATGAGATCCTTCACGCGAACCCATTGGTTTAAATGGATGTATAATATTTCACACGGGGACCTAAGCGTGTATCTACGTTTGGAGGGACTCTAAATGTAATGACCCCACTTTTATATGTTCATATATAGTTTTAAATGCTGTATTATTTCGTATGTGATATGGATAATGTTAATTTATTATTTTTAGTCTAATCCTCCCTTCATAAATCATGAAATATGAAATTATTTACAAACATAAAAATTTTAATGTTTTTCAGTAGGAATGTTCATATTAGATACTAGTTTTGACCATTATAATATAACAATTTACTTGAGGTAAAAATGAAAAATTTGTAGATATATGAATTAGGTTTGTAACACAAGAAACGACGTGTTGAACGGAGGTCCGAGCAAGAAGTTATACCGAAATTATGAAATAAGGGAAATTATGTCAATCCTTTAAGTCAATTTTGTCTTATTACCACACCGTGTGTTATATTGGTGGGAAGGGGAGGATGGTTTGGACGACTTAAACACTTTGAAATAACCTCCTTATTCATCGAAATGGATTGAATCAAAGTCTTATAGCATAACCAAAGCTAAATGATAAGTTTCGGGGTAGAAAACGTAATTTTATGAGACTTTAGGGACTTGATTTGAAATAAATAAAGTTTCAGAGTCAAAAATGACAATATAAAAAGGAGCATTTTGTGAATAAAATATTTTCAAGGACCACTAAGAAATATTAAAAACATATCGTGTGAATTACCAAAATGCCCTTAAGGTGTAAAATGACCATTACACCCCTAATACCTTTCCACCTAATGATTGACACCTCGTGCTTACACATGTCCTCCAAATAGATAAAGCTAAAACATGTGTTGTTGCTAGAGGAAAAGCTAAAACAAGTGTCGTAGTTAAGTGAATTAAGACTGCAAGACCGCTTCGTTGTGCGACACGTAAACGCTGACTCGCCATTGTAAAAGCTTGGTCAGCTAGACACGTATCAACGCCCTAATATCTTTGGGAAACTATAAATAAATACTTTAGGATCATTATTACACGAAATTCATTCAAAAGATTAGAGAGAAATAGTGAGAGAAAGTACGAGAAAAATTAAGAAGAAGTTTCGTCTTAGTCATCCAAGACTCGATATTTATAACTTTGTACTTCTGTTTTAGGTGAGTACTTTGGCACTCCTTGTGCGTTTTAATTATACGATATTATGAAAACTATATATATTTTGTGAACTTCTTTTATTCTCAAAATTCATCTGATGCAAATGATTGATTCCTTGTGATATGTTTATATTTTTTCGTACAGACACACCGATTAAAAAGAGTTTTGAAAATGATATTAAATATTGGAAATAAGATTCGGCCTAAGGGACCTCTCTTACTGAATGACCTTCCCAGTGGGGGTGTGACCTGAATAAGGCATTGTGACGAATAAGTTCGATTGACCCTCAACTACCGGGGAATAATACCGTAGAAGAAGACGGTATTAGAGTGTACTTAGCCATTAAAATGATATGATTGAAAGAAAAAGATATTGCAAATTGATTTGTCATATCTGTTATATTCTGTGAAATTCATTTTTATATACTGTCATCTCAAATTTTATACAGCAAATTCCTATCCACATATGTATATGTCTTCTCTTTGGATTTGAATAGGTATTAATTTTTTGAACAAAACCTTGGAATGTCTAGAGACTGAACCTCACTCGGCTTTCAGTTGATGTTGTATAACTAGCCATTTTTCAGGAAATAAGTAGGCTTGGTGGGAACGTAAAAGGACTATAAGGAAGATTCAGTTTTTAGAGCTCTTTTTGTTATTTTGAGTAAAAAATTTATTATATCATATAGAGCATGTTTGACTCTCTTATAATAAGTTTTAAATTTCATTTTAAGTTGTAACTTATTGTTACTTGTAATATAAATGAAGTTTCCTTTTAGAAAGCTCTGATGAAGTAATTCCTTTAATTTCTGTATTTTACGATTCATAACCTTATAGTTGTATTGCCGTTCCATTTAAGTGAGGAAATAATTTAAGTCAGCATATTTGTTGCCTTGGTGGCATGTCAAGACACTCGCTCCCCACTATTATTTTGGGATGGGGTCATGATGGAGGTGGTATCAGAGAATAGGTTATGAACCTATAGAATACTGAACATAAGTTTCAAACATGATAGATTTTAAGTTTGCATACATAGGATATAGGATGAAATATTCGACTTATGTGATAACCCTCCATATGTCTTATAGTCTACATATAATTGTTTATACATAATTGTTCTTCTAATTTGCAATCTTGAGATAATATAATACGTCTTATGTTTGGCCATGACTATATAAAATGACCAAGATGAGATTAACTGCGGGAACTAGTGGTTCAAATATGGTAGGATTGGAAGGTGCATACAAGGCAATTGAAAGTCTAGCAAAAATTGTTGAGCATCAGGTGAATAATGGAGCGCTAAGGAATCTTGAACTAAGTAGTTGTACTATTGAACAGTTTAAGAAGTTGAACCCACCATCTTCTTAAGGAACTCCTAACCCCACGGAAGTAGAAAATTGGGTGATGCAAATGGAAAAGATGTTCGATGTTCGTAAGTGTACAGATGAACAACGGGTTTGATTTGGAACATTCATGTTAGAGAAGTCGAACATTGGTGGAGAATGACTAAGAGAATACATAGGGAAAGGAATAATCCCGTAGGTTGGAATGATTTCTTACTGATCTTCTATGAGAAACTTTCCCGAAATGGTGCAAGACCAAAAAGCAGCTGACTTCATGAGTTTGGTTTAAGGAAATATGACGGTTAGTCAAAATGAGGCGAAGTTTATTAAGTTATCCCATTTTTCACCTCATGTTGTGATAACCTATGTTTTAAAAGCCAATAAGTTTGAACGTGGGTTAAGGTTGAATATTCGTAGTCGAATTTCCATCTTGAAGTTGACATTATATAATGACGTGGTGGCTAGGGAAAGAATAGCTAAAAAGGATAGTGAAGAATATAATCAGGATAAAGAGGGGAAGAGGAAGTTTGGAGAACAAAGAGGAAGGAAGCCCATTAACAAACCCTTTAGGACTATACCTAATATTGGACAAACTTTAGTAAACAAACCCTTTGATGTTGATAGATGACAATGATGTGGTAAGATTCATAGAGGTCAACCATGTTACTTAGAGAGGGGAAGTTGCTTTGGGTGTGGCCAAAAGGGACATAAAATGAAATATTTCCCTAACAAAGGCAAGGCGACAACAAAGACCTTTAATGACAACAAGGATCATGGAGGACAAGGTACTGTTTTTAATCTTTCTGATGCAAAAGCGTCTAATGCAGTAGTGTTAGGTACACTTTCAATATGTGCACAACCTTTTCAAGTTTTAATAGATCTTGGTTCTACCCATTAATTTGTATCTATACGTTTTGTTAATCCCTTTCCTAATATTCCTGAACCCTTGAATCATAGCATACACGTTTCTACTCCTTCGAGTGAGTTATTAACGGGAACACTCGTATATAAGTCTTTCCCTATAGATGTTAGTAGTCATAAACTATTTGCCGATTTGATAATTTTAGACATAAGAGATTTTGATGTCATTTTGGTGATGGATTGGTTAGCATCGTATCATGCTAAGGTAGATTGTTTTGAGAAGAGAGTTATTTTCCAAATTCCTAACCATCTAGAATTTCGTTTTGAAGGAACTGGCATCCTATCTCCAAAAGATACTATTTCTACAATGCAAGATTGTAGTTTTCTTAAGAAGGGATGTCATGGATTCCTTGCAAGTGTTATTTATTTGCAAACAAATGATCCTAGTTTAGAAGATATTCCCATAGCTAAACATTTTCCAGATGTTTTTTCCAAATGATTTACCCAGTCTTGCTCCTAATAGAGAAATAAGGTTTACAATTGACCTTATTCTTGGAACTATACCAATCTCAAAAACACCTTATCGCATGACACCTTTAGAACTAAGGGAATTAAAAATTTAATTACAAGATCTGTTAGATAAGGGTTTTATTAGACCAAGTGTATTCCCTTGGGGTGCTCCAGTGTTATTTGTTAAAAAGAAGGATGGGATGATGAGGTTATGTATAGATTATCGTGAACTAAATAAGGCGACCATTAAGAATAAATACCCCTTACCTCGTATAGATGATTTGTCTTACCAACTTCAAGGTGCACAAGTATTTTGTAAGATTGACCTTAGGTCAGGCTATCACCAGTTGAAGATTAAGGATGATGATATTTTAAAATCATCTTTTTGTACAATATATGGTCTCTATGAATTTCTTGTGATGCCATTTGGACTGGCTAATGCACCAACCTCTTTTATGGATATGATGAATAGAGTGTTTAGGAAATATTTGAATCAGTGTGTGGTTGTTTTCATTGATGGCATACTTATTTATTCCAAAAATACTGAAGAACACGAAAAGAATTTATAGATAGTTTTGCAAATCCTTAGGAAAGAGAAATTATACGCGAAATTAAAGAAGTGTGAGTTTTGGTTACCTAGTGTCTCTTTTCTAAGACATGTCATTTCCAAGGAGGGAATGTCGGTTGACCCTCAAAAGATCAAGGTTATACTAGATTGGTCTAGACCAACTAATGTGATGAAGATTCGTAGTTTCATTGGATTAGCCGATTATTATAGAAGATTTGTTGAAGGATTTTCCATTATTTCCAAAACTCTATCCAGGTTAACACAAAAGAAGGTGAAATATGAATGGCCTGAAGAAGTTGAGAATAGTTTTCGAGAACTTAAGAATCGATTAGTAATTGCCCCAATTTTGACTATTCCTTCCGTGACAGGGGGATTTGTGATTTATAGTGATGCATTTAAAAATGGTTTAGGATGTGTACTTGTGAAAAATGGAAAAGTAGTAGCTTATACCTCAAGACAGTTAAAAACATATGAGCATAATTATCCAACCCATGACCTTAAATTATAAGCTGTACTTTTTGCTCTTAAGATTTGGAGACATTATTTGTATGGTAAGACTTGTGAGATTTATACTGATCATAAGAGTTTAAAATATATTTTCACAAGAAAATAATTGAATATGAGACAAAGGAGGTGGGTAGAATTAATGAAGGACTATGATTTAAATACTCATTATGACCCAGGGAAAGCTAACGTTGTGGTCACCGTTTTAAGTAGGATGTCTACAACAAATTTAGCATGTCTCATGACAAATTAGGAACCTTTGTTAAGGGATTTGAGAAGTAAGGAAATATATGTACATATTTATAGCAAATGAGGAGTGATCGCAAACATACAAGTCCAACCCATGTTGCTGGAAAGGATCAAAATTGCACAAGTAGATGACCCACGACTGAAGAAGATTAGAGAAGAAGTCATCGAGGGTAAGAGAATTGAATTTGTGATACAAGATGATATATTGAGGTTTGGAAATAGAGTATGTGTGCCATGTGATGCCCCAGTAAAGAGGCAAATTTTGGAGGAAAGTCATTACTCGAGATTCACATTTCATCCTAGATGTACCAAGATGTATAGGGATCTTCGAGAAGTATTTTGTTGGGATAACATGAAAAGGGAGATAGCCTAATTTTTATCTCGCTGTTTGGTTTATCAACAAGTAAAAGATGAACATCATAAACCATTAGGATTACTACAACCTCTACCTATCACTGAGTGAGAATGGGAACATATTACTATGGATTTTGTGATAGGTTTACCAAGGAGTTGAAATGGTAATGATTCTATTTGTGTAATTATTGATAGGTTAACTAAATCTGCTCATTTTGTTGCCATTAAGATTACCCATTCTTTAAAAAAGTTAGCTAAGTTGTATGTGCAGGAAATTATTAGGCTTCATGGAACCCAGTTTCAAGTGTTTCTGATCATGACCCTAGATTCGTGTCTCACTTCTAGAAAAGCCTACAACCAACGATGGGAACAAAATTGAATTTCAGCACCGCTTTTCACCCTCAAACGGATGGACAATCTGAGAGAACCATTCAAACCTTAGAGGATATGCTGAGGGCATGTGTACTTCATTTGTAAGGGAATTCGGATGATCATTTACTGTTAGTGGAATTTACGTATAATAATAGTTACCAATAAAGTATTCAAATGGCTCCGTATGAAGCACACTATGGTAAAAGGTGCCGTTCCCTTACATGTTGGGTAGAATTTGGAGATAGAAAATTATTGGGACCAGAATTGATCCAGATCACAACAGAGAAAGTTAAATTGATACAAGATCAACTTCAAATCGTTCAAAGCCGTCAAAAGAGTTATGTTGACAATTGCTGACGAGAGTTGGAATTCCAAAGAGGAGATCATGTGTTCTTAAGAGTATCACCAGTAAAGGGAGTAATCCGATTTGGACGGAAAGGGAAATAGAGTCCAAGATACATATGACCATTTGAAATCCTTGAAAGGATAGGAGCTGTTGCATATAGAATAGATTTACCCCCTAAACTCTCTCGTGTGCATAATGTGTTCCACATGTCAATGATGAAGAAATACGTCCCAGATCCAATGCATATCCTAAGTCACGAACCTCTTAAAGTTAAAGAATATTTGTCATACATTGAGCATCCGATATAAATTTTGGACCATAAAGAATAAATATTATGAACTAAGGTAATTCCATTGGTCAAAGTGTTATGGAGTAATCATTCCATTGAAAAAGTAACATGGGAGCGGGAAGATGAAATAAAGGAGAAATATCCATACTTTTTCAGAAATTAATGTAAGTAAAGTTTGGGGACCAAACTTTTTATAAGAAAGGTAGGATGTAATGACCCCACTTTTATATGTTGTATTATTTCATGTCTGATATGGATAATGGTAATTTATTATTTTTAGTCTAATCCTCCCTTCATAAATCATGAAATATCAAATTAGTTATAAACATAAATTTTTTAAAGTTTTCGGTAGGAATATTCATATTAGAGACTAGTTTGGACCATTATAATATAACAATTGAATTGAGGTAAAAACTAAAAATTTGTAGATATATGAATTCGGTTTGTAACACAAGAAATAGTGTGTTAAACGGAGGTCCGAGCAAGAAGTTATATCGAAATCATGAAATACGGGAAAATCTGTCCATCCTTCAAGTCGTATTTTGTCTTATTACCATACCATGTGTTATATTGGTGGGAAGGGGAGGCTGGTTTGCATGACTTAAACACATTGAAATAACCTCCTTCTTCATCAAAATGGATTTAATCAAAGTCTTATAGCATATCCTAAGCTAAATGATAAGTTTCGGGGTAGAAAACGTAATTTTATCAGACTTCAGGGACTTGATTTTAAATAAAGAAAGTTTCAGAGACAACATGAAAATATAACAAGGACCATTTTATAAATAAAATATTTTCAAGGACCTCCAAGAAATATTGAAAACATATAGTGTGAAATTACTAAAATGCCCTTAAGGTGTAAAATGACCATTACACCCCTAACACCTTTCCACCTAATGCTTGACACCTCGTGCTTGGACATGTCATTCAAATAGATAAATCTAAAACACGTGTCATCGTTAGAGGGAAAGCTAAAACACGTGTCACAGTTTGGTGAATTAAGACTGCAAGACCTCTTCGTTGTGCGACACGTAAACGCTGACTCGCCATTCTAAAAGCTTTGTCAGCTAGACACGTGTCAACACCCTAATATCTTTGGGAAACTATAAATAAGGCCTTTAGGATCATTATTACATGAAATTCATTCAAAAGAACAGAGAGAAATAGTGAGCGAAAGTACGGGAAAAATTAAGAAGAAGTTTCGGCTTAGTGATCCAAGACTCGATATCTGTAACTTCGTACTTCTGTTTTAGGTGAGTACTTTGACATTCCTTGTGCATTTTAATTATATAATATCATGAAAACAATATATATTTTGTGAACTTCTTTTGTTCTCAACATTCATCTGATACCGATGACTGATTCCTTATGATATATTTATATTTGTCCATATAGGCATACCGATTAAAAAGAGTTTTGAAAATGATATTGGATATTGGAAATAAGTTTTGGCCTAAGGGACCTCTCTTACTGACTGACCTTCCCAGCTGGGTTATCGATGGTGTGCCCTAAATAAGGTGTTGTGACGAACAAGTTCAATTGACCCTCAACTACCGGGGAATAATACGGTAGAAGAATACTGTATTAGAGTGTACTTGGCCATTAAAATGATATGATTGAGAGAAAAAGATATTGCATATTGATTTGTTGTATCTGTTATATTCACTGCTATTCATTTTTATATACTTTCTTCTCAAATTTTATACAACAAATTCCTATCCATATATGTATATGTCTACTCTTTGGATTTGAATAGTTATCAATTTTCTGAACAAAACCTTGGAATGTCTAGAGATTCAACCTCACTCGACTTTTAGCTGATGTTGTATAATTAACCATTTTTCCAGAAATAAGAGGCTTGAAGGGAATGTAAAAGGGCTATAAGGAAGATTCAACTTTTAGAGATTTTTTGTTATTTTAAGTAAAAAATTTGTTATATCATATAGATCATGTTTGGCTCTGTTGTAATAAGTTTTAAATTTCGTTTTAAGTTATAACTCATTGTTACTTATAATATAAATTAAGTTTCCTTTTAGAAAACTCTGATGACTTAATTCCTTTAATTTCAGTACTTTACGATTCATAATCATGTAATTGTATTTCCGTTGCATTTAATTACGGAAATAATTTATGTCCGCATATTTGTTGCCTTGGTGGCATGTCAAAACACTCGTTCCCCACTACTATTTTGGGATGGGGTCGTGACACTAAAACTAAGTCTTCTAAACAGTTCTAAAATGTGCATATGGATAATTGGTTTCTCTTGATGTATCCTCAACAAAGTTGCCACTGTGGTGCTATGGGCACAAAATGGGGCACAGGGAAGCGCGGGATTCACTACGTTCGGGTAGAAACTTCTCATTAGATTTATTATGATCCCTACATGGATGCGATATTTCTTATCTCTCAGTCTGTCATTTTTCTCCTGGGTCAGGTTATTGGTTCAATGACTGATGATTTCCCCTGTAAGTTATTCGACATCATATAATTATTTTTCACCTCCTTGTTTAGGCTTAAGCCTACATATTCCATGCAAGGGGTTATCGATTGTTCAGAGTCTCTGGTTTATTTTATATAAAAATAAATAAAAGGGTTGGGTTAGATCTTTAGGGAAGATCCTAAGGAAGATTTAAGTATGCGATTGATCAAGAGATTCTTTTTGTGGGTGGGTTACGAGTGGGTAAGCTATTCAGCACCCTAGTTGCTCTTTGTGCTTCCTTATTAATGAGTATTAAAAGCGTAAGTGACTTCAGACACATAGGTTCTCCACTCCAGACCTCAGACGGGTAAGAGGGGAAGAGTGTCAAAGTAAGAGACAATAATTTAAAGTGGTGCTGACCTCCAATGGGGGTTCTATGTACACTATTAAAGGTGTTGCACTGGTATATTATATTGTAAATGAGTTATTACAGTCTATAATACCTCTTGAGATTTGGCCAAGAGAATTTTAGGTCTTATAGCCTTTGTTGACATTGCAGATGAGCTTAGGAAGTAACTGAATGACTTCTTTAAGTGTGACTAAGTATTTATTTAGGGCTCAACAAGATAAACAAGCTACGTGAATAATAAAAATGATCCAAGTTACACATATAAAATCACAACACTAGGTTATGAGTTTGGTCTGAAGAGTAAAAGAGATGATTTTCTACATGTTTGATTTGATCAATGTCTAAATCTCTTAAAATTCTCGAGATCAGTTTCCTTTTCACCTTCCATTAGTTCCCTATTTATACAAAAATAACTAGTCAAGTAATGAGTGGACTAGAACAACATGGATAGGGTTTCCTTGAGGTCTGCCAGTGTCAGTAAGGTGGTGGAGTTGACATTAAATACTGATGGGAGCATTCAATGCAAGGGGATCTGAGTAGTAGCGATAAGTGGAATAAAGGCATCATTCTCACCTACTTCATCATACTGGTTTCAAGTGCTTTGTCAGAGGTCTAGGTGGCGTTTCTCTAAGTTGATCCTAAAGTGACACGTACTTTCACTCCCTAGGGTTGAGGATTTGGTGACCTCGGGAGGTCATTTCCCTTTAATCTAAGGCATGCTCTGAGTGCATGTTATGGCCAAAACTTTATATCATCATCTATAAGCGTGCTTGAGGACCTTTACCCTGCTTTGAAGGAACTTAGGGAGTTTGAGGATCTTCTAAATACCAAGTGTGAAATAGGGTATTATCATTTTCCCATAGTTTCTTCTTACAAAGGTTTAAAGGGCGACACTTATATTTTTAGTCAATTTGAGCATATAGTTGTAGATTTTTATAGTGATTAGATTACATTGTGAAGGAATATGCACGTGTTTGTGTATAGGCATTGGGGATTGATATCATTGATGTGATTGAAGTTTTGTATTGGAGATATAAGTTATTGGAACTCTACGCCTTGGTGGAAAAAGGATCCCCTTGTGCTGAGTTGAGTTCTTCACCACTAACTTCCACTTTCTTTATTCTTTTTTAGAATTTCCTTGAGAAAGAGAACCCTTTCTACCCAAAAATGTCTTCTAAAAATATTTCTCCTTATAAGGTCTTCGACCCCATTCCCCAATCTATTTTGGGGCCCCAAGTCTCTTTATATCCCGCGATGCAGATAAAGGTAGTTCCCTCTATTCACCTTCCATGTGGGTTAGTTCCCCCTGGTGCGAAGGAAATGAGTTATGAAGGGGTCTTCAACCTAACTTTTGCTTGTGGGGCTCATTATGCATCACAACTTACTGAGCTCGATCTGAAAGACATTAGGAAGAATTATTAAATTTTGAAGAGTTTCCATTTCGAGGGCTACAAAGCCAAATGATAGGTCCTACTCTATGGTGGAAAATCATAAGTGCTTTAATAAATGTTTTGTTCAGTATGGGTCCATTCCTCCATGTTCTTGCTCATGGTCAAGATTATAAAAGTCGTTGGTGTAGCCTCTTCTAAACTGGTATCTAACTCATGGAGACCTTTGATGGCCATAATATTGGCCCTTATGGAATCCAACGAGGGAAAGTGTGATGTCTCTCCGACCCAGTTCTTCAAGATATATAAGGTTCGAGAGTAGAATAAGTCAATGAGAAGGGTCTGAAGTACCTATCCCCTAGACCCTATGTAGTGACTTTTGGGTATGACAATCATAAAGCGCCCAAGAATAAGAAAAAAAGATTATTTTTTTTGGGGAGCCTAGGTCACTCCAGATCCTATTGAGCCAATTAGCTACCCTAATATTTTTTCTATCCCTCCATTAGTGCATTAATTAAAGTTTCACTTTTATTTAAGTTCTTGGGTTAACCTCTATTTTTAGATTTGAAATTTTCATTTACCTTTTACAGTGGTTTATAAGACCATCAAATTTGAGTTTAATATGATTATTGAGGCGTAGAGGTTAGAATCTACTCCTTTTGAGATTTTCGTTACTATTAGATGTCTCTTTAACAGTGGATTGGGACCTGAGCTTAAGCCTATGACATTTATAGGAGTCTCTTAGGTCCCCAAGATTATTATAGGTCCACACTAAATACCAAACCTTAAGTATTGGATTCCAAGAAGAGAAAGGTTGTGCCTGATATTTTAGGAGAGGTTCATAAAGCCTTCGAAGGAAAATATGACCAAATTAAGGGTATGGCTAACCTTACAAAGGTTTTTAGGGTCTTTACCTCATTTGATACGACCATTATGCTTTCTGACTATTTTCCTTATAAGTAGCTTTTGCATTTTTTTTATTATCATCTTCACTAGTTCTTTGATGGCTTACACTGACCTCTATTTGATCCAGTAGATGAACAACAATAACGGAGGATAACTAGGCGTCTTTTTCGAGAGTTATTTACTGAGGCAGGGGTCAACAAAAAGAACATATATAACACCACCATGTTCTTGAATTCTCAAATTTTACATTCCAGTTTATGAGGTTACATTGGTAGAGGAGGTTAACTTAAGGTTTGTCATGGTTGGAGGCTCAAATTTGGATCTTAAAAAAACCCTACTCCTGCTCCAAGAAGAATCAGGGGTAAGTGGGACATTTGGGGAAACTTGAAAATATCCTTTTATTCCAAGGGATTTGTAGACTTTGGTCTCACAAAAAGAATTTACGAAGAAGGTGGTTCCCCTCAGCGGAAGGGGAGCTTGAAAAGGGTGGTTGAGGTGCCCAGTTCCTTAGGGGGAAGAGATTGTCGTCCCCTATTATTGAGAGCTACTAGAGGCCTTTCTTAGTTGAGAGGATAAAATTTTATGCCTCAGTAGTAAATTCCCTTATTTCATTAGACAAGATATACAATTGTGATATTGTGTCCACTTTAAGGGCGGATGTACCTTTACCAATGCTAAAAAGATGGTCTGTTTGATGGTAAAGGTACTCGCACCTTTCTCTGACTTCTTATTTAACCTTCCTACATTATGTTACTTATTCTCATATAATTTTATATTTTAGCCTTATCATCTGATGAGGGCTCTTTTAGCCTATGCTTTTGATGGTAGTAGAGAATGGAAGAAGTCTAATGAGATGACAAGAAGCTCGGTCCTCACTTGACTACATTTAGACCGAATAATAAATGGTCAGAGGTTGCATGAAGACTCTCATAATAAGGATAGAGATGCCATGAAGGCCCGAATTACTTACCTAGAATATGAGAAGCATTCGAATGAGAAAACTTTCGGGCATAATGCCTTTTTATTGGCTATTTCATAGGAGTCTTTAGACATGGTTAAAGAGCTACATGACTTAGATCACGTTGAGCATAAGATGGATTCTCTTCAAATCTTAAAAGGTGAGATTCAGAGATTTAAGGAGAGGATTATTAGAGTTAATGATGTGATTGAGCAGTTGAAGAAAATAGTCATAACCTAGTCAGCTGAGTAGGAATGACTTATCTCCCAAGGTTAGAAGATGCAATAAAGCTATGTCGAAGTCTTGTTCATGTATTAAGAACTTCATGGACGAATCTGTATATTGTGTAGAGCTACTTTAATGCCTACTGGGAATCTGTGGCCTTTAATAGGTATCTTTTTCAGAACTTCAACGCTGGATTTGAATCTTGTAAGGCCAAGGTCTAAGCATTATTTCTTGATTTAGACATCTCTGGATTCTTTCTTGATGCCACCTACCCAGAAAAAGAGAGCTCAAATGATGATGAAGGAAGAATCAACCACAACATTGCTGAAGCCTATGCTCCCAAGGCTTAAGAGGAAGAAATTAATAAATCGATCTCTGCCTCACTATCCTCAATAAGTTAGTCCCTTGTGGATCCTCAAAACTTCAAGACTTGAAATTCTTTACTGCAATTTAATTTCTTTATTTTTGCAAATTGTTTGCTAACCGTGGGCTATTCATTGGCATATTTACTTTTACCCTTAATGAAAAGATAGTTTTGAAATCATGGATTATTTCTTCTCTTTACTCTTCACTTCATTACTTTGTCCTGCTTTTAAAGTAAATTTATGCTCTAACTTGCACTACTTCAGGTATGTCTGAGGTTTACCCAGTATATAGTACACACTTATCCCCCAAGATTACTTTATAAAACAAAGTAACATGAGTCGTTAATATGTTGGAGTAGCCTTGAAGGTCCTATAACTTGAAGCCATACACTTGTGAAGTTTTTAAAGTTGAGACCAAGGTTCTATTATTAGTTATTGGACCTCAGAACCTCTCAATCCATAATACTTGCACTTTTTTACAACTAAAGGCCTATAATTTTGAATTGACAATTGGCCCCCAAAATGTTTGGGTGTAAGGGCCTAAAAATAAATTTTGGAAAAGAGTCCCGAGACCTTATATTATAAGATTGGGACTTCAATGCTTGAAATATTAGGTCCTTATAAGGGTCCTAAGACCTCTGCACTTAGTATAATTGTAACACGAAGTCCTATAAATGGCAAGATACCTCATCTTTAAGTCATATATCCCATCTTCAGTTTCTTACTAAACAAGCACATTCACGGATGACCTACTATTCCTAATCCAAACAATGGATTTCAAAATACACCCTCTCTATTGGATAAATTTAAACTACATTTACCCATAGGGATTGTTATGCTGCATCTGATCAATGACTTTCCAACATACCCTATTTTAGGATCCTTCTAAACATCTGCATCCAACTCCTTAAGGCTTTCCCCAAGCCTGCACACAACCAAAGGATTTTTCATAATCATAATCCATGTTAGGGATTACTCTAAACTGAAGTATGCTCTTAGAGGATAATCAACCATTGTTGCTAAAAAATAAAAGAGAAAAAATGATGAAAAAAGAAAATGGGAGAAAATGATCACTTACAACATTTTGGAGTTAGACAAATTCACCGATCACCATTTATCACCTCTAGTGCGGACTCAAGATGAGATGTTTGCATTCCCAGTCCAACCCTTTCTTTTTTCCTAACTGGTGGTTTTATTTAAAGTTCCCTAGTATGGTTACATTTCTTTCAAGTTTGAATCATCAATTAAAATTCACCAGATTTTCTTCTCTCTTTTAACATCTCTTGTCAAAGACTTCATGGGTCTAAAACCACCACACTTACATCCTTCTCATCTTGTTCAGATGTTTTATAAGTTACCTCGTATGTCAGAATAGTAAAACCTCCACTCAATTGAGCAAAAGAATCCCCCGACCAATGTCTTCTTACCATATCCTTGGACCAAAAATGAATGCGACATCCAAGGGGACAACCTGGTCCAAAATTACAACCTAAAGAACTCTTAGACTCTCATATGAAATTTCATACCTAATTAGGAATTCTCTACCCCCTAACCTAAAATAAACACCGAAGGGGGAGCCACCTTATGTTACCTCGACGAGGTCATATTTTCCCAAACCCTTTGACCTTAACTGTTCAAAAAATCATTTTTTCCTTAGCTATGTCCTAAATAGGAGTGGAAGACATCATGAAAGATATAGGAAACTTTTATAAGAAAAAGGAAAATTAGCATTAAATGCCCTAATCCAACATAAAAAGATAGTGAGTGAAAAAAGATACAAACTTAGATGAAGCTTCAAATTCCATAAAAACCGCTAGCCGAGACAAAAGAACAAAACACATATGAACTGGGAAGAGAAAATGTTGCACCTAAACACATTACCGCCTATAAAAAAATGGCCAACTGGAGCCACCAGCCTCTCACTTGAAGTTAACTAATAGTTTTGAGCCCCCAACCTTTTCATTCGACATAACTATGTGGACCTAATTATGCATTATGTTATTATCACAGACAATTCAAATATCCATGGAATTTTCATTAAACCAGAGATACCTATTCAACCTAAGAGGTTACTTCGGTCCCGACCAAACACTAAACATAAACCGCAACTCGGTTTCGTAAGAAACGTGGTTGTAGTATCTTAATTGGGAAAGGTTTTACATCTTCTAATGAAAGACACCAAGAAATTAAAGCACTCAAAAGTTTTAGAACTCCGTAGATTTCTCATTATTTAAAACATGACACAAAAGATTATACACTGGGATTGCAACTTATGAGGCCTAGCAAAAAATAAAGTTATCCTCACCTCAACTTTTAACTATAAAAAAGCCCTTTTCCCTCAAGACAAGGCCCCAATACATCATACACTATTAATCCTCAGTTAAGGTGAAATAGAAGCCACCACACCCCTTGGAACTATATATGACCTGATTCCCCTTAAAGGATATGTAGGCAGTCCACATAGAGACTCGGAAACACCAACATTATATATCCCCATTCCTTTAAATATCTTTTAACTAAACAAAAATCTTGTGATCAAATCCACCATCCCGGGAATCTTCAAATCGAAGAGAATAATTTGATGGATGATAATGAACATAAGGAATACTTTCAAAATCTAAGTTTATTGTATGAGTCTAGAGTGTTATTTAAAGATTGCTTCCATTTTTAGCTATCCATTCAGCTTCTTCACCCATGCTTTCAACCTAAAAAATAAAACTTCGTATCGATACAACATCGCACGTCTACTCTTTTTGTTAAAAAATGCTTTAACCTTAAAAGCCCATTTTCATCCTAAAGGAGCAACCATCTTCCACTTACCCTATTGATAGAATACATCATGTCCCCTCATAAAGATATTGGATACGCATCAATCATTGATTACCTACATCCATAGAATACACATCCATTTTCTCCAACAAACAAATTATTGATACTACACTGATTACCTCACTTAAGCCTCGGACACGTCCTTAAAAACCCCTGTAAAGCCTTAGACTCTAAGCATACCTCTTTAAATCCATGAACCCCACCCGAGAAAATAGATGCCTCACGTTATCCTGATAACCTCACTTAACCGTCAAACAATACTTGAGAACAACCTTAGAGAGCCTCAGATTCCTCTAAGAAAAACTTTATAAAGCCTAAGATCTCACCCAAGCAAACAAAAGCCTCACACTAACCGGAGCACCTCACTCAATCATTGGACATCACCTCAGAAAAACTATATAAAGACTAAGACTATTCTTACAATACCTCTCCAAAACCTCAAACCCGCCCAATAAAACCAAAGCCTCATTCATCCTTGAGGACCACATTTAAGACTTGGACACCACCTAAGAAAACCCTTGCAAAGTCTTAGACTCCTCTGAACATACTCGTTAATGCCTCAGACCCTACCCTAACAAAAAAAATCCTCATACTTCCCCGAGCATCTCAATTAAGCCTCTAACACCACCCTAGAAAACAAAAGCCTTACAATATCTTGAGAACCTCACTTAAGCCTCGGACACCATTCAAGCATACCCTTGCAAAACCTCAGACTCCTCTGAGCATACCTCTTGAAAGCGTTAGACCCCACTCGAGCAAAACAAAGCCTCAGATATCATTTGAGAAAAACCTGTAAAGTGTTAGATAACTCGAATTCCGCCAGAGAAAGAAAAGTCTCACTTATCCTTGCACACCTCACTTAAACCTTAAACACCACCTGAGAAATTTCCTAAAAATCTTTGGAATCCTATGAACATAACTATCTAGATCCTCGGACGCCACCCAAGCAAAGAAAATCATCACTCATCCTTGAACACCTCACCTAAGCCTAGGACACCAATTAATAAAACTCCTAAAAAGCCTTGAATTCCTCCGATCATACCTCTTGATGATACAAAAAATCACCACTTCAAATTAGGGAACAAATCAAGTTTCTAGATATGTGTTAACGATGGTGGAAATAAGAGTGATTACATAAGAAATAGGTAGCTAACAAAAGAGATGAGAGATAAGGAAGTAACTGGTGTTTAAGCGGTTCAACCTTAGCCTACGTCCATCGTGAAAACAAGTGATAATTACACTATAAATGATGGATGGATGCCATTAATGATTCTTTACAAGATTTCTTTCTCTACAGGTAGAATTTAATAGAGAAATAATAGGGTTTTGTATTTTCGATCCATTATCACGATGGTGAAGTAGCTTTTTATAGTGTTGTGGGTACACAATATCATCCCCAAGCATGCATCTTGTGTATATGAGATAAGAGAGAAAATAAGAGAATGCCATCTATCCTGTGCATGTGTATATCATGATGAGAAAATAATCTCCTCATGTGGGGCTGATTTACTAGAACGGTTCTATTCATTGGCCCCATCGATGCCCTGGTCACATGTTCCATGAGAAAGACTGATGTTAGCACTGTGAGGTCTCTCTGCTGGTCGAGATCGATGATGTGGCATTCCTTATGGGTGTGTCCAAGAGTGATGTCCGTTCTTTAAATACTATGGTTAGTCTCGGCCTGATGACATTAGATAAGGCTGACACATGGAAGGACCGAGACTTGGAAACACCGTGCTATGATCATAGTGATAGACTTCATGAATGACCATATATGTTCTCTTGATTGGGTCTTGGAGGCCGAGACTATTTGACTTGGACCATTTTGACATAGGAGCATATGAGGATGAGTCTGAGTTACACTAAGAGGGGGCATGATGTTGGGCCGAGTGTTATCCCGATGAGGTTATACTTATGTATATTAATCACCCCAGACCTTAATCTTCAATATATATGGGAGACCGAGGTGTAATGTCCTTTTCCCTCCTCTGATGAGATGTCCCCTTAGCGTCAGAGGGTATCTTAGTGACGTGAATGGGCTTGAGGAGTGTCAGAGGTGTCATTTTAGGGTCTTGGCAGAAGTGATGCTTCAATTTCCCAAATAGGACACCCACCAACTTATTGGTGGTGAGGCATGTGATCCAAGAAGTGGCGACAGCGTGGATCATGGGGGGTTATGGTAAATGATGATGCATGGGAAACTACGTAAAATAATCACACTATTTAAAACCCAAAAATCTCATATTCTCTTTCTTTTTCCCCATTTTCCTGCTTAAGTTACACAAGGCAAACCAGAGCTCGATTGATTTATTCCTCCTCCAATATCTAGTTTCAGGCAACATTCTCTCCTCTTTCCTAATTCTAGAACTTTTGTCCTTCAGGTAACTTTCTTTCCTTCCCTTTTAATATTTATTTTCCCCATTTCTATTAGCAATTTATGTTTTTATTTAATTCTGGGAAATTTTCATTTTTTCGATAGATTTTTAGGTTAACATAAGTCAAACGCCACTTGTGTTTTTCATGTATCAAAGATTAAACGAGTTAGGAGAGCATTTCCCTCATCTTACAGGACACATACTTAGGGACACTTATAAGTCTGAGGCCGCGCTAAAAGGAAAGATAAAGTTGAGTTTAAAGTTCTAATAACCCTAATTCCTTTATTTGATTTTTTTCCTCCTTTAATCCTAACCTACCAAGCTTAGGCCGAGCCCAGAGTTATCATTATTATAAGTAGTGACCCAATCTCCATTGATTTTTTTTGGGTTTATTTATTTACCTCCTCATCCAAGGATTATAGCCTATCACATATTGGGCATCATCATACTGACCAAGAGAGAGCTGACTACTTTGAGGAAGCAATGCGGGTCCTTAGCTCTCGTCTGGATAAGAGTGGGAAAACCGATTATAGTAAAAGGGAGCATCCCATAACACCAATTCACCAGCCTAATTTCTCTAAGGTCGAGGTCATAGACACTTTCGATGATGAAGGGTCAAAAATTGAGGTGGCATACTGTATGCCACCAATGGCTATCCTAGTCTCCTCTATGACGGAGGCTAAGTTTACAAATCATGATGCACACGACTAAACTCATGTGGATGTAGATGACTCTAATTAATATGAGTATGTACTTGACACCACTTATATCTCTACCGTCCTAAGTGAGGATTATGAGGTAGACCTAATTTTGTATAGACATATCTACGGTGTGAAGCCTTAAATTAGGATGAGGGTTACCTCGGAGACTGAGAGAGATTTCAGTAGCCAAGTAGATGGTAAGGTTGTAATTTATGAGAAAATGTTCAAGGTCGGCTTCAGATTTCTGATTCATCCAAATATTAGGGTCGTCCTCGCTAGTCTTGATCCCTCCCTTGCACAGCCAACCCCCAACGCATGGAGGATATTGATTATGGATATTCAACTTTGGAAGTTGTCATACAAGGTCGACCGTCCAGTTCAGTGCAATTCCTCATATTTTTTGAGGATTTAAATAATTATGAGATTAATTATTATATTGGGATTAATTGAATTAAAATGTGAATGTAATTGTTAATTAATCAAGATTTAAAAATAAATATTAACTAGCGTGCCAAGGGTTAATACCTATTGATTTAGTATTACGGTGTGATATGTAATATGGAACTATACACTTTGATAAATTATCGAGAGTGAATAATACGATAGTTTGGTAAATTAACTTTGACGCGCGTGTGAGTCGTGTCAAGACCAATTGATTGGAATAAAAAGAGAAATTATTTTTGGTAACTCGTATGGTCATTTAGAGTGCGTCGTTGAGTCGGGAAGGGTCGATATAGTCATAATAGTATACCTGGGTGTTTAGTTTGGGTCTCGGGATAATTTTAGGCCTAATCGGCGCCCCGAGAGGGCATTATGGTAAATTGTATTTTTGGGTTTAATTAATGGACGAAAATTGGGAGTTATTTTATCAGCCAAGGAAAGTCAATTAGGGTTGAGAGACACAGAAAGTAAAGAACAGCCACAGAGGCTGTGAGGGAGAACCAATTTCCAAGAGGGAAGGCCAAATTAACACTACCTTGTAAAACCGTGACCACCAATGTGTAGATCGAGAAGAGAGGAACGCGTCTAGACCAACATCACAAAAGGACTCAGACCTTCGACCTAAGGTAGTGTTTATTACTTGCTTTCTTTTAGCGATAATCATACTCATGTTAGAGTAGGTGAGATTCATCGTGATTTACATGTTAATTGGGTGAAAATTTTAGGATTAAATGATGATTAAAGGATGGGTTAATTAGCTGTTAATATTCCTTCATGTATGTAGAGGATCAATTACGAAATTGAATCATATATTGATGAACGAATCTGGGCTGATTAGGTTCTTTAATTGAAAATTTAGAAACTAGGGTTCATGCGAATTAGTTTGGGGATTGTACATAATTACAATGATTGATGACGAATTAATGATCCTAGGATGTTAGGAATGACTTATAATCTTTTATATGTTGATGGGTATTGATGATGAGGCATTGGGTGTTGAATCTTAGAGGCTTTTAGGTTAAAAAAAGGTAGAAAATGCTTAAATTTGATGAAGAAGACGAAACAGTAGGTCTCACACGAAGTCGCGCGAAGTGGTTCAAACGAGATTGGAATCTCGGGCAAAGTAGCTCGAGCGACATGTGGCAGTCGTTCAAACAATATTGCCATCTCGTTCGAGCGACAGGGTGAATTTCTGGGAATTTTCTTAGAGTCCGAATTTTGAGTTTACTGATTTATTGGAGTGAGAGAAACTACTCGATAGTAAACTTAAATAAGCCAGAATTTTGGGAAAGTATGTGAGAATAAATACATTAGTTATTTCGATATAGAGAGAATGTACCCTGGAGATTACGAGAGAGATAGTAATCTAAATATTTATACTACACGTAGTGTTGAGATTAAAATACGTATGAGAAGTATATATGTAGGTTGGAGAAATACCTATAAATTTTAATAGGATGTGTGTATGCCTTTTGTTTGATATTATTATTAAGAACACTAATGGATGATAACCCGGGGATGCAAGAATCTTACTATTAGGTGCACTAATTAGTGATAAATCAGGGGTGAAAGGATTTTATCGTTAAGTGTACTAATGGGTGATAACCTGAGGGTACAAGAATATTATTATAGGTGTACTAATGGGTGATAACCCCAGTGTACAAGGGTAATGTTATAAGTGCACTAATGGGTGGTAACTCGGGGGTGTAGTATTATTATGGTTAGGTGCGCTAATGGGTCTTAGTCCGGGGGTGTAGTATTAGAATATATATACATATAGAGAAGATGTGACTATATGTATATATACATAAACATGTGAATCATTATACTGTGTGTGGTTAGTAGAGATGAAATTGTTGATATATAAAATAAATCTTAAAGAGTATAATAGATTTATTATGAAAACGAGGAAACATTTTAATTAGCTGTTCGACATAGACTAATTTGAAAGCGTATTGTATGTGTGATACAGGTATACTACTACTGGGTATAGATACTATCTGAATGACTTCAGACTAGTTAGATTAGGTTGTATAACAAGGGGAAAATTAGATGTACTTTAGGGGAGCACAATAGATGAGAGGTCAGAAGCTCATGTGAGAGTTCGATAACTAACGTGCGTATAAGACTTGTTTTAAGAACCAATTTTAAATACTTGTTAAATCATTTTTAAACCTCGGGCCCTGACCCGTTTATTGCATCTCTTCTTTTTTTTGCTATATATATTGTACCAAGTGCAGAATTAGAGATTGGATTGTCAGACGTGCTACAGCTATTGTGGAAGCTGTAGATCCTTACAGTCGACGCATCTATCATTTCCATTTTGTTTGTATTTAGACTTTCTATTTAGGTTATGTTTCGCCCGCTTCTAGTATTTTATTAGAAATATTGTATTTAGTTTATTTTATGGTTTGGAGTTTAGAACTAGGAGGTTTTACCCCTTCTTATCTAATTTCGTATTTAATTCTTGGTCAGTACTTATTTTATTCCTATGTATGGTGAATGGTTTATAATTTATACTTGGAATGTTTTAGTTAAATGGTTTTGTTAAAAAGGGAAAATGTTTTGACACTTTGCTTTCTTATATTATAGGTGATTAATATGGATTATATTGTTTTTGACAGTCATGTTAAGAATGAACAAACCGTATATCCTATTTTAAATTGGTAAAGGACTGATCACCCTATATTTAAATGGGAGGGGTGTCACAGGCTGTATCAGAGCATCAGGTTCTAGAGTTTGTTAGGATTTGTACGACTTACTATGTTTTTAGCTTTGCGTCCTTTGATATAGATCCCTATCTTTAGGACTGTTGTGATCTTATTTATGTGATTATGTCTTCATATATTTGAGATGTAGTAATAACTGTGGACTAATATAATCTTTCTCGTCTCATATGATTCCTCGACGTGCACCAAGAGACAGACAGGCCTAGCCAGAGTAGCCGGTAGTGCAGGCTCAGGGGACAATGAATGCAACAAAGGTTATTGCGATAGTAGTACAAGCAGTGAATGCATCCTTAGCGGTGGTGCAGCAGGCCCCACCCCAGGTTTAGGCAGTTGCAGCAGTTCCAGTGCATCTATTTCCCACTGCATGGGAAAGAGTGAGAGAGTCCTTTCAGAGGTCATATCGCCCAGAGTTCATGGGCAGTTCGGATGTGGTTATTGCTAGTTAGTGGAAGAAAGACATACAATGACACCTTCTTATATATGAGTACACTGAGGTTTAGAGGAAAGTTTTATCTACCTTTAAGTCGAGAGGGGCAGCCTTACAGTGGTGGGAGTCCACTACTACTACTGAGGAGTGAGATTTGATGTCGATCAGTGATTTCTGGGTGCGGTTCAACCGCAAGTACTTTCCTTCCCCCGTCAAGACTAGGATGAGGCGAAAACTTTTAGACCTCATCCAGGAAGGGATAACAGTTGCAGAATACGAGCAGGAGTTCACGCAATTGGCAAACATGGTACCGGATGAGGTGCCTACTGAGGAGAAGCGCATTCAAATGTTCATGGATGGCTTAATGTGGAGGATACGCCAACATCTATTGGGTAACCTTTCCCTACACTCATATACAGACATTTTGAATGCAGCCTTATTACATTTTCAGGACAACCACTTCCAAGCTAAGGTAATAATGCGAGGGGGAGAGCCCAACCAGTTGGGAAAGATAGGGGGAGGTAGTGCTGGTTGGGCACTAGTTAAGCAGTGTCATAGGCATGGTTCCCAGGAGAGGGAGTCTGCTAAGAGGTTTCATTCTTGAGGTTTCATTCTTGAGGTTTCAGGCATGGTCATGGGGTTTAGAAGTAGGGCCATTAACAGGTCTAGCAGCAGGGCCAATAGCAGGGAAGACAACAGGGCTAACAAGGCCAAGGTAGCGGTGGTAACGGCCAGTAGGGCCGAAGCTATCAGGGATAGAGGGGAGGAAACTTCATCACGAAATGTTATACTTATGGCAAGACTGTCCATAAGAAACAGTATTGCCTCAATAAGGACAAAGTTCCTCGGCACCAGGGTGCGCACCAGGAGCCCTAGAGACCCATTTTTTCAGCTACCCTATCAGTACCAACTCCAGTTCCATCCTTTCCCGCAGCTCCGATGCAGCAGGGGTAACTGCAATATGGACGTGTCTATAACGTCCACCAGACCACAGTTCCACAGGCACCACCCGCAGTGGAGTGTAAGTTTTCTATCCATGGTACTTTGGGTCGTATCTTATTTGACATGAGGGCATCACACTCCTTTCTATCCACTAGCTTTGCATGGGCCACTGGGTTATTAGGCACGACAGAGAGTACAGTGACATGTGTAGACTCACCATTAGGTAGTGGGTCGCTGATTTTCTTCATATAACGGGGAGTAAGCACAGAGATTGGCAATTTGATTTTACCGGCTGATATGATAGTGTTAGATATGTCTGAGTATGATGCCATTATTGGCATGGATTGGCTAGTACAGAATAGAGCCATGATTGATTGCTTCAATAGGAGTATGTTGCTCGCCATTCCGGGCCAGGAGATGTTCTTAGTGACGATGCCTCATTCTGAGGGAGGGTCGTCCACCATATTATTTTATATAAAGGATGAGACCTCTGCAGTAGTGGTTTTACTCGATTCAGTTCTGGTCATCTATGAGTTTTCTGATGTATTTCAGGATACACCGGGGTTACCTCCGAGTAGGGAGATCGAGTTTGTGATACAATTGACACCGGACACTCATACGATAGCCCGTGCGACTTACCGTATAGGTCCAGTAGAAATGAGGGAGTTACAGGATCAGATCGAATAGTTGTTGGGACAGGGTTTCATCCATAGGAGTACCTCGCCTTGGGGTTCCATAGTTCTATTTGTGAAGAATAGGGATGGGTCCTTACGACTTTGTATTGATTATCGGGAGCTTAACAAAGTCACGATACGGAATAAGTATCCATTTCCTTGCATCGATGACTTGTTTTCCAAGCTGAGAGGAATAACCAAGTTTTCGAAGATAGACTTGAGATTCAAATTTCAAGCTACACATCAGGGAGCAGGACATGGATAAGACTGCTTTTCTGATGAGATATGGGTTATATGAATTCAGGGTTATGCCATTTGGGGTAACCAATGCCCCAGTAGTATTTATGGACTTGATGAACACAGTATTCGAAGAGTTCTTAGATCAGTTTGTCATTATCTTCATAGATGACATCTTGATTTATTCCCTCACCAAGAAGGAGCATGCCGAGCACTTACGTATAGTTCTGCGGACCTTGTGAGAGCATGTGTTTTACACCAAATATGAGAAGTGTGAATTTTTGCAGTGGGAGGTACAATTTCTGGGACACATCGTATGAGAGAGAGGGATATCTGTGGACCCTAGTAAGGTGTCAGCGGTGAGGGAGTGAGGATAGCCCACGACACCGATGGACGTGCAGAGTTTTCAGGGATTAGCCTGTTACTACAGACAGTTTATACGGGGATTCTCAAAGATTGAAGTTCCGATGACGAATCTGACTCATAAGGGTGTGTCGTTTGTTTGTGATGATGTATGTCAGTTGGTGTTCGATGAGCTTAAGGATAAGCTGACCTCAGCACCCATACTAACACTTCCCAAGGTAGGGGTGGAGTACCTGGTTTATACTGACGCATCCCTACAAGGGCGTGGGGGAGTAATCCATCAAGAGGATAAGGATATAGATTTTTATTCCCAGAACCTTAAGCCTCATGAGAAGAATTACCCCACCCACGACTTATAGATGTCAGCAGCCGTGTTTGCGCTTCGAATTTGGAGGCATTATTTATTGGGGGAATAGTTTCGCCTATTTACAGACCACAAGTCACTGCAGTACTTGTTCACGCCAAAAGAGTTGAATATGCATCAATGCAGGTGGCTTGAGTTAGTAAAACATTATCAGTTTGAGATACACTAACTCCCGGAAGGCTAATGTAGTTGCTGATGCGTTAAGCCGTAGACTGGTAGATGAGACGGCCGAGGTGTGGAAAGCGAAATGGAAAGAATTGGTACACCAAGATGGAGTGGCCCGATCATTAGTGTCTACAATGACAATTACGCCTCAGATTATTACGGGCATAGGCATCGGATTCATTCTGTCAAGATCGGATTAGGCAGCTTTTAGCCGATGGAGCCGAGTCTTATTCATTAAGCTCCGAGGGCAATTTACGCTTCAATAGGAGACTCGTGGTTATAGAGGGGGAGGACCTTCGACATGCAGTGATGAATGGAGATAAAATTTACCAGGATATGAAATGGAAGTATTGGTGGAGCGGAATGAAGAGAGACATCGCGAAGTTCTTCTCCAAGTGTACCACTTGTCCACTAGTGAAACTGGACCACAAGAGACCACTAGGTTTACTTCAGCCATTGGAGATCCCTTAGTGGAAATGGGAATGCATTTCCATGGATTTTATTATCGGGTTTCCCACTTCGTCGAGGGGGCATGATTCTATATGGGTTATTATGGATCGACTGTTTAAAGTATCCCACTTTTTGGTAGTCAGGACAGACTATACAGCAGGACAATATTCCCAGCTATTTATTGCAGAGATAGTGAGGTTACATGGTGTACCCCTTAATATCGTGTCAGACAGAGATAAGAATTTTGTGTCTCGTTTTTGGGACAGTTTCCAGGAGGCTATGGGGACCGAGGTACGGTTGAGTACGACGTATCACCCGCAGACCGATGGGCAGACTGAGCACACTAACCAAATGCTCGAGGATATATTGCGCAAATGTGTCCTTAATTTTGGTGGAGGTTGGGAGTAGTACCTTTTACTGGTGGAGTTTTCTTATAACAACTCCTATCAGTTTACGATTAGTATGGCCCCATTCCAGGCATTGTATGGTAGACCTTATCGTTCTCCGACTTGTTTGCTAGATATAGGGGACAACAAACTACTCATTCCAAAGTAATTCAGGACACATCAAACAGGATCGAGATGATTCGGGGTCACAGAAGGGAAGCACAAGATAGATAGAAAAGCTACTTTGATGCTAAGTAGTTCTTTAGATAGTTCTCCATATGGGACCAGGTTTTGCTAAGGGTATCCCCTATGAAGGGGGTAGTGAGATTTGGGAAGAAAGGGAAGTTGGGCCCGAGATACGTAGGACCATTTCCTATTATCGATAGAATCGGACCAGTGGCATATAGGCTTGGGTTGCTGGAATACTTACATCGTATCCATGATGTATTCCACATCTCGTCACTGAGGCGGTATCTTTGGGATGAGTTGGCACATACTCACATCACGATTGAGGAGATTAAGTTACAGCCCGACAGTTCATATGAGGAGAGACCGGCGAAGATCCTAGATAATAGTGAGAGGAGGCTGAGGTCAAAGGTGGTTCCACTTGTTCGGGTGCAGTGGCAGTATTACAATATCGAGGAGTCTACCTAGGAGCGTGATGCGGATATGCGTAAGAAATATCCATAGTTATTCATACCAGGTATGCCTTATTTTCCAAATTTCGAGACGAAATTCCGTTATTAGGGGGGAAGTATGTAATACCCCATATTTTTTTAGGATTTAAATAATTATGAGACTAATTATTATAGTTGGATTAATTGAATTAAAATGTGAGAATTTAATTGTTAATTAATTCAGACTAAAAAATAAATATTAACTAGCATGCCAATGGTTAATACCTATTGATTTAATACTACTGTGTGATATGTAATATGAAACTATACACTTTGATAAATTGTCGAGAGTGAATAATACGATAGTTTGGTAAATTAAGTCGGATGTGCGTGTGAGTCGTGGCAAGACTAATTGATTGGGATAAAAAGAGAAATTATTTTTCATAACTCGTATGGTCATTTAGAGTGCGCCTTTGAGTTCAGAAGGATTGAGATAGTCAGAATAGTATACCCGGGTATTTAGTTTGGGTCCCGGGACAATTTTAGGCCTAACCAGCACCCTGAGCGGGCATTATGGTAAATTATATTTTTGGGCTTAATTAATGGACAAAAAATTGGGAGTTATTTTATTAGCCAAGTACAGTCAATTAGGGTTGAGAGACACAAAAATAAAATAATGGCCACAGAGGGTGTGAGGGAGAACCAATTTCCACGAAGGAAGGCCAAATTAACACTACCTTGTACAACCGTGACCACCAACGTGTAGATCTAGAAGAGAGGAACGTGTCTATACCAACATCACCAAAGGACTCACACCTTCGACTTAAGGCAAGTGTTTATTACTTGCTTTCTTTTAGCAATAATCATACTCATGTTAGAGTAGGTGAGATTTATCATGATTTACATGTTAATTGGATGAAAATTTGAGGATAAAATGATGATTAAAGGATGGGCTTATTTACTATTAATATTCCTTCATGTATGTAGAGGATTAATTAAGAAATTGAATCATATATTGATGAATGAATCTGGGCTGATTAGGTTCTTTAATTGAAATTTTGTAAACTAGGGTTCATGCGAATTAATTTGGGAATTGTACATAATTACAATGATTAATGACGAATTAATGATCCTAGGATGTTATGAATGACTTATAATCTGTTATATGTTGATGGGTATTGATGATGAGGCATTGGGTGTTGAATCTTAGAGGCCTTTAGGTTAAAAAATGGTAGAAAATGCTGAAATTTGGTGAAGAAGACGAAACAGTAGGTCTCACATGAAGTCGCGCGAAGTAGTTCAAACGAGATTGGAATCTCGGGCAAAGTCGCTCGAGCGACATGTGGCAGTCGTTCAAATGATATTGCCATCTCGTTCGAGCGACAGGGTGAATTTCTGGGAATTTTCTTAGAGTCCGAATTTTTAGTTTACTGATTTATTGGAGTGAGAGAAACTGCCCGATAGTAAACTTAAACAAGCTAGAATTTTGGGGAAAGTATGTGGGAATAAATACTTTTCTTATTTCGGTATAGAGAGAATGTACCCTGGAGATTACGAGAGAGATAGTAATCTAAATATTTATAGTATACGTAGTGTTGAGGTTAAAATACGTATGACAAGTATATATGTTGGTTGGAGAAATACCTATAAATTTTAATAGGATGTGTGTATGCCTATTGTGCGATATTATTGTTAAAAGCACTAATGGGTGATAACCCGATGGTTCAAGAATCTTACTATTAGGTGCACTAATGAGCGATAACTCGGGGGTGCAAGGATTCTATCGTTAAGTGAACTAATGGGTTATAACCTGGGGGTACAAGAGTATTATTATAAGTGTACTAATGGGTGATAACCGCGGGGTACAAGGGTAAAGTTATAAGTGCACTAATTGGTGGTAACTCGAGGGAGAGTATTATTATGGTTAGGTGAGCTATATATATATATATTATGAAAATAATAAAACATGTTAATTAGCTTTTCGACATACACTAATTTGAAAGCGTATTGTATGGGCGATACGGGTATACTACTAGTGGGTATAGATATTATCAGAATGACTCCAGACTAGGTAGACTGGGTGGTATAACTAGGGGGAAAATTAAATGTACGTTAGGCGTGCACAATAGATGAGAGGTGAGAAGCTCATGTGAGAGTTCGATAACTAACGTGCGCATAAGACTTGTTTTAGGAACCAGTTTTAAATTCTTGCTAAATCATTTTTAAACCTCGGGCCCTGACCCGTTTATTGCCGCTCTTTTTTTTGCTATATATATTATACCAGGTGCTCAGTCACAGGGGTACCAGAATTAGAGATTGGATTGTCAGATGTGCTACAGCTATTGTGGAAGATGTAGGTCCTTGCAATAGACGCATCTATCCTTTCCATTTAGTTTTTATTTAGACTTCTTATTTAGGGCATGTGTCGCCCACTTCTAGTCTTTTATCAGAGATATTGTATTTAGTTTATTTTATGGTTTGGACTTTAGAACTGGGAGGTTTTACCCTTTCTTATCTAATTCTGTGTTTAATTCTTCTCCAGTACTTATTATATTCCTTTGTATGGTGAATGGTTTATAATTTATAATTGGAATGTTTTAATTAAATGGTTTTATTAAAAAGGGAAAATGTTTTGACACTTAGCTTAATTGTATTATAGGTGATTAATATGGATTACATTGTTTCCGACAGTGATGCTAAGAATGAACCAATCGTATATCATGTTTTAAATTGCTAAAGGACTGATCATCCTATATTTAATTGGGTGGGGTGTCACATTCAAATCTTTAGGGCTTGTTATACGATTTCAACCAAAAATCAATGGCATGCTATTATCATTTTGTGGCTCCGCATTCGGACAAGAAACTCATCCTTATCAACCAAACTTCTAATCGTGGTTGGAAGTCTCAAAATTTTTTTGTATCTGGTGCTTAGGAGTTTAATAGCGATGTCCCTTCTAGCACCAACAAGGTGAGGGTCCCCCCAAAATGGGGTAAGCTATCCATGGCCATAAAGGTTAATCATGTCCTCAATATAGATGGAAGGAGATATATTTATCACTTTTGCACCTCTAGTAAGAAGAATGGGCCTGTTGTGTTTGAGGATCTGATGGAACTGAATCTTTTAGCAGAGACTGGTCAGGGGGTTAACCCCCTAACTAAGTTGTATAAGTTTAAATTTATTGTCGTCCTTAAATTTACTATTGTCTTTTTTCAGTTTGATTTAGTTGATAATCACTATTTATTGTATTTTTAATTTATCTAGAAGGTACCAGTGACAAAGTTTGGGAAATGGATTCCCTTCTATCAGGAAACATAATGTTTCATCTTTCCAAAAAAAAATATCATGCCAACACATATTTGTCAAAAGGCAACAACTGGCAACGCCTCTAAGACTGATGGTTAGAAGAAGAGGAAACATAAGAAAGGAACTGATGCAAACCTTCCCATGGAACCTAAGAAGAAGAAGGATGCCCCATCCAAGCCAACAAGGGACTCGTCCATTCCCATTTTTGACAACACTAATGTGGCTGCTCGACTTGTGTAGCTCAATATGACCTCATATTCGCTGTTCAGTAATAAAAAAAGGTCTCGGGAGGATGTTGCTTTGATTTTCTATGAATGTGCCAATCGATACTTTGAGTCTCAAGAACCCTCTCAGGTCATTGACTTTTCATTTTACCAGACTACTCAGGTAACAGTTATTTACATTTAATCAATAATTTTAATAAATGATTATGAAGTATTGTATCATCTTGCACTAATTTATTCTTTTTCTAATCTTACAGTTCATGATTACACTTTAAAATGTGCAACTGTGGGACAAGGAGTTCAATAAGAAGATTACATAGGCTACGTCAATTAGAACATTGATATGAAGAAGCGTCTTAAGAACATTAAAATGGACCATCAGAATCGTACCAAAGAGATTGAGAACAAACTCGGGTACATGGTAAAGACCCAAACGTTAGATGATCACTATAAGATGATTGACATCAACCTGAGGGTGACAGAGCTAGAGAATATGTTCTCTAATAAATAGGAAAAGATCAAGGTGGTGGCTGAGAAGGATGTCTTGAAATTCAAATGGTCTGAAGAGTTCACTGACTATGATATTAAATACTTCGACAAGTGCACCAAAAGCTGCCACCGAATGTTTAACCTCCACCTGAGTTATCATTGGCCGACCTTCAATTTGGTGAAATTATAAAGTCATTTGACTTGAGTGAACCTGATAGCATACTTGATATAAACCAACCTTAGGACAAGGGCGAAGCTCTGAGTACTGTTACTAAGACCATGGTAAAGATGCAGGAAGAGGGAAATACAGCTGAGGTTGTGTCCGATAATGTCAATGATCAATAGAGGGACACTACTAATCCTCCTACTATTCCTGGAGTGCCGATCGATGCTGACAATGTAATTATTGAGAATTAAGTCTCTGGTGGGCAACTCCCTGTGGTCTTTATGGCCAATTTTCTGTTGTATAACTTCGTCCTTTAAATAATCATGTCTTCGAACATTGTTTATCAGTCATGAATTTTTTATTGTGAATAACTCTAAATATCGTTTAACTAAATTGAATGAATTTATTGTTAAATGCTGATTTTTCTTCGTACCAACTGTTGCGTTAATTTTTATCACCAATTATTGATATCCAAGTAATTCCTTGGGTCTGTTTATCATCATTTAATGATATTGCATGGGTGATCCACTCTCTGGACATTATTGGGAGGGCATGAGGGCGCCGAGACTCCTCAATCACTCTCGTATCGTCGAGAAAGAGTTATATGTCAATTTACCATAAAAAATGATGTTAGACAACCATAATTAAATGATTTTTGTTAATTTTTTCCTTCACCACTAAGAGTGATGTTCCAAGTATGGTTCCCTCTCTCGACGTTATTGGGAGGGTATGAGCGAGACTCCTCAATCACTTCCACATTGCAGAGTGAGAGATATAAGTCAATTCACCATAATAAATGATGTTCTAATTCTTCATGATAAATTATGTTCTCTAGTTAGGTGTCATACAAATATTGCAAGAATTGATGACAAAGTAGAATAGGTACGAAACAACACTTAAATTTTTTCACTGCAAATCTGAGTCTAACTCATTGATACATCAATAAATGTAAGATGAAAATAATACACTGAATCAAACAATACATTGGAAATTTACATGAATTGCACTAGTATAACTATTGATAATATTCGTTCATATGGTCTATGTTCCATGTGTTTGAGAAGGTTTCACCCTTAAGATTTTCAAGTTTGAATGTTCCTGGCATGACCTCTTATGTCACTCTATAGGGCTCATGCCAATTTGGGTGTATCTCATTAGGTTTCTGCCAAACATTCTTTAGAACCAAGTTTATGGTGGATATAGGCTGAGACTTTACTCTCTTGTTATGAAATGTTTCTTCTCTGCGTTGGTAGGTAGAATGTCTAACCATAGTATCCTCTTTCCTTTCTTTTATAAGATCTAAATCCACCCCCTCTCTTTCGTGTTGGCCTATAGGTTATATGTTTGGACTCTGTGTCTTGGATGTCCGAGCTTCATCGAAATGACCACCTCAGAACCAAGTTCAACAATGCCACCACTTCTTGGGCGACATGCAATAACTACCACACGATGATAGGTCTACGCTTTGGGAAAGCGAAGCGTCACTTGTGATCGGACCTTGAAATGAAACCTCTAACACTACTAACAACCAATTCATGTCACTTTAATACCCTCTGAAACTAAGGGGGCATCTCATCATAGGAGGGTAGAAGACTTTACACCTCAACCTCCCATATACATTGAATATGAAGGTCTAGGGGGTGATTTATATACATAAGTAAAACCTCGTCTGGATGAGATGTAGCCCAAAAATATGCCACCTCTCAGTGCAACTCAGAATAATCCTCAAAGGGGCCTACGTCACAATGGTCCAAGCCAAATAGTCTCGACCTCTGAGATACAATTAAGAGAACATCTACGGTTATTCATGAAGGCCATCGCAATGCTTATAGCACGGGGTTTACATTTCTCAATACTTACATGTGTCGACCTCGTCTAGTGTCATCAGGCCGAGACCAAACCCAGAAACTAGAGAACAGGCATCACTCTTATCCTCACCCATAAAGAAGTCCACCTCATCAGTCTCGACCAACCGATACCTCATAGAGTTGACATCGGTCTGTCATATAGAATATGTTATCTGGGCATCGATGGGACACATGGAGAAAATTGCTATAGAATATTAGCCCCACGTGACGGGAATATTCGCTCATCGTCATATACAGAGATATAGGAGAAATGTCACTCTCTCTTTTTCTCACTTATCTCTTTCACATAGGTTTCATGATTGGCGGTGATATTGTGTAACCCAACACTATAAAAGGCTACTTCATGATCTACATAGAGGATGAAAAATACAAAACTCTATTATTACTTTGTTGAATTCTACTGGTCGAGAGAGAAATCTTGTAAAAACTCTTTAATGGCATTCAACCATCGTTTATAGTGGAATTATCACTTGTTTGCACAGTGGACGTGGGGTAAGGCCAAACCACTTAAACATGTGTGTCTTCTTTATGTCTTATCTCTTCTATTATCTATATATATTATGTTATTATTCTTATTTCCATTATTCTTAATATAGATCTAGAGACTTGAGTTGCTCATTGATTTGAAGGGGTTATTTCTCGTATCATCACATCTGTATAGCCTCAGACTCTACCCAATCAAATAAAATCCTCACTCATCTTAAATCACCTCACTTAAGCCTTGAACACCGCCTAAATAAACCCATGCAGGGTCTCAAATTCCTCTCAGAAATGCTCCCTAAAACCTCAGAATATATCTGAGAAAATGAAAACTTCACTCATGCCTGAGAACCTTACTTAATCCTCGGGAACTATTCATGAAAACCCCAAAAAATCCTTACACTCCTCTGAGCATACCTCTTTAAATATCAGGACCCCAACCGACAAAAACCAAAGCCTAACTCATCCAAGATCACCTCACCTTAGCCTTGAGCATCACCTGACAAAACCCCCTCACAACCTCCTAGTCCTTCGATAAAACCTCTTTAAAGCATCAAAACCCACCTAAGAAAAAAAAGCATCACCCATCCCTGAGAACATATCTTAAAGACTTGGATGCTGCATGAGAAAAAGCCTAAGAATCCTCTAAGCATACCTCTCTAGATCATTGGACTCCAGCTGGGCAAAGAACATCCTCACTCATCCTTCAAAACCTCACTTTAGCCTCAGACATATCTTTAAAAACCCCTGTGAAGCCCAGACTCCTCTGAAAAACCTTCTTTAAAGACTTGGATCCTACTCAAGCAAACAAAATATTCTCTCATCCCTAAGCAAATCACTTAAGACTTGGACAGGTGCTGAGCTAACCCTTGAAAATCCTCAAATTCCTCAGAGCATACCTCTATAAAGCCTTGATATCCACCTGAGTAATCAAAATCGTCACTCATCCTTAAGAACCTATCTTAAGCCTTAGACACCACCTTAGAAAACCCTTGCAAATTTAAAATGATTTTTAACAGAATTTTTGAAAAAATCACTAACTCATTAGAACAAGATTGGTATGTTGTTTGAACGATTTGCATTATTTCGTTAGAATGAGGTTACTTAGTTCAAATAATATCTGGAACGTTGAATTTTTAGTTAGTTCTATAATGTCATTCGAAGTTTTGTTGGAAAAAGTTCGAATGAGATATGGAATGATGCCTTTTGGGTTCGCTCGGGAATGTTATTCAAAGTTTTGCTGGAAACTGTTTGAATTAGATTGGGTAAATCATTCGAATGATACGGAATTTTGTTTGAACAATCATGCATGTTTTTTTTAAAACATATATTTCCAAATCTCTAATGCCTAACTCCTCGTAAAAAATTTCCCTATAAATCGAGATGTGGGATTAGACTTTTCTCCATGCCTTTTAGAGTTCTTTTGGTTATCAAACTCTATAATTTTTTCATCCAAACACCTTGGATCATTGAGGTTCACTTTTTTCAAAATAAGAAGAAAAAATTCAAAGTTCAACAACCCTTGTATATATTTTCTCTACTGCTGAATTGTGGAGTTGAGTTACTACTGCTGAAGTACAAAGGAATTAAAATTCCTAAGGATGATCGATGGATACCGAGGTAAGAGATGCTTGCTGTGGGCCGTGCTAGACTATACTATTTTCTATTGAAGAATTAAATATTTACTAGATTATGCTTAGTGTATTTTTAAGTAGTCTTTAAGTCATCAAGTGTTTATCTTTTCTTAAATAGTGCAAAAATTATAGGTTTTGCCCAAAGGGGATTTTTCCTCAAATTCTTCTTCTTGATATTTGGTTTGGATTTTGGCTTCATTATTTCATTACATGTTTACTTTAAATAAAATAAAGATAAAATTTGGGAAAAAATGAATTTGTGTGTTTGGCCTAAGATATAAGTATATATATATAACCTTTGCTTTCTCAAATCGAAATCATAGCTGATTGCACTGATTTATTGTGTGATCTTTAAATTTGGGATTATATGGATAACTTATATAATAGGCTACCTATTTTCGATGGGTCAAATTATGCATATTGGAATTCTCGAATAAGGTCGGCACTGAAGTTGATTAATGATACAGTCTTGCTAGTTTGTGAAAGATGGTGGACACCACCCACTGTAACTAACAACAAAGTCGAAAGTATTAAACCTGTCACTGCTTGGATAGAGGATTATTTTAAATGGACTAATTTTTACTCTCGCAGCTTAAGTGCAATTTACAGATCCATTTCCTTAATGAGTTCCTCCGCATCATAATGTGCACCGCATATAAGGAAGCATGGGATTATCTCCAGCTAACTCATAAGGGTACTAACGCAGTGAAAGCTTCTAAGTTACAAAATCTCGTAAGACAATTTCAAACAATCACCATGCCAGAATCTGAGACTTTTGATGACTTTTATGCTAGATTGTCTGATATAGTCAATTCTAATTTTCATATGGATTAGGGAATTCCTGAGATGAGAGTCATGAAAAAGACTTTAAGATCCCTTCCATCCCGATTTATTCCTAAAGTTACAATCCTTAATTCGTTAGGAATTTTAGATACACTTAGGTGAAGAACACATAAGCGACCTTCATACTTATAAAAATGATACGTTCTCTAAAATTAAAAAATCAAAAGAGAAATGGATTTATTTGAAAGCTCAATCTAAAAATAAAGAGGAGGTGTCTTCTGACTCCAAATTTAAGTTTGATCTCGATGATCTTTCCCTCTCTGTAAAAAAGTTCCAAAAATTTCTTAAATTAAGAAAAGAAAATTCTCCCAAAGAAAATAAAAGTTTTGAGAAAAATAAATTTTTTAAATCGGCCAAGAAAATTTTTGAAAAAACAAGAGGAGAGTACCTGGAGAAAGATGGGGGGGAGATAATATGAGTGTGAGGGTAAGGGTCACAAAGTTCACAATTGTAGTACAAGGTTAAGGAGATAGTGCAAAGGTAGATTAGCCTATAATGCCACTCTTAGCAATAATGAGGTCAAGTCGATGGATTTTGGGGATGAATTACTGCTTGTACGTAAATTCACCGCATTCATAGCCAATTGTGTTAGTACATCTAGTTAACCTCACATCAATGAGGAAGTTTATTAACATGATGACCTCGATCGTTTGTCTAGTCATTCCACAAAGAGTAGGGGAGATGGAAATTTGAGTGAGGGAGAAAGTGGCTCGTGTCTAACCGACGCCGAGCTTTACACCGAGTCCTTTAAAATGAAAAGTTAAATAAATTTTTTCACTTAGGGTGTTATCACTAGAGAGAAATTTTAAAGAAACAATAGAAAGTGAGTCCTCGATAAAAGTTTCTTTGTCGGATAGACAATTTTCAATGGAGAGGAAAAATAGTGACTTGACTAACAAACTGGCTAGTCTTACGACATATTGATTAGGCACACATTCTTCATATTTATCCCATTAATTTCGGTATTTTTATGATCCCGTGCAGTGTAAATAGCTTGGATTTGTCTCGTATTTATGATACTAACCTTTTTTGGCAAGTATATCTTGTTTTGTGTATTTCTCATGTGTTTTACAGGTATTTCATGCAAGTTAGTGCGAAGGAGAACTCAAAACAGTGAAAGAAACCAAGAAATGGGGAGTTGAGGGGCATTTTTGTAATTTTTCAGACTTAGTCCGTAGGTGGGGCCAACTATAAAGTTGAATATCTCTAAATTACAAGAATATTGGAAAACATGGCACCCCAATCCGAGCTACGGTGAAGAAGTTATGCCTATTTAAAGTTGGAGACCAAAAGTCAAAAGTTGAAATTAATTATGGAAGCTGAAGAGACAACTCTTGAAATTTCTTGTTTAATTAATTTTTATTAGTTGTAAAACGTGGAGATGCATGGGAAAAGTCTAATTTAGGTATATTAAAAGGGTAAAACGTGGAGAGGCATGGGAAAAGTCATTTTTGAGATCTATAAAAGCCCATGCCCTACATCATTTGAGGGAGGCTAGGTTAGGAGTAACTAGGTTGAGAGTTCTAGAGAGAATTAGAGGGGAATTCTAGGGTTAGTTTTTGAGAGAGTAATTCAGAAGTTTTTAATTTCTTTCATGAACTCTAGGTTGTAAGGATTTCGGGCTTCCAATTACTTTCTTGTTGCTAAATTCAAGTAAACTCATTTCATTCTATTGTTTGATTCTTTGCAAATTATTTCCAATATCTTGTAGATCCGTAATTTTGTTTATGAATTTGTTCTTTAATCAAATCATGAGTAGCTAAATTCCCAAGGGTTGGGGTACATGAACTCAATCCAAGGCAAATTATTTATGTAGAAAATAGAGGTTAAATTAAAATATTGATTGAATCGTGAAAGAAACTCATACAAACATTGTCAATCTTTTAATCCCTCTTGCCCTAGGCACTTGAGATGTTTAAGAACGCTTTGCCAGTATGATTTATCATTCACCACTTTATATCTATCTTTGATTTCATATGATGCGGGCTAGATCCCTCATATATGTAATGCTTAGAATTTATAAAGACCGAATCTAGTCAATAATTTTAATTTATAATTCTAGTATTCTATAAGGTAATTTGTTAAGGATTGAGGGATTGTACCCTACCCTATTTTCTCCCATTTGTCAGATCTAAATTTTTTTGCAATTTTCAGTTTGTCTTTCTTAAGTAAATTTTTATTTCACTAGAAATTTTCCCAATCATTAATCATCTTTTTTGTTTCTTTTAAGAAATCATTTCAAGATTTAATAATTTTTCTTATTACTATTTGGCAATCTCGATCCATGTGGATACGATCCCGACACTACTTGAGCGACAGGCTTGCACTTGAGCCTAGAGTAAAATGCACTTTTGAGACAAATTCTTAGTCGCGTCACATATCTTCAAGATTCATTGGAGACGTGTGAAAAACTTGATGCCTATGTATCCCAACTAGAGAAAGATCTCGAACTTTCCTGATAGATCAGGGTTACTATGGATGACACATCGAAGAAAGTAATAAAGATATTCCTTGATCTCGCTTTATTTTACAAAGATAAGTAAGAATAGATTATGACAGTGCATTCTCATGCCGTAACGGAACCTATTCCTAAATTTATGGTTGATCCTTATGGGCCTTAAAATAAACTACCATAGAAATATTAACCTAAATGATCAAACCAAGGTAGACCCAAACAAGTCTATGTTTTACTTACGATAAAAGAGAGGTCACCTTAAGGAATTTTTCAACTGGTTAAGGAAAACCAGAAGTACACAAACTCCTGCACACCGCTATAGAGACTTTGCTATTCTTAGTGAGAAATTTGAGTGCTTAGTCGCCACTTCTTAAATCTTAATGGATTAATTTCAAAGGATGTCTATGCCTGTTGAGAACTTTTTTAATGATACAACTAGAGTCGACAATGATAAGGGTAAACAAAAGGTTACATCCACTTGGGTACCAAATCAAGACGACAAAGCCCTTGTTGTTCAAATTTCTCTTAATATTCAAAAAACTTCCCAATCCTACTTTGATAATGGGTGCTCTAGGCACATTATTGGTGACAAGTCGTATTTTACTGACCTTGTGGATCGCAAGGATGAAAAAGTCACCTTTGGAGATAGGAGTAGGTCTAGTATTTTAAGGTGTGGTTATGTTGAGATACCCGAATTTCCTAAGCTATACAATGTATTTTACATTGAAGGGTTGAAAGAAAACTTGACTAGCATATGAGAACTTTACGATGCAATCTTTGCAGTAAATTTCGATCAGTATAAGTGTAATGCATATGCTCCAACCGGTGAACTATTACTACAAGTAGTGAGGGTTGACGATAATTGCTATGTGATAATTCCCAAGTCCTCCTTTGTGGGAAATAATTCATCGATCTCCTCTATGGATCATTGGAATCAACGATTAAGCCATAATAACTTTATAGGTCTTAAAAGATTAGTGAATAAAGACCTAGTTCATAGATTGCCATCACTTGGGAAACCAACTTCCAAGGTTTGTGGTCCTTGACAACAAGGATTATAAATTAGGAGTCCCCATCGAAAGTTTAATGGCATTACCCCCTCTCGTGTGTTGGAATTGACACATATGGTTCTTATGGGATGCGCAAATAAATGGTTAGAGATACATTCTCATGATAGTCAATGACTTTTCGAGATAATCTATCATGGGTTTTCATAGAGAAAAGGCCAATGTGATTGAGTTCCTGACAACCAAGTAACCTATCCTACAAAACCAACAGGGTAGCTCTATTAGTTGGATATGTAGTGACAATGACCATGAATTTAAAAAAGTCAAAGTGGATAGCTCTTGTGATGGAGTGGGAATCAAAGACAAATTTGTGGTCGTTCGTACACCTTAACAAAATGGGATAGTTGAGAGGAAGAACCGAATGATTCAAGAGATGGCTAAATCCATGGTTCTTATAAGAAAACTCTCTTAGACTTTTTTGGGTAAAGGAGGTTAATATTACATGATGTACGGTTAATAGTTTATATATTTATTGATACACATTACACATGCCATATGAGTTGCGAATAGGGAAGAAACCCAATCTATCCTATTTTTGTGTCTTTAGGAGTCCCTGCTTCATTTTAAGAGATATAGAGAGGTTCGAAAAGTTCAACTCCTAGAGAGATAAGGGGACATTTTTCAATTATTCATCTTTGATAAGGGCTTATAGGGTGTTTATTTTTGTAATATCTAAGGTTATGGAGTATATAAACGTCACGATTAGAGATGATGATCCACCAGTGTTTATTGAACATGACCTCGAGTGTGAGAACAACGCATCCCGGTGATTATCTCATTATTCCTCATACTACCACGGTGGTCCCCACTCTTGATTTTGAGTATCCACCGTCTTAGGTTTGAAAGTGTTATGAACTTTTTTCTATACTTGGTGATCCCACACTAAGTGTCAATACTCGTGCTCAACTTGAGAATGTGGTTAGCTACTTTTGCTACACCTCCTTAGTCGAGCGCAAGAATGGAAAAGAAGCACTCAAGGATAAGCTTGTATATCCTCTATGAAGTATGAGTTGCTTTAGTATTATAAGAACGATGTTTGGTAGCTAGTACCCTGACCTAGAGAGATAATTGTGATTAGTACCAAGTGGATTTACAAGAATAAGATATAATCGTACCATAGTTTTTAATAAGTCTAGGTTAGTCTCTCAAGGCTACACATATATTGAGAGTGTGGAATTTGACAAGACATTTTCTCCTATTGCTAGGCTTGAGTCCGTGTGATTACTCCTCGCCATCGCATGTCATCTACGCTTTAAGTTATATTAACTGGATATTAAGAGTGCTTTCCTTATTGGAATTGTATATGAGGAAGTTTACATAGAACAACCAAAGAGATTCGAAGACCCAAAGAACTCATGACACGTCTTTTATATTAATAAGGCCTTGTATGGCTTGAATCAAGAACCATGTTCATGGTACGAGGGGCTCACTTCTTATCTCATAGCTTGCGGCTTCAAGATAGGGGGAGAGGATGAGACATTATTTGTGAGGAAGGAGAGTGCTGCTATATCGGTTGCCCAAGTCTATGTGGATGACATAGTATTTGGATCCATGTTCTCCTGAAATGCTCAAAAATTTGAAAAGGAGATGAAGAGTGAGTTTTTGATGAGCATGGTTGGTGGGCTTAGATTCTTCTTAGGTCTCCAAGTGCGTAAACTAGAGGATGGGATATTCATATCTGAGTCCATATATGCTAGGGACCTAGTGAATAAGTTTGGTTTATACTCTGCTAAGAACTATGCTCATTTATAAGTACATCAACTAAGCTTAGTAAAGACATTTTAGGATAGGACGTATATCAAACCCTTTATAGGAGCGTGATAGGTTGTCATCTCTACTTGATCACTAGTCATCCCAACATTGCTTTTAAAGTTCGAGTTTGTGCGGATTACCAAGAGTCCCCGAAAGAGTATCATTTGCTCACACTTAAATGTATTATCAAATACATGAGAATAACTCTTTCGTAGAGTATTTAGTATATCTTTAATACATATGACCATTTGTCCGCCTCTTCGGATGTTGATTGGGCCAGGGAGTTTGATAGTTGTAGGATCACCCCGTGTGGGTGTTTTTACTTTGGGAGTGCTCTTGTCTCTTGATTGAGAAAGAATCAAAACTCCATATTTTTGTCCACAACAAATGTTCAGTATCTATCCATTGGAAGTTATTGCACACAACTCTTACGGATGAAGCAAATGTTTAAAAATTATCGAATTTCCTAAGGCACAATGACTTTTCATGTGATAATACGGGTGCAATAAATATATCCCGTAATCCATTCCAACATTCTCACACGGAGCACATTAGGATACGTGAGTTGATATTTTCACAAAAACTTTAGAAGCACTTAGATACGAGAATCTTAGGAAGTCTTTGGGTATTTGTTCCATTGATTGAGTTTGGACACATTTGTCTAATATAGGGTGATTATCATGATCATATCTATTATCCCTATTGATAGATTTTATTTCTATTCTATTCCTATGTGTATATATGCTCTTTTTTTTCTTTTTGTTACTTTTTGAAAACATCAAAAAGATTTCCGATTTTCATGAAAAAATTCCAAAAAGATTTTATTTTTGATAAAATTCTTGAAAAAGAAAAAGAAGAATTTTTTTATTTTTTTTCATCATATACGGATGCGCATTTAAGATCTTCGGACCACCCTTAAATTCCATCAATTCATGTGACATTTTCATGATGTTTTGAGACATGTCTTTGTTTCTTTAGTGCGTTTAATAATGTGTGGATAACATTTCATTGTTTGTCAATGACTTCTTTTTTTATGCAAGGCACTTTATCACGTTTATGGAATACGTGGACGGACTTTGTGAACATTATACTTACTTTTCATATGTTGAATACGATGTTGTCATATAAAAAGTGTTTAATAACGAACCAAATATAATAGAGATAATTTGTGGTTGTAAGAACCATTGCCCGAATTTCGTTCCCTAAAAAATGTTTTATGTTAAGCAATGGAAAGAGGCTACGAAAGAGAAAGTTCTCTTTGCGTTAAAAGATACCATTTGCCAAAAGAGACTAAAAGATTATGAGCACACATAAATAGAAGTTCCAATTCCATTTTATTTTATTGAGTCTTCTCTACATATGATAATTATGATATCTTCAAAAATATTGAGAGTGGATTCTTAAATAATTGATATTTTGAGTGATTTATAAAGTAGAAGATCAATGGATTTACACAACCGACTCTCTTGAAAAACACTAAATAGTTTGATCTTTTATTTTGAGAAGCATTTAAATACATGGAATGTTTCATAAGTCGAGTAAATTTAATTTTGTTCAACATTCTCTCACCTAAGGTTAAAATTGAGTTCTTTCTTTAGAAGTATCTCACTGACTTGGTGCACTTATGTTATGAATGCCCATAATGATTTACTTATGGAAAATGTTCACACGGTTACATTTTGACTTCATGAATCGGATATTTTAGTGTAATTCCACGGTGTGATGTATTTTATACTTATATATACTTTCTATACATATACTTGTTTTTATAATTGAAAAACTTCAAAATTTTCAAAAATAGGTGGTATGCCTCCTGCGCAATTTCATTGCATGTGCTTTAGTGATTGTCATTGTGATGATATTTTTGCTTCTTCATTTGATGCTAATTATTAGTTTCTTAATCCTTGTCTATTAAGGACATAAAAGGGGATAAATAATTGAGGGGGAGTTAAATTTTTCTTTAAACTCGTACACGTCACGATATTTATTTTGCCTCATTTGTGTAGGTTATTCTGCCTTGATGAAGATTTCATAGACTACACAAGATGAAGAATTTTCAGTTGAAGACTTATGCATTTATAAATTTTCATTTCTTGATTTAGGAGGGCATTAATTGTATTAGTCGTAGGGGTCAATTTTGCTTCGATTTGTATTTTGTACTGAACTATCTAAAGGGGGAGATTTGTAAGAGCATGTTTTATAATTGTTGATTTTATTTCTATTTGGCTTATCCTGTTACACCCCATTGAACCTTCATGACTACATCTACATAATCGAACATAAGAAGTTGGTAACTTTTGGAAGATTGCAGATCGTTCATCACAACATTATTAAGAGGAGTTATGTGGTGGTTTGGTAAAGACGTTAATTATCAACGGATTATTTTAAGGAGTTTGCATTTAAAAAATTTCAAAATGTCTTAAAATGGCATTTAGAGGGTTTTTTTAAAAAACTCGTTAACTCATTAGAACAAGATTGGTAGGTTATTCAAACGAGTTGTGTAGTGTCATTAGAACGAGATTTCTTCACTCGAACGAGATCTAGAACATCACCTTTTTTGTCAGTTTTGGAATGTACATCAAAGTTTCATTGCAAATCGTTCGAACTAGATATGGAACGACGCCTTTTGGGTTGACTCTAGAATATCATTCGAAGTTTTGTTGGAAACAGTTCAAATAATATTTCTTACATCGTTCGAATGAGGTGGTAGTTCATTCAAATGACTTTGTGTTTTTTATAATATATCTTTCCAAATCTCTCATGCCTATCTGTTTGCAACAACTTTCCCTGTAAATAGAGATGTGGGATTAAAATTTTCTTCAAGCCTTTTTAGAGTTATTTTAATGATCAAACTCTATAATATTTTCATCCAATCCCCTTAGATATTTTAAGATCCCTTTTCCAAATCAAGAAGAATAAATCCATAGTCCAAAAACCATGGTAGATATTTTCTCTACTACGAAATTATGGAGTTCTAGCTATACAGCTGAAGAAGAAAGGAGTTCAGAATCCTGAGGCTGATCGGTGGATACCGAAGTAAGAGCTGCTTGTTATGGGTGGTGCCAAACTATATGATTTTCTATTGAATAATTGAAGACTCTACCTCATTATACGTAATGGATTTCTAAGTTTTCTATAAGTCGTCAAGTGTTTGTCTTTTCTAAACTACTGATGAAATTAAAAGGTTTTGGTTGAAGGGATTTTTCCTCAAATTAATCTTCTTGCTGTTTGGTTTGGATTTGGGGTTCATTATTTTATTGCATGCTCACTTGAAATTAAATCAAGATAAAATTTGGTCAAAAGTGAATTTTTTTTTTCCTAAGATACAAGCAAATCCGTATAACCTTTGCTTTCTCAAATTGCTATCGGTTGCACTAATTTCTTATGTGATATTTAAATTTAGGATTATATGGATAACTTATATAATTGGCTACCTATTTTTTATGGATCAAATTATGCATAATGAAAAGCTTGAATGAGATCGGCACATAAGTCGATTGATGAGAGAGTCTAGTTGGTTTGTGAAAGAGGGTCGACACCACCCACTATGACAAACGACAATGTGGAAAGTCTTAAACTTGTCATTTTTTGGACAGAGGATGATTTTAAATGGAGTAATTTTAACTCTCGCGGCTTAATTGCAATTTATGGAACCATCACCCCTGACGAGTTCCAACACATAATGACGTGCACCACATCCAAGGAAGCATGGGATCCTCTTTAGCCCACTCATGAGCGTACCATCATTGTGAAAGATTATAATCTACAAAATCTCACCATACAGTTTTGAACAAGCACTATGCTAGAATCTGAGACGTTTGATACTTTTATGATATATTATCTGATATAGTAAATTTTAGTTTCAATTTGAATGAGAGAATTCATGATACCAGAGTTGCAAAAAATATTTTGAGATCCCTTCCATCCTGATTTATCCCTAATGTTACTATCCTTGATTACTTGGTAATTTTAGATACACTTAGGATATAAGAACTCTACGAATGTTGCGATTCAATCGATTGATTTGTATATTAGTTTTCCATATATAAGTCCAATTATTTTTAGCAAATTTTATCTTTCATTAAATTAGGTGTGCATACAACAATGTAGTTCAATTTTAAAGTAACAATCCAAGCATGCAAACAACACGTAAAGATGAGAAAAATTCCTAAATAGGACAGAATCTGACCATAGAGTAATTAATAGACAATTGACTTACAAACTACTTAGACACACTAAGCATGATTGGCCGATTTGTCAATTCCTTCTATAGAAAATGGCCCAATCAGAGCCATCCACATGACGCATTCTTCCCCCGGTATCCAACTATCATCCATTCCTTCTTCAGCAGTGAAAACAAAATTCCAAAATTCAGCAGTAGGAATTTTCTATTTACAAAAGTTTTTGTAATAGAAATCTTCTTCTTCATTTGGTAAAGTGATGTTTTACAATTCCAAGGGGTTTGGAATTATTATAAAAGTGTTTCATCATAAAGAGAACTCAAAAAGGTGCTTAAAGATTGTAAAAGGAGTTCTTAAAGTCTCAAATCCCATCTTTCCTTTTTATAAGGAATTAGGTTACAAAGATATAATTATGAAGGACTTTTATCAGATTTAATCTAAAAAATAATTTCTTGCCTGGTTGTTTAAAAGACAAGATGTCGTTCGAACGACATACCTGTTTTCGTTCGAACATGTTTAAAACGAGACTTCGAATAAAATTACAGAAAATGGAAAACAATGATCCGTTCGATATAAAGAGAGCTTGCTCTAACGACCCAACCAATATCGTTCGAACGATATATCCAACTCGTTCTAACGAGGCGACGAATTGTTAAAAAAAATCTATAAAACTATTTAAAAACTATTTTGAAAAACAATATGTTTAAAAATTATAAAACCCCTAAAAAATAAAGTAACTCTTGACCAAACTAATCTGTAACTTCTTCGAAGGCTGTTTAGAAGTGCGATTCTTCAATCTTCTAAATATCTTCAACTTTCTTTGAATCCTGAGAGGTCAGGTAAGTGTAGTGTATATGTAATGGGATGAGCAAAGATAAACAATAAAAATGAGCAATTATAAGACTTTCTCTTACAAATATCTCCCTTTGGCTATTCTGATACAAAACACAAACCGAAGCCAATTTGAATCCTAAAGACTAATACAATAACTACCCTCCCAAATCAAGAAACAAGGAATTATGAATGTAGTGTCTTCAGATGAAATTGATCTTCAACTTTGGCTAATTTTGTTTTCATTTTGTGTGGGTCCAAGTGATCAAAAATTAGGTGGAAGGTCCAACATACATGAGACAAAAAAAATATCGGGACAAATAGGAGTTTTAACAAATAACTGAAAGTCCCCCTCAATTTGTTCCCCCCTTTTTGTCCTTAATAGACTAATGAGTAGAAACTAATCATGAAACGTAAGCATCATATGAAGAACTATGATATCATCATAAATATATTAAATAACACACATGTAATGTAAATCTCAAAGGTCAAGTTTTCTCCACAAACTATTTTTGAAATTTTTTCAGAACTTTCAAATAAAAAGTATAAATTTACAAATACAACAAACCATGAAATAACACTAAAATATCCGAATCGTGAGTGTGGAATGAAATTGTGTGAACATTGTCCATAGGCAAATCAATATAAACATTCATAATAAGTGTGCAGGAAGTTTTGAGACACTTGTAAATACAAAACTCAAGGGTTACCTTAGGTATAAAAATACGAACTCAAATGAAATTGACTCAACTTATGCAATATATCATGAGCTTAAGTGATTCCTGATGATACCTGAAATGGTATCACTAGGTCACAGATGCATGGAGCTCAAACATGAATATAATAATGGCAGTGATCATGCAGTAAATCAATAAAGAATGAGATGAGGAGAAGATGATGAACACCTGAATATAAGTAGTTTGGCCTGAGCCAACGTCCATTGTATGTGTGTGAGTGAATTCCACTAGTAAATGAGGAACTAATGGCCTAGTTACAACACAAGATCTCTCTCTCTCTCTCTCTCTTTTGTATATATTTGAGCAGAGTTTCAACTAGGGTTTTAATAATGCGATCCCTTCTACTGGAGTAGATGGAGGGTATAAATAGGACTTGGGGGTATAGTGAACCCCCAAGCTGGTGTGGAATGTTCCTAGCCACTGAGGATATGCCATCTGTCACTATCACATGTAGAGGATGACGAGATATTCAATTAGGGGAATAATTCAATTGCAACAGTTTCATCCACGTAGGATCAGCGTGGAACGCGTAGTGTTCCACGCGTTTCCCAAACCACATGCTCTGCCAGTTGTCGCTATCGGTTGCATGGTCTAGTGATGGCTTCGGTCGACCTTGATGGCCAAGGATGAATCTATGGGACCCTGTCTCGTCCGCTAGTCTCGTCCTAGACTCATTGGTGCTGGGTCAGCTCAGATCGAGGATACTCAATCCTCTAGTAATAGTGTCGACTCCCATTCTAGGTGACTGACGAGGGCCGAGACCGAGTCATTTTCCCTAGGATTAGTGGAAACTTCTCCTTTCAGGGTCATCAGGTATGGATTGGCTAAAGACGAGGTTCATGGTCCTGGTCGAGGTGATATTTGTCATATCAATCACCCCTAGCCCTTGTCTATGACATCTAGATGAGGCTGCGGGGTAATGATGCTATGTTATCTAACGTCTCTAGGGATGATTATTGAGGGGACACGTGTCAACCATCAGGTGAATTTATTTCTTGAGTTGATCTCTGTTACACATACCATATGCTTTTGTCTAATCGAGGTTGAATAATGGCTTAGATGCCTAGGGTTTGTGCTCATTGTGATGAGGATTTTGGGAAATTATGCACCCCTTTATGACGCATGCACAAATAATTGCTTGCATATAAATAGGAGTTGTATGCCAAACCTTTGTTCTCACAAGACTTGCCCCTTCATCGGATTCCTTCCTTGAACTAGAGATTTAACTCTTTGCACCTACGTTCATAAGCATTATCTCAAGGTTGTTTCAACTTCTACATTCCCATTTCTTCTCCAGATAACCTTCTTCCACCATTGTTATTCAAAGTTTTACAGTTTCTTGAATCACTTTTAGACTTCATACTTTATGGCAAACTCAAACCCCACTCGTGCAGCTCTCCCTGGCTGTTTGGGGCACAAATGTGGGCCTTGTGTGGTGGTTGTAAGAAGGTTTAGCTTTTGGCAGTGTTTTTCACTTGCTACTTGCACCGTTTAGGTTTCCATTAGGCTCCTAAAGATCATCTGGTGCTGTTTTGTATACCCCCTGCTATAAGTCGCTCTTGGTAGGAAAAATGATTGAGTTTTCCCCTTTTGATCTTTAATTCAAATTTAGTCAACACTGAAACTTTTTATGGCTTGTGGCTTTCAATATTTAATTGAACAATTGTTACCTCATCCTCTGAATATTAAAGACCCTATACGAGTTATCATTTCAATACCCAGCCTAGAGGGAGAGGTACTTCAAACAGATATGCAGAATAGAGGATGAGGCCGAGGTTAGGCGCCAAGCTAACCCTATTTGGAGAAGACCCATTTTTCCCGTTCATCTAAAAGTTATTTTTCCCACTCCAGAAGAAATGGTCGTCTCATCATCCACCGATGATGATAATAGGTATTCCTATGAGGAAGCCATGTAGTATTCTTTGACTCACCCTAGGGAGCCTGGTAACACGAATCGGTCCTCATCTCCCAACCGAGATGAGGCATCCGATCGAGATGAAATTTCTGAGGAGATCCTTCCAGATAAAGTTGAGTCGACCCCTGAGGCAAATAATCCGTCGTCTTTAGGTCCTTTATCCGCGATGACGGATGTGTAGCTCTAAAGGACTTATGCTAATGTCGACGTCGAGGGTGAAGAGGTAGAGGTTAGGGGTGAGGACAAGGACAAAATAGATGAGGACTTCGAGTCCGATTATCCATTCGACTATTTGTATACTGAGTAAGATCAGTCTTCCATTCGTGAGTCCTACCTCCTTTTAATTAATCACATTTATGGTATTAAGCCCAATGTCACATTGCGAGTTACGGGAAAAAATGAGAGGGCGTATGACACGCGAGAGTGAGAAATTTATCTTTAGGATCAAATGTTCAAAGTTAGGTTTCGCCTTCCAATTGACCCGATCGTGCGAGCCATCCTCTCTAGCCTCGAACTCTCTCCTACTCAGATAGCCCCAAACTCCTGGAGGGTCATTTTAGGTTATGTTTCGTTGTGGAAGAATAAGTATGAGGATAAACCCTCGGTTGAGATTTTCCATGCTTGCTACGATGTGCTGTCCACACCTAATCAGGGAAGGTATTATCACTTGGGAGCCAGGAGATCTGACAATAAGCTTCTCAATGTTACTCAGACTTCCAATCATAGCTGGAAAAATGATATTTCTATGCGTCATGATATAAGAAGTTTTCGGTCGATACTGACCATGAGGGACGAGAAGACGAGCCGAGGGTGCCCCATACCTGGGCAAAACCTTCAAAGCTAACCACCAGATCTCACCCTGGCCTCAGTATAGCCAATAGGGAGAGAGTCGACTTCCTCAAAAGTCATACGAAGGATGGACAACTCTTTATTTCAAAGATTTGATGCCAACAGAATATTTAGATAAGTCTGGGTTGAGGGTTGATCCACTGGACGACCTTTGTAAGTGATATGGTCCCTTTTTATCTTTGTTTAAGTGCTTTGTCTTACTTTTTGCTTATGACTGATGACTCATTTTATATTTTTAACGACTGTCCACTCCCTCTATCTGAAAATTACTCTTTATGCGTATTCCAAGCCTTCGCAATTCCTTGAATAAGAAGAAACAACTGACTGGTAGGGGTCAGCTGAATAAGACAATAGCCACTGGGCCAACATAACCTGAGGTCAGCCAAAAAAGGACTGAAGAACAAGTTTCCCCATAAGGTCGGCCTAAAAAGAACACTCAGAGGTTGAGGGTCATTCCCCCAGTACCATACATGTTGAGTAGCTCCAGATAGAGATCTTTCCCAGGGGATTCCTATCAAGAATATTGGCAGAGCAACATTGCCAATCTTAAGAAGTGCCAAGCTCAATCATTCCTTATGCTACAAAATCTAAGAGGGCGATGCTCGGGGTCCCCCCAAGGAAGACTATGAGTTACTAGGTAAGATGGTTTCCCATTAAGTCTTTGATGTGGGTCTTCATTTGATGACTCAGGTAACCATTTTCTTCCCAGGCTCAAGTGATTTCTCGTACTCCTTCCTCGTCTAAAATAACATATCTTCTTTTAATTTGCAGACTGTATGAACCTTTGCCTCGGCCAATAAGTGGATGGTTAAGAATTATCCTAAAGTTCAGGAGGCCAACTGAGCTCTCAGGCTGGAGAAAAAGTTTAAGAAATTCTTGGAGACATACGAAACTGACCTTGAGAAGGCTCATAATGATATGAAGAGCAGGGATGATTTACTAAAGGAAAAGGACGACCTGATCAAGGAGAAACATGAGGCTATGGTTGCATTGGCTATCACTCACACTAAAGATCTTTCTGAGGTCGTGTAGAGGGGAAATGACGAGGCTTTATCTCTTGAGTCCCTTAATAAGATCAGGGCCAAGGCTGTCGAAGCCTTCAAGGCTTCAGATGAGTTTCGTAGATTTGGCATTATTTACCTAGAGAGGAGCATGAAAATAATATGTCGATGGATCACCACTAAGTTCACTGATGTCATCTCTTTCATTCTTCCTGCTTTAGATGCTTTGGACTTTACTGATCATCTCTTTGACGTTGACCTGGAGTATGTGGAGCTGATGGCAGCAGACAAGGCTGGGGCTAAACCTCAATCCGATGGTGGAGCTGAACCAAACATAGAGGGAAATCCTGTCATCAATCTTAAGTTTGCATCTTAGGGTGGCCTCCTATGGCTAATATCCTCTTTTAATTCTACCTTTGTTTGAGCTATTTTGGACAACTTGACACTTCCACAGTTTTTGCAATCTCGGTATTTTTTGTGAAATAAAGCTTATTGCTCCAGTATTTGCATTCCTTATTTTATTTGCATGCTTTCACTTATGCTTGTTATGTCGTTCACAAATCTTCCCTCGTCCAGCACTGTCATCCCGACTGAGGGAGTAAATCCACAAAGTTAATGATGTTTTGAATGATAACCACAACTAAGGAATTTTTAAAAAATTTATCCACCAAGTTAATGATGTTTAAGAATAAGTCCTCCCTCATCCTTTTGAGAATGCATGGAGAGTCGTCTCGTCTACCACTGTCATCTTGATCGAGGGAGTAAATCCACCAAGTTAAATTTCCATCCACCAATTTAATGTTGTTTTAGGAACAAGTTTGTTGAAAATTGATACCCCCCCCCCCCCCCCCCCAATTTTAAATTTTACAAAAAGTAATTTCATTTTATAGATGCGGAATAGAGATGGCTCAACACAACATACACAACCAACAAATTTTAAATTCTATCAAATTAAAATAAACAAAACACAAAGTGAATTTTAAATTAGACAACACGAAATTTTCACTTAAACCTAATTAATTCAACTCAAGTCCTAGAATTTCCCTAAACCATATTTGCAATATTACCAAGTTAGGCCAAATCAATTTCAACAAATCTAATGATGACTTGAATTAAATTAATATCAATTTTACCCAAAATATTATTTAGCACCAAATTAAACAAGAGTTGTGATTTAAACCAATTTTATCTTTTTACCTAAGCATGCATCTAATGCGAGTTTTGCCACTACACCACCATGTACGAGGAAAATCCCACAACGGGAAAAAAAACCTCGGATGGCCCTAGCCTCAAATCTACTAAGTATGGTTTTACAAGTACAAGAAAGTAAGACTTACAAACACTCGACTTGACTCCGTCCAAGCCCCAACGCTCTTTCGTGTACACACATCTACCTAGAGAACCATGGAGGCCCATCACGGTCTCGAAATCAATCGATCGGACTTTTAGGAACCCATCAACCACACACGATGCCTTTCACCGTATGAGAATGCCGCAGCAACAAACAATGAACTTCTTCTTTGTGGGATGTATAAGTAAACCCAAACTTCGCTTCTTCAATGTGTAGATATAAACGGGTGCCAAACACTCCAAGCAACGTATATATATTAAGGAACATGGAATAAACAAACTATTGGGTGAAACAAAAGTGTTTTAGGATTTTACTTGAAAAACAAACACTCAAAACTTGCACCTTTTCATTTGGAATTGAAACACTCTAAAACTCTCTCTTGGAGATGGAGGAATGTGAAAAAGTTAGTTCAAACGATTTGGTTCCTTCACTGAGTAATTCTATCAAAAAGTAGAGGGGAAAAGGTAGCGGGAACATGGTGAAAACTGCCAAAAAGGCCAAAAAAACTCTTCCCGCCAAATTCGTTCGATTTTTTTCGTTCGAACGAATTTACTAACAAGGTTCCAGAAGGGAAAAGGAATATTGGCAGAAGTCTCATTCGAACGACTTGGCAATATCATTTGAACGATATGCTAATTCGTTCGAACGACAAGACAATCTCGTTCGAACGAGATGCCATATGGTTCGAACGACGTGTCAGAAAAATAAAATATTATTTTTAAGCCCAAAACTTTTTATGAAAAGTTCTAAAAAATATTTTCTGAGTAAAACAAAGTCGTTAAAACTTTTTATCAAAACTTTAAAAAATACACCCTATAAATTTCCAAGCTCCTAAATATATAAATTGCATTCAAACCTTAGGAGCATTGGAACAATGTTGTTGACGTAGAAACGAGGCACACTAAACTCGGAATTGATGAAGCTTTATAAACTTGGTCGCTACGTCTTCGACTAACTCATTATAGGCTTGGATGGATAGACTTCAACACTATCCTATGACATAAAATGTTTTTGTCCGAAATTGAACCACCACAACATTAAGACCCAATCGGAGACTTGTGTACTTACAAATCTCCCCCTTTGACTATTCCAGGACAAAAACAAAACAAAAATCCTAATGGACCATCAAGCTCTACTAGAGTTAAAAATATCCCACCCAAAATAAAAATTGCATAGCTTGACTCAAAACCTAAGGATCAATATCTTTGTCGACGATGAAAGTTGCCATTTAGAAGAATTCCTGCACACTTAAGCAAACTATCAAACGCATAGGGAATATCAAGAATATTAAATGCATGTAAAATAAATAAATACTTAATCTAAATTAATTCTCCCCTTAATTAACTGTGATCTACGTATGAAGGTCGCGACTCCCCCTAAGTTAAATCTCCCAAACTAAGATGCGATTACAATAGGATTATATATCATTTCTCCCCCTATCATTCTCCCCCTTTTTGTTCAGGAATAGACAAAGGATAAAACTAATTCTAACACGATGAAGCTTAGAGTGATAAGAGTGTGAAAGCATATGGGCAACACAATTATAACTAATTCATACAAAGAATAACGAATACCAACCAAAATGAAAATAAATGATATCAATGTGATACATGAGATACTAAGCATGTGATATCAATAACAATATGCAACACGATATATACCAATTATGAATTTGAAGCATAGAAGGACTAGAAAGAAGGGCAAAGACAAATAGAATACCTCGTATAGGATAACGTAATAAATATCATTAACGTACACGCACATATACTAGGTATAAATACCACACATGACACAAAATAAAATAAGCTTTTCACACTCATATGGAAAAAAAATGTGTCATATGGAAGAGGAAGTGTAGGGGTGTGAACTACAAATAATAAAATTTAGACCCAATAACTTAAAATATGTTCACGGAGTTCTCAATTGATTGCAAACTTCATCATATTTTTATATAACCTCACGTAACAATATAAATTGAACTCAATGAACAAACATACACAGTGCATACAAGCCTAGACTTTTGATGATTCTAGAAACCAATAGAGTCATGACATTGAAATTACAACTAGGATAAACGGACATTGTGCAAACCATTGATATACCATCCAAACTCCCTCAATTTAAGCATGTTATTTGAAACTTTTGAATGAATAAATGAACTAAACAAAATAGGCCTTGGAAAATATTTTCTTTTAAAGCCATTATTCTTTTAGGCATTTGGACCACGTATCTATTTTAGGTCCAAGAAAATGGCCTCTTACTTGCAAAGGATGATATTTCCTTTCGGAGCCCTTCCCCCTGCACACTTATATATATATATTTTTATGTCTCACACAAATCTCACGTGCAACAGATTTTAGCATGCACTAGTCCTCCTGGGTAACATAATATGTGGATGACTAAATTGGTAGGAGAACACCTGACAAAGCTCAAATATACATATGAAGTTAAAATTTCAAGTGAGCTCGTGCATGTGTGAATTGAGGCATATAAAAATAGAATCCATTATAACAATACAAAATTCAACTACTCCATGTAAGCATGGTAAAGAACATAATAAGGATTGATAATCTAACCCAAAAGTTCTATCGACTTGGAAGCGAAAAAGAAACGATTCTAACACGAGTATATGCCACATAGAGTGTGTCACACTAAAATACACCCGAAAAAAATATTTTTGAAATTTTGACAATTTTTAACCAAAAATAAAAATATGTACTCAAAAGACAAACAAAAATCATTTGTATTTTTCATTAATCTTAAATTACTAGAAAAATAAAACACAAATGATAAACAAAATCTTTTTGTATTTTTCATTTAATGAAAACTAAAATGAAAGCAGCATAATACAAAAGATAAACAAAAACCATTATTCTAGCATGTGATTAAGAATGGAGCATAGACTAAAAAATGATTAGGAAGCATAAAAATAGCATGATAATTTTGCATGAAGTACAAAAGCTAAAGTATGCAAATAAAACTAACAAATTCAACCTTTAGATTTTGCAAGGGAGGAAGCATGTGAAAGTAAATGAGAATCAAAAACCCTATCTAGTAAAGCTATCAAGTCGGATCTCCTAACCCAAACTAATGACGAATTTCTATCTCGGGGCATAGGAATCTTAGCCTCCTTGGTTTCCTTACGATGGGATTTTCTAGTACCTCGTTTAAGGTCAAAATAAAATTTCTTAAGATGACCTTTTCGACCACAATGTGAGCAAATGAAAACTAGGCAAAAAGAATTACCTAAGGAATGATTTCTAACATTGTTCCCAGAAGATTCTCCTAAAATATTTATTTTGGATTTATGAGTTGACTCATTACAAGTATCGAAGCCTAAATCGCACGAGTCATTTTTCATTTGGACCGTTCCTAATATTTTATCTAATTTCGCCGAACGACACTCCAAATAAAATTTGACTTTACAATAATCTTTTAGCTTATTTTCTAAATCTACAATGTGAGACTCTAATAAAAAACTGAGCTCTTCAAACGTGAGAAGCTCCTTTTTCAAAGATTCCATTAATCCCTTAAGGCTATCTCTCTCTCCTTCTACATACTCAAGCTTCTCTCAAAGAGCTCTCTCTCGTGTCCTAAGGTCATCAACTAACGCACTTTCATCGACAACCTTGGCACGCTCCTTTAAACTCGCTTCTAACTTCAAATTTTCTCTTTTTAATTTAATACATTCTTCATATAGTTCTTGAAATCCAAATTGAAGTTCACTCACATCAACCTCTTCTTCATTTTGACTCTCTATTTCTTCTCCACTCTCACTACCATCATCTTTTATAGCTTCACAAACAAAGGCCTCGGAAGTGTTATGTGTTAAGATGTCATCATTGGACGATTCCTCACTATCACTTACATAACTAGCAATAAACGCAGTGAAGTTGCGCTCAATGGGGGAATTGGACCCCTCTTCCTTATCACTATCACTAAGGGTTGAATAAAAAGAAATTGGTTGCTTACCGTCTCTCCTTAGTTTAGTGGGGCACTCGTTTTCCCTATGGCCATACCCTTCACAAACATAACACCTATTTTACTCGTCCCTATTTAAATTTTCATTAAAAGTTTTAGGGGTATTCTCGTCTTTGTCCTGCTTAGAATTTTCAAATTTCTTAAAATTATTTTTAAATTTATCTTTGTTAAATTTAAAAAAAATTCTTAACTTCCTAGCAAACATAGCCATATCTTCCGAATCACTCTCACTTTCACTCTCTACTACTTGTTTTTCCTCCTTTCGGGATTTCAAAAAAACACCCTTATCTATTTTCTTTTAAGTTTTAGATGGAAACATGTCTAGTTCATAGGTTTGTAAATCACCTACAAGCTCTTCTAATTTCACAAAGGCTAAAGTGGGTGAAGAATTTAGCATGGTGACCTTAGGAATAAATTTATCGGGTAGGGACCTTAAAATTTTCTTTACAATTCGGTTGTCATGTATTTTTTCTCCCAAATTAAAAGATGAATTAACTATATCGGAAAGTCTAGCATAAAATTCATTAAAAGTTTCTTTTTCATTCATTTTGATGGTTCAAATTGAGTGGTGAGGTTTTGGAGTTTTGAAGCTTTAACGACACTAGTTCCTTCATGAGTGAGTTGTAAAATATCCCAAACTTCTTTAGCGGTTTCACACGTCATAATGTGACGAAATTCATCCGCTGTGACCGCGCTAAACAAGGCAATTAAACCACGGAAATTAAAGTTTGCAAGTTTGAATTCATTCTCACTCCATCTATCGGTGGGTTTGGAAACACGTTCATTTTCAATTAAATCTGTAGGTAGAGACCACCCGTTAAAGACAGATAACCAAGTCCTCTCATCTAGAGACCTAAGTGTCGAACGCATACGTGATTTCCAATATGTGTAATTAAAATCATCGAAAATAGGAAAATTTAAAAATAGGGAAAATTTCATTTTTGTCAAAATTTTTTAAAAGGATCTTAAACGCAATTATTTAGCGATCCCGCTCTGATACCACTTGTTGGAAATTGTTGACCTCCCCCCCAATTTTAAATTTTACAAAAAGTAATTTCCTTTTATAGATGCGGTATAGAGATGGATCAACACAACATACACAACCGAGAAATTTAAATTTCTATCAAATTAAAATAAACAAAACACAAAGAGAATTTTAAATTAGACAACACGAAATTTTCACTTAAACCTAATTAATTCAACTCAAGTCCTAGAATTTCCCTTAACCATATTTTAAATATTACCAAGTTAGGTCAAATCAATTTCAACAAATTAAATGATGACTCGAATTAAATTAGTATCAATTTTACCCAAAATATTATTTAGCACCAAATTAAACAAGAGTTGTGATTTAAACCAATTTTATCTTTTTACCTAAGCATGCATCTAATGTGAGTTTTGAAAAAGATAAAATAAAAAAATAACCACTACGCCGAAATGTACGAGGAAAACCCCACAACGGGAAAAAAAACTCGGACGGCCCTAGCCTCAAATCCACTAAGTATGATTTTACAAGTATAAGACAGTAAGACTTACAAACACTCGACTTGATTCTGTCCAATCCCCGACGCTCCGTAATGTACACACCTCTCCATATAGAATAACCACGGAGGTCTACCGCAGTCTCGGAATCCACCGATCGGACTTTTAGGAACCCATCAACCACACAAGATGCCTTTCACCGTATGAGAATCCTGCAACAACAAACAATGAACTTCTTCTTTGTGGGATGTAGGAGTAAACCCAAACTTCTCTTCTTCAAGGTGTAGAGATAAACTGGTGCCAAACACTCCAAGCAAAGTATATATATATTAAGGAACTTGGAATAAACAAACTATTGGGTGAAACAAAAGAGTTTTAGGATTTTTCTTGAAAAATAAACACTCAAAACTTGAACCTTTTTATTTGGAATTGAAACTCTCTCTTGGAGATGGAGGAATGCGAAAAAATTAGTTTAAAAGAGTTGGTTCCCGTACTAAGTAATTCTATCAAAAAGTAGTGGGGAAAAGGTAGTGGGAACATGATGAAAACTGTCAAAAACGACAAAAAAACTGTTCCCGCCAAATTCATTGGAACGATTGTTTTTTGTTAGAACGACTTTACTAAGGAGGTTCCATAAGGGAAAAAGGAATATTGTCAAAAGCCTCGTTCGGACGACTTGGTAATCTCGTTTGAACGAGATGCCAATTCGTTCAAATGACATGGCAATCTCATTCGAGCGAGATGCCATATGGTTCGAACGACTTTACTAACGAGGTTCCAGAAGGGAAAAAGGAATATTGCCAGAAGCCTCATTCGAACGAGATGCCATATGGTTCGAACGACATGTTAGAAAAATAAAATATTATTTTTAAGCCCATAACTTTTTATGAAAGGTTCTAAAAAATATTTTCTGAGTAAAACAAAGTCGTTAAAACTTTTTTATCAAAACTTTAAAAATACACCCTATAAATTTCCAAGCTCCTATATATATAAATTGCATTCAAACCTTAGGAGCATCGGAACAAGGTTGTTGACGTAGAAATGAGGCACACTAAACTCGGCATTGATGAAGCTTTATAAACTTGGCCGCTACGTCTTCGACTAACTCATCATAGGCTTGGATGGATACACTTCAACACTATCCTATGACATAAAATGTTTTTGTCCAGAATTGAGCCACCACAACATTAAGACCCAATCGGAGACTTGTGTACTTACAAATCTCCCCCTTTGACTATAACAGGACAAAAACAAAACAAAAATCCTAATGGGCCATCAAGCTCTACTAGACTTAAAAATATCCCACACAAAATAAAAATTACATAGCTTGACTCAAAACCCAAGGATCAATATCTTTTTCGGCGATGAAAGTTTCCATTTAGAAGAATTCCTGCACACTTAAGCAAACTATCAAACGCATAGGGAATATCAAGAATATTAAATTCATGTAAAATAAATAAATACCCCCCCTAAATTAATTCTCCCCTTAATCAACTAAGATCTACCTAAGAAGGTCGCGACTCCCCAAGTTAAATCTCCCCAACTAAGATACGATTACAAAAGGATTAGATAGCATTTCTCCCCTATCATTCTCCCCCTTTTGTTCAGGAATAGACAAATGATAAAACCAATTTAAACACGATGAAGCTTAGAGTGATAAGAGCATGAAAACATATAGGCAACACAATTATAACTAATCCATACAAAGAATAACGGATACCAACGAAGATGCAAAAAAATGATATCAATGTGATACATGAGAAACTAAGCATGTGATATCAACAACAATATGCAACACGATAGATACCAATTATGAATTTGAAGCATAGATGGACTAGAAAGCAAGGAAAAGACAAATAGAATACCTCATATATGAGAACATAATAAATATCATTAAAGTACACGCACATATACTAGGTATAAATACCACACATGACACAAAATAAAATAATCTTTTAACACTCGTATGGCAAAAATGTGTCATATGGAAACGGAAGTGTAGGGGTGTGAACTAGAAACACTTAAATTTAGACCCAATCACTTAAAACATGTTCACGGAGTTCTCAATTGATTGCAAACTTTATCACATTTGAATATAACCTCATGTGACAATATAAATTAAACTCAATGAACAAACATACACAATGCATACAAGCCTAGACTTTTGATGATTCTACAAACCAATAGAGTCATGACATTGAAAGTACAACTAGTATAAATGGACATTGTGTAAACCATTGATATACCATCCAAACTCCCTCAATTTAAGGATATTATTTTAGTCTTTTGAATGAATAAATGAACTAAAGAAAATAGGCCTTGTCAAATATTTTCTTTTAATGCCATTATTCTTTTAGGCCTTTGGACCACGTATTTCTTTTAGGTCCAAGTAAACGATGGCTTACTTGTAAAGGATGATATTTCCTTTCGGAGCCCTTCCCCCTGGACATTTATATATATTTTTTATGTCCCACAAAAATCTCACGTGGAACGGATTTTAAATGCACTAGTCCTCCTAGGTCACATAATATATAGATGACTGAATTAGTAGGAGAACTCCTCACAAAGCTCAAATATACATATGAAGTTAAAATTTCAAGCGATCTCGTGCATGTGTGAATTGAGGCATAAAAAAATAGAATCCATTATATCAACATAAAATCCAACTACTACATGTAAGCATGGTAAAGAACATAATAATAATTAACAATCTAAACAAAAAGTTGTACCCACATGGAAGCGAAAAAAAAGGATTCTAACACAAGTGTATGCCAGATAGAGCTTGTCAAACTAAAATACACAAAAAAAAATCTTTTTTTGTTTTTGGCCATTTTTAACAAAAAATAAAAATATGTACTCAAAAGACAAAAAAAAATCATTTGTATTTTTCATTAATCTTAAATTACTAAAAATATAAAACACAAATCATAAACAAAATATTTTTGAATTTTTCATTTAATGCAAACTAAAATAAAAGAAGTATAATACAAAAGATAAACAAAAATCATTATTCTAGCATGTGATTAAGCATGGAGCATAGACTAGAAAATGATTAAGAAACATACAAATAGCATGATAATTTACCATAAAGTTCAAAAGCTAAATTATGCAAATAAAAATAACACATTCAACCTTTAGATTTTGCAAGGGAGGAAGCATGTGAAAGTAAATGAGAATCAAAAACCCTATCTTGTAAACCTACCAACTCAGATCTCCTAACCCAAAATAATGACGAATGTTGATCTCGGGCCGTAGGAATCTTGGGTACCTTGGTTGCCTTACGATGGGATTTTCTAGGACCTCGTTTAAGGTCAAAATAAAATTTCTTAAGATGACCTTTCGACCACAATGTAAGCACCTAAAGACTCGGCGAAAAGAAATACCTAAGGAATGATCTCTAACATTATTCCTAGAAGATTCTTCTAAAACATTGGTTTTGGATTTATGATTTGACTCATTACAAGTATCGAAGCCTAAACCACACCTGTCATTTTTAATTTGGTACGTTCCTAATATTTCATCTAATTTCGCCGAACGACACTCCAAATCAAATTTGACTTTACTAGAGTCTTTTAGTTTATTTTCTAAATCTACAATATGAGACTCTAATAAAACATTGCGCTCTTCAAACGTGAGAAGCTCTTTTTTCAAAGATTCCATTAATCCCTTAAGGCTATCTCTCTCGCCTTCTACATACTCAAGCTTCTCTCGAAGAACTCTCTCTCGTGTCCTAAGGTCATCGACTGATGCACTCTCGTCGACAACTTTGGCACGCTCCTTTAAACACGCTTTCTAACTTAAAATTTTCTCTTTTTAATTTAATAGATTCTTCATATAGTTCTTGAAATGAAAATTGAAGTTCACTCACATCAACCTCTTCTTCATTTTCACCCTCTCTTTCTTCTCCACTCTCACTACCATCATCTTTTATAGCTTCACAAACAAAGGCCTCAGAAGTGTTATGTATTAATATGACATCATGGGATGATTCCTCACTATCACTTACATAACTAGCAATGAACGCGATAAAGTTGCGCTCAATGGGGGAATTGGATCCCTCTTCCTTGTCACTATAACTAAGGGTTGCATTAAAAGAAATTGGTTTCTTACACTCTCTCCTTAGTTTAGTGGGACAATCTTTTGCCCTATGGCCATACCCTTCACAACCATAACACCTATTTGACTCGTCCCTATTTAAATTTTCATTAAAATTTTTAGGGATCTTCTCGGCTTTGTCATGCTTAGAATTTTCAAATTTTTTAAAATCATTTTTAAATTTATCTTTGTTAAATTTAAGAAATTTTTCAAACATCCTAGAAAACATAGCCATATCTTTCGAGTCACTCTCACTTTCACTCTCTACTACTTGTTTTTCCTCCTTTCGAGCTTTCAAAGCAACTACCTTATCGATTTTCTTTTTAGTTTTTAGAGGGAAACATGTCTAGTTTATAGGTTTGTAAATCACCTACGAGCTCTTATAATTTCGTAGATGCAAAAATGGGTAAAGAATTTAACACGACCACCTTAGGAATAAATCTATCGAGTAGGGACCTTAAAATTTTCTTTACAAGACATAAAATAGGAATCTATGTACTTTAAACCTATTTCATTCCCTATTCTACCTAAAATAGTAATCCACATGCTTCTAACAAATTCAGTCGACTACGCCATCTATAATAAGAAACCATGTGCTTCAAAAAAATTTGGTTCCCCCCACAACCTAAAATAGGAATCCCTATGCTTTAAATAAATTTTATCCCCTATGTGGCCTCAAATAGGAAGTCTTTGCTTCAAAAAAATTTGATCCCCTATATAACATAAAATATGAATCCACGAGCTTCAAACCAATTCGGTCCCCTACATGACCTAAAATAGGAAGCCCTATGCTTTAAACCAATTGGTTCCCTTACGCAATTTTAAATATGAAGCCTCATGGTTCAAACAAACTCGATCCCCTAAGTGACCTAAAATCGAAAGCCCTACACTTCAAACCAATCTGATCCCCTATATGACCTATAGTAAGTCCTACACTTCAAACTTATCTAGCGCCCCGCACGACCTAAAATAGGAACCCATGTTCTTTAAAACTATTTGGTCCCCTATGAAACCTAAAATATTAAGGGGTTAGAATATTATGAAACTTTTCTAAGACTAAAATGGAAAATTAGGATACCCTTCACCCTAGCAAACTCCATTGAAACTCCATGTTTGTACACCTTGTCCTCTACGCGGCCTAAAATAAGAAGGGGTTAAAAAATGCAGTATCTTTGCTAAAAAAAATTCAAAATTTGAGAAACCCTCCTCCCCCTGGATATTTCTTCATCTAGTTTTTTTATTTACTGTACATTCACACTTAGGCTACATATCTTCATTTACCATGAATTGTGAAGGTTAATCAGTTGTGAGGTAATCCTAACCCCTTAAATTTTTAACCCTCTCGGTGTTTTAATTATGGTACATTCACACTTAAGCTACCAATATTTTTCTCCCACTAACTAATAAGGTTAATCAGTGGTTAGATAATCCTAAACCCACTGGATCGTTCACCCTCTTGGGGTTTTAATTACTATACATTCATACTTAAGATACTTATATTTGGTTCTTACTAACAAAGAAGGTAAATCTGTTTCCAGGTAATCCTAAACCCTAAAATATTTCTCCCACTTGGTGTTTTAATTACCGTACATTCATACATAATCTACCTATAGTCAGTTCCTGTTAATTATGAAGGTTAATAAATCGTGATGTAATATTAAACCCCTAAGAGTTTTCTCCCTATTGCTTTTTTATTTACTTACATTCGTAGTTGAATTACTTATATTCAGTTTCCATTAACAAAGAAGGTTTATCAGTTGTGAGGTAATCCTAAACCCCCTGGAACTTTCTCTCTCTTAGTGTTTTAATTACTGCAGGTTCACACTTAAGGTACCGGTCATCGGTTCTCCCTAATTAAAAAGGTTAATCATCAGTGAGGTAATCGTCATCCCCAAAGAATTTCTTTTTCTCAGTGTGTTAATTACGGTACATTCGCACTTAATATAACTATCTTTAGTTCCCTCTAACTAAGAAAGTTAATCAGTCATGAGGTAATCCTAGACTCCCAGATCTTTCTCCCATATTATTATTATTATTATTATTATTATTATTATTATTATTATTATTATTATTATTATTATTATTATTATTATTATTATTATTATTATTATTATTATTATTATTATTATTATTATTATTATTATCTAAATGGTGCACATGTGACGTTGATTTCCCATCATCTATTCTTCACTACACCTTTAGTTTATCTCTCTCATCTAAGGTCCCCATGCGAACTTTATTGATATGCTCCAAGACTTATCACAACATCGAGCACCCATCTCTAGTCCCGCACTACACACTCACATTCCCACATAATCTCAATAAAGACCTTTATTGGTCTCGATTGTATATATGCCCCTTTGGTAAAGAAAATTAATCCTTAGACCATTAAGGATTGGTGTGGCCTTTAAATATTCAATGAAGAGTATCTTCATGTGCACACCCTTAGTCAAAAACCTTTGTAGACACCCTGATCCTTCATGGAACATCATTTGCATGACTCACCATACTCCTGATATCATATAAGGTAATTTTTAAACAACCCCAACTTTAGTGAGAGGAAAACCTTAATATACTTAGGGATCATAAGGGCACTCCTATAAATATACAAATTCATCTACCAAATATTTCTCCACCATAGATATAACTAACTTTATAATGTGCCCTATATATCCAGACACCTTCGATCAAATGTCCCTTATCCCACACCTTTACCCTAAATATAACTTTTATGGACATAAAAAAATTCAAAATTCAGGAAAATGATAAACAAAAAAGTTATAAATATTTGAAATATCTTTCCAACGATGAAATCCACACAGCATCAAAGTTTACATCAAAACCTTAGGGTTCCTAGACAAAAGAAATCATATGACATACCACTTTATGGACATTTTTGACCTACCAAATCTCATTATAGGGTAAATTGAGAACCATAAATAGGTAGAGGTTTGGATTATCTTTTCAATAATGAAAACTAGGTGTCAATTGGGGTTACAAGTCAAACGTTATGAAAAAATTAAAAAACTGTGACAAAAAATCTCTTGAATGATTTCTTAAACCGTTAGTTTAAGGGCTTTTGCCTTTAATGGAACAGTTAAACATCTTTAACCAAAAGGTTAATGACCATAATGATTGTTGAATTTTCTTATATTTTGATGTTGGAACACAAGGCCCCCAATTTTTTATTCTAAAAATTAATGTGATGGTTCAATTAAATTCCCAACTAAAATTTCAATTGAAATTTTAAACAAAAGCGAACTTCAAATTTTAATTTCTCCAAATTAAAATTAAGCAAAGTCAACTATGTAAATTTTACTTTTGACACAAAGTAACTCAACCCCAGTCCTACAATTTTCCTAACAATGATTTTGTAATACCCCGTATTTCTGAATATTCTATTGAATTAAATTGGAGAATTAAATGAGAAAATAAAGCTAAATTTAAATTACGTAAGAGGAGTAATTTAATGAGATTTATTAAAAATTGTAATTATGGAATATTAATCGAGAGATAGATACCGATTTATATTACCTCATTATATTTACTTAGTGCGAGTGGTAAATTGTTACTTAACGCGTGTAGACCGTGTTGAGGTGAGAAAGAGTAATATTTTTAAATGACTCAAATAATAATTTAGAGGTCACAGATGAATCCAGAAGGGTCAACTTAGTCAAAATAGTATACTCGGGGGTACTAGTTGAGTCTCGGGGTAATTTTGGACAAAACCGAGATCGTTCGGGGGCATTTTGGTCTTTTAACATGAGAGGGTATGGAGATCTACGAATTTGAGATCCTTTTATCAGCCGTATGAAAGAGGGGTTAGGGTTAGAAAACCCATGTAAACACCAATACCATTAGAGAGAAGGAGAAAACCATTCTCAAGGATTAGAATATGCTTTTGAGAAGGTTGGGTTTGAATCTTGCACCCTAGGAGCCAAAGGAGGAAGGATTGAAGAATAAAAGCATCAATCCATCATCAAATCCACTAAATCAGATTCCCTCTGTCAAGGAAAGTTGTTTATTGCAAAAATTATAAATTTATAATACCCATGTGTAGGGTTTTTAAGTAGTTTTATTAAATCAATATCTTGATAGGAGAATAATGATATTTATACATGTTGGGATAGGAATCGCATGTAAAAGGATTTAACATATGTAGAGGATTAATATTCAGAGTAGACTTGATGATTATTTCGGAATAAATATGGGTTTTGAATGCATATATGGTAATAACACCACAACTAGGGTTTTAAGAAATTCTGGATTTAATTCACTATTTATTTAAAGGAATTGGGGTTTTGATGTATTTGACACGTTAGAAATTGTCCTAGTATATGTAAGAACATGTTAGGATCATTAGGTTGAGGTTTGGTAGACTACAATAAAGTTTGGAGATTTGTTAATAGAGGAATAGGTTAACGAAGAAGACGAACTGCGTCTATCCCTGCTCGATCGATCGAACCCAGTAGTCGATCGAACGACGTAAGTTGTTTCTCTCGAATTATCTGTGTTTAAGGTTTCTTTGATTTTCGAGAATGAATGAGTATCCTAGTATTTATATTATACTTATATGGGAGTGAAAATAAGACCAGTAGGTATATTGTCAAGGTCCGATAAGGCCATTGGGTGTAGGACTTGGATTATGGACCGACGAGAATAATTCGATTTAGTAGAGTATCGGGAAATTTGGAATTGAGTTACGAGACGAGGTAAAGTCAATTCAAGTAATAGGCCAGTAGGGTAAGTAATAAATACTGAAATTATATGTGAGGGGTAACTAGGACCCTTAGAGTTGTGTGAATACTCAAATAAATGCGATTAATGAGATAAATCGTAAAGAAAATATTGTACGGTAGATATAAGAGATCAAAATATTATGTACGAACATAATTAATAGGTCGGGCGTGTACCTACTGAATTATATGATCTTTTAGGTCAAGATAAGTATACCTAAATTAACTATGTTAGGGTCCATGAGATATTTCGAACTAACATAGGGTTCTTTTATGTTTGGGGTCGATGTAAAATACTGAACCAAACCTTTGAACTGGTGGTGTGATGAAAGAGTCGGAGCCAGAATTTGTGTATATAAATAATTGAGGTCGATGTATCATTCCGAACCAATTCTTACTTGGGGTCGCTGAATCATTCTGAACCAAGAGTCCTTTACGTGTGTAAAAAGGATAAAATAGTAATGACTAATATTTAGTATATATTGGGTGTGAAAAATATACTTGATAATATTCTACTTCTATGTATTAGTATATTGATATATATTATGTATTTAAAGATATATACCAAACTGGTAAGTTAAGTAGTGAAACTTAATTACGAAACGTAACGTTAGATAGAGAATATCTATTTAGTAATTTAAGTAGTGAAACTTAATTACATAAGTGGGAAGATAGAAATTGTGATAATTATAGAAATTTTGTAGTGAAACTAAATGAGAAGTTTTGAAACATAACATAGGTGAAATGTTACTTAAGTATTAATTAACCTTCGCGAGATGTTAATGAAATGGATGTAATGTGTGGGCAATATGAAAACTTAAGTATAGATAAGTTCAGATGATTACTTAGTCCTAGTTAGTTTGGAAGATATGGCTAGGTAGGCTAAGTGTAGAACGTTAGGTGTGTACAAAATATGAGGGGTGAGTAAAGTCAAGAGAGTGTACGAGAACCTAGCATGTGTAATCAATAACCGCATTTTATATTGTGATAAACGCTTGTTAAACATTTTCAAAATGTTTTGAGTACTAACTCTTGCTATAAAATATTTTCAAAACCTTTTAGGTGTCCAGCCACAGGGATGCCATGTATGATGATTTCATTCCAGGGACTCAAAGTTGTAGCACAGTGGATGCTTACAGGATTTTGATTAGACGATATCTCTCATTCAGATCTAGTGCAGGATCTCACACTATTCTTTGTATGTACTTGTGGTCCGGTATCAGTCTCAGATGTTTAGTTTCAGACTAGTGGTTGTTCTACTATTATTTTGGGATTTTAGACGATGGTTTATTCGGTATTACTCTTACTCTTTTGTACTCACACTTTTTTGATTGGGTTATAGTACATGGTTATTTTTATACTTTGTTCCGCATGGTTGATTTATCTGTTTTAAGAAAGATAAAATTTGGCACCGGTCTAGTTTTTACTTAGGGGATTAGTAATTAAAAAGTTTTCGACAGTGATGCTAAGAATGAACCATTTGAGAAACCTGTTTTAATATAATAAAGGCCTGATCACCCGATGTTTAATTAGGCGGGGTGTCACAGATTTATTCTAATTTTCAATACAGGCCAAACCAAAATTTATCAAATGAAATTCTGGACAAGAATTAAATTAAAATTACCCAAATTATTCGAACTTAAATTAGCACCAAATTAAATAAGTGTGAGATTTAAACTAATTTTTTTTATCTTGATTATCGTACCATGCATCTATGGTTATTTTTTCAAGATAAAAATAAACAATCTCACTATGCTGCGATGTACGAGGAAAATCCAAATGGGAAAACCTCGGACAACCCTGGCCTAATAAATCCACTAGGTACGAAATGTTTACAATGACAACGACAATGATGAGAATACTTACAACACTCGACTTAACTCCTTCAAGCTCTGACACTTCCTTCGCTCTTCAACCTCTACCTTGTAGATAACTCCGGAGTCCACCGGAATCTTGGCGTCCACCAATGGAGGCACAACCCACCGTCAACCACACATGGTGCCTTTCACCATGTGACAAAGTCAGAGCAATAACTTCTTATCCTTTATGGGTAGAGAATGAACCTAAACTTCTCTTCTTGTTAGTGTAGAGAAAATTGGTGCCAAAACCCTCCGAGCAAAGTAATATATATATATATATATATATATATATATATATATATATATATATATATATATATATATATATATATATATATATATATATATATGTAAAGAACTTAGATTAAACAAACATGGGTAATGTGTTTTGGAAGAATTTTAAACCATGGAAATCAACCACTCAAATGGGACTTTTCTAAGTATGTTTTTTTTATTCTCACGATGCTCTCAATAATGAGGTGAAAAGTATCTGAAAATTTTTTGTCCTAAATTGGTTAAAAACTATCAAAAACTAGTGGGGACAAGTAGTGGAAAAAATTAGTAGGAAAAACAAAAAATGACGCATTATCGTTCGAACGGCCTTTCTTGTTGGAAAGAAATCGTTCGAAAGACATCGTTTGAATCACTTTTAACGAAAATTCTGAGTTTAAGAGGCTAAACTAATTTGATATCTCATTCAAACTAGTTCATTTGAACAACTTCGTTCAAACGAGTTTCTAAATTCAAATAAAAATTTCTTAAATTCCTTAAAAGACTCGTCTGATTTCTCATTCAAACGACAATCTCATTCGAATGACAATTTGAATGAAAATTCAGAAAATTTTGTTTTTAATTTTTAAGCCCAACAACTTTTGAAAAAAATTCTAAAGAGATTTTCGAAAAATGAAAGTCTTTTAGACAAAAACAACACCCATAAAATATTTTCCATGCTCCTATATATATAATAGAGCATTCATACCTTTGGAGAATTGGAATCCTCAAAGTTGATGACGTGAAACATGTGGCACAAAACTCGGTAAGGATGAAACTTTAAATCTTGGCCGGTACGTCTTCAACTTCTTCAAACGTCATAGACTTAATAGGAACAAACTTCTAACTTATGACTCAAATGGTTTTGTTCGGAATTAGGCCAAAACTACATATGGACTCAATTGAAAATTTGTGTCCTCATAAATCTCCCCCTTTAGCTATTCCGGGGAAAAACCCAGCCAAAAATCCTAAAGGGAAGTCAAGGTCATCTATCCACAACATCCCACCCAAAATAAAAAAATACAGATGCTATGACTCAACCCACGGATAAACCTCTTTGCCTCTTTAAAGATGCCGCTATAAGGAATTTCATGCACACTTAAGCACACCATCAAATGCCTAGGGATTATAAAAATATGAAATGAAATGTAAATAAATACTCCCCCTTAAATAATTCTCCCCCTTTTATCTAACATTATCTACGTAGAAAGACGTATCCCCCTAACTTAGATCTCCACAAATTCAAAGGATTAGATACCATTTCTTCCCCTTTTTGTTCAAGAATAGACAAGTGTTTAGAATCATAAAACATAACTTATTTCTCCACCAATTAAAGAAAATACTCCCCCTAAACTAGACAAGGGATATGATTGAGGAAAAAAAGTGAAACATGTAACGGTGCATAAGAACATTTAAGCATATCGACAATAATGAAGTATAACTAATCCATACAAATATTAATGGATACCAACTATGATGCGATAACAAAAAGATACCACTTAAAATGTATTGTGCTAAGCCTGGGATATCAACAAAAATTGATGGAAATTATGACATCAAAGCATATATAGACTAGAAAGCAAGACAAAGACTCAAAAACAACAAAATACCATATATATATATATATATATATATATATATATATATATATATATATATATATATATATAACACACAATCAATATCACTAATGCACACGCACACATACATAGGCATAAACACCACACATGACACAAAATACATTAAGCTTTTCACACTCGTATGACAAAAATGTGTCCAAATACATATGGTAAACGAAAGTGAAGGGGTGTGAACTAAAGACTAAAGGAATATCGAACCAATCACCTAAAATATGTTCACAGGGTTCCCGTTTTATTGCAAAATTTTATCACATTTAGAAATAGCCTCATGTGACAATATAGATTAAACTCAATGAACAAACATACACAATACACACAAGCCTAGAATTTCGATGATTCTACAAACCAATAGAGTCATGCAATAAAAGCATAACTATGATACAAAGTCATTGTGCAAACCCGTTGATACATCAAACCAACTCCTTATAATTTTCTTTTTCTTTTTTTGAACATATCAAAAAAACTAAATAGGCCTTGGCTAGTTTTTCTTTGATAATGACATATTTTTAGGCCAAATTTAGATGGCGACGTTTCACGCATAGTAATTTTGCCTTTCGCAACCCGATTCCATTGATAAACAATTACACCGGATAAATATTTTTCTATTTTTTAAATTCGAGAAAAGGTTATTACATGCACAAATCCTCCATAGTAGTAGCAAAATGTAGATGACTTAATTGGTAGGAGAACATCTCATTTAGATCAAATATACATGTGAATTTTAAATTTTAAATGAGCTCGTGCATGTGTGAATCGAGGCATGTAAAAATAGAATCCATTAAGCAAATCAAAATCCAACTACTCCATGAAAGCATGGAGAACAACATTTGAAGGATACAAAATCTTAACCAAAAGTTCTAGCTACATGGAAGTAGAAAGGGAAAGGATTCAAACACAAGTATATGCCACATGAATTGTGTCAAACTAAAATATACACACACAAAAATATTTTTGAGTTTTTATAATTTTTTAACCAAACAAAAAAAATTAAGCTTAAAAGAAAGCAAAGAAAATCTTTTGGTATTTTTCTCAATAAGACACAAAAAAATAAGAATAAATACAAAAGATATACAAAAATCATAATTCTAACATGTGATTAAGAATGGTGTATATACTAGAAAATGACAAACAAAACATACAACTAGAATATAATATATCATGATGCACCCAAGTTAAAGTATGTAAACAAAGCTAACGCATTTAACCTTTCGATTTAGCATGGGAGGTTTCACATGATATCAAATGAGAATCATAAATCCTATCTTGTAAAGTTATCAAGTCCGATAGGGTGACCTTGGCTACCTCAGTGACCTTACCCTTGAATTTCCTAGGATGATTTTTTAGATCAAAACAAAATTTCCTCAGATAACATTTTCAACCACAATGTGAACAAGTAAGTACCCGCCGAAAAGTAGTACCTAAGGTTTGACCTTTGGAAATAATCCTAGGTGATTCTCTCAAAATAGTGGTTTTCGCTTTATTAGCGGAAGCATTATAAGAATCGAAGACTAAACCACAAGTGTCATTTTTTACTTGGACGGTTCCTAATATTTTGTCTAATTTAGCGGACCTACATTCCAAATCAAATTTGACCTTACTAGAGTCTCTCAATTTTTCTTCTAATTCTAAGATCCTAGACTCTAACAAAACCTTTCTCTCTTCAACATGAGAAGCTCTTTCTTCATTGTTTTCATCAAACCTCTAAGGCTATTTCTCTTGCCTTTAACATATTCAAGATTGTCTCGAAGAGTTATCTCACGTGTCCTAAGGTCTTTCACTAAAGCACTCTCATCAATGACCTTGACACGCTCTTTCAAATAAGCTTCTCACTTCAAATTAGCCCTTTTTAATTTAATTGATTCGGCATACAATTCTTGAAATGCGACTTGAAGTTCACTTACATCAACCACTTCTTCATTTTCACTCCATGTTTCATCTCCACTCTGACAACCATAAAAAACATGGGATCCATAAACTTTGTCCTCGAAAGGGTCATGAAATATAATGTCATCATTGGACGAGTTCTCACTATCAGTTACATGACTTTCCATGAACGCGATAAAATTGCGCTTAATGAGGGATTCGGGTCACTCTTCCTTATCACTATCACAAAGGGTGGCATTGTATGTAATTGGTTACTTGCCCTCTCTCCTTAGTTTAGTGGGACATTCAAAATCCCTATGGACATACCCTTCACAACCAAAATACCTATTGACTCGTCCCTATTAAGATCTTCATTATGAATTTAAGGGATCTTCTTGATCTTATTATACTTGGATTTAACAAATTTCTTATATTCATTTTTAGACTCTCTTTATTAGTCTTAAGAATTTTTCTAAATCTCCTAGCTAACATTGCCATATTGTTCGAGTGAAAATCACTCTCATCATCTGAAACTTATTTTTCCTCCTTTAGGTCTTTCAAAGCAATGCCATTATCTTTCTTATTTTTGGTATTAGAGGAAAACATGTCAAGTTCATAGGTTTGTAAATCACCTATGAGCTCTTCTAGTTTCGTAGAGTCTAATGTGGTTAAAGAATTCCACACTGTCACTTTAGGAATAAATCTATCGGGTAGGGACCTTAAAATTTTCTTTACTACTCGGTTGTTGGGTATTTATTCTCCCCAATTAAAAGATGAATTAACAATATCTGAAAGTCTAGCATAAAATTCATCAAAAGTTTTATGTTCAATAATTTTTATGGTCTCAAATTGAGTGGTGAGGTTTTGGAGTTTCAAATATTTTATGACACTAGTTCCCTCATGTGTGAGTTGTAAAATATCCCAAGCTTCTTTAGCAGTTTCACACGTCTTGATACGTCGGAATTCACCTGATGTGATCGCACTAAACAAATCATTCAAGCCTCGGGAATTAAAATAGGCTAGTTTAAGTTCATTCTCAGTCCATCTCTCTACGGGTTTGGGGACACGTTCATTTTCTACTAAACATGTAGGTGGGGGCCACCCGGTAATGACAGACAGCCAAACCATCTTATCCATGGACTTTAGTGCCGATTTCTTATGCGCTTTCCAGTACGCGTAATTAGAACTATCAAACACTAGAAATTTTGAAAACGGAGAAAATTCCATTTTTAAGCTAAACATAAACTCTATAACTTAGCGATACTAGATCTTATACCACTTGTTGGAATACAAGGCCCCAAATTTTAAATTCTAAGAATTAATGTGACGGTTCAATTAAATTCCCAACTAAAATTTCAATTCAAATTTTAAACAAAAGCGAACTTCAAATTTTAATTTCTGCAGATTAAAATTAAGCTAAGTCAAATATGTGAATATTACTTTTAACACGAATTAACTCAACCCAAGTCCTAAATTTTTCCTAACAATGATTTATTCTAATTTTCAAAATAGGCAAAATCAAATTTTATCAAATTAAATTCTGGACAAGAATTAAATTAAACTTACCCAAATTATCCATTCATAAATTAGTTCCAAATTAAATAAGTGTGAGATTTAAACCAATTTTATTTTATCTTGATTATCCTAGTATGCATCTAAGGTGGTTTTTTTAAGCTAAAAATAAACAAAACTCACTACGCAGTGATGTACGAGGAAAACCCAAATGGGAAAAACCTCAGACGACCCTTGCCTAACAAATCCACTAGGTACGGAATGTTTACAAAGACAACGACAAGAAGACTTACAACGCTCGACTCGACTCCTTCAAGCCACGGAGATTCCGTCGCTCTTCAACCTCTTCCTTGTAGATAACTTCAGAGCCCACCAAAATCTTGGAGTTCACCAATGGAGGAACAACCCACCGGCAACCACACATGGTGCCTTTCACCATGTGAGAAAGCCATAGCACAAACTTCTTCACCTTTATGGGTAGAGAATGAACACAAACTTTTCTTCTTATTGGTGTATAGAAAATTGGTGCCAAAACTCTCCAAGCAAAGATATATATATATATATATATATAAAGAACATGGATTAAACAAACATGGGTGATGTGTTTTGGAAGAATTTTAAACTATGGAAATCAAAAACACAAAAGGGACTTTTCTAAGTATGTTTTTTTTCTCTCAAAATTCTTTCAAGAATGAGGTAAAAAGTCTTTGAAACATTGTTTTCCCGAATATGTTAAAAACTGTTTAAAAGTAGTGGGAAAAATTGGAGGGAAAAACAAAAACTACCAAAAACTTATGCATTCTCATTTGAACGACCATTCTCGTTCGAAGGATATCATTCGAACCACTTCTAAAGAAAATTTTGAGTTTAAGGGGAAAACTAATTTGATATCTCATTTGAACAAGTTCGTTTGAACGAGTTTCTAACGACAACTCAGAAAAAAATGCGTATACTCGTTAGAAGACTCATTTGATTTCTCGTTCAAACAACAATCTCGTTCGAACGACAATTCAAACGCAAATTCAAATAATTTTATTTTTCATTTTTAAGACCAAAAACTTTGAAAAAAAGTTCTAAAGAGGTTTTTCGAAAATAGAAGTTGTTTAGACAAAAATAACACCCGCAAAATATTTTTTCAAGATCTTATAGATATAATAGAGTATTCATACCTTTGGAGACTTGGAATCCTCAATGTTGATGACATGAAACATGTGGCATGAAACCTGACAAGGATGATACTTTAAACCTTGGTCGCTACGTCTTCAACTTCTTAAAATGTCATAGGCTTGATAAGAACAAACTTCTAACTTATGACTCAAATGGTTTTGTCCGGAATTAAGCCAAAACTACATATGGACTCACTTGGAAATTTGTGTCCTTACATTTTACCAGCCCTAAACGTGACTCTAACCACCCTATCCACCTTACACATGTCCCATCTTTTATTTGATCATTTAAAGGACCCCTTTAATGGTTTAGATAGAGGCCTCAGATATGACCCTATATATAGAGATCCTCACTACACTTATAAAACACCCAAAAGCCCAATATTGATTTTGTCTTTAAACTTTCTTCAACCTCGAGCATCTACGAATCTCGAGTTCTGTCAAAAAAAATTCGAGTGAAGTTTGTACTTCAAAATAGTCATTTCCTCCGAGCAACATAGGTAAATTTTCGCACGTTCTCTACGAAATTCTTCTTTTCAAATGAAGCTCCTCCCAACTGAATGGTCCACCTCATAGGGGACAGCTTCTTTGCAAAATAGACTTACTCTACAATGGTAAAGATACTCCACATAAATTTTGGGTCAATACCTCAAATATATACCACGATAAGCTATCACTACAAGAAATACACCTTTTTATGATGGTCGAAAAAATAATTTAAAGACATTTATTTTAAAAATATCATTTAAAGGTTAATGGTATTATTAATGTGACATTTCTAATCTAAAAATGTCATTTTATACATATTAGTACTATTTTTTATGACAGTTTAAATATAAAAATTATATATGATTAAAGATATTATGACCTTGTTTAGGAGTCTCTAATATAGGTGTACATATTATGACCCCTTTTTAATCCTCCAAAATTTTGAAGTGGTCCCCCCCCCCCCCCACCCACAATTTTTTTCTCTCTTTCACAATTTCCGCTCCCTCCAAAATTCTAGTTGACCATGGAGACTCCCTTTCCCTCACATTTTCCTCTCCATTCTCTCTCCCACACACCCTCCTATCACTTACGCTCTCCTCTCCATTCCCTCACGAAGGTACATTTTCTTACAATGTTTCACATTGTGACCAATAGTACAAATATAGCACCCTGTTGCGGATGATATGCTATTCTGCACATGATTACATGTTGCGGCCGATACCTCAAACAGGGTGCTTCCCTACCTCATGTGACACCCCTCTTAATAAAATACTAGGCGATCACTCTTATATCAAATTAAAATAGGAGTCTCATATGGTTCATTCTTAGCATCACTGTTGAAAACCAATTTAATTACTAATAACCTATTAGGCCGGTGTAAAAATTTTAATTAACTAATCTTTTTAACCAAACCATTCAAATAAAAAAATTACAACAGTCTACATGCAGCAACTGAAATGAAATAAAATAAAAAAATCGAACACTCGGTACAATAATACAACCAAATCGAACGCCGCACTAAAAGATGATAAAAGAATAAATGAGTACAGTTGGGCCATAAGCCCGAATGTTTCTACAATACCTCCTATCTGTGACACCCCGACTAATTAAATACCGGGTAGCTACACCTTTATTAAATCAATACAAAATGCCAAGTTAGTTCAATTAATAGCATCACTGTCGAAAATATTTTAATAATTACTAACCACCTAGTATTTAAAAAGTAAGTTGCCAAATTTTAAGTTAAGTCTGATTAACATGCAATAAAAGAATAATGGAAGAACAACATAATCCATTCACCATAGCGAAGTAATGAAATAACCAACAAATAAATATAAGAGTCCGGAGGAAAACTCCTCACGACAATCCAACTACTGAAAATAATAAGACAAGTCTGAATCCTGAATTAATTACATGCCCAAAGTCTGAATAACTGAAATAAATGAAATGTCTCTAAAGAAATGGGCGACATGCCCTACAACTGATAAATGCTGAATAGAGAGTCAATATAGAAGAAGCGTCTATAAGCAAAGTCCTGTAACTTCCACAAACAGCTACAGCTCGTCACCTGAACGAGGATCCTAAGCATGGTGTCCTTGTGGTTGGGCACCTAAAATGGTTTTTACAAAAATAGATTTGAAAGAAAATGGGTCAGATCCCGAAAGTGGAAATCATTTTGAAAACAGCAAGTGTTTTAATAACATTAAAACATTAAATGCAAAATACATGTTAGGACGTGCACTCACATGAAATTCTCACCTCTCGACTACATGTGGACTCCTAACGTACCGTACCCATCTAAATGACATACATATCTAACCAAACCGTAATAAGTTCTACCCTTTACTACTCGATTACCATATTACATTCTAGCGTTATCAAATCAATAGAGGGCTTTACATACACTCGGATTCTCAATAAGTAATACAATTCACTATCAATTAACCCGTTATGTTTTCTCAAAACATTACCATAATTATATTCACAATATTAACATGAAAGTTCCCATTAATTAAGTGTATATTATTCACGTCATAAATATACAATACAAGCACCCCGAGACTAAGCTGTGGTGCACACATACTCTGCTATCCATCCCGGTACATCACGTACATAAGGATCACGCATTACGAATCTCTCAGGAATCGTTCTCAGATAACAACATCGCAAATAATGGAGGCGAACACAGTCACATCACATGGGTCACGCACATACCTGCGCTCCCACGATCAGTAGACTTATTAACATCCCAATAAGTCCTTCTCTGACCTATGTTCATCGAGTTACCAGTCTAAATTCGGGCAACACAAGGATTAGAGGGCCCTAAGCGAACGCAAACCTCCCGTGATAGCAAGTATGGTAGGTATGTCATACACATAAAATCAATACATATACTAAGTAAGCACACATCTTAGTAATCACCATAATTATTGGTGGTACACTTCTCATTCTCGTACTGACATATAATGCTACACAATTTATATGTTCCCGATTAATATAGTAATTTTAGGCTGTCAATAGTTCTTGCATCGTAATAGACACTCACGTCCTACTTCATAATTTCCCTTAGGTTCAACTACACTTCTAGGTTTTGCTCCTCATTATATCTCAAATGTCCCTACTATATCAATTTATCATCAAGGGAAGGTTATCTCTACCATTAAATAAGGTTACGGGACACGCGAAATCAAAACAGACTAAAAAGCCTAAACTGTCAACTCGTTAGAAGTCTCGTTCGAACGAGGCTGTTCGAACGAGAGTTCGTTCGAACGAACTGGGCCTTCTAACGAGATCTCGTTCGAACGAAAGTCATCGAACGAACCTCCCTCTCGTTAGAAGTTAGACTGTCAACTCGTTAGAAGCTCGTTCGAACGAGCTCGTTCGAACGACCTGGGCAGGTCTTCTAACGAGTGGGCAGATTCGAGCCCAGAAATTCCTTTACTCGTTTTTCAAATTTCTCTACACCTCAAAACTCATCCAAACATTAATCCAATGAATGTTCAAAGCCACCAATCATCCCTACACATATTTAGGTCATATACTAACATGATTTGTGGGTTTAATTCATTCTAACCTCATTCAATTACCAAATCTCTTCATATTTCCCCCAAATTTGAAGAACATGAACCCTAGAGTTTATAAATCATCCAAGAGCCTAATTAAATCCATTTTTTATTCATCCAATATATTATTAACATCAGAATAATCGCCTAGGTACAATTCTGCATGCAATTCCTCATCAATATGCAAGATTCTAGTTCCAAATTTAATGGGTTTTTCCTCTAACTCCCAAACAAATACGATTATAACAAATTCCTACGCATGGAAGAAGCATTCTCTGCAATTAATTGAAATTAAACCCCTTGCCTTATTTGAATCTCTGATTTTTGATGTCGATTTTCTGGAGTATTCTCTCTCTCTCTGCAGAATCCTTCTATCTCTCTCTCTACAAGCCTTCTTCTTCAAAGTGCTAAAGATGGCTAGGGTTTGCCTTAGGAATTTGGAACAATTCTAATAAGCCCCGTAGTCCAATAAGTCTTAAGATGTGGTTAGTGGGTTTAGTGGGAAATTACCATGTTAGCTTTTTAATTCCCAATTTTCGTAGGTTTTAATTCCCAAAAATTCAAAATTACCAAACTACCCTTATACGTTGCCGGTATGGTCTAAAAATGCCCCGGGACCCAAACTAAACCCTCGGCTAGTGTTTTCTGACTATTTCGACCCTTCCGGACGCGTTGGCGCACTCAAAACGACCATACGGTTAATAGAAATAAACTTTACTTTTTAATTATCATAATTATATTCCATGACGCGACTGTCACACGCGTCTCAACAAAATTCCCAAATTGCCGTATTTCAATCTCACGAAAAATTTCATAATTCAATATTCATATATAATCATATATGCACATTATAATCAAATACCAACTCGCATCTCGCTAGTATTTTAATCCGGATTAATTTCCAATTAATACGCATTTAATTCAATTAATCCCATAAATAAATATCACAAAAATACGGGGAATTACACTATGTAGATCTCAATGATAGAAGTGTCTAATATAAACCTGCTCGCATCCACAGCTGCAACAAACATCTGACTCGAAAGAATCATCATCCAAGCATCCCTGTGTCTGGACATCTATATATATATATATATATATATATATATATATATATATAGAGAGAGAGAGAGAGAGAGAGAGAGAGAGAGAGATATTGCAAGAGTGTAAAATAGAGAAATTGGTGAGAGCCCGAGTTTTGAAAACATTTTAGCAAGTGCTTAAAATCCATATTTTAAATTATGTTATTTATCATATTCAAACTGGTATCGCTCTCACATGAGATACACCTCACCCCTCTTCTAAAAGTGCACAACTATCGCATACCTTTTTAAACAACCTAGTTAAGCTACCCTGCCTAACTAATGAAATTACCAATCTTTTAATAATCCTCATCAATTTGAGTACTAAATACTAAACTTCTCCCCATTCCCAACATTATGTTACGTTCATGTGTGGGGTGTCTCGCGAAGCGAAATCCAAACAATGAACCCCCGAAACACTACTACGTGACAATGTTGATCATCGGGATCCATTAGGCCTTCGGTACATATCATATTTATACCATCCCGTATTTATTAATAGTTCTCATTAGAAACTAAGATTCATATTCATATAAATATGAATATTCATATACCGGAAGTGGTATCACACTTTATTCATTCTTTTCACTTTATACAAGGTTAGGTTATATGATATCTCATCACATATATATAAACAATATACTATACGCAACAATTATATTAATCATCCACCGAGCTATAATATAAATAGCTTAGCCATTCTCATTTACTAGGCAACCGTGGATTATCTCAAGTACATATATATTTTAATCTCAATAAATATATCCATATCCGGAACCCAGAGGCTTAACAACAGTGCACACATACTCTGCTATCCAATCCAAGTACATCTCGTACTAAAGGATCACATGTTCCACATCACTCAGGAACTATAACAATACAAATCACATATATTGAAGGCGAACATAGTTCACCTATTCATGGGTCATGCACATACTTATGCTCCCATAGTCAGCAGACTTATCGACTCACAAATAAGCCCTTCATAGTCCTATGTTCTTGACGTACCAAATCTAAAATCCACCCGAAGGCAACACATGATAAGATTGTCCTCTTTCGAACGCCAACCTCCCGTGATAGCAAGTACGGTAGGTATGTCATACACATAATAAACAATAATATAGATACACATTCCACCTATATAAATATATCATCAGTTAGGTATTCACACAACCATACTGTAACGATAGGTATTTATCTCACCTATACATAATTTCCCAAAGGTAATTATTTAATCCATGTATATAATAACATCAGGGCATACTCACCACCCATATAATAATCTCCTACGCAGTATATTTATATCTCGACTATCCTACGCATTTACCAATTTTTTACTAATCCCCAATGTTATATTTTTGAGTTGTTCTCACCGCACAATGATAATATCAACAACCCCGATATATTCATTCATCTCATAATATATATATATACTTTAACGACAACGTATATATATTATTTATATCTCTTCTCAATATACTATGGATAAAATTTCTAAACTCTTATAACGATAGAAAATAACCTCAAATATTTTTATTCATAATAATATAAGAAATCACACCCTTAAAATATTATCCACAATACGTACTCTTTTATTCACACCTAAATTCCCCTTTAAGTATTATTCCTCACGAACACCCCTATTTGGATAAATCTTGGATTTTACTTTCAACTAATCCAAAGTACACACCTTACTAACAAAATATTTAGAAGTCCCCACGCTATTTTTAGGAACCCCAAATATTTATCTTCAAATAATTCTACCCTTTATTTTTCCCATTTTCGGTTTGATTTTCGAGTTGATGATTAACCCCGAAACTGGTTTCTTAGAAAAATTAATCAAATCGAAAAAAAATCAAAAAAATAATTAGTCGTTGTCCACGCGACCGTATCAAAAAGATCTACAACTTTTGTGTTTTGATAGAGAACTGAATCGGCTGTCTTCCTAGTCGAAACAGTCTGTAAGTGACGCTAGTCACTATTCATGTTTTTCTAAAAAAAGTTCAAACCTCCATTAAAACACCTCCAAGATTTTTATCTCCTCTCTCATAATTAACCAACCTCAAAAAACCATAAATACATATATAGAAAGGGTTCTAATCGTCCTAGAACCCATTTTCAACAATTAATTTCAATAAATTTCAAGTTTCTCAAATTGGGTATTAATCGAGTTATATCCGTTTTAATCTTTCGAAAACCCGTTTGATCCACAAAATTTCAACCCAAAAATATTTAGTTTTACACAACCTACAATATGAGAAATAAACACACTAAATCATAAAGCAAGTTAAACACTTGCCTCGTGGATTAAATCCGACGACCCCGAGTCGAATTCCGCGAATTTTGGCCGAAAATCTCTTCTTTTCTTCTCTTTTCTTTCTTATTCTTTCTTCTCTTCTTTCTATCTTCTCTCTATCTCTCTTAGGGCTGATATTTGGGGGAAATAAGGGCTTTCCCCTTATTAAACCCGAAATTGGGTTTATACCCAATTGTTAAATGACTCGTGTACTCATTTACGATTCCCTACTAGTCCAAAAGTGTCCGGAACCCAAATACTACCCCGGTACTCTATTTTGACTATCTCGGTAATTCCGAACCCAATGGCGGAGTCGAAATCTCCATCCGAGTTATTAACTAAAATTCACTATTTTGACCCAACCCGTTCAATACGTGTGTTTTCCAATTTAAAATATTTTCCTTTGTCGCTTTACCCAGCTATGACATGTAATAAAAATAATCTACTCATATACTTAGTCTCGAAATATAATCCACGTAAATATTAATATGTCACTCGAAAACTAAAATTTACTATTTACTTTATAATATTGAATTTATTTAATTTCATTCATTAATCCCAAAATTACTATTCATAATAATTCCTCAAATTACCAAATTACATCCAAAGTGTAATTTAAATACCTTTAAAAGTACGGGGTATTACACCTCATACAGGGGGCGGCCCTACCTCATATACGGAGTGGCCACCATCAACATGCTACGGACTCATCTAATCAAGGGCGCGACACCTTTGCGTGTTTCCAGCGAGGATGCGGCGCTTACGTTGTTTGCCTTACAGTCTGCATCCCTCTCTATCACAACTCAAGACTTCGTGACATGCACATTGCACGTGAGCATGTATCTTATAAATAGAGGACCACACCTCGAGAGAGGGGGATTCCGGAGACACCCGGGGCAGGATCTACAGTATATATTCCCTCCACACAACCTCAGCATACAACTTGGGGGTTGTTCATCCGCCTCACAGCCATCACTCCAGCACACCAAAATCATCAATCATCATGTACTCCCGTTTATTCTCATACTTGTACGCCTCTTTAGGCATGATTATATTGTACAATGTAACGCATATAATGAGAACGGATCAACACAGTGGACCTAGGACTATTTTAAGGGCTGAACCACTCTATAACTCGGCTTCTCCTAATGTACTTGCTTTATTTACTTATTACACACTTCACTCTTGACTTGCTGATACGAGAATGACAAGTGGACGATTTCTCGTATCATCAATCTGGCACCGTATGTGGGAACGAGATATTTTAATCTTGTTTCTCTATATTTCGAGTTCTTAAACACCTTATTTTATTCGTGGGGATCCTTTGGATCATTATCTCATGATTAGATTCTGGTTATTGAGCTATTTTATTATATTCACACCCTTAAATAAGTAAGTTATATACGCATATCTGTTATGGTCTCTCTTTTATGACCTTGGATCTATCTTACATGCCCTTGTGATATCATTTCATCTAGATAGTGCCGAAAAGTATGATGGGCTTTACCCCCGAAAAGATGAATGGTTAGGGAAAGAATTATATTTACGCCCCTTTTTGTTGTTCTGTGCCTATGATCTAGGGTTTATTATTAAAATTGTGTCATTGTGTTCACCGAGAGGTTATTCTCTCATGGATAGACCATAGTAGGAATGCTCTCCCCGTTTTTCGGTAGAAAAAACTAGTTTCTGGGTTTCAATTTTGGGATTGCTTCCCCCTGCCTAGCAAGGGATGCGACAGGTAGTTTAAATACCTTCATGTCGTGGCTTGTGCTAGTGCGGTTATATTATTGAACTTTCAAAACATAAAGGAACTAACTCAGGAGGTCTCCAGCTTAACCTTGGTGAATGTCATACAAAGGCCACGGCAGTGCACCTATGTGATATACTGGCCGCGGCACCCTTTAACAATGAAGCAGTACGACGCCTCATCCCTATTTCCTACATCCCGATCCGAAGCAATATGTTATATCGGGAATGATAATATCTAAATGGGCAACGATGCTCGACAAGATGTCTGATTGTCCGAAAGTTGATGATAATTAAAAGTGGCGATAGCAAATATAGGAAGCAGTTATATAGGTTGGGGTGTAACATCACTCATAAGGGCTTCAAATGCCCGCTCTTGGCTTTCGGGATGCGTCGTTAAGTCGAGAGACTTCTAATATCTAGCCAGGGATGGATTTATATATATCCATAGCTGTGGGTGGCTTAATAACATAACCCAACCTGGGGAGGATTGAAAATATCCTATATGTTAGTTGTGGGTGGCTTAATAACATAACCCAGCCTGAGGAGGCTTGAAAATATCCTATATGTTAGCTGTGGGTGGATTAATAACATAACCCAGCATAAGGAGGCTTAAAAATATCATATATTATAGTTGTGGGTGGCATAATAACATAACCCAGCTGGGGGAGGCTTGAAAATATCATATATGTTAGCTTTGGGTGGCTTAATATCATCATCGAATTCAGCTTGAGGTTGGGTCGCAGGAACGTCAGTCTTCTCCGCGGCATGAGTTGAGGTCATGGTGGGAGTGTTCTGGTCATTTGAAGGGACCGTGGCAAGTGCCTTGGCCCTATTTCTCTTCCTACTTCGCCTAGTATTATTGAGAATGACAGTGTCCTTGTCCATCTCTGCCAGCTGCGCGACCAATAATTCCCTGTCAACTTCCTCACCAGAAAAGGGAAAAGGAACAATGAATATTCGAAGTCAAGACAAAATTCCATGAACAGATATGGAATCATATTATTACCTCCCGCGGCCATGTCTTTTGGAATGGACTTGCTTGGAAAGAAACCTACTTCAAATATAGTTACTGATGTAACAAGTGTGTTGAACCTCTTATGCTCAGTAGGAACTTCCACGGCCTCTGCAAATCTTTTTTCCTGCAGTAGGAACTTCCACGGCCTCTTATGCTCAAGAACAGCAGAAAACATTTAAAAGGTTAGTACAAAGAATGAACAATTACAAAGAAAGAAGGGACGCAGACATTATCGAAATACCTAGTTTAGAGGGAGACCTCCATTGTCGCGGCATTCTATACGACGTCTCCATCTCATTCTCCTCAGGGTGAATCTCCTAACCTTCTCTGGATATGTAGAAGTACTTGCCTTTCCAGTTCTTTACACTAGTCGATCTCCCAGAGTATAGGGTCCCGTCCCTATCGTGGATAGAGAAGTAGTAGTACCCGGTGAAGTTCATAGAGTTTTCCTTTCGGTGGTAGAAATAAAAGAACTCCATGGGAGTAATGTCCTTTTTGAACTGGTTCTCCCAAAAAATAACCGCAGCAAGTATGGCCCTCCAACCATTGGGATCTATCTGGGCTAGGGTCAGTTTCATTGTCTGGAAAATGCGGTGGATAGGAACAGGAACAGGCAGTTATAGCCCATAAATAAACGCATGAAGTGGGAAGCAAACTCCATCATCAGCTAGAATTGTGCAAGGTCTTTGGTTCGCGATAGGTGCTAAGCACATCAAATTTTCAAGAAATTCGAAGGCCTCAGCCACCTGGTCAACCCAGTCTTGGGTCATGATGCCGCGAATATCAAGCGCAACTAGGGGTCTCTCTACCCTCCCAGACGGACCAGCTGGAGTATCCCTAACTCCTGAGGCATCATCTCCTATGCCCAATGGATGATTACTAGAGTTGGTTTCCTCCTCCATTGAAGACTCAGAATCCTTCTTGCAGATAGAGTCCGCGGAGTCTGAGTCTAGTATCACGCAGTTAGGGAAATACCTCACTTGGCAAGGCCCTATTGATCTCAGAGGTGGCACGGAAGGCAATTCAAGAGGAGAAGTTCCAAAATGCTTTGCCCAAAAGTCTCTGAGAAATTTGTCTGGGTCAAAGCTCATATGGCTACAGCAGTACCTAAAAAGCAGAGTCCGCAGTTAGGCGCCGCAACCAGTATGGTTTGAAAAAGACTTTAAAATGTCCCGGGAAGATTATTCATATGAATAGTAAATATTCATTTGAAGGGAATTATTTCCATAACGTAGTTACTAATGGACTAAAACACTACCAACTCTATTCATTGAACCTAAGGGATTACCCTCTGACTCTACTGGCCGCAGCCACCTCCTATATCAGCAAGGGAACTTACACTGTCGCAGCAACGGTCTCAAATGGAATTATAGATCTGTTGCCACAACCATCTCTAAAATTACTAAAGGTCAATTCAAGGAATTCTAACAACAATTACAATTATTTATCATGGATGTTTATTTGGTTCTTGAAAGTTTGAAGACTGTTCAAAATACAAGGGTGGGGATTCAGAGCCTTAAAAGACCCCACCGCCACGACAGATTAAGTGGATATGCATCAAAGTGTCGTGGAGGATAAATCTCAAACTTTATAAGCCGCGGCCATCGTCCACTATATCCCGCGGATAAAGTCCAAAACAGTTCAGGGGACCCGTAGATTACTAATAATCTACCAAGACGCAGTCTCTATCTTAAACAGTTAAGTATCTAACGTTTAATCATTTAAAGATCAAATTCACAGCAAGAACATCTATATGATTTTCATGGCGTTTGGAAGATCAGGGGTCAAGTACAACATACGAAGATTGATCCTAACAATTATTGATGTGCCCAGCGTTCATGTGTGTTTGATTCTAGGGTGATTGCAGAGTATTCAATTGAAACCCTAGTTTTCTATCAAGAAATGCAGAACCTCATGTGTTTGTATATTCAAATAGGAAGTACGGGGTACGAAAACTATTTACAAAGATTGGTTGAAAAATTTGCCTAAAAACCCAAGAACCAACAATGCTCAGCCTCACCCCACCTTATAACCGCCACGCATAGCTTCGGAGGGTTGCCGGAAAATGAAAGAAGATGAACACAGAAATTCGTTCTCGATTTGCTCTCAAAGTTTTGGAAATGTAATGAAGTCCATAGCCTAAAATAATTTATATAAGAGAGCGCGGAAGAAGAATCGTCGCCTTGAAAACTATCGCGACACATACGGAAACTTAACTAAGCCACAACCCCAATCGAATTATCTTGGTCCTACGACTTGGGGGCTTATTGATAGTACAAATATAGCACCTTATTGCGGATGATATGCTATTCTACACATGATTACATGTCGCGGCCGATACCTCATACAGGGCGCGGCCCCTCATCAAGGGGCGTGACCACCATCAACATGTCGTAGACTAATCTAGTCAAGGGTGTGACACCTTTGCCTGTTTCCAGTGAGGATGTGGTGCTTACGTTGTTTGCCTTACAGTATGCATCCCTCTCCATCACAGCTCAAGACTGCGTCACGTGCACATTGCACGTGAGCATGTCTCCTATAAATAGAGGACCACACCTCGAGAGAGGGGAATTCTAGAGACACCCGGTGTAGGATCTACAGTACCTATTCCCTCTACACAACCTCAGCATACAACTCCGGAATCATCAATCATCATATACTCCCCTTTATTCTCATACTTGAACACCTCTTTAGGCATAATTATATTGTACAATGTAACACATATAATGAGAACGGAGCAACACAGTGGACGTAGGCCTATTTAGGGGTTGAACCACTCTATATCTTGTCTTCTCCTTATTTACTTATTACACACTTTACTCTTGACTTGCTGATATGAGAATGACAAGTGGACGATTTATTGTATCATCAGTGACATATTATGGTTTATTATGATCCGTACTATGTTTCACCTTTTGACTGATTTTGGTTTCTTACGCTAATTTTGTTCTCATTTTCATACTCCTTTTCATGTAAATTATCGCTCACTGATTGTGTACTTTTTTCGTACACCGGTACTTTAGTTTTCTCTCCCACGTTGCTAATGATTGTGTTGAACAATTGTGTTAAGCTTTCAATAGGTTTACACCCGTTCTGTTGCATCGTCCTTTTCATATGTCATCATCTATTGCATTTAAAAGTTGTCATTTTCAGTAGGTTTAATTTTTTTGTTTGGTTTCACTACTTAAGATCATATTTGATTAAGTTTTCGTAGATTAGGTTTAAACTTGTTGGGGAAGCATTTCAATATAGGTTTATAGCTGTTGTATTAAGCTTGGCATCTGGATAAGATAAAAAGGATGCAACATTGTCGTTTTGATTAAAGAGTCAGTGTGTCTTCTAATTGAAAAGTTACCATTTGCTTTTACTAATTGTCCAAGTACTGGTAGATTAGATTTTAATAAGTGAGAGGTTCCAAAGTCATCTCATGACATAAGAGGAAAGTTAAATGATGTCGTATCAAATTTGGAATCCATCCACAAGCATTGTCTCTTTAATTACTAACCTATAGTGTCTTTTTAATAAAATGCCGCCTTTTTTTGTTACTAATATTGTTTCTGATTGTCGAATTACTGTTTATCTAGAAAATAATCTTGTAACAAGTGGGTTTTTGATAGATCGGTTATAGAACTCATTCAACTCTTCCATCTTGGATGTTCATTTTTTAATGGATTCAATTGTTGACATTTTTCATTCTCATTGCCCCCCTCCCTTATTTTAATCCACAAAGCCAATTTTGTATTGAGGTAATATTTTTTTAATAAGTTCCATAATGGTAATTTATCACAACTTATGATTAAATTGCAAGGATTTTGGAGTACGTTAAGTCTGATTAACTTTATTACACCGCTATAGAACACATATTGGGTATCTCATAGATTTATCAGGTTGTCTTAATATTCCTAAGAGATAAAAGATATTAGGTGTAACTTGTTTTTCTCTCACGCCGGTATGGTTTCAAAGTTACAATTTTCTTGTTGAGTTTCAAAGCACACATTTCGTATATCCGTATATATAATAATACATAACCAAAATAATACTAATCTTTTATAATAAAATAATATTGTGTACATCACCTGTATAAATATCAGCAATTTAGTTTAGATTTATTATGTTATGTATCATCTGTTTACATCATGTTCAAATATAATTGATTGTGTTATGTCTTCGAAATTTAGTTTAAATTGATTGTGTTATGTCTCACCTATGTTACATCATATTAATCACTTTGGATTATTTAATCAGTTTAATTTACATTTATTAATCAGTCTAGATTGATGGTGTTATGTCTCATGTTGTGTTACGTCATATTAATCAGTTTAATTTAGATTAATTAATTAATCAGTTTAAATTGATTAATTAGTTTAGTTTAGATTGATTGTGGTATATCATTATTGGAAGACGAGACCCCCAATTTTAAAACTCTTTAAAATAAACGGGATGGGCCAATTAAATTTCCATCTAAAATTCAATTCAAATTTTAATTCAAAACAAACTTCAAATTTTAATTTCTTCCAAATTAAGAATAAACTAAACTATAAGTGAAATAAAACTACTCAGACATTAATTTTCACTTGCACACAATTAATTCAACACTTGTCCTAAAATTTGCCTAACAATAATTAATTCATTTTTAATATAGGTTAAACCAAAATTTATCAAATTAAATTGTGCCGACTTGAATTAAATTAATTTAAATTCACCCAAACATATTTTAACACCAAATTAAGCAAGATTGAAAAGTAAACAAAATTTTATCTTTTTAACCTAAGCATGCGTTCTAGGTGAGTTTAACAAGATAAAAGAAACAATCTCACTACGCGGCGATGTACGAGGAAAACCCACAACGAAAAAACCTCGAACAACCCTCGCCTAAGAAATCCACTAGATACGGTTTTACAATTAGAAGACAAAAAGACTTACAACACTCGACTTGACTCCCTTCAAGCCCCGACGCTTCTTTTTGCAAAAACCTCTGTTTAGTTGGTAACCACGAAGTCCATCGCAGTCTTGGAGTCCAACAATGGTGGCACAACTCACAGTCAACCACACATGGTGCCTTTCACCATGTGAGAAAGGCACAGCCAACCAAATCTTCTCCTTTAAGGGTAGAGAATGGACCCAAACTTCTCTTCTTGTTGGTGCAGAGAAAATTCGGTGCCAAAAAAACTCTCCAAGAAAATTATATATATGAAAGAACTTGGATTTAAACAAACTTTGGGTGTGAAAGTATGTTTTGGAATTGATTAAGTCATTAATGAAGGACACACAAACATGAACTTTTGTTGGGAGTATTTTTGCTCTCAAAATCTATGGGAATCTCATAAAAGTTACCTGCAAAAATGTGTTACCCGCACTAAGTAATGATGGTAGAAAGTTAGTGGGAAAAGTGGAAAAGTAGGGAAAAACTAGCAAAATAGCTGCTCCCGCTAAAATCTCGTTCGAAGTTCGTTTGAACAAAACTTCTAATGAGAAAACTGAAAAAAAATCTAAAATCTCATTTGAAGTTCATTCGAATGAGGTCATTTGAATTACGTTTCTAATGAGATTTTAGGTCTTCATTGTAGATAATTTCGATACGAACGCGTGGCCGCTAGTTTCGTATTTTTCTGATTTTTTTTGGATTTTATATGATTTTTCTACGGAAAGGTGTCCGAGAACAAAATCTTTAGAACTATGAATTAAAAAAAAAAGTTAGCAAAAAAAATACTAACAGCCACATTAAATTTCCAAACTTATATATATATATATATATATATTAATGCATTCATACCTTTAGGAGACATTGGAATCCACATGTTAATGATGTGAAATTGTAACGAAAATTGGCAAGGATTTATTCTTCAATTTCTGACCGCTACATCTTCAACATACACTTGTCATAGGCTTGAAAGGAGACAACATGAACATTCTATCCTATGACACAAATTGCTTTGTCTGAAATTAAGTCAATACTACAAATTGACTCGATTGGAAAATTTTCCTTACAAATCTCCCCCTTTGGCTATTCTGGAACAAAACCAAACCAAAAATCCGAAAGTGCCATGAACTCGTCTAGACACAACATCCCACTCAAAACAATAAAAACAAATATTGATGCGATGACTCAACCCAAGGATGAACAACTTTTTCGCTTTAAAGATGTCGCTAAAAGAAATTTCTTGCGCACTTAAGCAAACCATTAAACACATAGGGAATATAAAAAATATAAAGTGCATAAAATTAAATTCTTCCATTTTATTTAACAATATTCTACCTAGAAATATAATGCTATCCCCTATGTTGGATCTCCTAAATTAAGGGTTTAGATACCACTTCTCCCCCTTTTTGTTCAGGAATAGACAAAGGTTAAAGAATAAATAAATAACTTATTTCTCCCACAATTTAATGCGAAGAGCATTTTCCCCCCTTATATCTACAAAAGGGATATGAATTAAGGGAAAAAAATTAAACATGCAATGGTGACTAAGGTGATAATAGAAATTAAACATATGGGAAACAAATAACAAGAAACTAATCCAAAATGAAGCAAAAAAAATACCAATCATGATGCGATGAAAGAAAATGATACCAACTAAAATGTATTACACATAAGCATGGGATATCAACCAAAATTCACAAAAAAATAGTTCGTTTTGTCTCAATTCCTATGATTGTCACATACTGTAAGGATATATTTTACATAGTTCATTTTATATTGAGCATGTCGTATACCGTTACACCCCTTAAAGAATGTTCACGATCATTTGGTCAGGACGACGGATCTGAATATCAGGATTCTTCAACAACAAAACTCCGCCAGATTGATTTTGGTAAGGTTGTGTTTGAAGTTCATTAATGTTTCATTTAAGTGTTAGGATATTTTTTCTCAAAAGTTTTTATAAACCTGAGGTGTTTTATTGAGTCAAAATAATTGTTCTAAGACCTATAGGCAGAGTTTTAAAATAATATTTTTTAACATTTCAGTCGTTTAAATGATAAGTGTATGTCGTTAGAACGACGGGCACAAGTCATTCAAACGACTCATCCAATGATAATGGATGTCGTTTGGTCGTTCCTTCGTGGATCTAACGACATGAGATGTCGTTTAAACGTCCTATAGTTGTCGTTCGAACGACCCCATCGACTCAAGTTTTATTATAATTACCTATTTTATAAGTCCTTTTTCCTTAAGACATTTGGTGAATGAAAACCGCATATCTGTAAAATTTATGTCTTCACTTTTAGGGATTAAAAACTTTGTTTTTGATTCACAAATCATCCCAATTTCTTTAGTTAATCTTTTTGTAACTCAAGATACAATTTTGTTGAAGTTTCTCTTGTAGAGATGAAATCTCTACTACTGGATTGGTACCTCTTGAGGGAGTTTCTTGCTGATGACTATATCATTGAGAATACTCGAGGGTGTTTCTTGCTGAAGGAAGAACTACGGTTCTTTTGGGAGTCAATTGTTGATCTAGACTGGGATCTATGTGAATTTTCTGTGGGAGATCCATTACGAATTTAATTGTGTACTTTATAAGTTGTGATTTACTATTTATAGGAAAATAAAGGTCATACGTGAAAGGTTTTTTTTCCTGAATCTCTATTCATTGGATTTGCATGATTAATTTATTCACCTAGATGCATGTTTTAGGGTTTTATTAATTTGGATAAAAAATTGACATTTAATTAGATAAGTTTAAAATTGGAAATTTACGAATTAAATTAATAATTGATCTCGCACATCCTTTTACACATACTCATGCAACAGATACTTCTAGTGTACATTCGATCCGTGTTACCAAAGCATGTTAGATTTACAATCATAAGGGTGTTCTTTTTATTTAATGCTCTTTGTGCAAAAGAAGTGGATGTGAAGAAGTTGAACCGTATTCTAGATGACAATGTGATCACATTGTGTTTGTTGGAAAAGTACTTCCCTCCGGCATTCTTTGATATAATGGTGAATTTAATGCTATATCTTGTTAGGATGTTGAACTATGTGGTCCAGTTTTTGCTCGTTGGATGTATCCATTTGAAAGGTTTGCACATGCTTAAAAAAATATGTCATTACTTTATAAGGTTACAATTAAACATTATTAATATTTATTTTATTCAAAATGTTTTTAGGAACATGAAATTCTTAAAGTTCCAAGTAAATGTGACAACCCGCTATCCGAAATAAAGGGTGGCCAGCCCTATATCCCGATAAAATAGGAAATCATGGATAATATCATCCTCAGCATCACGACAATATACTATGTATAAGGAATTACCACTCTATATTCCAGAAAACGGGTTATCAAAAACTTTGATTTGAAATAAAAGAAAACCTTTTTAACAACCCATAGTAGAAATAGAGGGTGGAAACCCCCACAAGCGCATGTAAGAAATCCAAGAGATACAAAGGACCGAATGAAACGTCGGTCAACAACTAAGTAATATGCAATAAGTACCAAGTGTTACATAAAAAAAACCCATTATACAATTACAACAGTTTGGGCAACAAGCCCGAATGAACTGAACATAACTAGAAACATAAAAGGAGGCGTCTACACAAAATCCCGTGAAACCCGCACAAAGTCACGGCTCCTCAAAATCCACAGGAAGGAAGGGTCATTACTGGAGACCGTGCGACGGAACACCTGAACGGATCATATATATATAGATACAACAAGAATGAAAACCGGTCAGGGCCGGGTATATGTGATCAATGGATAGATGACAGGTATGACAATGATGCACAATTAAGCATGGATGATAGTCTAACATGTGAACGTCATGTAAGGAACTAAAACTGATGAAGGACCACTTAAAGTGAGATTCATAAAAACAGAATTAAAAGTGCTTATGAGCCTTTATCATCTTTCATCACATTTCAATAACAATCTTCATGTTTCCATTCTTATTCGGGAATATGATTATCATCATGTGCTCTATATGGCACTGATCTCAATAACATGCTCTTTGCGGCATAAGTTTGCTCTTTATGGCATTAATGTTCCGTTGAGTCCAACTCGATAATTAGAATAGTCATAATTACAAATATAACGATTCTAAGACCGCCCGTCCGGGTTTCACCACTGGGCGCGCCCCTAAATAACCATCATCCTCCAGGGCCTAGCATACGACAACCTGGGATCCTATCGAAACGTCGGGAAGAGGCCATATGCCTGCGGGGTAGTCAAGACCACACCAAAAATCTCCTACCCATCGCAGAAAAAAGAACAAGCGCTCATATGGCCTAGGACTATATCCACCCTGCATTCATTAGCCAGGGGGCTTCACCTATCGCACGGACTTCCCTTAAGATGGTATTTAGAGAGGTGTGTAACCTTCATTTCATTAATTCCCATGCCATGGTTAAGTAAAATTATCATTTACCTTAACAATTTCCCATTTTAAATAAATGCGTAAGTTAAATCGGGACTATGTATAATTCGTACCGACATAGCATCCTCAAAAAGAATTCAGACTCCAAAGTTATCCCCAAGGCCTCTTTTAGGCTTTAATATAAACCCTCAAATCAAAATGTAACTCAATTTGAATTCCAAAGTCTCCAAAATTGACCTTAACATCTTCTAGACCGATATAAAACTAAACGACAAAGGTGACGCCTAAACATCACCTTAAATTCCCCCTTGAAAGAATCCTAGATGAACCCTTTCGAGTCTAGGATGTCGACCCAACTCAACTAGAACTTTAAACCCTATGTTTACTTCATTTAAGAAGGTCCCTAATCAAAATCCTAAAGAAAAGGGATTAAAAAGAAAAAAGAAAAAGTTGGAAAATGCAGGGCAACCGAATCGGTTCGCCCCCTTGGCCGAATCGATTCGGCCAGAAAAGTTGAGGGTCTGCATAAATGCCGAATCGATTCGGATGGGAGGCCGAATCGATTCGGTTAGAAAATATGGGTTTCTGCATAACTGCCGAATCGATTCGGATGGGAGGCCGAATCGATTCGGTCAACAAGACCTGAGCACTGCCCCTAGCCGAATCGATTGGCCCTAGGGGCCGAATCGATTCGGGCCTGCGATTTTGCCAAGAATTGGCTATGGAGTCTTGGACTCCATTTTCTACCCAAACTCCATCTTCTCCAAACCAAACTCATATACCAACACTATAAGACACCAATGATGCTATCTAACATCTTAAAACCTCATGAATCATCTTGGGAATAAATCAAAACCCAAAACACATAATAAAACCCTAAGTTTGCTACACTAGGATTAATACACCATTATCACAACAATCATCTATCTCAAGACAACAATTTGCAAGTAAAAACTTGCCTTGATTCAGCAAATATGCAGATTTCTTGGTGTAGTTGCAATCTCCCTCTCAATCCAAAGCTTTCTCTCTACTTTCTTCTCTTCTCTCTCTTAGGTTTAGGAAGGGATTTTGGGGAAATAGAAGACTAAAAAGGCTTAAGTCGTGGCTTAAGGTAACTGGCCCACTTAATTTAACCAAAAGTGCGATAAAACAATACGCGATAGCATAATTAAAGCACAACCAGTCAAAAATGCCCAAAACTACAAAATACAATATGGTACATTATTTGACTATTTCGCACGTTCCGGAATCAACTGCAACCTCCAAATTATCATTTGGACATTTTAAAATTAAATTTAGGTTCAGGTCTCATAATTAAGCCAAATATCATTTTATTTTCAGATGATATTAATAAGCATGACATAGCAATATATTCCCATAATTATGATATGTATGCAACCTCATAATAAATATCAACTTTCTACATTGAATTAACATTCAAATCATACCCCAACACTGGTCTCTAATCACTATACTAAGTAATTAATATAAAATACAGTCTCATAAGCGAGGGTTATTACATACTCCCCCCCTTATGAGGGAATTTTGCCCCCAAAATTCAGGCGTACCTCATGAGAAAAGATGTGGATATTTCTCCCGCATCTCATCCTCGCGTTCCCAAGTTGATTCGCTTGCATGATGATGACTCCAATGGACTCTCACTAGAGGCACCACCCGAGATCTTAACTTTCGCTCCCCAAACTCAAGGATAGCAACCGGTTGTTCTTCATAAGAAACATCGGGCTGCAAATCGATATCTTCGAAAGGGATGTGCCAAAGGGCACCTTCACACCTTCTGTACTTCTTCAAGGAGGAGACATGAAATACATCATGGATTTGTTGTAAAGGTTCTGGCAAGGCAAGTTGGTATGCTACGGGACCAACCTTTGCAATCACCGGGAAAGGTCCAACAAAGCGGGGTGCAAGCTTTCCTTTCTTCCCAAAACGTTTAATACCCTTCATCGGGGACACTCGCACTAACACTTGGTCTCCAACTTCCAATTCCATGTGTCTCCTACCCGCATCGGCATAACTCTTTTGACGATCTTGGGCTATCCGTATGCGGTTCCGAATAAGCTAAATTTTTGAAGAAGTATCTTGGATCATTTCAGGTCCAAGGAACTTATTATCACCCACTTCCAACCAAAAAGCAGGCGACCTACAAGGCCTGCCATACAGAGCTGCATAAGGCGCCATACCAATGGTAAATTGGTATGAGTTGTTGTAAGCAAACTCAACCAATGGAAGATATTGTTCCCAACTACCTTTAAAGTCAAGTATGCACATACGAAGCATATCCTCCAACATCTGGTTTACCCTTTCGGTCTGACCGTCTGTTTGAGGATGATAGGAAGAGCTTAACTTCAACTCGGTCCCCATAGCTCCCTGGAAACTCTGCCAAAAGCGGGACACAAAAATTTTATCTCGGTCGGAGATAATATTCAAAGGTACCCCGTGGAGTCTAACGATCTCCTCAATGAACAACTGGGCATAACGAGCGGTATCATAATCGGTGCGCACGGGCAAGAAGTGTGCCGACTTAGTCAAACGGTCAACAATCACCCAAATTGAGTCATGACCCTTCTGCGATCTAGGCAAGCCCGTAACAAAGTCCATCGAAATGCTCTCCCATTTCCACACGGGAATCTCGAGCGGTTGTAACAAACCCGTCGGCCGCTGGTGGTCAATCTTAACCAACTGACAAGTAGTGCATTTAGACACAAACTCGGAGATATCCCTCTTCATACCCGCCCACCAGTACAAACGGCGCATATCTTGGTACATCTTGTCCCCGCCGGGATGTACCGTGAACTTCGACCCGTGGGATTCTGCCATAACTTCCTGTCTCAAATCCCCATCATCGGGAACCACAAGTCTTCCATGGAAGCGTAGTCCACCCTCAGAGCCTATTGAGTAAGACTCCGCTCCCTCAGACAACAACTGGCATGTGTGGTCTTGACAAACTTTATCTCTCTTCTGAGCTTCCACAATCTTTGCTATAATCGTGGGAGTAACCGTCATCAATGAAAGGAATGCTCTCACTCCGGCATCCTCCAGGCTGAGTTCTTTCCACTTAGCCTTCCACACCTTAGCTAAGTCCCCATCAGGCTTTCTACTCAAGGCATCTGCTACCACATTCGCCTTCCCGGGGTGGTAATGAATGTCAAATTGGTAGTCTTTCACAAACTCCAACCAACGGCGTTGGCGCATGTTCAAATCCTTTTGGGAGAATAAGTACTGCAGCGATTTGTGGTCGGAGAAAAGACTAAACTTTTCCCCCAAGAGGTAATGCCTCCATATCTTCAAGGCAAATACAACGGCAGCGAATTCCAAATCATGTACCGGATAGTTCCTCTCGTGAGGCTTCAACTTACGAGAAGCGTATGCAATGGGTTGTCTCTCTTGTTGAAGAACACCTCCTAACCCCAGAAGAGATGCATCGGTAAAGACGAGATATTCCAATCCCGGCCTGGGCAATGCTAGGACTGGAGCTGAAGTCAGTCTGTCCTTGAGCTCATCGAAAGCCGCTTGACATGAGCTGTCCCAAACAAATCTTACTCCTTTCCGAGTCAAATTCGTCAATGGGCTAGCAACCTTAGAAAAGCCCTTAATGAATCGACAGTAATAACCCGCCAAGCCCAGAAAACTACGAACTTATGTGGGCGTCGTGGGCTGACCCCACTCCTTCACCGCGATCACCTTGCTCGGATCCACAGACACGCCTTGGGATGACACCACATGCCCCAGAAATTGAACTTCCTTCAACCAGAAGCCACACTTCTCAAACTTTGCATACAATTGATGATCTCTCAATCTCTGCAGGACCAACCGCAAGTGAGCAGCGTGATCCGACTCCATCTGAGAATAAACTAGGATGTCATCAATAAATACAATGACAAACTGGTCAAGGAAATCCCGAAACACCCTATTCATAAGATCCATAAACACCGCAGGGGCATTGGTTAGCCCGAAGGGCATAACCAAGAACTCATAAGATCCGTAACGGGTCAGAAAAGCCGTCTTGGACACATCTTGCTCCCGTATCCTCAATTGGTGATACCCTGTCCACAAGTCGATCTTGGAGAAATATGAAGCTCCCCTAAGTTGATCAAACAAGTCGTCGATGCGAGGTAAAGGATATTTATTCCGGATGGTGACTTTATTCAACTCTCTATAGTCCACGCATAACCGGAGAGAACCGTCTCTCTTCTTCACAAACAATACTGGAGCGCCCCACGGTGAGGTACTACGCCTAATGAAGCCCTGCTCCACTAACTTCTGAATCTGATCCCTCAGCTCCCTCATCTCTACAGGAGCCATATGATAAGGAGCTTCGGCGATCGGTCGAGTTCCCGACATTAAGTCAATCACAAACTCGATCTCCCGACTTGGGGGTAATCCCGGTATCTCCCGAAAGACATCTTCAAAATCTCTAACGATCGGAAGAGAATCTAAGGGAACCATGACATCTCTAGATGCATCTTCCGCAATACAATATAGATAAGCACTCGTTCTCCCCTCCATACAAGGCATAACTACCAGGAACATCTCTTGTCCCGGAACCGCAAAAACTATACTCTTCCCATAACAATTCACTATAGCACTGTACCTCGCTAGCCAATCCATACCCATAATTACATCGTACCCGACCATATCAAGGACGAGCAAATCGGCCTCAAAACACAAGTCACCAAGGTTAATTCCTACGTTTTTACATACGAAGAAAATCAATGAGCCATCGCCCATAGAGGATTCAACGCTAGTGAAAGTACTTTCAGCAGATTTTATCAAACCTGTAGTCTGAGCAAAACTTCTAGAAATAAAGGAGTGTGTAGCACCCGTATCAAATAGAATTCGACCCAAGTGCCCCTGAATGAGAAACTTACCCTCGATCGCTGGTGGGGCTGGAGGAAGCAAAGCCTCCTGAAGATGGTAAACCCTTCCGTACTGTAATTTCCCATGTTGAAGAGGAGCAACCGGATTAGGCGCTTGAGGCGGAAACTGTACATACGGCTGCTGTGGGGCCCTAGGAAGATGCCCTCCAACCAACTGAGGACATGCCCTCTTAAAGTGGCCCAGCTCCCCACACTGAAAACATTTATTAGTCATGTTATCCTGATTCCTGCCTTGGTTATTCCGGAGTTGCCCCGCACCTCGGCCCTGTTGGCCCCTACCACCATTTCCACCTCGACCTCCCTGAGGCTGCTGGCCGCCTTGACCTTTCCTGTTATTATTACCGCCAGCATTAAACCCACCGAAACGTTGACGCTTGGACGGATCCCCCTGCTGAGGACCCCTCTCAACCTGCTTGTTCCCCGAGGATTGGGACGAAGAAGATGTTCCCCCTCCACTCCCAACACCTCCCTGCCTCGCTGCTTGACCCACAGTAACAACCTTCTTCTTGTTTAGCAAAAACAATCTGTGCTCCTGACAGTGAAGCAAGGCGGCATTCATCACATCCCCAAAAGTCACCAGAGATGGATTACCCAGCAAATGTTGTTTTATTCTCCACTGTAAACCTCCCACAAACTTGGAGATCCTCTTTGATTCTGGAGTTACCTCATCCGGTATAAAACTGGCTAACCGGGTAAACTCTTCCTCATACTCAGCAACTGACCTCTCCCCTTGAACCAAATCCTGTAGCTTCCTCTGCATTTCCCTCTGAACTGCGGGAGGAAAATACTTCCCATTAAACAAGGCCCAAAAATTTGTGATGGACATAGTATCCCTCTGCTCGGGCGTCGTCACGGACTCCCACCAAAGTAAAGCCGGTCCTTCCAACTTGAAAGTAACGAGAATCTGCTTCTTCTCCTCACTACATTCCACCATCCTAAGATGGCGCTGCATATCTCTCTTCCATTGGTTCGCCTTGATAACATCCGAACCTCCCTCAAACTCCGGGGGATGTCCCTTAAGAAAGATTCTCTCACCTGTTCCCACTGAGAAGGTCCCGTGGGAGCTTGTGCTTCTTGTCCCCTAACTTGGGCTTGTGGCATTTGTTGGGCCACGGCAGTCATCGCGGCGTTGACAGCTTGGGCAACAATATTTGCCACTTCAGCGGCACTGATATTTCCCTGTTGCGGTGGAGGACCAAACTCATCCTCAACAACCCTATTACGTCTAACGGGACGTCCTCTCTTCGGCGGCATCTGAGATAAAGACGAGATAGAGTTAAAACATAATACAAGACAATCTATTTAGCAGAAGATCGCATACATGGGCAGCAAAAACAATCCTGAAATTAAGCTCTATATCAAAGAACGCTACGGTAGAACGTGACAAGTCCGCATAGATCCTAAAGACTCTAGAACCTGATGCTCTGATACCATCTGTGACAACCCGCTATCCGAAATAAAGGGTGGCCAGCCCTATATCCCGATAAAATAGGAAATCATGGATAATATCATCCTCAGCATCACGACAATATACTTTGTATAAGGAATTACCACTCTATATTCCAGAAAACGGGTTATCAAAAACTTTGATTTGAAATAAAAGAAAACCTTTTTAACAACCCATAGTATAAATAGAGGGTGGAAACCCCCACAAGCGCATGTAAGAAATCCAAGAGATACAAAGGACCGAATGAAACGTCGGTCAACAACTAAGTAATATGCAATAAGTACCAAGTGTTACATAAAAAAAATCCATTATACAATTACAACAGTTTGGGCAACAAGCCCGAATGAACTGAACATAACTAGAAAGATAAAAGGAGGCGTCTACACAAAATCCCGTGAAACCCGCACAAAGTCACGGCTCCTCAAAATCCATAGGAAGGAAGGGTCATTACTGGCGACCGTGCGGCGGAACACCTGAACGGATCATATATATATAGATACAACAAGAATGAAAACCGGTCAGGGCCGGTTATATGTGATCAATGGATAGATGACAGGTATGACAATGATGCACAATTAAGCATGGATGATAGTCTAACATGTGAACGTCATGTAAGGAACTAAAACTGATGAAGGACCACTTAAAGTGAGATTCATAAAAACAGAATTAAAAGTGCTTATGAGCCTTTATCATCTTTCATCACATTTCAATAACAATCTTCATGTTTCCATTCTTATTCGGGAATATGATTATCATCATGTGCTCTATATGGCACTGATCTCAATAACATGCTCTTTGCGGCATAAGTTTGGTCTTTATGGCATTAATGTTCCGTTGAGTCCAACTCGATAATTAGAATAGTCATAATTACAAATATAACGATTCTAAGACCGCCCGTCCGGGTTTCCCCACTGGGCGCGCCCCTAAATAACCATCATCCTCCAGGGCCTAGCATACGACAACCTGGGATCCTATCGAAACGTCGGCAAGCGGACATATGCCTGCGGGGTAGTCAAGACCACACCAAAAATCTCCTACCCATCGTAGAAAAAAGAACAAGCGCTCATATGGCCTAGGATTATATCCACCCTGCATTCATTAGCCAGGGGGCTTCACCTATCGCACGGACTTCCCTTAAGATGGTATTTAGAGAGGTGTGTAACCTTCATTTCATTAATTCCCATGCCATGGTTAAGTAAAATTATCATTTACCTTAACAATTTCCCATTTTAAATAAATGCGTAAGTTAAATCGGGACTATGTATAATTCGTACCGACATAGCATCCTCAAAAAGAATTCAGACTCCAAAGTTATCCCCAAGGCCTCTTTTAGGCTTTAATATAAACCCTCAAATCAAAATGTAACTCAATTTGAATTCCAAAGTCTCCAAAATTGACCTTAACATCTTCTAGACCGATATAAAACTAAACGACAAAGGTGACGCCTAAACGTCACCTTAAATTCCCCCTTGAAAGAATCCTAGATGAACCCTTTCGAGTCTAGGATGTCGACCCAACTCAACTAGAACTCTAAACCCTATGTTTACTTCATTTAAGAAGGTCCCTAATCAAAATCCTAAAGAAAAGGGGTTAAAAAGAAAAAAGAAAAAGTTGGAAAATGCAGGGCAACCGAATCGGTTCGCCCCCTTGGCCGAATCGATTCGGCCAGAAAAGTTTAGGGTCAGCATAAATGCCGAATCGATTCAGATGGGAGGCCGAATCGATTCGGTTAGAAAATATGGGTTTCTGCATAACTGCCGAATCGATTCGGATGGGAGGCCGAATCGATTCGGTCAACAAGACCTGAGCACTGCCCCTAGCCGAATCGATTGGCCCTAGGGGACGAATCGATTCGGGCCTGCGATTTTGACAAGAATTGGCTATGGAGTCTTGGACTCCATTTGCTACCCAAACTCAATCTTCTCCAAACCAAACTCATATACCAACACTATAAGACACCAATGATGCTATCTAACATCTTAAAACCTCATGAATCATCTTGGGAATAAATCAAAACCCAAAACACATAATAAAACCCTAAGTTTGCTACACTAGGATTAATACACCATTATCACAACAATCATCTATCTCAAGACAACAATTTGCAAGTAAAAACTTGCCTTGATTCAGCAAATATGCAGATTTCTTGGTGTAGTTGCAATCTCCCTCTCAATCCAAAGCTTTCTCTCTACTTTCTTCTCTTCTCTCTCTTAGGTTTAGGAAGGGATTTTGGGGAAATAGAAGACTAAAAAGGCTTAAGTCGTGGCTTAAGGTAACTGGCCCACTTAATTTAACCAAAAGTGCGATAAAACAATACGCGATAGCATAATTAAAGCACAACCAGTCAAAAATGCCCAAAACTACAAAATACAATATGGTACATTATTTGACTATTTCGCACGTTCCGGAATCAACTGCAACCTCCAAATTATCATTTGGACATTTTAAAATTAAATTTAGGTTCAGGTCTCATAATTAAGCCAAATATCATTTTATTTTCAGATGATATTAATAAGCATGACATAGCAATATATTCCCATAATTATGATATGTATGCAACCTCATAATAAATATCAACTTTCTACATTGAATTAACATTCAAATCATATCCCAACACTGGTCTCTAATCACTATACTAAGTAATTAATATAAAATACAGTCTCATAAGCGAGGGTTATTACAGTAAACAAACGAAATCATCGAGAAGGTTGCATCGCCCAACGTTATATTATCGAAGAAGTAATTGAATTTTGTAACAAATTTTTACATGGGCTCTATGCCGTTCGGGTTCCATTAGGTAGAAATACAATAGATGATATAATATGCGATGGAAAATCAATAGGGGTGGTAAAGTAATTGAGGTGGACGAACTGTCATGGGAGCAAGCACATCGTTATGCGTTGCAAAACACAGATGATGTTCAACCATATATTGAGTAATTTTTGTTTTCACTGATTTTGTAACAAATAATATACTATGGAGAGCTTGAGACAAAAGTATTTTAATAATAGTATATTAAATCTTCATTTTCTCTATTAACACCCTTATAGGGAGCATATGGAGAGCTTGAGACAAAAGTATCCTCGAAAGTGCAAAGATGAATAATGGTTATAAGATGAACATAAGAAGACCATTATCGACTGGGTTTGTGAAAGGGTATGCATAATATGAATATGTGAAGATTTAATATACTATTAAAATTGTAACAAACATTTAAGAAAAATCAGGTTGAAACGGAGCTAAATGTCTCCAACAACAATGTTTCAGACATCTTAAACTAAATAACTCGAGGACCTCGGGGAGACATTATAAAATATTAGAGTTATATCATTAATGGTTGTCATTACCATATGAAAGAACGTGATGCTAAATGAGCTGGGCAAATAGTGGAATTAGCATCACGGCCACAACAATGCAAGTTGCTAGTGCAAAGTATAAGCATCTAGTGGTTTCAAATTTGAGTTTCTATGGTGTCATCAGTGAAATATGTGTGATTGATTATTTCACTTTCAAAATTGCAATTTTCAAGTGTGATTGGTCGACAACGATAATGGTATTAAAGTAAATCAGGTTGTAGAGTTGGTCATAAGAATAAGCCCTTTATATTAGCTTATCAAGCCAAACAAGTTTTTTATGTTCAAGACCAGCTTGATCCTAAATGGCCAATCATTTTTATGACTCGATAAAGAGTTTATAACTGCGGGTGTAATGATGATGACTATGCTACTTGATGTGCAAAAAATCATGTCACCACCAAAAAATTACCAAAAGTAGAGTTAATTAATGAAAGTGAAGCTCATATCACAGCCAACCATTGATTTATTTTTGGTTCCATATTTCTGATGCAGGTCCATAGCATGGTTGAATTTTGTGAGATATCCTTTATTAGACTTTTGATAGAAAATGAAGTTGTCAGGTTTAACATCTCTATGAACTACAGTTTGTTTGTGTAGAACAACAAGTGCCTTGAACAAATAATAGCCATAACACTGAAGTTAAAAAATATCTATTTATCTCTTCGAGATCTCAGGTCTATAATGATCAACATGTTCTAGAACAATGCAATCAGCATTCCCACTCTTGAAAGAACCTTCATATTTTATCACAAAGTTCTTAGTTGTAAATCTTTGAAGCAGTTTCAGTTCATAATGGAAATGGTGTCCATTAGCGATTGCACAAGGACATTTAATAGCTAACGTAGCTCGATCATTCTTTATTTGTTATTGTTATGCTTCTTTAACTTTTCTTTTTAAAAATTTTAAAAAAAGAAAATCATGTATTTGAATTTGTTCAGTCACGCTCAAACAACTTATTATGAGAGACGACTCTCGGAGTTGGAATCACCACTCAAAATGAGGAAATAATAATTGTATTAGTACATGTATAGAAAAAACTCATAGTTTTTATTCTAAACATCTGATGAATGTGATCTTTATACACATTTGCATTAAACAATTGGCAACTTTGAGTTCTATCGCTTGTTTCGTGGAGTCAAAAATGCAATACAAGTTCTACTAGTTATGTTTAGTCTTTTTGTGTGGAAGATCTAGGTGTATACGTCCCATACTAACTAAGTTAACACTTTTTGTGTCTCTCAAAAATAATTGACAAGTTGGAAGGTGCACGGAAAGGAAATTTTACACTTTTACTTGAATCTTTACTAATTTTATGTATAAATTTTAGAGCAAATCAACCTTGATACTATTATTTAGGGACAACTTTCCTCACGTATTTAACAAAGTCGGGGTTATATGCTAATTGTTGGTTGTCTCAGCTACTTTAGGTTTTAAAATCCTATGTCATTTCAGATTCAGACCATATCAAGTAGGAAATGAAAAAGATTCATGCAATGTGGTGTGTTTGTGTATTTATTTCAATCCTAGTTACATCAGTCCTTCCTCACATCAACCTTGTTTAAATATTATTTTCATAAACTTACATTTATTTTGACCCATGCAGTGTTGTATAGGTTAGGATATTGATCAAATATCTAGATCTAATTTTCTGTATTAATAAACCAGTCGAGTACATGCAATAGGTCACTATTTCTGAATTTTATTATGGCTGAGACCTATTCTACCCCACCTATTCGTGTTTTTATATACCATCCTTGAGAATAAGTTTGGAGTTCTGCTATGCAAACCAAACAAAAATATGTAAACCAGTTAAATGTTCAAAGAATAAACTTGGTACTTGTACTCCCTCCCTTTGGACTAGTGGCAGTTTTTAAATATTCATGGGGAGGCTAACGCCCCTTCAATTCGTAGGCTCAAAAGAATCATTAAAAAATATAATATTTGTGTTGTTGTAATAATGGAGCCAAAACAACCTGCAACAAGTATGCAAGAAAATAAACTTTTGTGGGAATGCTGCTAACTCCAACAGCAAAATATGGATCTTTTGGAAATTTGATTGGAATATAGACATTATCCTAAATAAAGATCAGATAATTTCCATTTGAGTTGGACATGCAAATTTTAATTGCCCAGTTATTTTTTCAGTTGTATATGCTACATGTGATAGGACGGATAGAGGGGAACTGTGGGGTATCATTATTCACATTGCAAATAATTATAAGGAGAAATGGATTATTGGGGGCGATTTTAACATAGTCAAAAATTGAGATGAGAAAGTTGGGGTAATGGAATTGCTAGTAGAGGAGATAAGGATTTCAAAAATACTCTTATCCAAGAAGGTCTATTATAATTTCCTTTTAATGGGTATCGGTTTACTTGGTCTAATAATCGTAATGGAATTGCTCGAATTTGGTCTAGGCTTGATAGAGTTGTTGGAAATAATGAATGGTTTCTCATGAATACTCTCACCACGGTTCATCACCTGCCACGCATTAAATGTGATCATAGTCCTCTGGTCACTAGTATTTCATTTCCAAATGATAGGATACCCAAACCATTTCGGTTCATCAATGCCTAGACATCCCACCATTCTTTTCTAGAAGTTGTAAAAAACGCTTGGCTTGTGCCCTAAAATGGAAATCTAATGAAAATCTTTGCCTTGAAAATAAGATACCTAAAGAAAGTCCTCAAATCCTGGAACCTATTAACTTTAAAAAAAAATGATGCCAAGCTCAATGAAGCCAAGGAAAACCTAATAACTAAAGAAGCTCTAGAAGACTATGATCCAAACAATCTGAACCAAAATGAACGGAATAGAGCTCAAGCGAAATATTTGCTAGCCCTAAAAAATGAGGAATCATACTGGAGATAAAAAGAGGAAATTAAGTGGGCAGAAGTTGGAGTCCTCGATACAAATTTTTTTCATTCTTTGGTGAATAATCGTCGTTGCATCAACACCATCCACAAGATTTAAAAAAAAAAGATGGCAGGTGGACTACCTCCGTTTTTTAAATGGAACAGGAGATATGAAACAATTTTAAGGAAGTTTTGAGTCATCAATCAGCTATTTCTTTTGATGATGATATATTCACATGCATCCCAAAGATGAGAGATGATGTAACGAATGACATAATCACGGGAATTCCAAATGAGTAAGAGATCAAGGGAGTGATTTTCTCTATGATTAAAGAAGGTGCAGCAGGCCCAGATGGCTTTAATGGAATATTCTTTCGACATTCTTGGGACATTATCAAATCGGACCTTATTGCAGTTATTCAATCTTTTTTCTAGGGAAGTGATATTCCAAGAACATGGTTAGCCACAATAATAATTCTCATTTCAAAAATTCAAAACCCTACAAGAAGCACTAAATTTTGGCCCATAAGTTTGTGTAACCTTTCTAGTAAAATCATTTCAAAAATCTTAAACAACCATTTACGAGACAAGCTTCCTAATATTAATTCTCTGTCTCAAATGGGGTTTATCAAAGGGCGTGATATAAATGAAAATATTCTTTTAGCCCAATAAATGATGAAAAGTTTCAATAAAAAAGTGCGAGGAAAATTGTGATCTATAGATTAGACATGTCTAAGGCATATGATCGGCTATCATGGCACTTTATTATTAAAACTCTTTGATCATTTAGTTTTTCTGAACTAATCAATGATTGGATATGGAGGTGTATTTCAGGTTGTTGGTATTCAATAGCCATTAATGGGAATCACTGTGATTTTTTTCAACACAAAAAGAGGAATCCGTCAAGGGCCCCCCTCACCCCTACATTATTCATCATAGCAGCTGAAGTGCTATCTCGTGGCCAACATAATCTGATGGAAAAGGGAGATATTCAACATTTTTCTCATCCTCTTACATTCCCCCTCATTTCATCTTTATCATTTACGGATGATATCCTTATTTTTGCTACAAGTGGCAAAAAAAGTACCAAAAATCTCTTGCATTTTCTCACAGATTATGAAGATAATTTGGGTCAGCAAGTTAATCACGCCAAAAGCTTTTTCTTGATGCCGAACAATACCTCCAAGGGGAAGATTAAAACAATGACTAGATTGACGGGTTTCTAATTCAAAAATCATCCACTCAAATATCTGGGTGTTATGATTTATCAAGGAAGGAAGAAAGGGATCCATTTCCAATCTTTGGGGAAATAGTTAAAAAAAAGAATTATAGGTTGGGCATCTAAGTATCTAACTCAAGCAAGTAGGAATATCCTCATTAAGAGTGTTTCTCAGTCTATGACTTTCAACTACTTGGTAACCATTAATCTACCAAAGCTGACATTTAAGGACATCAATACGGCCTTTGCGAATTTTCTGTGGGGCTCAAATGAACGTAAATTTAACAAACACTGGCTTAGTTGGGAAAACAATTGTCTACCAAAAAATGAAGGAGGCCTTGGTATTAGATCTCTCGAAGATCTGTGTAAGGCATATACTTGCAAATAATGGTACTCATTCTATAATAAAGATGGTTTATGGTCTAAATTCGTGAAATCAAAATATAGAAAACTCCAAATTCATGAATTTAGTGGCACTCCATCTTTTTCTAGTCACACTTGGAAAAGAATGCAGAAAGTTCTAAAAATTTACAACGAGTTGGAGTTGAGGGATAATTTCAATCTTAATCTTACTTGGGATAACATTAGAAACGAAGATTGTGTTCAACTTTCTTTATCTTCCATTTGGGATAAACGAATCATCCCTATAGTTTCCACGTTCATGTGGCGGCTTCTACATGATGGCTTACCCCTTAACAAGAATATCAAGAAGTTAAAAATCTCTTTTCCCTCGAAATGTAGATGTTGTCAAGAAACAAAAGAGGAAAATCGGGACCATTTATTTGACAATGGTTAAATTGCGATAGAAATTTGGAATTATTTCCAAAAAAGGATGGACTTATCTTTTAATTTTAATACCGCGAAAGGAGAGCTTATGAATTGGTGGTTATTCACTAGGGGAAAGTCGATCAAGGCAACTCTATGTAATATGATCCCTTCATTCATTTGTTGGAGAATTTCGAATGCCAAAAATAAAATGGAGTTTGACCATTTTGCGATGAATACCAGAATTATCATAGGATTGGTCTACGATGACATTGAGGTGGCCTTTAAAGCGAGACCTTTCAAATTTTCTTGATGCCCTTTTTATATAGACTTGTTCAAAGAATTTCAAATTTCTTATGTTTAGCTTTTCCTTATCTTTAGTTTGGATCTTTAATTTTTTTTCTTAGACTGGCTATTTCATGTAATGCCACTTTGAGAGGGATTTTCTCTCAAATCATGAATAAATTCGCTTTCTTTAAAAAAAGTATATATTGAAAATGAAAAATTGATTATAATTTTAAGACATTTCAAAAAAAATATGATTATTAATTTGGGATGAAGTTCTATATTATTGAGAGGTAATAAGTAATAAGTCTTATTGACTTGATAAATGAAGCCAAAAATTATTTGACTTCCCTTTTGAAAGCTCGATGCATTAAACTGATCAACATACTTCAAAAATATTTTTCGCAGTTAAATATCTTAGAAAGTGCCCTTACAAAAAGTGAAATATTATTTTTTTCACTTATCCATAAGTGACCAAATTAAAAATAGAGAGTGCCCTTACCAAAACCTTTGATTTATCGTTATGTAATACTTTCCCGGTGACTCTTCAATTGTGGAATCCAATTTACTCGAGAAGAATCTTAATAACTTCACAATCCCAAAGATGTATTTCCCCGGGATCCAGGCATTAGGAATGCAATGAACATGTGATTCCCTCAAACAATGAAATATTTATAAATTTGTTACTTGCAGTGATGCTTATAGTTATAAATAAGAATTATATGGATAACATATGTTTTATTTTATTTAATAATGCTCTAGCTTCCTATAAATTAATTTCATCATATCATTTGTTAATCATCGACACGTTATTCATCAGCATGTACACCTAATTCATTCTATTTGTTTTTCATTGTAGTGGATATGGATGAGGAAGATGATTTTCATTCAAAAAGTCTAGGCGATTTAGCGAAGTCATCACAAAATTCAAGTAATAAACAATGAAAGGTCAGAGGCATAGTTGTTTTAGAACGAATAAGCAAAATGGCTTATTGTGATCGAATACTAATAACTTACAATAGAAAAGGGCAACCAAAAGTGTGGAATAAGGAAGGATTTCGCAAGTTATAGGGGCTTTTGTCAAGGATAATGGTGCCCAAGTTTGTCCAAAGTCCCAAAGTCATTAAAAGAGAATTTATGGATAGCTATGGAGGTAAATGCTAAAAATTTATATTGATGTTATTTGAAGTCTATAGTGGTAATGTTTTAAATTTTTATGTAATATAATATTCATTAATTATGGTCTAAGTTCAATATGGACCCAAAATCAAAGAAGAGAGTTATATCCGCCATTGGTTGTTCGTGGAAGAATTTCAAAGGAGAACTCACTAAGAGTTTTGTCAAGCCATTTAAGGGTGATCCTGTTCATCTTTGGAACTGTCCAGAAAAGTTTAAAATTTTTATCGATTAGGAGGCTTGGAATACGTTTGTAAGAGGAATATTATCCCAAAAGTTTGGGGTGTATATTATATTTATTTTTTTATGTAATGTATAAAATTTATCCACGGTATGGTTAAATTCTTACATTATGATAAATTAAATGTGTAGAAATTAAGTGATGTACAATGAGAAAGATGAGCAAAGAATAAGTTCAACCACAAGCTTAGTAAGTTAAGGTATGTAAGTCTTGAGGATATTATGGTACGTGGTTCAATTCTTATATTATTTGTAGAGTATACATTTATACTTAATTCGTTGTGGGGATTTTGTGTTATGTGCTTAATTTCTTATATTTTATTTTATAACTAGGACAGAAAAAGAGACATGGAGATGCATTTGATGAGGATGATAGGTCTCTAATATGGATAACCACCCAACAATCGAGAAATAGACAGTATCAAGGCGATGCAACCAAGGAAGTTAGTGAAAAAACATGAGTTACTTTCAAAAGTAAAGAAAACATATTTTATATAATCTTTATAAATTTGGATATATACTACATATAAGAACTGGAAAGAATATGATTTAACCGCGTTCTTGATAATTTTCTTTATTTTAGGACGCTTTGAAGAAGAAAGTCCATTATGGGATCTTAGTAACTCAAAGGACTTTCAACGTCTTAACCTTGGCCCTTGGTACTCCAGAGTATAGTGGTCGAGTAAGGGGTATGGGAAAAGGAATTACTCTTACAACTTACTTTCATATCCCTAAATGGGAATCGAAACAACATGTTAAATAATTAGAGTGTAGGCTTCATCAAAAAGAGGAGAAGGCGTAATAAAAAGATCGACAACTTCAGGAAGCAATGGAAGAATTGAGGAAGTATCAAAGTAGATCACTTGCACCGTCGTTAATTGAGAAGATTTCCTCAAATAGTAGTAAACATGATAGTAAAATATAGGAGAAGCATTCAAATTATGCGAGTGAATCATGGGATTATCCATCCAAGAGGAAAAAAGATAAGGTAATCACGTTATTGGTAAAACTTTATTACATTTATGTCTCATACTTTATTATAATTATTATGGAATATTTTATATGTATATAGATAGTCCCAAAGCAATGTGAATAGACAATGCATAATTTCACCGTTGGATCCTAAATCTAATATTGGGAAGGTTTGTAAAAACTTTACTTATATTAGTGATGTTTGTATTTTGATTAGTATATATATATATATTCATTATTCATTTTTTTTATGTGGGGAAAATTATGTAGATTGGCATTGAATTCACGTGCGAATGTTGTTGTGTCTGGAATATCTTTTGATTGTATTTCACCTAATGATACCATCCACAATGTTCACTTGGAGTATAAGTATATACGTGTATCATTAAATGATTTTCACTCTCCCAAAGAAAATCTTTATGTAATAGTACCTAATGTGGACATGTATACTGTTAAAGATGCGTACAATTCACATGTTGCTTGGCCCAAAGAGTTTGTGTTGTCATGTGTTGAGGTAAATTCCCATTTTTTACATTACATGCCATGTTTTGAATTCATTATCCATGCCACATTCAATAACTTGAGTTCACTATCATATCCAAGCCCATATCAAATCCATTCCCTACGAGATTTTGTTAAGTGATCATAAAAATTTACTGAACCAATATCCGGAAGCTCAAGCTAAGAAGATCATCGAGAATCAACAACACGCGGATGAACTTGAAGAGAATGAGAGATTGAAAGATGAAAATGTGAGCTACTATTATTTGTCTTCCTGTTATGACATTTCCTTAGGCCTGACTTATTAATGTGGGTTCTATATAGTTAATATTGTTTATCATTTCGTTTGTCCACCTATGGGTAAATTTTCTTAGAATTACTTTGAAATTATAGCTACTTGGACTTTCACAAATGATAGTAATGTACGAGCACAAAGGATGAGGGATATTATAGTGATTTTCTTCATATATGCTTTAGAGGTACCTATAAAAGTGTAATCCACTACCCCTGACATCATCCTAATATAAAACCTTAATATTGACAATAGTAAGTACCAAACACTTTCGTTTTATTTTCACTAACCAAATAGTTACCCATTTCTTAATAATGTTGATAATGAATAATGTCAAACATAATTAATAAACTACTTAAGTTTACCTCTTCAATAGACATAGCGTTTTCCTCCATGCTCAAATCGTGCTACTTAGGAAGAGAACTTGCAACATATTTTCAAAAGTATACAGATGGATATCGAACACACTTCCCACCGTGCAATTACATGTAAACAGATTCCTGCCATGGCATGGAGACCCCACACCTGCACCAATGGATTCGTATACCCCAAATCCTACTGGAAATAATTAATAGACAATAACACTTTATTCATACCCCTAAAACATATAGTATACAAATAATCTAAAAAGTAAGTCATACTAGTACAACCTCCATGTTGAATTTAATTTCACTAATCAATGCATAACTTACTTGTCAACCTAATGCAGTCGAAATAATTAAACCAGTTTCTTAACTTCCACAAACTGGGATGCCACATTTTTAACAACCATTAGTAGATGCATTTAGTCAAATAAATTTACATGTATCTAGTATATATTTATTTTGTAAATAGAATAGTATGTCTACTTTCCCCTAATCGAGGCTAAGACTCTTAAATGAATAGTATGTCTAGACAGATTAACTACTCAATATACGCTTACAATTGGGTGTTATTAGAATAATTACTTCGGGGATGTGGCTTTAAAATATGGGTGAACCATGAGTCAGTTAGGCTTGACATCGATTCTGAAGAGAAATTAGTCCTTTACACCCCAGAAACTGTAGTAGCCTACTTTGACCCAATAAACTATAGAAATAGCTTTTCTTAATGTAATTTATTTTACTCCCTAATTTTAATTGGTGACCAAATTAATTTTTTGAATAAGAAATCTTGTTCAAATTTACTTTGGTTCAAAATTAAGGAGCCCGATATACTCCAAGTATTTATTCGGGTGGTACAGTCGCACTCTACTGTCGGCTAAAGTTCATGGTTGAGCTTTCGCATAGGAAGGCGAATGGTGAACAATAAGTGGACCAAATGGAGATGTATAAGTAAAGAAGCATTTAACTGCAATTTATTTATCTTTGTAGGAGGGTAGCTGTATTGGGTCCTATGAATAACTAGAAAGGGTGAGGCATAACCCACTCCAATAGACGATGTCTTCAAGGTTCTTAAGAACTTTTGTAGCGACTTCTGGTAAACCCTTCTCCTTTTTGGTGAAAACGTAACTCAAGCTGAAACTCACTACCTATAAGAAGATGAACTCCACAACAATAATGGTAACTTTTCCAAAGAGACACTCGTGAGAGATGGATTTCATACCTCTTCCTCTTCTAGCACATCTTCTACAATTTCATAGTTATGGGGAGGCGAGGATGGTTTGGAAGGAGAAACCATCCTCCTTAACCTACGCCTCCGAACCAATATAATTTCTTCTTCTTCTTCTTCTTCTTCTTCTTATGCTACTTCTTATCCTTCTACATATGATTCTTTCTTTTCTTCATTATCATCCTCATCTTCATCATCATCAGCATCTACATGCCTCTCGAGCAATTTTTCCTCACTTGACTCAGACGATTCCTCCATCACGAGCTTTGAGAAGAATACAAAAAGCCCCAAGAATCCATTTTAGCGAACATAAATGCCTTGTCCTCTTCATTAAAGCTCTCCCAGGTCTTTCTAAGATGATCAAACATTAGGTTGACTGCTTGAGTGACTTTGTCATCAGGAGTATAGGCTACTGGATTTTGTTAAACAGTCTTGGGCTTCTTCATTGGAGCTTTTAGGGTGGTCCTAATCGCTGTCCCAGATGAGGCAATACATGGAGAATCACTTTTTTCAACCATTCTTGAGGACCAGGGGCAATGATAGCTACCTCGACCGAAAGGGAGGTCTGAGAGGCTTTCTTCTTCTTCACAACCATAGGAGCTACTAGAGGCAGCTCGGAGGGGACGTTGGTATTACTAGTACAAAGAGGGAATATGGACGAGAAGGTGGTGTAATTTCTTAAACCCAACTTTGTGGGTGGGAATCTTTCAACCTCGGGGTATCGAGGCTTCTTCAAAATGTTAGTTTGAAAATGGACCAGTTGGTTTTGCCAAAATACATTTACATAAATGGCTGATCTCTTTCCTCGAGCCTCTTTACTCGGAACCACAGAGTTGGCTGGATAACTGGCACACAGACTCATAATAGCTGAAGTCAAATAGTTTGCATAAGCAAAAGAAAAGTTAATTGGTTTTTTACTGGTGAAATGGCTCAACCGAGGGGCTCCTTGATCATAGCCAAATTAAAGGGCTACACGGTGGGGACTGTAAACAGAATAGAAAGAGGACCACTCCATATACGATGGCATATAGGAATGGATTAACAAGAGGGGGATGTGACAACCCGCTATCCGAAATAAAGGGTGACCATCCCTATACCTCGGTAAAATAGGAAATCATTGATAAATATCATTCTCATCATCACTACAATATGCAAAGTATAAGGAATAACCACACTATATTCCAGAAAATGGGTTATCAAAAACTTTGGTTATTAAATAAGAAGAGAACATTTTCAACAACCCATAGTAGGAATAGAGGGTGGAAACCCCCACAAGCGTATATAAGAAACCCAAAAATACAGAAGGACCGAATGAAACGTCGGTCAATAATAACCATACAACATATAATAAGCTCCAGGTGTTACATAATAAATCCATTATACAATTACAACGGTTTGGGCAATATGCCCAAATAAACTGATCATAACTAGAAAACATAAATGGAGGCGTCTACACAAAACATCCCGTGAGACCCGCAAAATGTCACGGCTCCTCAAGACATATGGAAGGAAAGACCATTTCGGGCGACCGTGCGGCGGAACACCTGAACGGATTATATATATATATATATATATATACACAACAAGAAGTGAAAACCGGTCGGGGCCGGATATATGTGATCAATAGATAAATGACAGGTATGACAACGATGCGCAAGTAAGCATGAATGATAATTTAACTATATGAAATGAAACTCACTTATACAAGAACTTAAAGTACTGTTGAGCCTTCTTCATCTTTCATCATATTTCAATTTAAATCTTCCTTGACATTCCTTATCGGGAATACAATTATTATCATGTGCTCTTAATGGCACTAATCTCAATAGCATGCTCTTTATGGCATAAATTTGCTCTTTATGGCATTCATGTTCCCTCGAGTTCAACTCGATAATTAGAATAGTCATAAATATAAATATAACGATTCTAAGACCGTCCGTCCGGGTTTCCCCACTGTGCGCGTCCCTAAATAATCATCATCTTCCAGAGCCTAACATAAGACAACCTGGGATCCTATCGAAAACGTTGGGAAGCGGCCATATGCCTGCGGGGTAGTCAAGACCACACCCAGAATCTCCTACCCATCGCAGAAAAAATAAAACAAGCACTCATATGGCCTAGGACTATATCCACCCTGCATTCATTAGCCAGGGGGCTTCACCTCTCGCACGGACTTCCCTTAAGATGGCATTTAGAGAGGTGTGTAACATCCATTTTATTTATTTCCATTTCGTGACTTAGTGAATTATCATTTGCCTTATCATCTTCACGTTTTAACAAAGGTATAAGCCTAACCGGGACTATATGTATTTCGTACCATCATAACATCCTCAATAAGGAATTCAGACTCCAAAGTTATTTCCAAATCCTCTTTTAGGCTTGAACATAAACCCTCAAGTCAAATCTAACTCAAGTTAATTCCTAAGGTCTCCAAATTGACCTAAAGATGTTCTAGACCCTTATAAAACTACAAGATAAAAGTAATGCCTAAACATCACTTTAAATTCCCCCTTAAAAGAACCCTAGATGAACCCTTTCGAGTCTAGGATGTCGACCCAACTCAACTAATACTCTAAACCCTATGTTTACTTCATTTAAGAAGGTCCCTAATTACTAATCCTAAAGAAAAAGGGTTAAAATTTAAAAGAAAAATTTTGGAAAAGTGCAGGGCTACCGAATCGATTCGCCCCCTTGGCCGAATCGATTCGGCCAGAAAATTTGAGTTTCTGCAAAGTTGCCGAATCGATTCGGATGGAAACCGAATCGATTCGGTCAGAAGGTTTGGGTTTCTTCATAACTGCCAAATCGATTCGGACCAATTCCGAATCGATTCGGCTCACACGACCTGAGCACTGGACCTAACCGAATCGATTCGCCCAGGGGCCGAATCGATTCGGGCCTGCGATTTTGCCAAGATTTGGCTATGGAGTCTTGGACTCCATTTTCTACCCCAACTTAAATTTCTTCAAACCAAACTTATATACCAACACCAAGATAACATTAATGATACTATTGACCATCTTAAACCTCATGAATCATCCCAATCATATTTGAATGAAACAAAACCCACAAAAACATAAGAAAAACCCTAACTAACTTAATCAAGATCAATACATCATTATCATCACAAATCATCTATCTTAAGTCACAAATAGCAAGTAGAAACTTGCCTTGATTCAGCAAATTGCAGGTCTCTTGGTTGTAGAAGCAAGAATCTCTCTCAATCTCCAAATCTCCAATCTTTCTCTCTACTCTCCTCTTTCTCTCTTTAGGTTTAGGAAGGGAATTAGGGAAATTGGAAGACTTAGAAAGCTTAAGTCGTGACCTAAGAAAAATATCCCACTAAATTAACTAATAGTGCGATAAAATAATACGCAACTGCATAATTAAGGCACAACCAATAAAAAAGGCCCAAAACTACAAAATACAATATGGTACATTATTTGACTATTTTGCACGTTCCGGAATCAACTGCAACCTCCAAATTATCATTTGGACAATTTAAAATTCAATTTAGGTTCCGGTCTCATAATTAAGCCAAATATCATTTTGAATTCAGATGATAATAATAAGCATGACATAGCAATATTTACCCATAAATATGATAGGTATGCAAACTCATAATAGATACCAACTTCTCTACATTGAATTAACATTCAAATCATAACCCAACACTTGTCTCTAATTACTATACTAAGTAATTACTATAAAATATGGTCTCAGAAGCGAGGGTTATTACATACTCCCCCCTTTATGGGGGAATTTTATCCCCAAAATTCAGACGTACCTCATAAGAAAAGATGTGGATATTTCTCCCGCATCTCGTCCTCACGTTCCCAAGTTGATTCATTTGCATGATGATGACTCCAATGAACTCTCACTAGGGGCACCACACGGGATCTTAACTTTCGCTCCCCAAACTCAAGGATAGCAACCGGTTGTTCTTCATAAGAAACATCGGGCTGCAAATCGATATCTTCGAACGGAATGTGCCAAAGGGCACCTTCACACCTTCTGTACTTCTTCAAAGAGGAGACGTGAAATACATCATGGATTTGTTGTAAAGGTTCCGGCAAGGCAAGTTGGTATGCCACGGGACCAACCTTTGCAATCACTAGGAAAGGTCCAACAAAACGGGGTGCAAGCTTTCCTTTCTTCCTAAAATGCTTAATGCCCTTTATCGGGGACACTCGCACCAACACTTGCTCTCCAACCTCCAAATCCATATGTCTCCTACCCGCATCGGCATAACTCTTTTGGCGATCTTGGGCTATCCGTATGCGATTTCCAATAATCTCAATCTTCGAAGAAGTGTCTTAGATCATTTCAGGTCCAAGGAACTTGTTATCACCCACTTCCAACTAACAAGTGCGCGATCTACAAGGCCTGCCATACAGAGCTTCATAGGGTGCCATTCCGATAGTAAATTGGTATGAGTTATTATAAGCAAACTCAACCAATGGAAGGTATTGTTCCCAACTGCCCTTAAAATCGAGTATGCACATACGAAGCATATCCTCTAACATCTGGTTTACCCTTTCGGTCTGACCGTCTGTTTGAGGATGATAGGAAGAGCTTAGCTTCAACTCAGTCCCCATTGCTCCTTGGAAACTTTGCCAAAAGTGGGACACAAATATCTTATCTCGATCGGAGACAATATTTAAAGGTACCCCGTGAAGTCTGACGATCTCCTCGATGAACAATTGGGCATAACGAGCAGTATCCTAATCGGTGCGCACAGGCAAAAAGTGTGCCGACTTAGTCAAACGGTCGAAAATTACCCAAATTGAGTCATGACCCTTCTACGATCTAGGTAGGCCCGTAATAAAGTCCATCGAAATGCTCTCCCATTTCCATACGGGAATCTCGAGCGGTTGTAACAAACCTATCTGTCGCTGGTGGTCAATCTTAACAAACTGACAAGTAGTGCATTGAGACACAAACTCTGAGATATCCCTCTTCATACCCGCCCACTAATACAAACGACGCATATCTTGGTACATCTTTTCCCCGCCTGGATGTACCGCAAACCTTGACCCGTGGGATTCTGCCATCACCGTTCGTCTCAAATCCTCATCGTCGGGAACCACAAGTCTTCCATGGAAACGTAGTCCGCCCTCGAAACCAATCGAGTACGACTCCGCTCCCTCGGACAACAGCTGGCGTGTATGGTCTTGACAAACTTTATCTCCTTTCTGAGCTTCCATAATCTTTACTATAATCGTGGGAGTAATCGTCATCACAGAAAGGAATGCTCTCACTCCTGCATCCTCTAGGCTGAGTTCTCTCCACTTAGCTTTCCATACCTCAGCTAAGTCTCCCTCGGGCTTCCTGCTCAAGGCATCTGCTACTACATTCGCCTTTCCGGGGTGATAATGAATATCAAATTGGTAGTCTTTCACAAACTCCAACCAACGACGCTGGCGCATGTTCAAATCCTTTTGGGAAAATAAATATTGCAGTGATTTGTGGTCGGTGAAAAGACTAAACTTTTCCTCCAAGAGATAATGCCTCCATATCTTCAAGGCAAATACAACAGCGGAAAATTCCAAGTCATGCACCGGATAATTCTTCTCGTGAGGTTTCAACTTAAGAGAAGCGTACGCAATGGGTTATCTCTCTTGTTGAAGAACACCTCCTAATCCCTGAAGATATGCATCGGTGAAGACGAGATATTCCAATCCCGGCTTTGGCAATGCCAGGAATGGAGCCGAAGTTAGTCTATCCTTGAGCTCATCAAAAGCCGCTTGACATGAACTGTCCCATACAAATCTTACTCCTTTCCGGGTTAAATTCGTCAATGGGCTAGCAACCTTGGAAAATCCCTTGATGAACCGGCGGTAATAACCCGCCAAGCCCAGAAAACTACGAACTTCAGTAGGTGTAGTGGGATGACCCCACTCTTTTACCGCGATCACCTTACCCGGATCCACAGACATGCCCTGGGATGACACCACATGCCCCAGAAATTGAACTTCCTTCAACCAGAAGCCACATTTCTCAAAATTTGCATACAATTGATGATCCCTCAATCTCTGCAGGACCAACCGCAAGTGAGCAGCGTGATCTGACTCTGTCTGAGAATAGACTAGATTGTCATCGATAAAGACAATGACAAACTGGTCAAGAAAATCCCGAAACACCCAGTTCATAAGGTCCATAAACACGGCAGGGGCATTGGTTAGCCCAAAGGGCATAACCAAAAATTCATAAGATCCATAACGGGTCAGAAAGGCCGTCTTGGATACATCTTGCTCTCGTATCCTCAATTGGTGATACCCCGTCCTCAAATCGATCTTGGAGAAGTAGGAAGCTCCCCTAAGTTGATCAAACAAGTCGTCGATGCGAGGTAAAGGGTATTTATTCCGGATGGTGACTTTATTCAACTCTCTATAGTCCACGCATAACCGGAGAGAACCGCCTCTCTTCTTCACAAACAATACCGGAGCGCCCCACGGTGAGGTACTACGCCTAATAAAGCCCTGCTCCAGTAGCTTCTGAATCTGATCTCTCAGCTCCCTCATCTCCACAGGAGCCATTCGATAAGGATCTTTGGCGATCGGTCGAGTTCCCGGCATTAAATCAATCACAAACTCAATTTCCCGACTTGGAGGTAATCCCTGTATCTCCCGAAAAATATCTTCAAAATCTCTAATGATTGGAAGAGAATTTAGGGGAACCACGACATCTCTAGATGCGTCTTCCGCAATACAGTATAGATAAGCACTCGTGCTCCCTTCCATACAAGGCATAACTACCAGGAACATCTCTTGTCCCGGAACCGCAAAAACTATACTCTTCCCGTAACAATTTACTATAGCACGATACTTCACTAGCCAATCCATACCCAAAATAACATCGTACCCGACCATATCAAGGACGAGCAAATCAGCCTCAAAACACAAGTCACCAAGGTTAATTCCTACGTTTTTACATACGAAGAAAATCAATGAGCCATCGCCCATAGAGGATTCTACGCTAGTGAAGGTACTTTCAGCATATTTTTTCAAACCTGAAGTCTGGGCAAAACTTCTAGAAATAAAGGAGTGTGTAGCACCCGTATCAAATAGTATTCGACCCATGTGCCCATGAATGAGAAACTTACCCTCGATCGCTGGTAGTGCCGGAGGAGCTGGAGGAAGCAGAGCCTCCTGAATATGGTAAACCCGACCGTACTGCAATTGTCCCTGTTGAAGAGGAGAAACCGGATTAGGCGCTTGGGGCAGAAACTGTACATACGGCTGCTGTGGGGCCCTTGGAAGATGCCCTCCAACCAACTGAGGACACGCCCTTTTGTAGTGGCCCATCTCCCCACACTGGAAACATTTATTTGTCGTATTATCCTGATTCCTACCTTGGTTATTTCATAATTGCCCCGCACCTCGGCCCTGTTGGCCATTACCTCCTTTTCCACCTCTACCACCCTGTGGTTGCTGACCACCTTGACCCTGCCTGTTATTATTGCCACCAGCATTAAACCCATCGAAATGTTGACCCTTTACCGAATCCCCCTGCTGAGGATCCCTCTCAACCTGCTTGTTCCCCGAGGATTGGGATGAAGAAGATGTTCCCCCTCCGCTCCCAGTTCCTCCCTGTCTCACTGCTTGCCCCGCAACTACAACCTTCTTCTTGTTTTGAACAAACAATCTGTGCTCTTGACAGTGAAGTAAAGCAGCATTCATCACATCACCAAAGGTCACCAGAGATGGATTTCCAAGCAAATGTTGTTTTATTCGCCAGTGCAAACCTCCCACAAACTTGGAGATCCTCTTCGCTTCTGGAGTTACTTCATCCGGTTTAAAGCTTGCTAACCGGGTAAACTCCTCCTCGTACTCGGCAACCGATCTCTCCCCTTGTACTAAATCTTGAAGCTTCCCCTGCATTTCCCTCTGAACTGCGGGAGGGAAATACTTTCCATCAAACAAAGCCTAAAAATTTGTGATGGACATAGTATCCCTTTGTTCGGGTGTCGTCATTGACTCCCACCAGTGTAAGGCCGGTCCGACCAGCTTGAAGCTAACGAGAATTTTCTTTTTCTCCTCACTATATTCCACTATCCTAAGATGGCGCTGCATATCTCTCTTCCACTGGTTCGCCTTTATAACATCCGAACCTCCCTCAAATTCCGGGGGATGTCCCTTAAGTAAAGACTCCCTCACCCGTTCCCACTGAGAAGGTCCCGTAGGAACTAGTGCTTCTTGTCCCCTTGCTTGAACTTGTGGCATTTGTTGTGCCACTGCGGTCATCGCGGCGTTGACAGCTTGGGCCACAATATTTGCCACTTCAGCGGCACTGATATTCCCTTGTGGCTGCGGTGGAGGACCAAACTCATCCTCAACAACCCTATTACGTCTAGCGGGACGTCCTCTCTTTGGCGGCATCTGAGATAAAGACGAGGCAGAGTTAAAACATAATACAAAACAATCTATTTAGCAGAAGATCGCATACATAAGCAACAAACAACCCTAACATTAAGTTCTATATCAAAGAACGCTACGGTAGAACGTGACAAGTCCGCATAGATCCTAAAGACTCTAGAACCTGATGCTCTGATACCATCTGTGACAACCCGCTATCCGAAATAAAGGGTGGCCAGCCCTATACCTCGGTAAAATAGGAAATCATTGATAAATATCATTCTCAGCATCACTACAATATGCAAAGTATAAGGCATAACCACACTATATTCCAGAAAACGGGTTATCAAAAACTTTGGTTATTAAATAAGAAGAGAACATTTTCAACAACCCATAGTAGGAATAGAGGGTGGAAACCCCCACAAGCGTATATAAGAAACCCAAAAATACAGAAGGACCGAATGAAACGTCGGTCAATAATAACCATACAACATATAATAAGCTCCAGGTGTTACATAATAAATCCATTATACAATTACAACGGTTTGTGCAACATGCCCGAATAAACTGATCATAACTAGAAAACATAAATGGAGGCGTCTACACAAAACATCCCGTGAGACCCGCACAATGTCACGGCTCTTCAAGACATATGGAAGGAAAGATCATTTCGGGCGACCGTGCGGCGGAACACCTGAACGGATTATATATATATATATATATATATACACAACAAGAAGTGAAAACCGGTCAGGGCCGGATATATGTGATCAATAGATAAATGACAGGTATGACAATGATGCGCAAGTAAGCATGAATGATAATTTAACTATATGAAATGAAACTCACTTATACAAGAACTTAAAGTACTGCTGAGCCTTCTTCATCTTTCATCATATTTCAATTTAAATCTTCCTTGACATTCCTTATCGGGAATACAATTATTATCATGTGCTCTTAATGGCACTAATCTCAATAGCATGCTCTTTGTGGCATAAATTTTCTCTTTATGGCATTCATGTTCCCTCGAGTCCAACATGATAATTAGAATAGTCATAAATATAAATATAACGATTCTAAGACCGCCCGTCCGGGTTTCCCCACTGTGCGCTTCCCTAAATAACCATCATCTTCCAGGGCCTAACATAAGACAACCTGGGATCCTATCGAAAACGTCGGGAAGCGGCCATATGCCTGCGGGGTAGTCAAGACCACACCCAGAATCTCCTACCCATCGCAGAAAAAATAAAGCAAGCGCTCATATGGCCTAGGACTATATCCACCCTGCATTCATTAGCCAGGGAACTTCACCTCTCGCACGGACTTCCCTTAAGATGGAATTTAGAGAGGTGTGTAACATCCATTTTATTTATTTCCATTTCGTGACTTAGTGAATTATCATTTGCCTTATCATCTTCACGTTTTAACAAAGGTATAAGCCTAACCGGGACTATATGTATTTCGTACCGTCATAACATCCTCAATAAGGAATTCAGACTCCAAAGTTATTTCCAAAGCCTCCTTTAGGCTTGAACATAAACCCTCAAGTCAAATCTAACTCAAGTTAATTCCTAAGGTCTCCAAATTGACCTAAAGATGTTCTAGACACTTATAAAACTACAAGATAAAAGTAATGCCTAAACATCACTTTAAATTCCCCCTTAAAAGAACCCTAGATGAACCCTTTCGAGTCTAGGATGTCGACCCAACTCAACTAATACTCTAAACCCTATGTTACTTCATTTAAGAAGGTCCCTAATTACTAATCCTAAAGAAAAAGGGTTAAAATTTAAAAGAAAAATTTTGGAAAAGTGCAGGGCTACCGAATCGATTCGCCCCCTTGGCCGAATCGATTCGGCCAGAAAATTTGAGTTTCTGCAAAGTTGCCGAATCGATTCGGAGGGAAACCGAATCGATTCGGTCAAAAGGTTTGGGTTTCTTCATAACTGCCAAATCGATTCGGACCAATTCCGAATCGATTCGGCTCACACGACCTGAGCACTGGACCTAACCGAATCGATTCGCCCAGGGGCCGAATCGATTCGGGCCTGCGATTTTGCCAAGATTTGGCTATGGAGTCTTGGACTCCATTTTCTACCCCAACTTAAATTTATTCAAACCAAACTTATATACCAACACCAAGATAACATTAATGATACTATTGACCATCTTAAACCTCATGAATCATCCCAATCATCTTTGAATGAATCAAAACCCACAAAAACATAAGAAAAACCCTAACTAACTTAATCAAGATCAATACATCATTATCATCACAAATCATCTATCTTAAGTCACAAATAGCAAGTAGAAACTTGCCTTGATTCAGCAAATTGCAGGTCTCTTGGTTGTAGAAGCAAGAATCTCTCTCAATCTCCAAATCTCCAATCTTTCTCTCTACTCTTCTCTTTCTCTCTTTAGGTTTAGGAAGGGAATTAGGGAAATTGGAAGACTTAGAAAGCTTAAGTCGTGACCTAAGACAAATATCCCACTAAATTAACTAATAGTGCGATAAAATAATACGCAACTGCATAATTAAGGCACAACCAGTCAAAAATGCCCAAAACTACAAAATACAATATGGTACATTATTTGACTATTTCCCACGTTCCGGAATCAACTGCAACCTCCAAATTATCATTTGGACAATTTAAAATTCAATTTAGGTTCCGGTCTCATAATTAAGCCAAATATCATTTTGAATTCAGATGATATTAATAAGCATGACATAGCAATATTTACCCATAAATATGATAGGTATGCAAACTCATAATAGATACCAACTTCTCTACATTGAATTAACATTGAAATCATAACCCAACACTTGTCTCTAATTACTATACTAAGTAATTACTGTAAAATACGGTCTCAGAAGTGAGGGTTATTACAGGGGACATTGTTCAAGGGAAAGTTCCTCGCAAGAGCTTCATCAATGGGAATAATGGGGAATTCCTCCTCAGTAAAAAAATCGTTCGTAAAAATTGACCCACCCCAATGTAGTGGCGGGGTAAGAACCTTTTGGATCGATCGATCAAAGAAATGGGGGGATTCTTAAAACTTTTGTTCTTATAGCAATAAATACGGGGGATTTTTATGAGTTGAGAACTGGGTTAGTTGAGCATAATTGGGGAAATATGGGTAAAGGAAAGTTGTTAAAAGGACATTATTTGTGTAATTAGAGATATCAAACCTGCTGATGCTCCGCGCAGAATCGGCCGCCACATGATCCATCCAGGTGTACAATGAGCCAAGAAAGATAGTGGCAAAAGGGATCTTTATGACACTCACCATCCGGATAACCATGTTTATTAAGTCCTTTCAGGGGCAATCATGGGGCTTGCACAGAATGTAAACTTTTGATAACATCACACAAATATACCCAGCCAACTCGATGTGGTAATCAAAGCCTTTTCCTTCCATGGGATGTTTAAACACTTGATTATCCAAGGCTTTCTCCTTGGTTGCCTCATGAGCCTTGATTACAACTTTCTCTTTAATGAAGTAAAAGTACTTAATCACTTTAGGGTAGGTTCACTAAGTAACCATGCAATCATTGACCACTGCCTCCAATTCAGCCCTCAAGTCTTTTTTCTTGCTGGATACTGCCTCCTTGAAAAAAGTATCAAACCCTGCAGTTTTAAACCCTAGAAGCTCACAAACATCTTCTAGAGTGATAGTGAACTCGTCCCAAGAGTCCATAAAAATGTGTGACATGTGGCTCCCACGAGAAATTAGCAATTGGAGAGAGGTGTTATTTTTAGCGAGGGTAAGATCACCCAGCCAGAATGATCAAGACAAACGAACAAGATCCAGCTAGAAATAATACTTATAGTGGATATATTCAGTCGAAGGACCTAACCCTTCGTAAGCGCTAGAGGAAGCTTCAAATTCTACTTTTGAATAAGGGAAATCGCCACGTTCAATGTGAAAGCGGGTGACGACAACATTAGGGATATAGGAAAAGTCTTCAACGTCTTCATCCTCCTCTATTAGTACGCTAGGGTTCTCAGTTGGCACCAACTCACTAGGTAATATCTCTGCCGTTTCACAAAAACGGTCAGGCTCATCAAAATATGGAGCATGACGATAGTGCACCCACTAGTGTTGGTGCGCTTGAGTTTCAGGGGAAGCACTTCTGGAGGAGTGGGTTCATTTAACGATAGATGCCATGGAAGTTTAGAGAAATTGAGTGAAGTGGTTAAGTTGAAGGAGTGAAAGAGATGAAGATGGAAAAACTCTCACAAAGTCTCACTACAAGAGAAAGGAAACCCAAAGGTGAATGTTCAAAATAAGGATACCCCTTTTTATAGGGGTCCCAAAAGGCAGCAAAAAAAAGGTGATGCTTAGAAAAGCGTAATAATGGGTAGTTTAGCTTGCATATTCATCAAGCACACGCGACTATAAAAGATTAAAGGTTACAATGATGATGTTTCGAGGGCCGACGCACAGATTAGCGGTATGGGTTAGATGCGTGTATCCTGGCGCTGCCACGTGTCACATACAGAAGTACAAATGACAATCTCATTTAATGCGACCTGCTTGGGGTCTTTTCGCCTTGGGCAGCGAAGACTTTTGGGGGAAATTTGAGTAAACCTCTTCACTTTCCCCAAGGAATTTGCCACAAGTAATTATGAAGCCTAATAGAGGGAAGAGATATTGTCCAAGTATGGTGATAAGCTTATTAAACCAATGAGGTGGTTTGAAAGATAGAGAATTGAAAAGACTGAAGATCAACAAAAGGTTTCATACAGATATTTCTTCATGCAATAAATAAATATCCCTACGAAGGGGAAAATGTAGGGGGAGTCCCCACAAAAGAGTTATTAACTTAGTCAAACAGGCTGAATAACCTACAAAGAAGGAGAATAAAGGCCATTCGAGCTAGTTACCTCGAAGATTCTTCATAGAGGTGGATTGAAGGACATACATCGAAGATTCTCCACAAAGGTTTATCAAAGAACCTACCTCAAATATTCTCCAATGAACCTGGTTCGAAGGATCCAACTTGCAGATCAAAGTCACCTGGATGAAAATAGCTTGTAATAAGTCATAGAATAAAATGTATCATTTACTTTATCTTGTAAATATATGTTAAGTGAGGTTGTTTGGTACCCACGAAGGGTCATTCCTTGTAGGGCATGTGAGAGATAACATGTTCTATTGAGAAACCTCCTCATGGGAATCTCGCAGGGACATGGTTAGGTGGATTGAGATCAATGTAACGTTAGAAATACAGATATCAACCCTCTTGTCACACTTGGGAAAAACTTCATTTCATACATATGGCACTAGAGCCACTACAGCCGAGCCACCTCAACTCTTACTTATTCGAGGCAACCTCCTTTAGGTACCTTAATATTGTACCCTAGTTCTAAGATAACTCTTAACCAATAAACAGAACCAGGATACTCGAGATTCCTGTTAGCCGATTAACCTTAGAACAGACACTAACCCGCTTGACTGATGTGACCATGCACCTAACAAAGCCACTATTTAACAACTTTCTGATGCCATAACTTCTGACATTTAGGGACTCAAAAATACAACACTTAAGTGAGTTTATCCTTAGGATGACAGGTCTAGTTCACCAAACCTGACCCTTTAGCCATCCTCGGGTAAGCCCTAAGCTGGCATATCACACTCCTCATTAATGCCCACAATACTTCCAGCCAATAGAACATATTCTCATCAAAACTAGGAGATCACGTGCATTTAATGCAATATCTTGTGCATTTAATGCACCCAATCAGACCAATCCGAGACAAGCTTACTCGAGAAGCCTTACCCCTATATAAATACACCAGATGAACAAATTAAAAGAGAGGGCATTCTGAGCCTAGAATTTCTGCTAGAATTCCTCTATACATGAGAGTTATTGTGAGAGAATTAACTCCCCATACACATTAATACACTTATTATTGAGCATTAACTGAGCTTGAAGTTCCTGCTTTGCCTTTATTGTGCCTAAAGTGCTTTCTCTTTCTCCCTTCGACCACGCCACCTGCTGGTCCCATCCATTTATTATTCCCGTTATGTATATCTTGTGATAATATATCATTTAATATAATTTTGAATATTGAATCTCTTTGTCTTTTAGTCACATGTGGTCAATACCAACATTTAATTATTATCGCTAAATTCGATCGTTGTTGTTATTATTTCATTAGTCACAAATCGAATCGAAAACATTTTCACATGAAACAGACTTCCAATCACGACTAGAAGTCTCATTATTACTTTATCTCAAGATGGTGGGAGTTTTATGAAGACGATTCCTTGATGCACAAGGAAGTTAAAGTTCCCCAAAAAGAGGATAGGATCACATTCTTGGCTTAAGTTGACCCTAGATTGAGTATGAGAAATAGATATATGGTTGACCAACTGACAGAAGTCGATGATCTTATACTATTTGAGGAGAAGACCAATCCTTAAATCCTATAATTTATGGGAATGGGGTCACCTTACTAGAGCCTCTTCGTAAGATCCTTTGCTTCTAAAAATTTTACTAACTTTTCTTTTCTTCTCATTTTTATTTGATACTAATAGGTGTTGGTATTTTTCATTTTGTTGATCGTCCTAAGAATACACCTTATCATACTTGGGAAATGTAAGCTCCCATCACTAGAAATATTTCGTCTAAGATGAAGGGAAAGACTAATGCCCATCCAACATGCCATATATGTTTAAATCTATAACTGCAGCCCAATTAATGAGGGATCAAAAAAGAGAAAAGATTCTACTAGGTTGGGGTATGTCTCCTAATAATAAAGGAAATCTAAGCCCCGAAGTTGATCCACCAATCCTAGTGTCCTAAATTATTATGATGCATTAGTGGTCATATGTCTCTCTCAGCTCGGCTTGAATCCCAGACTCTTATCGAGAATTAGTTGCAGGATCAATATGTCATCTCTTCTGTGGTTCCTCAATAAGATAGCCGTTTATTTGATTCTCAAAGTAGCACCATATTTTCCATATTTTTCCTTCATACGGTTACTCAAGTAATAATTTAATTTCATAGATTTTACGAAGTTCTCTTTCATCACATATTGATTTCAATTTCTCATGTCTAACTTATTTTACTATGGCATTTCTCTTCAGCACCTGCATCAGTGGGTTTTGGAGAATAAGCCAAAGAATAATCAGTCTGAACAAGCTGAGAATAAAATGGTCGATATGAAAAAAAAGATGGATGATGAAAAAAATTCTCATGAAAATGAGATATTCAAGCTCCGAGATTGATATATGACTCCTTTTAATGCTTTAAAGAATGAGCACAAGGAATGCTTGAGAAATCATGTCGGGATTAAGTAGGATCTTCTTAAATCCAGCTCTGAGATGGATGTGTAGCCGCTCAAGGAGTTTTAGGAGTTTACTATATATGCCATTCAGTACTTGGAAAAGTGGTCTAAGGCCACGTGCAGGCGAGTGGTCATTCAATTTATTGATCTTATCACCAAATATCCTAAGGTGGCGGACACCCTTAACTCCCTGAGTTTTTCTGAACCTGAAACCATCGGAGCTCTGGAGGAAATACAGGGCGAGGCTTCTAATGAGGAGAATGTTGATGCCGATACTGGAGGTGATGATATGACTTATGTAATTGAAGAAGAAAATGGAGTTGGTGCCCAGGATGCCTCCAATGTTCATGAGGAATAAACCATTTACGACATTACCATTGTTGGTGACCTCGAGATTGAGACTTGACTTTCTTTGTTTATGATCTTTGGGCTACCGCCTGTAGTCTCTGATGACCAACTTTTTATATACAAACATTAATCTAGTCCCATACTTAGGACTCTAACATTGTTACTATATCTCTCATTTCCCCTCTGTTGGGATGTTTTTGTGAATGATATTATGATATACTATGTTTTATTTTTATCATCATGTCTATGCACTTGTATAGTTTTTGCTTTTATATTCACCAGAGATCTCAATGCTGTTACGACGTTAATAATCTCCAATTACGAAGGCGGTTGGCTAGAACTAGTCCCGATGTTTAATGGTGGATCAGAAGACATCATCGATTAAAGAAATAGTAAACAATAATAATAGGGGTGTAAAAACCTAGGAAAATACATGAATCAAATAGGGAATCTTATGAAATCCTCCACACAAGCTCTTTTAATGGTGATTTAGATCCAATAATAGTGGACTTCAATCACAACCAGAGATGAGAGAGGAAATCCAAGTTAAGATGAAAATGATGAATTCGCTTCCATATACACCACCAAATTAATGTTAGTAAGATCATGCACTGGATTCACCCAAGGTTTAGGTAGTGTAGAGATGTAATAAAATAATAATTAACAATTAGTTACTTAAATATATGGGATAAACGGATATGAACACAAAATTTTAAGTGGTTCAGCAATTGGGTTGCGACCACCATATACGGTATGAGTATGTTTCACGATAAAAAGACATAAACTACCATTAGAGATAATACAACATCTCTTTCTCTCTCTCTCTCTCTCTCTCTCTCTCTCAAATTAGTTTTTCAGATTAACAATGGGGTATAAAGAGTCGATCTCAATGAAGAAGATAGGGAGTGCCTTTTATATGCTAAGAGGTGAGCAGTATCACCCCTAACTTGCATCTCATTCCTAGCTGAGGTCGAGGGCCTATAAGAGAGTGCCAATTGTTTGTTCATAAAGTGAGGTCATCATAGCGAACATTACCCCATGTGGATTATTAATCCCTACTAACGGTTTTATGTGGACATGACTGGAATTATCCTATCATGATTTCTATGCCTGGATGAACATATTTAAAGGAGGTATCGTATTAGATGATATTATACTTATAGTACCTACCTAGAGTCTATTTGATGCTTGGTTTAATGATGAACATTGAGATGAGGTAGGTTGGTCATATGTGCTCAATGCCCCTATCCTTTGGCCTTGAGCCTGATGGTTTATAATATAAGTGTCGTCTGAGGATGAGACTCTTTTATTTGTACTAGTGAGGTTGGTCTCCCTTATGTGATGAGACTATAGTGTGGTTATTTACCAATGTATATTAGGTATATGGGAGGAGGATATTCTTCTTCTATGATACAAGACTATAGTGTCTAAATGGATACCAGGGTTCCATCTCGACAAGACCATACTTATGTATATCAACCATAAATTTACAATAAAAGAGATGAATAAATATAGTTGTAAAAAAGTATCTATATTTGATATTTTATATAAGTTTATGAATCTCTCTTTACTTTATTTTCATTTAATGAGTGCACTAAAATGCAGCTTAAGAGTGAAAGTTCTTTGGTGTGACTAATAAATTGTGAATTCTAGGTAGACATAGGTTATTTATTCTTATATTGTGTTAAAGTTGACTTTCTAAATGGTTTGTACATATATTTATAATCCCCATAAACATATTGCCCTTGTAGAAAATTTATAACACTTAGGTGAGCATAAAACGAAAACTAAGCATTATTTTTTTCAAAGAGGCACCTAAATATTTAAACTAGATGCCTAAATCAATAATGTAGGCACATGGTTCTCATATTGAGGAACCTTAATTTTTGGGTTTTATAATATTAACGTATATTGAACCATTCAAACACGATTTATCCCAATATAAGCACTGCATTTAGGCACTTGGATTTTCATAAACAAGTTTGCATATATTTTTACAATTTGAAAATATATTGTTCTGAAAATGAAAATACTCAAATCATTATCAATATCGATCCATTTTTAAGGAATTATAGGGATAAATACTTTACCATGAGGTTATAATCTCTCAATCTTTAAATTATTTATAACTTGATCTCGAACTTGAGATTTTATAAAGACTTGTTCTCTTTAGATCTTGATGTATCCACTTGAAGTCTTGATCATATTGAAATTTTTTTGATCTTTGACTTCGACTTTGGTTATGATGGGGTAGTGGATTTATGGTTTTTTTTGTGACACGAGAAGAAGAAATCGCGTACATGACATTTTAAAATGTTTTTAACGTCAGTAAAATGCTAAATGATGAATTCAAAACACACTTAACCCTTATATGATGGTTAATTTTTTTTATTATGTCAATTTTGTTCAAATTGATCTGTAAAGTTAATATTCTAAATCATTTTACACGTCTCCAAATTTAAAATCTTCTTATTATCAAAAGTTCTGAACGAGGATAAAAGCGTTAACCCTCAAACCAAACCCTTTACCTAAAAACAATCTCTCTCTCTCTCTCTCTCTGTCTCTCTCTCTCTCTCTCTATATATATATATATAGCTCATGGATGATAAAATATGCATGATATTTTATCATGCATGGGCATGCATGAAATGTCATGCTAAAAGCAAAAGCATATGGGTTGGTCATGGGTTTAGACTATTAGATGGTCTATGGGAGAAATTGGACTGGGAAGATGGGCTTGGGTAATACATTTTTTTTCGTCCCATATGCACAGGCACGGGCAATACTAGTAGTTTATATATATAGTCGAACTCATAACTTTCCAAAACCCTTGTTAATGTTCTCCTCTAGTGAAAAAAACCCTCCTTGATGCGAGAAATATTAATCGACGTATTGATCAACCTAAATACACATTAAGACTTTTTTACAGTGAGTAATCACTACCTCGACTGAACATCCAATTTTCAAAGTAGCATCGCTACTAATCTTGAGAAACTGTAACTCATAAAACCATTCGAACTAAAAAATATAAGAAGAATACAATGATGAAGAAGCCCTATATGAGAAGGAAAATGAACACAAACACTTTGTTTAGAATTCCATTTTATCTCCCTTGTAAAATACCTCCCATGGATAATTGTAAAATACCTCCCATTGCTATGAACTCCATTATCAATAATCTCATTATCAATGCCATTCATAACATTAGTTATTTTCAGTACGTTTCATTTCACATTGGACCAAATGGGTTTCATTTTTATTACTATTTAAGTACAAGAATAATAAGAACGCCCTAATGTACTGAATAGTGACTTTTAGTAAGCCTTGAGTCCATAAGATTTTGTCCTAATAATTTCACCATATGGATTCATAATCATTGGTTTATATGTTCATATCGAAATATTTTGTTGTTATTCGATAAGGAAGGCATTTTCATTTCTCGCACCGCTACTCTTGTGGCAGACGACGGTCGTTCTTATATCAAGTAATTCCATGTGTGTGTGTGTGTGTGTGTGTGTGTGTGTGTGTGCGTGTGTGTGTGTGCGCATACATACATACACACACACACTAAGTTTACATATGGATTTTTTAAAAATAGTAAAAAATATATTTCTTAGTTGAATTTTTTTATATGGTATTTAAACATTTCAAGGGACCATATAAAAAAATTAGCTCAAAATAACATTCTTTTTCTATTTTTAAAAAATCGGTCAAACTTCCACACCTTTTAAAGCACTTTAAAAGCTGCAAAGTTTGATTGATTTTTTAAAAATAACAAAAAAAAGTTATTTTGAGCTGATTGTTTTCATATGGGTCCCTTAAAACACTTAATAAAATTCAACACATAAATATTTTATTAAAATAGGTTTACGTCGATAAGTACGTAAACTTGATGTGTATGAGAGCCTCTCTCTCTCTCTCTCTCTCTCTCTCTCTCTCTCTCTGTCCCTCTTTTTTTCTCTATACACACACAGTGTGTGTGTGTGTGTGTGTGTGTGTATTAATGTATTTAAATGTCGATATTTAGCCAAATCTATGCTTAAATTATGGAAATGAATAATCAAGCCAATAAAGCTCAACTATATAATCGTTATAAGTCATCAATAGTTTGGGTTAGTGCAAAAGAGACCACAGTAGCATGTAGGAACAAAATTTTACCTCATCAAACTCCCAATATAACAAAATCATACGTGTACGCCAGTTTTAAATTCTAAAGTTTTTTCGAATCTTTTTTCTTAAATACAAGTTGTTGATCATTATTTGATTATAGATATATTATTTATTTTAAATGTATTACATTTGAAAATTTTACAATTATACACATCGCTTATCCTATATATATAGTATGCAAAGGCCTAAATTCGGGTATATACACTCTCTGTAATGAAACATGTGGATAAGTCAATGGATATATTGGATCCACTTATTGAAATACACTCATACTTATTTTAGTTTTTGTTTCGATGTTCATTTTGTACTTTAGCACCCGAGGTGGGCTTATTTGATGTTGTTGTGTAATTACCATGTATTCTTTTATAATTGTATGATGTTAATTCCCTGAGTCAGTTGTGTATATCATTGTTCGATGTTAAATTTAAGTTTACTCTTGTTTTATATCAACAAGTTTTTTAGAATGTCCAAAGTATAAATGAGATTGTGTTGATTTTTTAAAAAAAAAATTCAGACTCGTAATGCTTCAATATGTACAATAGAACTTCAGTTTATTCTCAGCAACTATGTATCATCACATTTAATTAAGTGTCCTTCTTTGGTTATATTAATGTAAATTTATAGGACTGTTGTCTCTTTTGTACATGTCCTAATAAAGGGGATTTTTGTCAATATAATTATTAATTAATAAAAATGGGGGAGGGGGCTGAATCGACTTATGGAAGTTTTGGTGTACTAGAAGAAAAAAGTCCTTTTACAATGGCTAAAAAGTATCATAAAAAGCTATTTACATCACTTTTAATCATAATAAAAAAGAATCTTAAAAACCACTGTCATAAAAAAAATTCAAAAAAATGTCTTAAAAATAGAATCTTTTAAGATGCACTATTTACAAGGGCAAACAAATAAAAAATGTCTTAAAAATAAAACTTTTTATGACACGTTATTTACAAAGGTTACAAAAATGAATTGAATGAAATCATAAAAAGTTTCATCACATAATATCCACACTCAACGTTCGTAGGTTGTTTAGGGAACTAAATGACAGAAGCACTAAAATGTTAGTAATAGGAAGGGAGAAAGAAATATTAAAATATGACAAATATTTATTTACCTTTACATCCTTCCAATGTGGTATTGCGGGTCGTTTATTTTCATTAAGAGCTAATGGAATGAGCCCATTACAAATTGTGAATAATGTATTACACTCCACCAAAGTAAAGATGAAATTTTACTCACGCATTGAAATAGAACTTAGTTGCTTCATCTTTTGGGTGACGCAAACGGTCCAACTATTAAACAGTCATCGAAGAGCAATCAATAACAATCAAAACCCAATGAAAACTAAAAAAGAATAAGTATAACACAAATACATTTTGTATAAATAATTAATAGTCAAAATATTAAAATGTAACAAAATCAATTAATACTCACATTTCTTGAAGGTTGTAAGGAACAAAACATATATGATTTCCGCTTGGATGTTCCAATATTTTAGTGAGAAATTGAAATGGATTCACATCGGAAGTATCACTAATGGATGAAGGATTAATAAATTTAATATTTTCTCGAGATTTTGGAAACTTATCATATAAGTGCCTACATAAGAAAATAAATAACTGTTATGGAAAAATTAGTGAGTGATGGAAAAGAATTTTAATCCTATACCTCATGTATGCAACAATAATTGTGACATTTATGGGTTTCATCGTACAAAACTCAAATAAGTCATTCTTGAAGACAAATGTCTCGAGATTATCATCTCCAAATATTTTCTTCAAAAGTGGAATCGTAATCTGATTTTCTTTTATATTTTGTAATGTTTGTGTGAAGGCAAAAACCATAACATGACCACCGCAATATTTCACACTTTCTTGTTTCTCACAATCACGATTGTTCTTTTTTGTCCTATTTTGGATAATAAACGAATACAACATCAGTTAATTCCATATTTAATGCAATATATACTTAATGCTCGAAAAATATTTTACCTCAAATTTAAGTAGCACAAACTCCTCCGGCTAAGAAATAAGTGAATTGAGAGCATCTATAACTAGAATAAATTCATCAGAAACAATTACAGGTAGATAGACATCTGGTGAAAATATTTTTTGATGGATACACGAACATTATGTTCGCCAAGAGGAGTGTTGTGAATTTTCTCATTTAAAACTTCCTTTACAAATACCAACCCTTCTGCAATATGGTTTTCATTTTAACTGCCAATTTAAATTTTGTTCCCTACACAATCAAATTATAGAATAGCCATATTTGAAAGGAAAAGAAAACTATATAACAATAAGAGTTCTTTCTGATATATATGTATATTTGGAACATCAAAAGTATTGAGTCACGAGTGATACGTTTCCAATATTAGATGTGGAACGTGGCCATATAGTTTGAGTATTTCCATCAGCTTTGAGCTATGATAATCCATGATAGAATGATAAAAAGGATACATTATCATAACCGGAGTATTTTACTTAAATAAATATTTAAAGCGTAAAAGTTTGAGTAATGATAATACCTTTTCAATATTAGATGTGGGATGTGGCTTTGTTGATTGAATCGCTTGGTTTCCATGAGCTTTGAACTATGATCATCAATGATAGAAAATATATTTTTTAATAATTGAAAGTTTTCAAATATAAATTTTTGAAGCAAAAAAATTAGTCGTGGTTAATACCTTCACAATATTAGATGTGGGACATGGTCTTGGTGTTGTAATCTTTGGATTGCTATTAGCTTTAATCTATTATAATCAATGATAGAAAATAAAATTCATAATAAACGTAGTATTGTCTTAAAAAAATTAATGCGTAAAAGATTGAGCCGTGGATGAAACCTTTTCAATATTAGATTTGCGGTGCATCCCTGTTGTCTGCTTCTTTGGATCACCATCAACTTGGAGCTACAAATATAATTTTTTTTATAAACATGATAAAAATTTCCATTCTTTTCAATTACCTTTGAATGAAGTGATGCACTTTTATTTTCATTTGAAGCAATCTCATCTGATGAGGGAGTTGTAATTTCTTTTTTCTCCAACTCTTTCAATCTTTGCTCCAATTCTTTGTTTCTTTTGCACCGCTCTTTATATTTCCCCTCTAATTCATTCGTATATATTTTTTATCCCGCCTCAGGAGTTTAAAATATGTTATCAGGGTAACCCAAAAACCTACACCTCTAACCCGACCAGAGTGCTCGGGAGTACCCAACGCCATTGAAAGGATGTCGAAACTTCCTTCAATAAATAGGCTTCCATCCTCAGCTTGCTCTTGTAATGCAATATGAAAAATCATACAATAAATACAAGTTACTCATGAAAATGTAGTAAGTATTTATGGGGTTTACATATGAAAACTCATTATTTATTCAGCCATTGCTTTCGTGTCATCATCTAGATAATGATCACCCTTTTTCTCATGAGCTTTCACCCATAAGAAACTTCGATCTTCTTTAAAGGAAGGACCCATTTATTTTTTCTATAAATATAAATCACACAAAAGACTGTGTTAATTTTAATTTCTTACTACGTCTTATCGTAACAAAAAATAATTAATTTCATTTACTAAAACATACCAGCTCTGCAATAAGACCGACATATCCTTTTTGGCTTAAGTCATGATTAAACTAGTACTTACCTCTCCTTTTTCTTTGAATTTTTCTTATTCTCTATAATTACAAACATAAAAAGTTAACTTTTGGATTCAGATTAGAAAATGGGAAAACACTTAAGCGATGAATAAACTTGTAAACCCATATAAAATGGGAAAAAACTTATTAAATGCACACTCAACCTTCTTTTTTAATATATACTAAACAATTCAGATTAGAAAGTATTAGATATTTATAATGTAGATACCTTCCAGGTGTCACATATTATAATGTACATAAAATTTTAATGTAGAGAATCTTAAAATTTGTAATGTAACTTTAAAATTTTTAATTAATATGCCTAGTATCATAATGTTGTAGGTGACTTTCGACAATAAATTTAAGGGTAAAAAAATCCATCCACGTGGGGAGGCTGCAGTAATTGCATATATGACTTTCAATTACAGTTTAGCTGATCGTCACTTTAAAGCTACAGTGTAGTGTTCAAGTTGGTTTAAAAAAAATAGTCTTAGCAAACCACACGCTATCACCCAAAGCAGAAAATTAAGCGTCAGTCACGAGAGTTTCAATGACGACCACCTAGGCTGGAATTTCATCGGGAGTAACAATGTAAATTAATAGAAAATGATTTCTTTGTTCTTTTTTAAACTTCTCATCAACATTCATAAGACAAATATCACACACATTTTTATAGGAGCTTTAATTTGTTACTGTAAACCAATATAAAATCATTATTGTTAAGCATTTTTTACTAAGGCAGCGGAGTGATTCAAACATTTTTATGGTAGCTTTAATCTATTTTAGAATCTTCTCATGTTCTTTCTTGTTGTCCACTCTCATTCAAATTTTCTTAACCTTAGTATTTAAGAGTTCTAGGATTATAAAAGATAGAGGTCCAATCATAATAGTTCATGTCAATCAGATTAGGAACATATACATAATGTTTGTATGTGTATGTCCTTGTTTTTTGCACAAGTCAGAGGATGAAACCATATGAAGAAACCAAACATTTCTTCATGTTGACGGCTATAATAATGCCCTTGACCCATGAATCAAACAAACATATCATATTAACCTGATATTTTTTTACCCTTAAATCTACTGCCAAGATTAAAATCAGGCCATGAAGTCCTTAGATGTTTGATCGAATGCAAGAAAATCAAAAGACGTTATAAAAAATTTGGAGATAACAAACATGGATTGCTCTATTACTGACGTGGATAAAAAAACATGATTCCACAATTTGCATCACAATTATATCTGAGAACTCGTGTGAACAACATAATACCCTTTGAGGCACAATCTCATTCCTTCTTAGAACTTTCATAAAAGTTTCCTCATATGTCAAAAAGGTGGATATCTTATGGAGAGAGGAAAAAATGTATCTAGATCTCGTAATGGCTCTTTCGTTGACCTTTATTTGTAGGTTTTTATGTCGAAGAATTGCAATAGAAAGAAATTCTAGAGTGTTATTATGAATGATTACCTCGAAATAACTAATTTAATTGACTAGGAACGCAGTTATCCAGATGGTATTAATGACATAAATATGGCCTTCAGGGTAGACATCGCATGGAATCCGTTCCTATTAAGTTTGAAGTCTGCAGTATCTAATACTAGGAAAGCAATACTTCAAGAGAATTTAGTTCTTTCCGTTCATCGTTTGTCAACTACATGAGAGTTTATTGGTTTGAGCCCAAAAGGGTGATCCCATCAAAGAAAACAAACATTTATCTCTTCATCTTTTGTTCAAGCATGCTTTTTTAATCCAGGTGACAACTTCATTATGCCTGCTAAGGTATGAACTATTGATAGTCTTTAAGAGTCTGTTGGTGCATTATCATGGGGAAATGTTCATTCTTTAGTGTCCAGACATCGATTTGATCTTTTATATTCTAGGAAGGAACATGAACTTAAAAAACTTACAGATATCTATAAGCTATTGGTTAGCCACATCCGTTCTCAAGAGCAGAATGTCAAGGTTAAGGAACTTAAGGAGTGTACGCAGATATCCAGCAAATATCTCGCACCATATATATGTAAAAAGAGAGATATGGATGAAAAAGGACATAAACAAATAGAAATCTCAAAATCCATAGGAAGTTATATCTCGCTAGACGACATATAGAGGTTGTCTCAGTATTTGAAGCAAATATTACACAAGTGTACTATCAATCACCAATTAAGTGATATGGACAAGTAAACTGCCCGAATGATGTTATACTTTCATCCTCAAAAGAATAAGAAGATTGGAGATGGGCCTCAGGCTGTAATGATTAGGTACTCAAAATTCAAATATACGCATTGTTTTTTACTTGAAATAATCGATGGAACAATCATAGAATTCTTGTATCACAAGTTAATGCACCACACACTGGAGCTAATAGATCCTAAGAATGAAAATATGTATTAGTCAAGGTGGTTAAACATAACAAAGTAATCTGAGTTTCATCCCTTACATTTTGAAGGTGCATGGAGACCGAACCTGGTGGATATAGGATATAGTCTAGAGAAAAGGGAATGGAAAAATATGATTGTTATAACCGATCTTAGATAATTAGGAAGGCTGGGATTTAGTAAGTTACTTATAGTTAAATTAGGTAGAAGAGATTCAACCACAAAGAGTTTATGTGACGCAATTAGAGACATTCCATCCTTCACCATGAATCTTCGTGACCTGAAATCTGCCTTCTCAAACAAAGGCCTCAATGCAAAATACATAGTTATGTAACTCTACTCTAATCAAACAGACATGATAATCAAATTATAATAGCTTCTCAGTAATCCACTCCTCTCTATTTACTCTATTTTCTAACAATTCATTTATATCTAACTCTAATCTAATAAAATAGACTTAATACTCAAATTTCTTGAACAAGAGCACATACAATAGGCTAAGCCAAATGAGTAACATTTCAAGAATGTATCTACAATGAGATCGATAACATCAGCTCATCCTTCTCAACATCTTTGAAATCAAACTGCCCAGCTACAGGGGACGATAACAACCTTACGAAACTAGATGCCACTAGTCCTCTTATTTTTGACAATGCTTATTTCAAGAATCTAGTGGATAATAAAGTCCTCCAACAAAACAACCAACAACTCTTCATGGGAAGTTTTATCGACTCTCACGTCACCACTTATAACACTAGACCAGGTACATTCGATGCAAATTCAACACAAACACTTCAGACCATCAATTATCTAAATTATTATCTATGTGGAATGGTTCAACACAAGTCATCTTTGCCAAATGATCATAGTAGAGCTTTGTATGATATGAGATATATATAATATTTATTTGTATACCTTAGAATGTTCAGAAATCTTTTCTTTAACAAAGGAATCCTGAGATGATTGATTAATAAATTCAACATACTTCTTTGGTGGAAGTTTAAGAATCACCGGTCTATCTTCTAATCTTCAAATCCATGATGTGAAATGTTGTTATTTAAACTACCTCCAACTTTTAGCCATCTTCGATAACACTTGACTTTTGCTCCTGGGATCGATATCAAACTTGACCTGAATATGAATAAATTAAACCTCGGTTAAAATACAACTAAATATGAACAAAATACATATTTTTTAAATATGAATAATTAATAATTAATCGATATTTTCCTGTATTGCAATCCATAACTTCTTTTTATATGTATTTGACACTTCAGGACATCTTTTATAATTGATTGGAATAATTGACTTAACTAACAATCCGCAATAACTCCCTAATTTTTTTTTATCAAAAATTGTCTAGTCTTTCTCGTTGAACAAAACCCTTACTTGTTCTTCAATAGTTTGAATTTTGATGAATTGTTTGAGCTTTGCTATCCCTCTACCCTAATAATAAGTATTTATCTAAAAGCATATTGTGACCACAAGATCCTTATGAATTTCCTTTAATTTCTCCATATCCACAACTTTCGCACAAAGAGCATTGAAAAAGAAGCATACTCTAATAAGTAGATATCTCACATGTTTTGGCAATACACCTTGTATAGAAACAGGAAGAAATTGTTGCATTAGAATGTAATGGTCATGGGATTTGAGGCCATATAATTTTAAATCTTCCATCGAGACAAGACTTTTGAAATTCTAAGAGTATCCATCTGGGACCTTAAGATCACGCAAAGTTTCACACATCATTATTTTTTCCTCATTAGATAATGTGTAACATATCGGCTGAAGGTAAGTCCCTTTCTTGTTAACTTGTGGTGCTAACTCCTTCTTTAAACCCATCTCGACGAGGTCATTACGAATCTTCGCACTCTCTTTTATTTTTCTGAAAATACTAAGTAAAATCCCAATTATACTCTCACAAACATTCTTTTCAATATGCATTACATCCAAGTTATGTCGTAGTGGAAGATGTTTCCAATACTCAATCTAAAACAATATTGTATTTTTATTCCAACATGTAGCATATTCATTTTGTACACTTCCTTTTCTTCTTTCTCTTCTTCAATGTCGATTTCTTCCTCGCAACATGCTTCTTTCCCCAACAGACCTTGATCCCCCCGACCTTCACTAATATTTGTTCCCCACTCAAAGGTTCAGGTGGTAACCCAAACTCTTTCTCACCGTTAAAGGTTTTTTTTAAAACGGATGGTCCAAATTAAGATACCTTTTATGACCCATATAAATGCACTTAGCACAATTTTTCAATCCCTGGGAATATAGCTCGTCACTACATATTGAACAAGCATAATATCCCTTTGTAATAGAACCCCGATAAATTCCCATATCCGGGGAAATCATTAATTGTCCACAACAAAATAACCCTTGGTGTTAAATAATCTTGTCGGTATGCATCATAAGCCCTCACTCCTTCCTCCAATAAAGTTTTCAGATCCTCAGTTAGCGGTGCCAAGTAAACATCAATGTCATTTCTAGGTTATTTGGGGCCTGATATCAACATCATTCATTAAATATACTTTATTTTCTTGCATCACTCCGATGAAAGGTTCTAAGTATTCAGCACAATCGGCCAATAACTATACCTAGTGTTAAGGGTATTATGTGGAATAATTCAATCTGTTGAGATGGCTAATCGAAGGTTCCTTAATTTCTTTGCAAACTCTGGCCACTTCTCATCTATTAGCTTCCATTGTGGAAAATTTGTTGGATGATGCAATCGACCATCAATTTCTCTTCCATTATCATGCCACGTCAAATCTTTTGTTGTTTGTGTGGATTGAAACCACCCTTGAATCTTGGGATCGATGGAAAGTACCGTAGTACATTTACAGGTTCACCTCCCCCTCCCATCAGTCACATTCTTATTGACATTATATCTTGGTGTTCAACAAGTAGGAAATAGAATTGCATTTGCATACTCTTTTCTACGATGTATGCAATCATTAGGACAAGCTGTATTTTCTGATAATCCATCCCAAATGCAAACAAACTACGCTTTGCCTCCCTAGTAGATAAAGGCAATTCATTTTCGTGTAGGAGCATATCAGCAAATAATGTAAGCACATCTGAGAAGCTCTTGTCAGACCAACCACTCTCATCTTTTATATTGAATAGTTTCATTATTGCTTCCAACTTAGTATACTTTCTACAACCTTCATACAAGGGCTTCTCTGCATCTTCAAGACAATTTTAAAAATCTTTATGATCTCCGATGAAGTTTTAATTTAAAGCCTGGACCTTATCTATTGTGTTTGCAACATCATAAATATTAATTCCATGGCCTTCATCGATAGGCTCATCACATTCCTCACTTGACGGCTCTCCATTATTTTCTTCTTCCCTATGCCAATCTCATGTAGTGTATCTTGGATGAATTCCATTATTATATAAATGATACCTTATATCATTTACACTCATCTTGAAGATGCGATCGCACTTAGTGCATGGGCATCGAATTGAACTAGGATCATCCACGCCATCTTCAGAAAATCTTATAAATATTTTAACCCCAATAATATATTCTTTGGATAATCTATGCTTGCTCATCCCTGACTAATCCATACCGAACAAATATTCTTCTACCCTTAGGTAACAAAACCTAAATTATCAGACAATCAGTTAGGCAATGTGTGTGTGTGTGTGTGTGTGTGTGTGTGTGTGTGTGTGTGTGTGTGTGTCTGTGTGTGTGTATATATATATATATATATATAAGTACTATTATATTACTGTTATATCAGTAAGTACTGCTATATATAGCAGTACTAATATACATATAATAAGATAGGAAGGTTTTTTTACTTGATATCATGAGATTTGTAGGTCATTACTACACTTTTTTCAACTTTGTTTCTATTGATTTTGTTACTTTTTTTCCAACTATTGTCTTTATTAGTTGTTTTATCCCTTAGATTTAGTACTGTTTACTAGAAAATTTTGGGCACTCTCAAATCTGATCTGTTTGATCTGATTACCTGGCATTATGAATTCAATTTAGGAAACCACTAGTTGAAACTTATATAGTTTAGGATCCTCACTGGCTGAACAAGGCAACATTTCATTTTATCTAGCCGAATTAGCATCAACAACCATTTTAGCACTGCTAAAAAATTTATGTACATACAGATCCCTCCAAACAACTTGTTGTTGTCTACTTTTGAAATTGTATTCCATTGTTACGTGTCATTTTTACATCACTCAAAACCGACCCATGGTTCATTTCTTCTATCATTTTTCATGTTATGTCATCTTTTACACATCAATGGTAAAAATTATGACTAAAACATAAAAATGTTCACTAGAAAATTGAATGTGTTTTTAATCATATCGAGAAACATGAAAAGGATTACGTATTACCTAAATTCATTAATGTTAAAAGGAAATTGAAACCACCCTCTTTTATAATCATATCAAAACTTAGGCACAATACATGATCTCAAAAGATTAGGTTGCTTAATAATTTTTATTACAATGGGATCTTTTACATTGTTAAAATATATTGAGACTTTCTTGTCTCATTGTTGATACATTATTTTTCAAACATTGATTTCCTTTATTTCACTACATTTACGTACTTGTTATATGTTATATACTTTACATGAACAATTTTTAAATCCACTACTTCTTATTCATTGATTATTCTCATCTAGTTGATTATGTGGACTTGCCCACACGTGTAACGCACATGGGCACAACTAATTTGTAGAAGTCTATATGTATATGTGTGCATCGAGGCTTCCCCAAGATGAGCTTAGTGAAAAAGTTCAAGGTGAGGGTGCGTAGGGTTTAAATGCAAATTAAAGTTGACAAATCTAGGTATAAATGTAAAATAACATGCCTTATACAATTGCCTAAAGGCTTACGGTGACTTGGGGCGAAGAGGCGACAACTTTCGGCGATGAGGCGGCGAATATAGAGTTGCAATCAAGTTGAACGAGAACCATTAGATGGAAAATAATTTAATTTGTTAAAATTCTTGTGATTTCAATTAAGAAAAAAATACCATACACAAGCACAAATAAATAGATAAGCTAGGTGAACGAAAGTGTTTAATAGTGGAATTTTATCAAATAAGAAAATGGCATTCCATTATATCACGACATAAATTCAAAACAGGTACATATGAATAAACAAAATTAATATGATGCAAAAAAGAACATCAAATTTAATGAAATATATATAGAAAATGCAATATATCCAAAGAATATGTAATAAGTTGTCTAGAATCTATCTTACGGTATGGCTTGGGTTGTGGTTTAATGAGAGCAATATTTCAATGTAGTGGCTTTAAGGAACGAAAACCATCACCACGACCACCTTTTCCACCCATAAAAAATAACTATATTTCTAAGTGCCGGGGAGGAAGCTTTGACCAAATGGAATTGAGCTAGCATGATAATAAAAAAATATGGGCACAACCAAAATAAATATCAAATGGTTGGCAGGCATACTAAGAAGAGTATATTATATATATTACGCCATACCCGAATGGGGAATCATAACTTATTTTTGCTTCTTGAAGAAATTTTAAGTGTATTAGTTTAAAACATTCAATAATTTGTATTGTTCATCATTCATTATTAGTCTTAACTTATGTGTATAATAATTACCAATTTCCTCGTGAAATCGAAGACAAATGTATCTATCGGTTCATCAAGTTTTCCAAACAATACACACATTCAAATAAAAAAAACAAATGTATTATGTGCTAATTTTCAATCCATCATGTTTATAATGAATCAGTATATCAAACAAGACAAATTTTAGATATATGAGATGGGAAGAACAATAAATAACATTAATGCCTAAAAATTAAGTCACTGAGTTTATCCGAGAAATTAGAAGTACCTTATGAGAACATGGCATAAGTTACACGTCAAGATTAAATGACATATTGAGTCACTGAAGAATAATCGCATTAGGTATAAATGACAAATGAATGAATAGAGTAAGCAAACAGTAAAATATACTCATCCGAATTATACAAAAAGTTTGTAAATCCTGGAAACTTCGCTGAACAAATAGAGATACAATTTGAATGTCAATGGAATGAATTGAAATGCCAAGTAAATGGAAAAATCTAGGTTTTGAGTGAAAAAAAACACACCTGATACGATTTCCTTGTAGCAGATCCAAGTGACTTCCAACCAAAAAATGGATGAGCAGAATGGAGACTGAACGAACTAAAAAATGCAGCTTCCTAAATCCGCAATAAAGAAGGAGATAAAAATTGAGGGGTTGGTTTAGATATGGAGAATGGTTTGTTTTCGTGATGAAGTGGGAGAGAGATACGAGGGGGATTCCAATCAAGAGTGGAGGAGTCGTAACTGAAGAAGGGTGTGGTAGATTTTCGAGTTGGGAGGGAGTTTTTATTGTGAATAGAAGCGTTGTATAATAGTTTTATTAAAACATATTTAGGTTAATTGAAAAAATGATGTAAAATCAAATTGGTCCAATAATTTATAAAGGTTGACTTGTGAGTGATGTAAATTAATTTTTAAAAGCGTCTTACTACACACTGGAGGAACGAGTGTGATTATATATCCCATGCATTTTTCTTATATCTTCTTGAGTGCATTTTGATTTTGGTATATAGATTTAGAGAATGTTTTTCACAATAAAAGCTTCATGTGTTTAATGGCAAATTTACGAGAAATGGAATGTCAATTCAGTTATTAGTTTTGTAAATGACATGGAGATTCATCAACTACGAGCGAGATCTATAATTTTATATCCTCCGTGGTTTAGGAGCTGCTTCATAGCAATTATGATACCATGGAATGGATAAAAATCTCAAATAAAAATTTACAGGGCTTTTATAGACTTTTGGTTTTGAGATTGGTAGTTATGATGTGTTTAATTTGTGTAAATTGAGGACAAGATTTTAATAACTTTTCAAATTATTGGACAAACACGATATTTGTTCATAATTATGACAGATATTTCTTGAAGATCTTTAGAGAAATGATGGTGTTATTTCATCGACGCCCTTGAGTATGCACTTTGAACGATTGAGAATTCCCTTGTGCTACTCAATTTAACAAATAATATTTTGAAGTGTTCATATACAGAGGCAATCTTTCTGAACATAAAGGTCACAAAAGGCAGGAATACTAGTTTGAGAGAATTATTTCCTAATAAACAGGAGGTGGCTACTTCATGTAGTGATGATCTAGATAAAAATGTTCAGTTTTTATTTCCAAACTTAGCTTGTGTGGTTGACAAAAACTTGAAAAATCAAAATCCTACTGAAGAAGTCTACTCAGGCAAAAATTTTGGTCTCCTCTGGGAAATATTTGATAGTTCAGAGTCATTGGATAATGTGAAGGATGAGAGCTTAATAAGCTTCGTGGCTCTAGCTCCAATAGTTAAGGTAATGTCAAAATGTGTCTGATATCTAAAACCAACAGATTTTATGTGACTAAATTTAGGATATGAAGATTCCTTTTACATTTTTAAGTAGAAGTGGACAAAATTTCCTACCTACTAACAGGACCCTTGATGAGCCTTCATCAGGAAGATGATGACCACTCTATAGAAGCTAATAGCATGCGTGTCGATATTAATAATATTCTATATATACCAACATATGAGAGGTAAAACTTAAAAGAGCATAAGAAATAGCTATAGAATGGAGAAAGCATTGAAAAATAACATTATTCATTTGTTTGATTGAACACATATAATGTGTATGACCGTAATGAAGCTCCGAACTAAAAAAATATACACCCATGTAGCATGTTGGGCCAAAAATTACAAAAAAATGAAATAAGGAAGGAAAAAATGAAAGTCAGTCATCAACTTAGTTTCAATCTACGCCGACTTGGGTTTTAAAAGTTTTGCTAAATATGTGACCATGTTCATTTTGATAAATTAGATTGACCATTACTTTCTATTTTTAAATTTCAAATTTAATGAAACCTTCATGTTAAGTGAATCAAAGCAAACTCACATGTTCTTGCAGAAGGTATTTGATTAAGGGTGAAAAGTAGCACGTGTCAAAACGTCGATCGTTCTTTTCTGTTCATCGCCTTAATACAAACACCTAAACTTATGACTACACTGTTTTAAGGGAGTATACCGGTTAAGTCCGGGTATCGAAAAGTCAACAAAGACTAGTGCTAGAATTTATAAGGTTTAATATTCCTAAAAAAAGGGTAAAAGGTAATTTGTTAACTGAAAAGAAATAAAAGATAAACGAGGCATGAGTGTATTTAAAATAAATTAACAAAGGAATAAAAACTATAGGATGCAACAAATATCCCTCGCCCTGAGTTAATTAGTATAAAATTGTTACATGGGTTCATGGATTATTAAGATTGTGTCTCAATTCGTCAATTAATTAAATCAAGAGTTGTCACACCCCTAAATTCGCATAAAAGTCTAATATGATTTTGGCGTCAACAAATACCCCAGAAATTGCACACACAAGGTTGTAAATACGGAGTATACATGATATACCACGTCAAATCTCCTAAGCGTAATAACTAGGACAACCCAATCGAAATAAACCCTTAAAAACTCCATCACCAAAGCAAAGCAACCAATCGACCCTTAGGTGAGTTCAATCCAACACAACCTAGACTAAATTAGCTAGAAAGCATATTTAATGACATAAATTAAATCAACTAATCAATTAAAGCAACACTAAATAAATTAACACTAAAATTATCTAGGCGTGGAAATAATAAAGCATGAAATAAATCTAGGGTACAAAGCAATAAATAATGCAAGAACAAGAAAAGAGACAATGAATAGTAAAGAAAGCTTACATTAATGGTGGATATGGAATAGTAACTTTACAGACCCAAAATGGGGAAGACAAACCTAGGAGAGAGACGCTCTCAAAAACTAACTAAAAAAATGAATGGATGAAGTCTAAAAATGATACCCCAACTTAAGGGAAAATTTTTCCCTAAGTACCCCACTAAAAAACCTACCAAAAATGAAATTTTCAACTTTCTGGTACAAAGAGAATCGATCCCCTGGGTGAATCGATTCGCACCTACAGGTCTACAATTCTGCAACTTTGTCCAACTTTATGGAAAATGTCGTAACTTCTTCGTTATAACTCAGAATTAGGCACGGTCAGAGTCTACGCAAAGCTAACTCAGAGGGTTACAATACAACAACACATTGGGCCAAAAACAAAATTATGAAATGACTAAAATTCCCTTGAATGTGCCCTTGAGTGTTAATTTGAAGTAAAAACTATCCTAAAAATGCCATAACTCCTTCATTATACATCAGAATCATGCACCGTAGGCGGACACACAAAGAAAAATCAAAGGGATTTAACTTCCATGAAGGGAATGGGATTAAAAATCGATTTTTGAAATTACTAAAATGCCCCCAAAGTTGCAATATTCAACGAAACGTTTTTGGAATGCGTCCAAATTTCACACCATGCACCTAAATACCTACAAAATCCCGATTATACCTCATATAGCATGTTAACATATAAAACGGAGGTTGTATGATTAATGATCATATAAATAGGATTTAAGGTACCCGAGGGGTCTAAAATGCATAAGTTAATGGGTGTAAATACGCAATATTTGTGTCGTATCACACCCCCTAACTTACACATTGCTAGTCCCTAACAATGAAGTGCAAAGAAACAAGACCTACAAGTAGCACCACGTGAGAGGAGATATGTACAAAGGGGATAAAATAGATAAAAGCAACTTTCGTGGGCAAAAGATTGCATTTAGCATATGCAATAAGCTATTAAATCCCTAGGTTACCCTAGTGGACAAGTGTCGTCTCGTGAGGGTTTTCAAGGATGAAACCCACAAATATCTTATGGTTTCCTCAAAATATTACCAACTCAAAATTCGACAAACTCAACAACAACGAAAAAAGATTTCCAACGCGTTATTAGAATATTGAATGAATTCAAGTTACAGTCAGTTGCTATTAACAGGTTGAATGCACGTCATAGAATTTAAACTTTAAAAGTGGGAAAGGGGGAGAGCACATGTATCGTATGATTTGGTAAAAACATAAATAAATAGGATAAGAGTTAAAGCAAGCATATATTCAATCGTCACAGGCATTGTGCTCATCAAATGAATTCACTCAAAGTAGGGAGGTAACAAATAGAACATGCGGGCAGAAAGAGTAAATGGAAATGGAAACTAGGCCGCACACATGTCACAAATGAAGAACGCTGTATAGGAAATGAAAAACATGTAATCTCAATGAAAGATATCGCACATTAAAAGAGGCGAAATGCATTTTCACAGATTATCAAAACTATTTTGACTTTTAAAGTAAATTCACACTAAGATCACATAGGACTTATATAGGGTTGTAATGTAGGCTAGGCTAGGGTACGAAATGAAGGATATATGTACGGATTCAAAGTATTTGAAATGAAAACTCAGGATAATGGAAACATGCGAGCAATTACAAAAATGGAAAATAAGTTCCATAATCAAGCATTAAATATAACGATTAGAGAGCAACAAGTATTATTGAACTATTCATAACATATATATACAAACTTTCTCTTTTCTTTTCTTTTATTCTTTTTGTCATGTTTTTTTTCTTTCTTTTGTTTTTCACTTCTCCTTTTCTCTTTTCTTTTTCACTACACTTTCTTCTTCACTTTTCTCACTCCCTTCATATGCTTAAATTGTAACCACAATACACAATATCATTAAATCTCAAGTAACATTCCAAACAAACGTATAGAAAGTAATATGTATGGTTTATAACTCCAATGTGGAGTAGGTTATGGGATTTGGGGTTACGAAATGAAAGGATATATTATGGCTCAAAGGGGTTGACTAGGAAAAACATATAAGGTGAGGTTAAGGCTAATATGGGTAATATAACAAAGATGGCCTATGATCATTTCATAAAGTTTACTCAATTCTCGAGTCAAAACAATATATGAAAATCATCCTCAAGTAATACATTTCATATATGAACTCAATTATTGAACGATCAAATGAAAGAATGGTGAGATTACCAATGAATTCAACGTTTTCAATGAGGAAAGAAAAGTGTATAACACTCACAAATGACAAAAGGTACAAATCTTACTCAGTGTTAGTATATACGATGCAAGAAAAGATTACCGATTTATAAAAATCTTAAACTAGATCAATAGAACAAGAAAAGCGCATGTGCTCATGGGATTAAAGTTTAATTAATGAAGTTAATCATAATATCAATAATTGAGGACTAAAGTGTAATAACTTCTAACATCGAGAACATGCATCATTGAGTTGTCTATTGGATCAGGCAATTATTGAAACTTATCATAAAAAACAAAGGCAAAATGCCCAATAAAGGAGAAAAATAAAAAAAAATCTTTTAGAAATTTTTATTTTTCTACAAGAAATGAATGCTTGGAAATAACATTTAATCAAATCAAATAAACTACTAATGAATGGATAGAATATCCCACACCCCCTAACTTAAAACCTGACATTGTCCTTAATGTGAATTAAGAACCAAGTTAAAGAGAGAAAAATAGCGATATTAACTAAAAAGGAGCGATCTCGTGAACTTCAAGTCCAATGATTCTACAAAACATGTTAGTACCAAAGCATAACAAAAAAAATAACAAAAACTTAACTAATTACTTAGACAATAAGTAAGAAAAAAAATGAAAAATAAAACTAACTATTTAAAACCTACAATTTTAACTTCTAACTAACTATACACTAGAAGTAGAAATTTTTTACGGTTCACCCAAAAAATGATTTGACTTTGGAGATAAACGAGTGTAACCTAAATTGAAAGCATGCCTTCCAAAAAATAAGAATTCTAATTTAACAATGGAAGGCATGTGTAAGGCGAAAGAAATGAACCATCGCCAATTAAAAAAATTTGGGGGATGATGGGGGATTTGAAAAAAACGGGTGACAAAAACACAAGAGGTCCAAAAAAAATTGAATTTTGTCCCAAGTATTTTGAAATTGGAATGGGAGAGGGCGTAGAAGGAGGCAAAGATGCCTTCATGGAAAGAAACTCGAGCAAGTACTCCTCATTGGTGAAAGGTGATGGGAGGGAAACTGAATGTTCGTGTAGTAACACTATTGTAAATTTCGGCTCCCACTCTACATGCAAAAACCTAAGCTACCACTCCACTTGCAAGGCAAGCACAACGGTAAGTCGACTATTGTAAGAAATCCACAGGGAGTGATAGAATTTTAGACTGGTAACTATTATAGAATTCAGGAACACAAGCGTAAAAGGTGATATGGTGGTTACGGTGACAAGAGAAAAGAAAAATTAAGTCTCCACAAAAGTAGAGCGAGAGTCGAGATCGCATACTACCACACAGATCGCAACAACTACTATTAGAATTTTGACTCAAAAATATGTAACCGCGCATTTATAATTAAGCATAAACTTCACTCAATAAGGAATTTAACCCAAAGTTGCTCGAATAAACATTTAATCAAAAATGATCACCCGCGGATTAAATTCGAATTGTATCTATAAACACTAAAGTTGCGAGACAAATAAAGTTAAATGCATGACAATCCAACTTTAATACACGCGGTTTCAATTAAATGCAATTTTACACAAAACCTAATTTTCGGAGCTCGAGACCCATTAATGGCGGAACACAACCCCGACCCTATTTATCTAAGGGCTAAGCATGAATTAAATTAAATAACTAGATGAAAACAATAAATAACTAAATTAAACTAATTATCTAGGTAAGGAAAATGAAGACCATAACGATATTAATGGAGAGGATAATGAATAATTCAACTTACAAGCCAAAATGATCGTCAACCCAAGAAGAAATGAAGATGAGCTCTCAAAACCAAACCCTATCCTAAGCTATCTTCAAAAACTAAGTATATCTTCTTATTACAACAAATATCCCTTATATAGTAAGTTGAAATTAAAATAGAAAGGAAAATGAAAAATAAAAAGCAAGGCCAAATATCTGAGAAAAACAGGGGGTCGATCGATCGAACCCAAGGGGTCGATCGATTGATGGTTCAAAAACATACCTAATGTCTCCCATGATTTTAGAAACAAAAAGAAATCAATCAATCGACCCTTATGGTCGATTAATCGATGAAGCATGTATCAACTAAGTTGCCTTCTATTTAAGTTTATTTGGAATTCCCTTTTGCTAAAACTCCCGTAACTTCTTCGTTAGGATTTCGAATCGTGCATCGTTCGTGGTCTCGTGAATCTTATGAGGAGGGCTAAAACTTTCGTGCAAATGTTAGGCCAGGTGCTTAAACTTTGAAATGACCAAAATACCCTTGCGTGTGCGATCGCACATGGAACTTCCCCGGAATGCGTCTGACTTTCACACTAAGCATCCAAATACCTAAAAACTCAATTAACCCTTGCAAAGCATGTTTAACATAAAAATTTGAGGTTGTATGGTTAGAGAACATATATATATATATATATATATATATATATATATATATATATATATATATATATATATATATATATATATAGGGAATAAGATACACGAAGGGCTAATAACGTGTATGTTAATGAGTGAAATACGGAATATTTTGCATCGTATCACACCCCCTGACTTACACATTGCTAGTCCCTAGCAATGAAATAATATGAAACAAGAACTACAAGAAAACCAACAACAAGAGATAGCACAAAATGGGAAACAAGATAAAGGCAACTTTCGTGGGCGATTCGATTGCATTTAGCATATGCAATAAGCCGTTAAACTCCTACGTTACCCTAGTGGATGAGTGTCGTCTCGTGAGGGTTTTTAAGGATGAAACTCACAAACATCATAAGGTTTCCTCAAAATATGCCCAATCAAGCATGCCACCAACCCAACAACACGAACAAGATTTCATACACATTATTAGCATAATGAAGGAATTCAAATGAGAGTCTGTAGTTATTAACATTATAAAATGCACCTCATAGCATTGAAACCTTAAAATAATGGAGGGGAGAGAGCACATGCAAAACACGATTTGGCTGAAACTTAAATAAATCAAAAAATTAACATGAAAGCAAGCATATATCAATTCTCACGGGCATTACACTCATCACATGAATTCACTTGAAATAGGGAGGTAAGACACGAGACATGAGGTCATAATGAGCAAATGTAAAGGGAAACTAGGCCGCGCACATGTCGCAAATGAAGGACGTAATATAAGAAATTAAAACTACAATCTCAATGAAAGATATCAGACATATAAAAGAGGCGTAATGCATTTTCACAGATTATCAAAACTATTATGACTTTTAAATTAAATGCACCCTAGGATCACATAGAACTTGATAGGGTTATAATGTAGGCTAGACTAGGGTACAAAAGGAAGGAGATGCATATACGAATTCAAAGTGTTCGGAATGAAAAACTTAGAATAATGGGCAATATCAAAATTGGAAAATGATTTCCAAAACAAGCATTAGATATGAAATGGAGGGAAAAAAGGATTATTGAGCACTATTAACAATATATACAAACTTTTTATTTCTTTTCTTTTCTTCTTTTTCTAACTTTTTCTTTTTCTTTTTCACAACTTTCTTTTCTTTCATCACTCTTTTCATATGCTTAAATTGTAACCACACTACACAGACGTCATTTGTAAGGACATAAATTTCCAATTGAGTCCCTGTATTGTTTTGAGTTTATTCCATGAACAAAACTGTGTTTGTAATATGTCATAAGGAGATTTTTATTTTGTCACGATCCCACTTGGTCTATGATGTATTGAAAAAAATTGAAGACGTTGTGGTAAAGCTTCAAAGAATTAATCATGCCGAAGTTTAATTGGTGCAAGTTTAATCGTCTTCAAAGTCAATTGCATTCCGAGATCACTCAGGTATAAATGCATATAATTAATGGTGTTCGGAATTGTTTTTATAAAAGATAAGGATGTATTTTTATAAATAAAAATATTTTAAGATGTTTTTAAAAGTGTTTTAAGTGTTTACGCTATGTTTTATTCTATATACTCAAAATAGAGTTTGACTAATTTGGATCTCCTTTAAAAGATACATTTTAAAACAAAGTCAAAGAAAGTAAAACTGATATCAGCTCTCTCAAATGACATAAGGATCTCATTCGAATGAGATGCCTATGTCACACGAACGACGTGGCATTATCATTCGAACGGCACGGTTTTTGAGGTAGCATTTAAATCTTATTTAAAGTGTGTTTTTATCAGAGTTTCGTAAGTGTGCATTTTGAAAAATAGTATTCGAACCAGAAACTTGTTTGCACATGGTTTCTAAGGTTTACAAAGCATAAACACATCCTTATAGTTTGCAAAGATCCGAGTTATCATTCTTAAATGTTTCAGTGATCTTGCGACACCAAAGAAGTTTGTTCTACACATTTAACATAAGGGTTTTATAGTGAAGAAAAGAGAAAGACTTCTTGTTCAACATCGTAGACGAATAAAAGCCAATTGGTGGACATCGAGACATTCATGGAGTTGAGTGTTGTGGACAGGTATCGTGGAAGATGGAATTTCTGCGTGGGCACTATTTAAGAATGGTTGAATATCATAAGGAGCGTCAAGACTCGTGGGGATCGAACCATTGAGTAAGGCTAATCTGTCTTTGTAAAACCATTATTCATAGTGATTATCTGGCTTGAGCCATCTCAGGTTTTTTTCCCGTTTTAGGTTTTTTCCTTTTACATCCGGCGTTGTGAGTATTCTTTACTTTATTTTACTTTCTTTAATCACTAGATGCATGTTTAGGATTAATCAAGATAATGTTGGTTTAAAGTGAGAATTGGGTTTTTCACAACCTTGTTTGGTGCATAATTAAAAGTTGGATAATTTTAGGAGAAAATTGGTTTTGTTTAAAAACATACATATTGGTCACTTTCAAATTGGTATCAGAGCCAGAAATCATAATTTATTTGTTTTGTTATCCCATGTGTTTTCAAAGATGAATTTTGGATTTAACGAACTTCTCTTGAACTCCTATTTTTTATGACACTAATTACACTTATTGGAAGATGGGAATGAGAAGTGCTTTAAAATCAATTGATGAGCATGTGTGGTTAGAAGTTGTGAAGGTTGGACACCCCCTGTCACTATTGTAGGTAAGGTCACTAGTTTAAAGCCTGTCGAGTCATGGACCGAAACTGAACATAGACTTTCACAATATAATTCTAAGGTTCTGGACGTTATTTCTTCACATGTAACACCGAAAGAATATAATATAATTATGACTTGTGAAACATCAAAATAGGCTTGGGATATTTTGGCACTCACTCACGAGGGCACTAGCACGGTTAGGGCGTCAAAACTTCAAAATCTCACTACACAGTTTGATACCACTAGAATGTTAGAGAGTGAGACTTTTGATGAGTTTTATGCTAGGTTATCCAATATTATCAACTCGTCATTTAACCTAGGTGAGAAAATGCCCGACAACCATGTCATTAAGAAAATCCTTAGGTCGTTGCCTAGTAGGTTTGGTGCGAAAGTGACCATTTTAAACTCCTTGGGTAGGTTAAAGTCGACTAAACTAGAAGAGATTGTAGGTTACTTACAAACCTATGAAATTAATCCGATTACCTTCAAGCAAGTTCCTAAGAGAGAAAAGGGTAATGCTTTGAAAACCCGTAAGGAGGAAATTAAAGTCTCGAATTCCGATTTTGAGGATGTTACTTTGTTGGCAAAGAGATTTAAAAAAATTATTAAGTTTCAAAAGCAATCGAATGATGCCAAGAAATTTGAAAAATTCAAGAACAACAAAGTAGATCCCACCTCTAAGGATAAGTTTGAGAAGCCTAAGAGAGATGAGTTTGATAAGTGTTTTGGGTGTGAGAGGTACGGTCACAAAGTTAAGGAGTGTCTCACTAGACTTAAGAAAGAGGGCAAGAAACCCATTGTCTATAATGCCACCTTAAGTGATAGTGATTCGGAAGAGGGAGAGAGTTCTCCCATTGATTGTAACTTTGTTGCGTTCGTGGCCTGTCATGTGAGCGATGACGATTCTCATGTGCATGACACTTCCAAGGAGGTTTTGAATGTATCCCATGTTAGTGAGGGTGAAGAGAGTGACAAGGAGGTAGATGTGAAAGCGTTGCAAAATGCGTTTAATGAGTTGTATGCCGAAACAGTGAAGATGAAAAAGTCTAACTCTAAATTGTAATCTAAGTTGAATGATAGTGCCATAGAAAATAATGATAGTTTGATTAAGGATCTTAGGGCACATGAAAAGAAGTTTAGGGAGAAACTAGAGTTTGTGGAGAAAGATAGAGATAATATCCATGGTCTGATGGAGTCCTTGAAAAAGAAGATTTTAGAGTTTGAGGAGTCTAGGCATTTGCTCGAGTATAGGATTCACGAGTTGGAAGAGAGATTGAGAGACTCGTCTAGAGTCAAGTTTGATTTGGAGGCTAGGTCAGAGAAGTTAGATAAGATCCTAGGCACCGTCCAAATTAAGGGAGATAGGGGAGGTATAGGTTTTGATGAGAGAGTTCTTCCCATTCCCCCTGCACGTGTGAGAAACACTAGGAAGGTTAGAAAATGTCCAAAAAATAGGTAATCATTCCCACCACCACTACACTTTCACGTTTGTAGGAAAGGTCACCTTAGTCGTTATTGTTACGACCTTAGACAAGATCCTAGGAAGTTTAGGAATAAAGTTTATGCGGCTCCCCAAACCCCCCATGCATCATTTTACACCTACTTGGGTTAGGAAATCGGATTTAGTGGCTTTAGGAAGTAAACTTTATGATTCTCGTTTGGGTGCAATTGATTCTTCCCATGCTAAATCTAAAGGGTGATAGTGCTACCATTATTGTCATATACAATTTTGTTTCATGATATATTCATTGCTAGTATAATGACATGTGTATCATTTTGTATTATAGTTTTCATTTGTTTGAGTCTTATTGAAAAATACAAAAAGATTTTGTTTTTTTTTGTAAATTTTTAAAAATCCAAAAGGATTTTATTTTTGAGAAAATTTTTGAAAACCCAAAAAAAAATATTTTTCTTTTATTTGAGTCAAAATATGAAAAGCCAAAAAGATTTTCGGTTTTTGTTTTTGAGTTTACATGTTTGATGTGGCATATTGGTGTGCTTGGACCCCCCCCCCCCCCCCCCATCGTTTCATTATCCATGTGTCTAGGACATTTGGTCATTATTATCGATGCTTAGAATGATCTTAACCATTATTTATATGGGGTTGTTTCGAAGTTGATATGTATTTTGATTCGACTTTGTATATATGGCAACATTGAACACATGCACGAGTTTATATGGATGTTTGACTTCTCTTGCATATTTGAATTTGGTGAGGCATTCTTATCTCAATCTTGTCATCTATGCGTAAGTAGACTTAAAGAGAAGTGTGCATGTAAAAACCATCTACCGTGAGGATTTGAATTGGTAAATATGACGAGTGATTCACGGGAAAGGGCTGCGAGAGTTCAAAATTAACTCGTCGTGAAAGCCACCGTTTAAAAGATCCCAAAAAGAAAATACAATATGCTAAGAAAAGGGCCAAATTTTTTTAGTTCATTCCAAAGAAAATATGATATTATTGAGGGATTTTGGATGGATTAAAAAATTTAAACGAGTTTCCACAACTAATCCTAATGTTGGAACATTGCAATTTGACGCTATTGTTTGTAGAATCGTCAAAATTCTAGATTTGTGTGCATGTAGTATGTTTAGTTCATTAAGCTCACACTTTAATTGTCATATGGCTATGATAAAGTTTGATGATTTATTGCTATCAATTAGAGCTTCTTGATCGTTTCGATGTGTTGGAATTGTGACTCATTTGTTTTTAGTTTCACACCTATACATTCCATATCCATGTTTGAGCACATTGGTACTATATTTGCATGTAACTTGCATTTTTGGTTTTTATGAGTTTTTGCGATTTGTGTTAAAAGCATACCGTTTAAACACTGTTTTGCTTCTGTTAGGCCCTTCCTGGATTTTTTTTGTGGAAATTTTTTCACTAGGCAATATTACATTATATTTTTGGGAATCTGGGAAATTTTGACAGGTCGCGAGAAGTCATTCAAATGATATCTCCATGTCGTGCGAACGATATAAGTCCTTCGTTCGAGCGACGTTCTCAACTCGTTTGAGCGACGTCCCTGGCTTGTTCGAACGACAGGCTGATCTCTTTCTTCTGATTAGTTTGCAGTCCACTAGTTTAAATTGGTATATTTTTGGTAATGCTGGAAGCGTTTCTGGACTGACTGGTTTATATGCAGGTTTTATTGGTTTTAAATTGGTTGTTTGTATATAGTTCGTTTATCACACCTGATTTGATTTCTATATTCTTTATGTGATTCATTGGTTTACTAGCTACTGATTTGTCTTTTACCTGATCATATTTAGCTGGTTGTTTCATGATTATCTAGTGATTTCACATTAATTCATATTGATTTATATTCTCATGCTGGTATTTTGATTGGTTTATCTTTTCACCGGATTGTCTATTTGAGAAAAAAGGGGGAGAGATGTATGTGATGTAGGGGGATATTTGAGCATGTTTTGGTTTACATATGTTTACAAATTGGTAACTAAAATTAGTAGTGAACATTGGTATCAGTTTGCTGCTCAAATTGTTTAATAAATGATTTTTTCAGTGATTATTCATATTGGTTTCTATTATTGTTTGGAATCATTTGGATAAATACATTGGTTTCGTTTGTTCCTCCATACTTCACTTGATATTTTTTTATCTGTTTCATGTGTGTAGGTATGCTTCAGCGTTTCGAGATTTCAAGTATACATTACAATCAGACAGTTCATGCTTGTCGGTGCTACATATACTAGTCCATGTCCTGTATTTTTTATTTTTTATTTATGGGATGGGATTTAGGCATTATACGGCTTGATGGACTGGCTTAGGCATTTCACTGGTTTAGTTTTGTCATGGAATAGTCAAATGGGGATATTTTTAAGGACATAAATTTCCAATTGAGTCCCTGTATTGTTTTGATTTAATTCCGTGACCAAAACTCTGTTTGTAATATGTCATAAGGAGATTTTAATTTTGTCACGATCCCACTTGGTATATGAGGTATTGAAGAAAATTAAAGACGTTGAGGAAAATCTTCAAAGAATTAATCAGGCCAAAGTTTAATTGGTGCAAGTTTAATCATCTTCAAAGTTAATTTCATTCTGAGATCACTTAGGTATAAATGCGTATAATTAATGGTGCTCGGAAATTTTTTTTTATAAAAGATAAGGATGTATTTTTATAAAGAAAAATATTTTAAGATGTTTCTAAAAGTGTTTTAAGTGTTTACACTACATTTTATTCTGATATACTCGAAATAGAGTTTAACTAATTTGGATCTCCTTTAAAAGAGACGTTTTAAACAAAAAGTCAAAGAAATTCAAACTGACGTCAGCTCGCTTAAACGACATAAGGATCTCGTTCGAACGAGATGCCTATGTTGCGCGAACGACATGGTATTGTCGTTCAAATGACATGGTTTTCGAGGCGGAATTTAAATCTTATTTAAAACGTGCTTCTATCAGAGTTTCGTAAGTGTGCATTCTGGAAAACAGTATTCAAACCAGAAACTTGTTTGCACATGTTTTCGAAGGTTTACAAAGCGTAAACACATCCTTAGAGTTTGCAAAGATCCGAGTTATCATTCTTATATGTTAAGTGATCTCGCGACACCAAAGAAGTTTGTTCTACACATTGAACATAAGGGTTTTGCCGTGAAGAAAAGAGAAGGACTTCTTGTTCGACATCGTAGACGAATCAAAGCCAATCGGTGGACACCGAGACATTCGTGGAGTCGAGTTTTGTGGATAGGTATCGCGAAAGACAGAATTTTTGCGTGGGCACTACTGAAGAACAGTTGAAGATCAAAAGGAGCGTCAAGACCCGTGGGGATCGAGTCATTGATTAAGGTTAATCTGTCTTTGTAAAACCATTGTTCATAATGATTATCTGGCTTGGGCCGTCCGAGGTTGCTTTCCCGTTTTTGGTTTTTTCCTCGTACATTCGGCGTTATGAGTATTCTTTACTTTATTTTACCTGCTTTAATCACTAGATGCATGTTTAGGATTAATCAAGATAAAATTGGTTTAAAGCAAGAATTAGGTTTTTCACAACTTGGTTTGGTGCATAATTAAAAGTTGGATAATTTTAGGAGAAAATTGGTTTTGTTTAAAAACACACATATTAGGTACTTTCTTCATTCAATCCCAAGAAACATTCCAAACAAAGGTAAGGAAGGTAATATGTATGGTTTCTAACTCCAATGTGGAGTTGGTTATGTGATTTTGGGTTATGAAACGAAAGGCTATATTTAGGCTCAAAGGGGTTGACTAGGGAAAACATTTTAGGTGAGGTCAACGCTAATATGGGTGATATAATAAAGATGGCTTATGATTATTTCATAAAGTTGATGCAATTCTCGAGTCAAAACAATTTTGAAAATCATGCTCAAGGAACACATTTCATGAATGAACTCAATTAATGAACGAACAATGAAAGAATAGAGAGATTACCGATGAATTTACATTTTCAATGAGAAAAGAATAGTGTATACACTCACAAATGAAGGTATGTCTCTAATCTCACTCGGTGTAAGTATATATAATGCAAAAAAAGATTACTGAGTTATAAAAATCTTAAACCAAATCAATATAATAAGGAAAGTGCATGTGCTCATGGGATAAATTTTAATTCATGAAGTTATTCATAATATCAATGATTTGATGACTAAAGTCTAATAACTTCTAAAATCGAGAACATGCATCGTTGAGTTGCTAACAGATCGGGAAATTATTAAAATTTATCATTGGAAACAAAGGCAAAAAGGCCAATAAAGGAGAAAAAGGAAAGAAAATATTTTTGAAAAATTTTCAATTTTTAACAAAAAGCATGCTTTGTAACTAAATTGTGGTCAAATTCAAGGACTAAACATAAAATTGATAAATATCCTACACCCCCTAACTTAAATGTTGTATTGTCCCCAATACGTCCATTAAAGAACATAACACAAAGATAGGAAAAGAATGATATTACCCAAAATTGGAGCGATCTCCATAAGTACAAGTCCAAACGAATCTACAAAACAAGTTAGTATAAAGCAAAGCAAGAATATTTATCGATATATTAAGTTAAAAGAATTTATGTCGTAAGTCACAATAATATATAGGGGTTGAAGTGAAAATACTAGATAAATTGATGGTGAACATTTGATTTTATAAAAATGGAAAGTCACACATTAAAATCCAATACATAATCATAAACTACATTACTATTTCTCATTTCATAACTTCAGTACAAAACAACTTAATACATAACAACTAATAAAAAGAAAGAAATACAAATAAAAAGGAAAATACATAATAATATCCGACCCAAGAAATACAAAAATGAACCCATAATAGCAGCCTAGTGGCCGAAAGCACTAGTATCATAAGGACTTTGGAAATGTGGCGGGAGCGATGCATCCGGGCCATGCTGCTGCAAATATAAGTCTTTCATCATGTCATGTAGTATGCAAAACTCATGTCACCGCTCTGCTCTATCCTGTCTATACTCCGCCCTCTGCTGCTCTAGCTAAGACTCCAAAGAATCCCTCCAAACCTAGGTCTCCTCCCACCGTTGGTCCTATAGTGCCTGGTATACCTCAAAGTGGGCGTCTGAATCTGCATGTGGCACCTGAGAACTATGTCCCTGCTCCAGATGCTTGATCTCGGCCTCTTCCTCAACCTCATCAGTCACCTGTGTCCTCTGTCTCATAGCACTCGGTTGTCCCCAAGGCTGGCCCAACATCTTTGAGATATTATCCTTGTTTAGAAGCTTTAGTGGGACACGCTTGCGGTCAGAATCAAACTCAGGGCAGCCGTGCAATAAACAAATCTTTGTGATGAGGGAAGGAAATGAAAGGGAAAACGTGCAGGCCCTCTCCTTTCTAGAGGCATACATCATGTCAAATAAAATGTTGGGCAAACTAATATCGCCCAAGTTGCTGATTAGGGTGTAGACAAATGTTGCATACTTATGGTGAACCTCTGACCGGTTTCTTATAACCATAATGGAGTGCACATTGAGGTAATGAAGTAATCTCGGCAAATCATCCATTTTGGCTGAGCGGAACGCTTTCTTATTAGACTAAACCTCCCCAGGTGCAAGTTCCTGGATTAATATGGTAAGCCCGAACATCTCCCCATCCAAAAAACTACCTGACCGCTCAGGGTCTGAAACACCCATATGACGCGCTAAATCTGAGAGGGTAAGTTGAATCTGAACCCCCCGAATCATGGCCTCATAGGTAGGTGACCTCCCTTTCACAGCTACAAAAGTCGCATAAAACATGTGAACCAGCTACTCATTAATGTGCCTGTTTGCAGAAATAAAGGGCTCCCAACCGTGTCGGCACAAAATAGTACACGTAACCTCCGACAACTCCGCCATGTTCCATACATAGTGGCAAGCCAATGGCCTATGTGTAGGGGTGTTCAAAAAATCGAATGGACCGATGAACTGAACCGAACCGAGCCGAATTGAGCCGAACCGACCCTATTTTTTTGGTCTTTTTTCTTAATCAGTCTGGTCTCAATTTACTTTTTTGGCGGACCGACCTAGTCGGTCCGGTCCACGGTTTACAGTTTTAAAAACCCGGTTAGGACCGACCCGTACCGACTCTATCTCTCTCTCTCTCTCTCTCTCTCTGTATATATATATATATATATATATATATATATATATATATATATATATATATATATATATATATATATATATATATATATATATATATATAGTAAAAGTATATACTTTAATATTTGATTAGTTTAAATTATAATGTAATCCAATAGTAAGTTTGTTTTAATTGCAAATTTTAATATTTTTTAGTTTTTAATGTTTGGAAAAAATAGACTCGGGTATATTTGTATATTATAAATGATGTGATTCATTAATGTGAGGATCGATGGGTTAGACCGGACCGACCATATAAGAAATCGAACCGACATTATCAGTCCAGTTTCGATCCATTTTTTTATGGGACCGACCAAGTCGGTCCGGTCCCAAAAAAAAATTAAAATCGAACCGGATCGGACTGCGAACACCCCTACCTATGTGGTGGCTGAAAATAGTCTTGGAACCAATCATGTTCCTGTTCGTAACGGAAACCATCAACGACCTGGGTGGGCACGCTCCTGGTAGAATCATATTTCCTTAACTTGACCATTTCAACCTACAAAATAATAATTAGGAAAAATCAATAGAATTGTAAAGAGCAATTAAAGGTTAGTTAGTGAACTAGTTGAAACGGTGTGTACAAGAGCGTGAATTCGAGCAAAAATATCCCACATTGTGACAAAAAATATCGAGGTATGACAACGAGTGAAAATCACACAAGTGTGCGCTAAAAACGGATTGAAAAATTGGTTTAGGCATTTTAGCGAACACTTGGTGTACACAATGTGTAATGAGGGTGTGAAAATTCCATTGAACCAACAAACAAGCCCCATTCATAAATAACAACAATTAGTAACCAACAATAAGTGTTCATAAGTGGAAATTTATCAATATTCAAGCACAAAAATTGTTGGAACAATACATAAGGGGAAAAACTCAAAATATGTCAAACAATGGATTAATCTTAGGAAAATGACATAAAACAACAAATCAACACAGAGATAGGTAAATAGAAAGAATGTATACCTGATTTGAGTGAAAAAATGTTGCGTTTGAGTAAAAACGGGGAAGGGAAAAACTAGGGCTTGAAAAAGGGAGAGAGGAGAGAAAAGAGAATAGAAGGAGAAAGGGAAAGGGAAAAAAGGAAGGTAGATTCGGCTTTAACTGGTCGATCGATCGATCAACCCCCGGGGCTCGATCAATCGATGACTCAGTTAAAAGCCCACTGCTTAACTGTTTGGTTGGGGGGGATGGGAATAAAGGGATATGAGGGGTATATATATATATATATATATATATATATATATATATATATATATATATATATATATATATATATATATATAACAAAACAAGAACATAAAACGAACAAACTATACAACGAGTGACACACACGAACATTCACAAATAAAAATGAGAAACAAAAGAAAATAAAAAGAACAACAAATGCAAATGCATGAGAATGAGAATGAGTGTGTGCAAAATAAGAAAATCTTTTTTCGAATAAATTTCTCTTTTTGGTTTTTCTTAATAAACGTATGCTGGGACGGACAATCACTGCAAATTCAAGTTCGTTGAACCTACCAAAAGAGTTAGTCCCAAGCATACAAAAAGCAATAAAAAAAGATTAACTAATTATGCTAGACTAAATATATAAAATAAAATAAAGTAAATAAAGAAAGAATGAATGAATAAAAAGCTAGCTATGTACAACCTACTATTTAGACTCCTCACTAGATATCCACTAGAAGTCTAAATAGTTGAGGATCCACCCAAATCACATTTTGGCTTTGAAAGATCAACGGTGTACCCTTCCGAACATGCATGCCTCCCGGAATATGAGAATTTCGTTTGAACAACGGAAGGCATGTGTTAGGCATAAAAAATGAGTCGTCGCCAATTTGAAATTTTGGAAGGATGACGGGGTATTTGGATAACAAGGGGGATAGGTACACTAAAGGACTAAGAAAAAATGACTCATCTCCCAAAGGTTTTTCAAATGGAATGGGCGATGGTGCACACACGGGGATAACGTCCATTGAAAACAATTCTGGTAAAAATCCCTCCTCGACAAAAGGTTTACATATTTCAATAATTTCTATCCACTCATAGGAATCATTCGGTAATTCTAATGGTTTGATTATGGAAAGAGAATATGGTGATGAAGCAAATTCAATCTCAATCAACACATTTTCAGGAGGAGATTGAATTTCGAAGGAGAAAGATGCACATTCGATGAGAAATTCTTCGGAAAATTTAGGTGAAACACAAGTTTTCACCTCCTCATTGTTTTGTACATAAGAATTTATCTCATCACAAAGTGCTCCAAGTCTCGATCCAGCATTATTTAGGCTTTCCAAACCTTGGGAATAAAGAAGAAAAGTTTACTCCAAAGTAGGATTCCTCGGATCTAGATCCTCGGATTCCTCGTTTGGTTAAAATTTGCCTTCGAAATTATCGGAATAAGAATCATCATTGGATTCGAATAATATATCCAACTCAAGTTCCCAATAACAATTTTCATTCTGATAAACATTTTCAAGTCTTTCATTCTCAAGAAAATCTTCAAAATGGAAAACATGGAAACTATCCCCAAAGAAGAATCATTAGAATGACCGCAATAGCTATAAAAGAAAGACATGGTTACCGAGATGTTTATTAATGGAAAATCCGATGAAAAGGTGCGCGATCGAAAATCAACGTTTCAAAGCGCTCAAGTAGGAAAATCCTACAAGAAAGGTTAAAACAAATAATACAAATAGGAAATGAAAAAAATACTAAGAAATAATAAAATAATCACTATCTAAATAACACTCCCCGGCAACGGTGCCATTTTGATGGGAGGGAAATCGAGTGTTCGTGTAAGGACACTTTCGTTGATTTCGACTCTCGCTCTACATGCAAAAACTAAGCTACTACTGCACTTGCGAGTCAAGCACATCGGTAAGTCGGGTATCGTAAGAAATCCAAAGGGAGTGATAGAATTTTACACTGGTAATTATTTTAGTACTTCAGGAATAAAAGCGTAAAAGGTGATATAGTTGTTACGGTGACAAAGGAAAAGAAAAGTTAAGTCTACACAAAAGTAGAGCGAGAGTCGGGATCGCATACTACCACACAAATCAAAACAACTACTAATTAGAATTCCGGCTCAAAAACATTTAACCGAGCATTTATAATTAAGTATAAACTTCACGCAATAAGGAATTTAGCCCAAAGTTCTTTGAAAAAACATTTAATAAAAAATGATCACACATGGATTAAATTCGAATTGTCTCTATAAACACTAAAGTTGTGTGACAAATAAAGTTAAATGCATAACAATCCAACTTTAATGCACACGATTTCAATTATATGCAATTTTACACAAAACCTAATTTTCGGAACTAGAGGCCTGTTAATGGCGGAACACAACCCCGACTCTATTTATCTAAGGGATAAAAATGAATTAAACTAAATAACTGGATTAAAACAATAAATAACTAAATTAAACTAATTATCTAGGCAAGGAAAATGAAGAACGTAACTATATTAATGGAGAGGATAATGAATAATTTAATTTACAAACCCAAATCGATGTCAACCCAAGAAGAAATGAAGATGAGCTCTCAAAACCAAACCCTAACCTAAGATATCTTCAAAAAAAAAGTATATCTTCTTATTACAACAAATATCCCTTATATAGTAAGTTGGAATTAAAATAGAAAAGAAAAGGAAAAAGAAAAAGCAAGTTAAAATATCTTAGAAAAACAGGGGTTCGATCGATGGTTCAAAAACATGCCTACTGTCTCCCACGATTTCATAAACAAAGAGGGATCGATCGATCGATCGATGAAGTAGGTATCAGTTAAGCTGCCTTATGTTTTGGTTTATTTGGAATTCCCTTCCGCTAAAACTCCCGTAGTTTCTTCGTTAGGATTCGAATTCGCGCACCGTTCGCTGCCACGCAAAGCTTGCGAGGAGGGATACAACTTTCGTGCAGATGTTGGGCCAGGTGTCCAAACTTTGAAATGATCAAAATGCCCTTGCGCGTGCGATCGCGTACAGAACTTTATCGGAATGCGTCCGACTTTCACACTAAGCATCCAAATACCTATAAAAGCTCAATTAACCCCTGCAAAACATGTTAAACATAAAAATCCGAGGTTGTCTAGTTATCAACCATATATATAGGGAATAAGATACTCGAGGACGATAATAGCGCATTTGTTAATGGGTGAAATATGCAATATTTACGTCATATAAAAAGGGTTACACGTTTTAAAGTTCGGCACCGATTCATCGGGTACTTGTGACGGTGTGATAAGGGAGAGTGAAAATGGGGAGGAATGAAATTCAAACTCAATAGATAAGTCATCATCACTCAAAGTTGGAATTACAAAGGAGATAAGATCATTTTCAATGAAACTTTCTTCTTTGGGATCCAAAGATGAAATAATTTCATCTCAAATGGATACTACATCCATTTCATCCTCACTTTTATTCCGTATTATACTATGGGCCAAGTCAATAATGGTTTGTTCCAAAGTAGGCATAAAATCCTCATTTGGTTCAAAATGTTCCTCGACTTCAAAAGCCTCGGAAGAAAAATTATCGTGGGATTTAAATAATAAATCCAATTCATGTTCCCACAAATGATTTTCTTCTCGATAACAATTTTTATATTTCTCATTTTCAAGCATGAGAAAGCCCTCACCGAAAGTCATAGATCGGGGTGTGGATTCTTGGAAATGAGAAGTTTGAAATTATTATCGAAACTATACTCAAACTCATTATTATATGAATTTTAAAAACTATTGCAATTCGTTTCAAATTTTTTATTACAAGGAATTGGAGGCCCAAAATCGTTATCATCATCCTCAAAATACACACACTCCAAAGCTCAACTTTTATTATACTCACCCAAAGACATTTTAGCATTTGTAATTTTTTGGGACTCTAGGTATTGACCAAAAGTCATTGGGGTATGGGAATTTTGAGAATTATCATTAAGATTACCGAAAGAATTGGAATAAGATATGCGTACCCCAAAGATGGATCAAAGTGGCAAATTCCACAAAGTGATGGGCACGTGAAAAATCCAGGCATTTCTTATCGCTCAAATGTAGAAGTCCTGCAAAAAAAGTTTGCAAAAGATACATATAGAAAGAAAATAATACGAAATTCCAAATCAAATAAATTCTAAAACATCAATCCCCTGGCAACGACACCATTTTGATTGAGGGTGAAAAGTAGCGCGTGTCAAAACGCCGATCGTTCTTTTCTGTTCACCGCCTTAATACAAAAACCTAAACTTATGACTACACTCTTTTAAGGGAGTATAATGGTCAAGTCCGGGCATCGAAAAATCCACAGAGACAAGTACTATAATTTTTAAAGTTTAATATTCCGAAAATAAAAGTGTAAAGGATAATTTGTTAACTTAAAAGAAATAAAAGATAAACTAGGCATGAGTGTATTTAAACCAAACTAATAAAGGAATAAAAACTATAGGATGCATAGGATATCCCTCACCCCGAGTTAATTAGTATAAAATGGTTGCATGGGTTCACGGATTACTAAGATCGCATCTCAGTTCGTCAATGAATTAAATCAAGAGTTGTCACACCCCTAAATTCGCATAAAAGACTAATATGATTTTGGCGTCAATAAATACCTCGGAAATGATGCACAAAACGTCGTAAATATGGAACATACATGATATACCCCGTTAAATCTCCTAGGCGTAATAACTAGGACAACCCAATCAAAATAAACCCGTAAAAACTCCATTATAAAAGCAAAGAAACCAATCAACCCTTAGGTGAGTTCAATCCAACACAACCTAAACTAAATTAGCTAGAAAGTATATTTAATGACATAAATTAAATCAACTAATCAATTAGAGAAACACTAAATAAATTAACACTAAAATTATCTAGGTGTGGAAATAATAAAGCATGAAATATATCTAAGGTACAAAGCAATAAATAATGAAACAACAAGTAAAGAGACAATGAATAGTACATAAAGCTTACATTAATGATGGAGAAGGAATAGTAACTTTACACACCCAAAATGGGGAAGACAAACCTAGGAGAGAGACGCTCTCAAAAACTAACTGAAAAATGAATGTATCAAGTCTAAAAATGATACCCCCCAATTAAGGGAAAGTTTTCCCCTAAAAAACCCACAAAAAATGAAATTTGCGGACTTTCTGGTGCAAAGCGAATCGATTTTCCCCTGGGCGAATCGATTCGCACCTACAGGTCTTTAATTCTGTAGCTTTGTCCAACTTTACGAAAAATATCGTAACTTCTTCTTTATAACTCACAATTAGGCACGGTTGGAGTCTATGCGAAGATAACTAAGAGGGATACAATATCCAAGAAGACATTAGGACAAAAAAAATATGAAATGACTAAAATGCCCTTGAATGTGCCCTTAAGTGTGAATTTGAAGTAAAAACCATGCTAAAAATTCCATAACTCCTTCATTATATATCAAAATCATGCACCGTCAGTGGACACACGAAGAGAAATCAAAGGGATTCCAATTCCGTGAAGGGTTTGGGATTAAAACTTGAATGATAAAATACTAAAATGCCCCCGAATCTGCAATATTCAACGAAATGTTTTGAAAATGTGTCCAAATTTCACACCAAGCACCTAAATTATACCTCATATAGAACGTTAACATATAAAATGGAGGTTTTCTGATTAATGAGCATATATATAGGAATTAAGGTACCCGAGGGGGCTAAAATGCATAAGTTAATGGGCGTAAATACACAATATTTACGATGTATCAGTACTGAACGTGATTCAAGAAGTATAATACAATAGTTCATGACGAATAATTTCAAACCTCCAATGCAACTCGCTATTGAACGTACAACTTTGGTCGACTACTAGTTTCTTTATAATTGATTGACATCAACTACACTTAAGTAATTGATATCATTGGCATATATAACTTCGCAGGAGATTTAGTTTCTCAATTTCATTCATTAGTTATTATATTATGCTGTGAATGTGTAACTTTATTAGAATCAATATGTCTCATTACTAATTTTATTTGTTTGAAAGATAATATAATATTTAATTTTTAGCTGAAGTGTTCTTTGACCATGAAAGTGTTCAATAATATCTCTGGAACTGAGCAAATACGCATCTCTTGCAAAATACAAACAACACCAATGTCTATAAAAGTGTGGCAGCCGACATGAGAGAAACATTATGATTCTACCCCAAGCACGGTTACTATCATTCATGAAGTATACATAAATTGATGTTTTGCCAATTCACTGACCAAATAATACCAGTGATGACTCATAACTAGATAATAAAAATGAACACCCTTTATGTTGTTTATCACATGTGATAAGAAAATGATATTGAACAATAAAAAGTGTTGTAGATATTTTATTCTCTTTATATTTCTCAAAAAGTTCCGATAATATATACTCATCTGAATTATACAAAAAGCTTGTAAATTCGCTTTTATATAATTTATTAACATCAAAGAAAATAGAAAGAAAAATACAGAAATATATGAATAAGAAGGATTTGAAAAAAAGGACATCACACTATAATTATTAATCACATTTAGAGTTATCATTTGAAATGAGAAAAAGCAGCATATGTATAACCACAAAGTTTTGGTTTAAATTCCAATTGAACACACAAAATTACAATTTAAATGTCAATCGAATGAATTGAAATGCCAAGTAAATAAACAAAGTTAGGTTTTAAATGGAAAAAAAACACCAACTGCGATTTTCTTGTAACTGATCCAAGTAAGACCTGATGCGATTCCCTTGAAGTCGACCCAAATAATGCCCCAATGAAGAGGTAGGACGAATTCAGATATGGAGAATGGGACAATTGTTGTGATGAAGAGGGAGAGAGAAACCGAGTGGGATTCGAATATGGGGGAGTGGGGGAGTCATGACTGAACAAGGGTTGTCTTTCGAGTTGGGCGGGAAAAGGTTACACTATTTAAGGTATTCTCAATACAACCGTTGTATAATGGTTATATTAAAAAAAACATTTAGGCGAGGTAATTAAAAAATGATGTAAAATCAAATAGGTCTAATGGTTTACCGCGGTTGATTTGTGAGTGAAGTAAAGTAAGTTTTAAAAGCGTCTTAAATAGACTTTTTTCTTGTAGTGATATTTTGTTCATGGTTAATAATATAGGTTTGATTCGGGATGATGATGAAGGGAAGTTGAATATAATGTGGAAGGTTTTATGTTTGTTCGTATTTATGTTTTTGTTTTACGATGGATGGTAATTTTTTGAATGATGATTGTTTTTAGGTGGTAAATTGAAATGCTATAGCTAGAATTAAAAAAAAAAAAAAAGATATTCTTAACATCATCTAAACTAATTCCATGTTTAAAGCCCTAGGCACTTACCCTTTTACGAAGGCTAAATGCCCAAAAAATATACATGTTTTACGAAGCATTTTATGTAGCCGATGCAAATTTACCATGCTTATTTGAAACTTTTTACGTTGGGGGCTTATAAAACGCCTTTAAAGCCATACAAATGATTTATATTATATTTTATAATTTTTTTAGTTATCATATATGGACATTCTTCTTGTTGTGTGAACTCTTGATACCTATAAGTTGGCCTCAGATAATGTCATCTTCAAGTCTTGATCTTCTCTTCCCTTTGACATACTTGATATTTTTTAAGTCGTTGATCATGTGACACTCTTTGAGATCCATTAAACTATAGTACACTTAGTGGAGGATAATTCGTTTAATAAATAATATCATTAAATAATTAAAGTGTTGTCATCAAAATGAATGAATTTTGACACACCAACGAAACTAATGCATCCTAAATAAACTATTATGGGTAGTTATGTGTGATTTCCTTCTTTATGATCCCATATTATTGGGCCTACCCAAACCCTACCTCATATAGCTTGTTTTATACAAGTTTCTTATCAACTATTTATCGAAATGCGAAGTATGGATCATGAGAGTTTATAAGAGGGGCTGAATGATAAATCATATTAAACGATTAACAATATATCAAGATGAAGTGAAGCTTAAATGGAGCATAACAATGTGCTCCAGAACAAGCAAGACGATCCAACATATATTTTTTCTTTATCTTTTTCTTTATAATTATGGTTTATCTTGTAACATATGTGATGTTTCTTACTACCAATGATGGACCAGCTCTGGCAGGACCTAGGAGAGTTTCCATGCTCAATCAAGGAATTTCACTCAGAGATCCTTTGAAAGGATTGGTTTAGAGGATAGAGAGAAAGGTAATGACAAGGCAATACACTTAACCATTTTAAATACATTATGTAATGCATCAAGACAATCCGAACAAGCATTACTCAAGAAATCTCACCACTCTTTCTCAACCACATATATCTTTTGGAGCAAAAGATGGTATATTTTCTAAAAAGATCTGAGCGATGTTATGTCGTACCTAAGAATGTCAAATGAATAATATAATTAAATACTCATGGTTGGTAAACTGGTGGTTGAACAGGCTCTGACGTCACAGTAAACCACCTGACACTGTTGGCTAGTCACTCGAGATTTCACTTAGAATTTAATGTTATTGACATGTTAAGTATGGTAGTCTAACCCAACATTTAATGCACTCTGAGTTCCCTAACGACCAAGATTGGCCTATAAATACACCCACTTATCCTTTGATATGATTATTTAACTATCAAGTCATTAACCATTCTAGCCCTAAAACCCTGAACTCAAAGAAAATATTATCCTTCCATTAACACATTTGATCAGTTTTCAACAGAGAACTCCATCATTTATTATTCCCAAACACTTATTCCAACCACCTATTAGTGCTTTCTTTTAGGTGTATTTAGAGTTCTTTTTCTCTCTCCCTCTAGATTAATACCCATCAAAGACCCATTTATTATTAAAACATTTTATTTTTATTACCTATCATTGTGATATTTATAGAACATTATTACAAGTGCATAAATTATTTGTATTCCTCCATTAAATGACTTACACCTCGATTCTTCACAAAACACCCTAGATCAAACTACACTCTTAAACAGTCTATCATCGGTAGAATACGATGATTCATCTATAATTCGGAGCAAAAATTTACCTACTAAAATATCAAGAGTCTAAACCCATGATCCACACATAAAAATTCCATTTTGTCTATTACAAAGTGAATGAGCTTCGAAATGTGGTAGTTCCGTGATAACTCTTTCGGGGACTTTCCTTGGCACATGAGTCATGTCAAAATTTCATATTTATGCGTGTGAGTTTTTAAAGAATTATAAAACGTACCATTTGAGGATAAATTTTAGCAATATTATATTTTGTCCCCAATAAATTTTTACTAATGTATTAGTATTGTGTTTTCCCCCCTGGGTAACAAACATAATGAGTGGTTTGCTCATTCTTTCACATTTTCTTTTTATACTTTCCCATGCCTAAATATAACTTAATGATCAATATGTCATATTACCTAAGCTTTAACCCTCCAACACACCCCACCCAAAAAAAATGCTGCAAGAAAATTCAGAAGGAGAAAGATAATCAAAAACTGAATTACAATCCTAAGGTTACTACCCAATTCCTCTTTCTTTTCTCATAAAATACATAACATTCTAAACACCTCCTCTCCCTTTCCCAAAAAAAAAGTGTACAAGGAGAAGAAGAAAGAGGGAAAGGAAAATGAGTTTACTACATTTAGATAGTCATGATGCAGAAACAGAAGAAAACAACCATTTGCTTCTTCAATTAATATCCTTCCTCATCAGTCCTACTTCTTTACGTACTGCTCCCTTCCACCACCACCCCCCCCCCCCCCCACCCCCCACCCACCCACCCACCCAACACCCCTCTCCAATGAAGCAGTACTTCAAATCCGAAATCAAAAAATATAACCGAATAGATCTTATCAATCACGATCTTTGTCAACCCAATCAGGTCTGCCCAATGTGAACTCCAAGCTCGGTTTTTTGTGCTCCAAATTGGACCCTATGTTGCCCTTCCGTCCAGAAGAATCACATTCCTGCAATACTCTTTAGCTTCGGTTATCTCTTACCCAATCAAATGTACTAATTTTAAATTATTGTTATTATCATCACAATATCTTTATTGCTGGTCACTTGATGCATGAATGACATTGATATTTTGATGCCCTAGGCAGACTATACAAAAAACAAAATAGAACAACTATCACGTAATTATACAAAATATTTACAAACAAAGAGATAAAGGAGGAAACAAAGACCTTTTTTAACTTAATTTGTTTATGCTTTTTTCGAATTCAATCTCTTTGCGGTTTTCATATTGTATATAATTTGAACAAAGACCGATTCAGATAAGATCCCACTACAATCTTTTTTATTAAATGGTAAAAAATATAAACTGGGGACGCATTTATCTTGGGATCCCTTCTGATTTTGGTGCCCAAGACGATAGTACGAGACACATGACAAAATCATTGAAATATATAAGGATTTGCACTTGGGTTCCATTCATTTTGCAAATACGAGATTAGGGTTTAAAAAAATTCATATTAAGAGTTAGGGCCCAGAGTGTCAACATTTGTTTGAGGATCTTTCATACAAATATATATGACACATTACATCCCACAATAATGCTAATAAAAACTCTAGACTCAACCTCATAATAGAAAAAACATATAGATCCCGAAATAAAAATTCTACTAATTTAATTTGATAGGGGTACAAATATCCATGTTTGGAGTTCTAGTTCATTTTTCTTTCTTGACATTAGAGTTCTTGTTCTATTTGAATTGGCTGAAATGTGGTCATCACACGAAATTAAGTGCATGCATTAGGAAATTTTGAACTCATGCATGGGAAAATCTATGTACTTATGATGAAATTTGATGGGGGATTTCCATAAACATAAAAAAAAACATTACCTCTATCTGGTGTCCGGATCTTTGATGAGATGAGAAGGTGGACAATGGTCTAATTCCATCCGTCGCACTGGAGTTATTTTGCAGCCAATCCTCTCTATTGCTGAAATTTTTCATAACAAAACTATTTAATTTTAAAAAATTTAACAACGATAGAAACAATGGGTTTACGACAATTTAACAAGACATAGTATTAAATTTAACATGATATAGTATTAAACAATGGTTTTTTTGAACATCAACCACCTCATATAAAGCCTGTTTGCCACCATAAGCACTTCTTGAACTAGCTTAATTATATCAAAATCTAATTTGTTCATATACAAGCAAAGAGTATGGTTGAAAAAATTACAATATTTACATGATTTGCGAAAAGGCATATTTTCACTTGACTATATTAAATTTAATATTTTTAACTCTTCAAATAGAGGGATGGCAAATAAAGAAGGCTTCGGGTCTGGGTTGTTTAGAGCGGTGGCCTACGCGTGTCATAGCTTGTTGTTAGGGTGTGTTTGGTGTAGTTGTGTATTCACTTGTAATCTGGCTGTTCTTGGTCCATTGTTTGTTGGCCTTTTTTGGTTTGTTGTAGGCCTGTATATGGTCTGTAGTTTCGTTTATTGTTTGGGCCGGTTTTGGCGAGTGATAAGCCATATATCTGGTTGTTTTCTGCCCTTTTGAGTGTTTTAATTCCTTTTTAATTAATGAAGCTTACATTTTCCCCCGCAAAAAAGGCATCGGGTCCCTAAAGCCTTCTCTAATGAATCTCTTTCCAAAGTCATTTCTAAATAACAGTTAAAGGGCCTTTTTCTGTTTATTTAAAAGAATTTTTAAATGGGTGAGACAAAGTCTAATTTAGTTCTCCAGTGGTATTTCATTTCTATGTATATGGCATGGTTTTCGGAAAGAGGGTTTGAATTTCAACAACCCAAGCATTCATATTAATGTGATTGGTTAATTTTTGTCCAAGTCATATTGTCTAACTGTTCTTGCATTTCCAGATGTGGAAAGAGTGATAGAAAAGTTCTATATGACACAACAGCCATGTCATATCCTCTACCAATGTTGGAGCAGTTTTTTTGCTTCAATCATTTCTAAGATAGAAAATTTGTCAGGTAGAAACGGCGTTGGAGATAGAGAACCTAAATAGTTGCATAGGTATATAGTATATACATATATATACACATGTCTTGATAACATGTGCCTAACACGGTACAGATACCCATGTGAAGCTTTCACACTTACTATTTTGAAATTCAAAATATGTGTCGTATACTCATGTGGAGCTTTTATACTTACTATTTTGAAAATCAAAATATGTGTTCTAAGGCACTGTGGGGGAAAAAAATATTGCTATATAATAGCATGACACGTGGCCAGCACCCCCGGTCAAGATGGTGAGCAACAGACGCTCCAACAAGATAAGAACGATTAGAGTCCTTGATAGATTAGAAGACCGAGGAGCAGTATCTGAGTCAAATCAAACTCCACGAAGATAGGAATCATTCATTTTTGTAACCGTAATGTAACCCCTAACTCTATATAAATGGAACACCCTCCCATTGTGAAAGGTGGCTTAAAAATGAGAGAAACACTCTCATGTAAAACTCTCTCATCATTCTAATGGAACACAGCAGCAACTCCGTGGACGTAGGTCATTCATGGTCGAACCACATGAATCTTTGTCTCTCTTTTATTTATTATTGTGCATGTATCGTGGTACATGGGTACCGCCCATATCCCAGATTTTTTGACACCACAATTGGCGCCGTCAGTGGGAATCGACACAAAAAGTATTTCCTTCTTGTTGATAAGACGAAGATTTACGTTGCAACTTAATGGTTTACACGCACGAAATCTCATCAAAAGCTAAGTTTTCTTTTTCTATCTCGTATGAACAATCATATATTCTATACATATATCGTTTCATTGATAGATGATTTTTCGTACATTTGTATTTATAAATTTTGTATTCGATTTTTATTCATCTGCAAATCTATGCAGCAATACTGTTTCTGGGCAATTTTCATTGTTTGTCAAGATGAATTTCACTAGAGGAGGTCTATGAGGACTCCCTAAATATTTAGAGTCTCTTGAAAAACTCCCAGGATGATCTCTAAATCTTCAAAGAATATTACTAAGGGTATTATCTCAATAGATATGTTTTCACCAAGGTATACAGATTCTGGGCACATAATCTTGCCAGTAATCTTATCTCCGTTCGCACAGTTTGTGCCAAAAAATTGTAATCATGAAGAAGCTAATGAGTTTTCGGCCATCTCTCCGGTCATCTCCGACCTATATATGGGGACTATCATCAACCTGAGCAACCCGCTCACATCTCAACCCTGCGATGGCGAAATCACAGCTCTGTAATAAAAAATCAGTGCAAAATCAACAATAGAAAATAAAAAAAGAGACCCGAGTCACCAGATTGTGATATGCACCAGATCTTTCATTCTCCGATCAAAACCTCCCTGCCTCGAAATCAGAGGTCTTATGAATTTACAACTTTCACTTTCTCTGTGTTGGTCGACAGTGAGGTGCAAGGATCCAGGGGTAACGTCGTCGGAGTTTGGTGACCACCACATACCAAGTGTCAAACATCAACAACATTGTCAGAGGTCGGCGTCCAAACTCGCCGGTGAAGCGATAAACCATTGGAGAACTGTATCTCTTCAATCGAGCACCAGCGAGGGATTTACCAAGGCCCCTGGTAGTCGGCAACCAATTTGCGACTACCATCAGCTGGTCAGCGACAGGAACGAGCAAGGACGAACACAACATCAGCTGGTCGGTGGTGAGGACGAGCAGTGATGAGCGAAAGACCTCTGCGAAGTCAGGTGGACCACGTTATTGTTCGTCAGCCAGTATGCAAAGAATTGGAGCATTGGTTCAATACTCGCCCCGAACCATCATCATTGTCGGCGGCAAAGACAAAGGCAAACCACACTGATCTTCGATTGGGTTCAAGACTCTCAGTGTCTTCTACAAATCACAACCAGTCCGTGTCCCAACTCCTCGTCGCTGAAGCCACAACTCACCGCCCAATAATATCTCTTCGATTGAGCACCAGCAAAACCTCTGGTAATCTCTACGCCTACCTCCGACCTACTACAAATAATATCTTCCCCTATTGGTTGGCCTTCGACGAACAGTGTACATTTGTAACGATACTGGACTGCACTAGTTGTAACAGTAACATCGCCATGGTGGTCGACGACCACTGTGCAACAATGATTTCACTGGTCGACATCAAGAGGACGTTACTAGCACTGAGATACTTTACACCGCTATCTCGCGTGTACATTTGGATGGAAAGTTGTGGTCTTGCCCAAGCATTTTGACTTTTTAGAAATAAATAAATAAAACTCTTGTTGTTACGATCTTTGGTTTCTTCACCAACTCTTTTCATATCTTTAAGTGGAATCAAATCTTTGGAACCAACTTAATTAAGTATATGCTTGGAATGCAGAAAATTTTTGCGAAAATTCCAAATTAAACCTTCGTCTTACATCTGAGGTATATTTGACTAATTTTTGCATTACTCGATTCTCTCTGAATTTTTTTTAAGGCCCATATGAATTGTTACAACGATTTTAGTTGGGACTTTTTATGTGACCTTATTACAAATTATTTTGATCACATAAATAGTGGAGCGCACTTATAGAGGACTCACATCATTTATTATCGATCATATCATTTAATTATTATGATGGTCATCCGGCTACAGCTATTTAATTTCGATAAAAAGAGATTATTGGTTATTTAACTCAGCCCCGACGGATGCTTCGGCAGGGTTATCTCAGTGGGATTTTTATTGTCAAAATCATTGGATACTACGAATTGTTTCCTCGGCAAATGGTCAAGCGGAGGCATATCATTTATCCTTTGTTGAACAAATCATTCTCATAATAACTTTTATTTGATTTAGCCTCAACAGATGGTCGGAAATTTATTAACTTCCACAGGTACAAGATTCAGTCCCGAAGGATGCTCGGCCATAATCTTAAGCTCTTAGAAATCTCATCGATATTTCGACAGATGCTCGAGCACGAATTGCTCACTATATCTACTCTATATTTTACAACTTTTCTCCGACGGATAGTCGAGCACACTATAGCACTTTAGACCCAACAAATGCTTGGGTAGGATTATTTTTTATAACCAACGGATGCTCGGACATTACTATTTCTTCGATTTTAGTATTGATTATCTGACTCTATGATTCTTAACCTGAAGGACGATCAGGCATATCCAATATTCATATCGGCAAAATATTTCTATATATTTAGTCCTGAAGATATCTACCGCACAAGTCTCATTTTATCCCCAATGGATGGTTGGTCAGGATAATTCTTATATTTAGCACGGCCCCAATTGATAGATACGCACATTGCATTGTTCGTTTCTGTCTCATAATATTTTATTTTCTCACAAATTATGCTCACGATTTTTATCATCATCAATTTGTTAGCAAAGGGCTATCTATATTGCATACTTCACAATTGTCACTACACAAATTTTCTATGAAAATATTTTTTTGAAACCAACTTACGATTGAGTATTTGCTCAGAACTATTTGCAGAAATTCCAAATTAACTCCTATGTCATACATCTGGATATATTTGACAAATTTTGAATATTTTATTCGACTTTATTACAATTATTTTGTTCACATAAATAGTGGGGCGCTCTTATAGAACACTCATGTCATTTATTCGATCAGTTAATTTTCAATACTGTCGTCGAGCTATTATTGGTTATACCAATGGATGGTCGTTGTAATATTTTTAGTAATACTTAGCGTAGACCCGACGGATGCTTGGGCACGGCCATCCTCCTGAGATTTCATCATAAAAATTATGGGATCATTCATGTTATTCATTCAATACTATGAATCTTTTCCTCGACACATGGTCGAACAGATGCATATCATATATTCCTTGACTGAATAAACTAATTGCATGATAAACTCTATTTGATTTAGCCTCAACAGATGGTCGAGTAATTTACTAACTTCCACAGGTACAACATTCTGTCCTGACAGATGCTCGACAACAATCTTAAGTTCTTGGAAATCTCATCGATGTTTCGACAGATGCTCGAGCAGGAATTGCTCGCTATATCTAATCGATACAAGATTCAGTCCCGATGAATGCTCGGCCACAATCTAAAGCTCTTGGAAATCTTATTAATGCACTTATAGATGCTCGAGCACGGATCGCTCTTTATATCTACTCGGACCTATATAACTTTGCCCTAGCAGACGAGCCAGATACCACTTATTTTGTTAATGCTCCGATGGATGGTCGAGCATGTTACACCACTTTGGATCCAACAAATGCTTGGGCAATATTATTTATGATAACCGACGGATGCTCGAACGTTGATATTTCTTCAATTTCAGTATTGATTACCTAGCTCTATGATTCTTGACCTGAAGGATGATCAGATGTATTCAAGATTCATCTCGACAAATGATCGTTAAAATATTTCTAGATATTTAGTCCCGAAGATACTACACACGTTGCATTTTATCCCCAACAAATGGTTGGTCAAGAAAATTCTTATATTCAGTCCCGACAGATGGTTGGCATAGTCGATTAATGATCGATGTTACATTTATTATTCTTATTCAACCCTAATAGATGGTTTGGAAATTTAGTTTTCATTAACACTGGAGGATCGTTCGTAATACTTGCTCGGTCCATTTTGCCTCAACGGATGCTCGAGCATGGATCACTCACAATATCTACCAGATGCTCTACAATTTATGCCTTGGCATGCATTCAGGCATCATTTATTCAATCTGAAAATCTATTTTTACTAATATTGTAGGATCGTCAGTAATATTTATTTGGTCCTTGATAATCTTGCCTCGACGGATGCTCAGGCATCATTTATTGTATCAATGATCTGAAAGATGCTCGAGCATGGATCGTTCGCAACATCTACTAGATCCTTTGTAATTTTACTTCGACGGACCCTTAGCTTCGATGGATAGTCGACATTATGTGATCACGTCTCAAGCTCCAATGGACAGTTGGGTGATATAATTCTTATTTAATTCAACATCGGTGTATTAAAAGTTGGGCGATCTGCATAACAAAGATCCAATAATGCATAAAGAAGCATGGAGAGCAACAATTAGCTATATTTATCAATAAGGACGAATCCAACAACAAGGACGAATCCAGCATGTAAGAAGTCACATATCCAGCAAGATCACAGTCAACGAGCCGAACATGTTGATAACAACACTAAACCACCCTGAATGTATCGAGCAACATCGACAGACAACCCATTGTGATCGGCGATCATAAGGCAACGAATTAACGCGTCATCAATACTAAGATATCCACTCCAAAGGAACAGCGTTTCTTGAATGCCATGTTAAAACAACGCATTTCTGCACGAATATGCTTTGAACTCATATCAATTTCTCTAGGCGCACGAGCTATATGGAGTCTTCCACAGCCTCCTGGAACCACCATGCATGGTCGACGAATAAGTGTGCCCCGAGGAACGATACATTACATGGAGCTATATGAGCAAGACAATCCTTAATTATATCCAGCTCGATGAATGATCAACGCGATACCCTTCAACACCACAAAGCCGCGAGGAAAGATCGAGCACACTTATCATCTCGGTTATATAGATCAAATAACTCGATGGACGGTCGAGCAGTCTTCTCCTCACAGCCTGATTGGGGGCTCCATGGCAACAATGACACGTAAACAGATTCACCGCAACATTTAAAGCAAAATATAAGAGGCCAACTCAGGATGGCTGCCACCATAGTTAACACCGATATTAGTCTTTCAATCGACGATCAGGATTAAGATTGATTTAATTACAACAACTATCTTGCTTGTTTTAATTAAATTAAGGAAGTCCTCAGGCCTTTGTCATCTCCAAACACAGATGGCCTCACGAGTTGCCCCGACAACAATAAAATCCCTACGGGGGATCCTTAAGCAAAAAGCCAACTCAGGTTGGTCGCCAACTACGTTGGTCGATGAAAATCCTGAACAGGTGGATGGCCCTTAAATCAGGTGCATTTTTGTCGTCGTCTTTTAGGCCTAAGGAAGTGTGAAGACACAACCTAAAATGCAAAATAGATGGATATTTACATGCGAGGCATTACAAAATGGAAAATGCGAACATAATTGGTATTACATTGACTTGCAGCAAAGGCCTAAGTACAATAAGCGTACTGATTACATATCAAATATGAAAAATCTAATACAGGGTCTTACCCCTACTAGGTACATGGCAGAGTAAAGCTCGACGCATAGGCTTCTGGTCGGCCTCTCCAATTGGACCATATGAGAAACCTAATGCAGGGTCTTACCCCTACTAGGTGCATGCCCGAGCAAAGCTCCGCGCATAGGCTTCTGGTAGACATCTCCAATTGGACCATATGAAAAACCTAATGTAGGGTCTTACCCCAACTAGGGACATGACCGAGAAAGGCTCGGCACATAGAATTCTGGTCGGCCTCTCCAATTGGACCATATGAAAGACCTAATGCAGGATCTTACCCCTACTAGGTACATGCCGGAGCAAAGCTCGGTGCATAGGCTTCTGATCGGACTCTCCAATTGGACCATATGAAAGACCTAATGCACGGTCTTACCCCTACTAGGTACAAGCCCGAGCAAAGCTCGGCGCATAGGCTTTTGGTCGGCCTCTCGAATTGGACCATATGAAAAACCTAATGCAAGGTCTTACCCCGACTAGGTACATGCTCGAGCAAGGCTCGACACACTGGCCTGTGGTTGGCCTCACCAATTGAACCATATAAGATCAAAATACAGGGAAATGCCCTAAACTTGATGCACGCTCGAGAAAGCCTCAGCAAATGAATTCTTAGCAGGCCAGTGGTCAGCCTCACGAATTGGGACATGCAATAAAGCAGAACAATGAACTACGTTCGACCTCATCCCATGAGGGTACGTAGGCAACTCGACACTCTCGAGTCCGGTTACCATATCAATTGAACGTCTCTCAACTTAAGGCAAACATTCATCTAAAAAACTATAAAGGCAAGAAGGTCAAACAAAGAAGGCTTAAAAGTTGAACGACAACTCAAAGAACGCCAGTTCAGTTCACATCGGCAACTACACATGCTTAAAGAGATTATGGACCAGCTCCCAGCTCATCTCGGAATGAACTCAGCTGAACTACAACTTGTGGGGCTATTGTGGGGGCAAAAAATATGTCTATATAATAGCATAACACGTAGCGAGCACCCCAGTCAAGATGGTGAGCAACAGACGCTCTAACAAAATAGGGACGACTAGAGTCCTTGATAGACTAGAATACCGAGGAGCAGTATCTGAGTCAAAACACGCTCCACAAAGATAGGACTCATCCATTTTTGTAACCTTAATGTAACCCCTAACTCTATATAAAGGGGACACCCCCCATTGTGAAAGGGGGCTTAAAAGCAAGAGAAACACTCTCATGTAAAACTCTCTCATCATTCTAATGGAACACAACAGTAGCCCCGTGGACCTACGTCATTCATGGTCGAACCACGTAAATCTTTGTCTCTCTTTTATTTATTATTATGCATATATCGTGGTACATGGGCACCCCCCATATCCCAAATTTTTTGACACCACATGCACATATTATCATATTCATATATATATATATATATATATATATATATAGGGAAATGATCAAGTGAGGTCCCAGTTTGAGGACCCTGAATGAGGACCATTTTTTTAAAAAAGTAAAAAAAATATTTTGGGGCTGATTTTTTTTAATGATTTTCAAACATTTCAATAGGACCATAAAAAAATAATCAGCTCAAAATGATTTTTTTTGCTATTTTAAAAAAATCGGTCAAACTTTGTTAATTTTTAAGTTGCTTTTAGGTTGTTAAAAACTGACAAAGTTTGACTGATTTTTTAAAATAGTAAAAAAATTCATTTTGAGCTGATTTTTTTTATTTGGTCTTACCGAAATGTTTAAAAACTATATAAAAAAAATTAGCTCGAAAATATTTTATTTACTATTTTATCAAAATTGGTCCGCGCCAGCGGTATGCAAACAGAGGTCCTCATGAGATCCGCTCTCTCTCTCTCTCTCTCTCTCTCTCTCTCTCTCTCTCTCTCTCTCTCTCTCTATATATATATATATATATATATATATATATATATATATATATATATATATATATATATATATATAAGATGAAATTAGAGACTACATGTTTATTTCTTTATAATATTAGGTCTCTTTCTCACGATGGACATGCAATGAAAGAAACTGTTCATTTCCAAAATCATGCTTTCCTATTTATTTGAGTATCTATGGGGTAAATTGATAGTGTTGAATTTTAATTAGAATAATTTATTCGTGTGAGTATATATTATGTGTTTGTGTGTCAATGACTCAATAGACATATCCTTTTTCCCGGAATACTGGAGCATAACGATGTGACTCAAAAGAAGTACGCATGCTGTAAAATCATGAAAAACACTCGTGTCACATGTGGAAGTGCCTCTATATTAGTGGATTGGCACTTTTTACAACCAGTGTCGCTAACCTAGTGGATAGAATTCACATCTATAATACTCTTAATCAACTTCTTGTCTTTTATTTTTAGTTTTATATCCACGCACCATTGTTCAAATCACAACACAATGGCAAAAAATCGATTATCTTAGGGTGTATTTAATAGACCTTTTCCGTACAAAACTGTGGAATGTTTGGAATTTTATAATTTTTGGTAGTGTTTGATATACAAGATTTTTCATAAAAACACTTTCCAATGCACAGAATCAACAAACTAAAGTACTTTTTAATTTTCTACATTTTATTTTCCCCTCCCCCTAGTTTAGGGTTTAGGGTAAACATTTTCCAGATTAAGAGGGAAAAGTCAGCCTTATATAGATAGCATATTTTCTACGAAAACACTCATTACAAAACCTCTTCAAGTAATTTATTTCCAAATATGATGTGTTTCGTGAAACATCTTATTTTTAATCAAAACACAATAAGCCTAAGTTGACGGGGAGGAAGAAACTATTGTAAGCATATTTGAGCTCAATTATGATTAAAGCAGATAAACTATGCATAAGAAGAGCACAGCATATATTCGGACTAATTAAAGATAATTCATATTTAATAATTGGACAACCCCTTTACGAGTTAATGCTAATACATATCTTTAGAAATCTCTCTCAAAATGTTTATATAATTAAGACTCCGCATTTTAAAGTCTTCCCTCTCGCTTGATCAAGTGGGTTTGTTTGTCGGGGTAGAAGATAGCGACAGAGTTCCAACTGTAACGAGAATAGGTGGCACGGAAGCGACCTACACTGAGTGTTTGAGAGGATTTTACGGACGTGAGATAAGGTTCGAAAATGAGTGATGTACAAAAGTAGATGTGACAAGGTAGTAATTATAGGGGCAATATGCCGCATGGAAGAGACCCGGATAGCACGGAGGTTTGAGAGACACTTCAACTAACGGGACATAAGGTTAGAGAAGAACTGTAACTATACTCGAGGACAAAAATTAGAAATTGCATGAATGAACATGATTCAGTCATTCGTCAACTCTAAGTTTCTAGCTAGTTTTTTACGGTACCTCGTCAACTCCTTTGCTTATATACTTGAAATACCTTCTAATATACAAATTTAAAATTTTGAAATTTATATATTTAAAATTTACTCATCAACATCGATTAAGAAAAACTCATATTCGAAATTTTTTTGATAAAAAATCAAAACAAGTAAATTTATTAATTTCGTAAAATCTAAAGTTTTTTCGACCAAAAACTTTCTTCTAGAGATTAGGTGCTAGTGCCGCTGGCGCGGGCCAAAAAAAGAAAAGAAATAGACGAATATATATATATACACAAACACACACACACAGTAAGGCTCTCTACCTATTAATAGCATACTTATGAACATACCCATTTTTTTAAATAATAAAAAAATAATTTTGAGATGATATTTTTATATAGGTTCATAATATTTCAGTGTATCCCTGCAAAAAAAATCAACTGAAAATAAAGATTTTTATTATTTTTCAAAAATATGTCAAAAAACTATCAGTTTTTACCCTTTAAAACTGTCAGTTTTTTTATCTATTTTTAAAAAATAACAAAACACATTATTTTAAGCTGATTATTTTTACAGGGGCACATTGAAATATAATGAACTCATATAAAAAATATCAACTCAATTTATTTTTTTTACTATTTAAAAAAATAGGTATGTTTAATGAGGTATGTTGGAGAACCTGACTATATATATGTATACACACACACACACACACAATACTGATCTTGTACAGACTGGACATTTGTCACCTGATGGTGAGCCCAGAAAAGAGAGAGAGCGCACCTATAATTTAGGCGATAATTTTCAGACTCACCGTTAGGTGACACATATCCGGTCTGCACTGTTAAAATACGGGATAGTTCGTACAACATCATTATATATATATATATATATATATATATATATATATATATATATATATATAGAGAGAGAGAGAGAGAGAGAGAGAGAGAGAGAGAGGATGTCATAAGGTCCCCGAATACAGTCCATTTTTCTAAAATAGTAAAAAAAAAAAATTTTGCGTTGATTTTTTTTATGAGTTTTAAACAATTCAGTAGGTTAGATAAAAAAAATCAATTCAAAAAGAATTTTTTTACTATTCTAAAAAAATCGATCAAACTTTGTCAGTTTTTAGCCGCTTAATTACTGATTTTTTTTAAATAGCAAATATATTCATTTTCAGTTGATTATTTTTTTAAAGGTCCTACTGAAATGTTTAAAAATATTAAAAAAATATGCCCAAAAATATTTTTTTTACTATTTTAAAAAAATAGACCATATTGAAGGACCTCAAACCGGGTGATCCTTCCCATATATATATATATATATATATATATATATATAATCTCATGCAAAGACTTCTTATGACGCAGACCCCGGTACAAACCATTTTTTGAAATTGAAAAAAAATGATTTTTTTTATGAAACTTCATAGATATGATGTCCATAATTAAAAAATCTTCTCCAAAAAAATTTCATCAAAAAATTGAAGAAAAACAATCGTTGAAATGATTTCATATGTAAAAAAATGGTATAAATGTTCATTTTCAATCAAAGAGTGAGTGAGATGGTCGTCAACATTTCAATGGTCGAAATGCATATTTATACCATTTTTTTACATATCATCTCATCTCAACGACTTTTTATTGAATTTTTTGATGAAAATAATTAGAGATGATCTTCTCATCACATCTATGATGTTTCATAAAAAAATATATTTTTTGACTATTTTAAACAAATGGTATGTATCGGGTTCTGCACCATAAGGAGGTTATATATATATATATAGATAGATAGAGAGAGAGAGAGAGAGAGAGAGAAACTTTGGGGAGCATGTTCGGCGGCCTCCGATGAGCTTCTTTAGTGGACTCTTTCGACGAGTCTCTAGTGGGTTGTGGATAGGGCTACTATATATATATATATATATATATATATATATATATATATATATATATATATATATATATATATAGAGAGAGAGAGAGAGAGAGAGAGAGAGAGAGAGTAGTTATGTGTTTATTTTTTGAGAGAAAGAAAGTGAGTTCAAAGGGGTATGAGTTTAGAGAAAAACAACAAGATTTTATGCATCGTTGACCCAATAAATCGAACTATCCCATAATAATGCCTTAAATATATGCTAACTTATCGTGAACCCTAAATTTATGATCCGTTTCAGATTAACCCATATGCTTGAGTTTCCATCCAAATTTTGAAAGATCTCAATAATGTGCATCCCACACGATAGTTAGTTTCTTGGTTTTCCTGAATTAGCCTTCTATAAATTAATTCAAAACTTTAAAATTTATTAATTAAATTTTCTAAACTAAATTAACTAACAAACAACATCCATCACTCATCACCTATCACCCATCACCACCCCTCCTCCGTAAAAAAAATCAATTTATCTCCTCCAGTACAACAACTTGCATCATCACTCAACACCCACCCCACCAACAAGAAACAAGAGAAAACATTAGTCTTATTTAATTTCACCTCATCCACCAACACAATCCATCACAAAAGTATAAAATAACAGTGGTAAACAACAACATTGTCTTTACCCCATCACGTTTTTTCTGATTTGTTCATCCGTCCCCAAAGTTCTTATTGTGGCAGCCTCGTGACCTTGATGTGATTCAAATTAACTCAGATGGTTCTATCAAAGGTAACATGGGAAGTTGGGGAGGTGTTCTTAGAGACCATAATAGAGGAGTCTTAGGGGCATATATGGGTTCTGAAGCTGTTAAATCTATTTTGATGATGAAGCTAAGAGGTCTATTCGAAGGGATGAAATACGCTTTAGATTTGGGTTTCTTACATATTGAAGCTGAGGTTGACAACCTACAAGTAACCCACTTGGTAAATGAAGAAGCTTTTCCTCCATCGAGAATCAAGAACCTCATCAATCGAATAAGGGACCTGATAGAGGGCGTGTAATGCTTTAATTTGACGCATGTTTACAAACAACGAAAATCTTTGGCTAGTCTAATGGCTTCAAAAAAGGGTCCTGCAGGATCTAATAGGTTCATTAGACCTTTGAACAAGATTGAAGACAACTTTGCGTATAGAGAATGTAAAAATCATGTGTATGTGAGGTTGTAAGTTTAGGGTTTTGCGTGTTTTTCTTGGGTTGTGTGGAATAGGTTATAAAATTCTTGAATTCCAATATTTTTTTTATATGATTTTGACTTTATTAAGGGTATATTATCTTTTTATTTCATCTGTTAGTTTTGTTACATTTTGGATCGAAATGAAATAGGCCACAATTTCGGGATACGATTTTTCTGGTAAAATACTAGTAAATAGTGAGTCGAAAACCTAAAAGAGTATAAGAGATTTTTTCTAAATCATCCTTAATTATATTTAATGGTTTAGGAAAATTGTTTTGCTTCATAATGTTGGACATAATGGAAAAGTTGTTGCTTATACAGCACTAAACAAGTTGTGTGCAAGCAATGACCATTCAAATAAAATTCGAAATTCCTTTATCCCCTCAAAATATATTCACATTCATTACTCTAAATCTCTATATTTGTCCACTCTCTCTCAATCTTTATTGCATATTTAGAAATATGTTTTCCTCTTCTAATAATACCCATACATCGAATCCGTGATGACACTGATTAAAGTAGCATGAAGAATGAAAAAGATTTTTTTCAACAATAATGACTACCATTCACTCCATTATTCTACATGATCAAGAGACACGATGACGACATTTAATCCATTAGGGTTCTACCATTGGATGCCAAGTATTGAGCATTGCTGAGAAGACGAACACCATTGACTTATTAATGACTATGTCTTGATGAAGAGGAACACCATTGACTTATTAATGACTATGTATTGATGCCAAGTACAAAAAGGTGGACTATTTCCATGCATAAGAAAAGTACTACAACTCTACGGATGTTGAACCAAACCATTAAAAAAATGTGGTGCACCTATGAATGTTGAAAGGAGTATTGGGTTCAAGAATACATAACGTAAGTAGAAGAATAACAAAAATTACGTGCTTAGACAATAAAATAGTGATAAAGGGAAATCATTGGTTAACGCTTGGGATAATCTCATGAAAGCTACGATACTAGTTGATCACAAAAACATAGTTTTGACATCTAGGAAATAAGAAGAATATGTGGATAAGATGAATATCGATAAAGGAAATGGTATCCTTGCAGAATAAAGTTACTTATAATATTGGTTTTGAACCTCTTGAAGAATATAATACGGAGGAAGGTGAGGTGGACCCCTACATATAACTTTTAGTCCCCCCCAAACTCAAGTTATCACTAATGAAACATAAGTTAACATAAAATCTTAGGAGCAAATATGTCACCTTACATAAGATAATTGTATCATCGGCAATGGGCCTTCACGGTTAGGGGGTACGAATCTCAGGTAGGGGCCGCGTGTGGGGAGCTATGCTCATGGGGCAGAGTTGTGGAAGCACCTGTCGAAGGAGTGGGAATAATTCACTAGATACACGGAGTTTATGTTAGGGAGTTGTAATAGGGATAGGTTTTGGAAAGAAATGTGGGGCAAGAATGGTTCTCTACAGGAATAGTCTCCTGAAATTTTCCAGCTTACGAAGGGATAATAACGGTCTAGTTGCAGATCACATGATGTTAAATAAGGACATAGTTGTGTGTAATTCGAAGTTCAGAAGACGGTTATGGAATTGGAAAATCGAAGAGGTGGAAGATTTTTCCATTATCTAGAATCGGCTCAGTCAGAGAGTGGTGAAGATGAGCTTATGTGACCGACAGACGATAAGGGACCTTCACTGTGAGAGGGTATTATTCCATTTTGAGAGAAGGGAGCCAAAGAACTTACTTCCCATGGAAATAAATTTGTAAATCTAAGGCTCTACCAAAAGCTATGTTATTTATCTGGATGGGGGTGAAACAAGATATTTTGACATTTAAGGGTTTGCAGAAGAGGCTGTTAATGGCCAGTCAACATTGATTATGTAAGGAGGAGAAAGAGACAACTGACATTAACTACTACACTGATATTGTGGGTAATGCCCGAGTCGATTAGGGAGTTTCTAGAGTCTTGATCCTCCCCCCCCCCCCCCCCTCCCCCAAGGGGGTAGAAGGTGGCAAGGAGAGTGTGGAACCTAGTCCAACACTATATCTTTTAAATGATATGAAAGGAGAGAAATCCGATATGATTTGAAGTATTGAAACTTGATCTTTCAAGATTGCTCTACTTATCTTTGAGCACGTTGTTGCAGTGGCATAGTGAGAGGTATTCCAAGTCTCTGCCTATCTTTCTTAACTTTATAGAGGATTTACACGGAGTCATGTAGTGGGTAGTCTTTCTTAATGTAGACATTTTATGGATTTCGTTCATTAGATTTTATGTATACTCATTCTATAAGGGGTTTTCCCCTTAGCGGATGGTTTTTGTTGTAATATATTTATTTATAAAAAAGGAGGATATATGTGACAAAAAATATTGAGGACGAAGCATTACATGATATATTGAATTATATCAAGTGGTCACTTTATTATCTTATTATTCCAACAATGGCAATAGTATATTTAATAAAATTCTATCTGAAATGTGGAAAAACATAAAAGGAGTAGGACACAAAGGTGGTCCCATACCCCACCCGATGTAATGAGGGCATCACACATGTTATCTAAAGAGAATGGGAAACCAAGTCACTACAAGATTATTTCATCACATCAGTTCATTTTTGTAATGGATTTATTTTCCACTATTGAGTTAATGGCTAATATCAATTTAATTCCCCCAAGATTTGGATGTACTTTAAGATTATTCCTTTTTCTTGTAACGATAAACTTATTTTGGATTCAAACCTATGAATTTTAACGTTATATACTGGTCCTCACGTATGATATCTTCTTAAAATTATCAATAATTTATAATTATTTCCAATTATGCCAATGTTGAGTGTCTCATTCCTATGGTGTATCCTTTAATATCTCTTTGAATTAGATTTGAATAAGCTATATCACAACGATATATTACCTTACTTGGTTATTGGTGATATAAACTCATTTCTTGGGTCCCATGAGAGGGTGGTTGGTAAGTCATCATCTATAATTGTATGTTTAGAATTTTTTTCCTATGATTCATGATTTCACCCTAGTTTATGCCCCCCACAAAGAACTTATTCACACTTGGTATAATGGTTAGGATATTAGGGTTCATATTGAACAATAATTGATAAATCCTTATTATACTATTAGTTTAATAAATGGAATGACACTACTCATGGAATCAATCTTATTTATGGTTTTCACTTGGTCTCGTTAATTAACCTAAGTTAATTGTGAGCGTATTAGTCAAAGTTCTGGTCTTGCCAAGCAATATATACTAGCCTTGTGATAATTAGAGGTTGTGTATTGTTTCATGCTTCAATTATAAAGACTTGTGATTCCTTTAGCAAACATTTTTATGTGAGTGCTAAATTACTATAATTAACTAGAACAAGAGAAGAAGTTAAATCGCTTAAACACAAATGAAAGTAAATATTTGTAATGAAATAAGGATAAATGCGGTAAAATAAATTATTACACTACAAAACGTAAAGCAAGAAAGTAAAACGAATAAAATGTAAAGTGAATAAACTTTTAATAAATTGTAATGAAAGTTACAATCTATCTTACAATCTATTATGAATGAACAAGAAATAAAAATAAATGAAAAGAAAAGAAAGGATAAGAAAGGATAAAACAAGAATATATATTTTTTTGGTGAGGGAGTCCATTTTTCCTTTCTATTATACTTGCTTATTTATAGAGTTTCTTGTCATGCAACTGTCATGTAACTGTTGGGTGGTTACCCAATTAGGTTTTGTCTTCTAGGTACATTAGTGCTCCTATACCGTTTCTTAGTGCTTAATCTTACGTCCAAGTCATTGACATGTGTCAAGTGTTAAAGATTCTTTTAGCATTAAATGGAAGCATTTTACTCGTCTATAATTTTCATCTAGTAATAATACGTGAAAATGTTTAAGATTGCTCCAATCCTAGATTTATTTTATGGTTATTTTTATAGAAAGGAAGAGCAGAGAACACCATTTCAAATTCTAGGCTATGCACGTTGATCAACAAATTTTTGTAAAAGAAGTGTCCAATTATCGGAGGAGTAAAGTTGTTTATGGCTTCCATATGCTCATCCCATTCGCAAAGTTAAAGAAGCCTAAAGTTTTTCTTTAAAGAATGAATACTAATGTTATTGGGAATGTATTCATCCATAATCTTGATGAATTTATACTCCATTAACTATTACTGAGAACCTTTTAAAATCCCTTTATAATCTATAATCACTCCATCGCATCCACATTGACTATCGCTTACTGAGTTTAGATTAATAAATTCATTGTAGATGGGGATTTATCTAAAATAATTACTCATTGGTCAAAGAAGGAACATGCTAATGTCAAATTCACACATAGCTGCATATTAAAATTGGTGTCTAAATGCTAGTAGTACTTCCAAAGCACTATTTTTTTAACACAATCCCATCATTTGATAGTCATTACATTTTCTTTCTCAGTTTTTCCCCAAAATTTATTAAGGTTTCTTTCCTCCTAGACACCAAAAGACTTCTTAGTAATGTTTAAAGATGAGTTCCCCCTCCCTATAGAAGCTGAATTTTTTCATGTCCATGTTACCTCAAATATTACCTCCATATGCCAAAATTCTTATGTTTTGATCCTTATGTTATTATCATAAAACTTATATAGTCATCGATAAGTTAACAAGAGACAAATTTGTTTGAATGACAAGCTTGTATAGTCAGCAAATGCTAATAGTTTTAAAAATGATTTTATAACTTTTATAAAGAAAATCTTTGAACATGTTTAGTTATAAGCCAATGAAAATTATAATTTGGTGGATTTGTTCCATAAAGTTCAAGGACATCTTAGGAGCTACTATAATCCTTCCTCCACAATAAGTTGTGTGTATTCCTATAACAAATATAATGGATTTCATAATATATTTTATTTTATAAGTAAATGAAATACATAAATTGCCTGCAGGATGTAACCCATATATAGGAAGTATACAATACAACAAAAGGAGAAACACCCAGAATGAGCCTTCCTCTCCAAAACCTTCTTAAACTACAAATCTATTTGCATCAATTATAGTAATTATAGAAAAATAGGAAGATACATGTTATATCTTTCCTTATACCACATAAAAATGTGCTAAAAATAAGTATCGAATACTTTATGGCGATGATTCCTTTCCATCGAAACATCTCACATTCCTCTCTTGCCATGTCATCTGGAAGATATAGTGAGGAACCTGTTTCCATATTTTCTTAATCCCTTTCTATCCGTTTTAATGATTCCATAACTCTAGCAGAGCACTCACTGACTTGGGCATTATCCAGGGAATTTGTCTAAGCGATATAAAGATGTCCCATAATCCCCTTGTCACCCTACAGTGCAATAATAAATGATTAGTTGTCTCTTCCTCCTCTTTACACAACTAACACCGGTTCGCCATAAGACGTTTCCTTTTTCTACCCCTGGTCATCAAGATAACCTATCTCATCACAATCGACGTAAAGAACACGACTTTCAGTGGGGAACCTTAGACTTCCAAATCTCTCTTAGTAGAAAACTTATGTTTCGGTTCCCATCCCCTCTTAAGTTAGGGTAGTAATCTATCACCGTGAAGACCCCTTTCTGTCAGTCGCCCATCTCAACTCATCTTCCCCATTTGACAGGTTAGGATCCATCCCTAGCCACTCAAAAACAACATATGCCTCCTCAAACTCCCATTCCCGTAATCGTTTTTTGAATTTTGAGTGCCACACTACTCACTCTCCAATCATCGTCATGTGTTCTGTAATCAGTCTGTCTTTGTCTCCTCATATATTGAATATCCTTGGAAATTGAACCTCAAATGATCCATTATGCCCCCTCTGTCCTACCAAAATCTAATCATATGCCCTCTCCCCAACTAAAACTTCGTGTATCTAGAGAAATCATCCCACCCTTTCAAAATATACTTCAATAACCCCACCTCGTTACCAACCACCCAACTCCTTGCCATCACCCTAGAAGGTAACACTCCCACTAATGCAACCTCCACTCTCTTTAACCTAGTCTCCTCCCGAGATAACCTCCAAGACCACTTCCCATCCCATGCAAAGCTTTATTAAACCACTCTAGTTTCTTCACCCCAGCACTTGCCTCATTAATCGTCTTACACATATCTTCCCACCGCACTAAAAATTATTTAAAATATTCTTTATTACCTCTGTATAAGAAATATCTCATCATCTTCTCCATCGCCTTGTGCACTAAGCATGCCAATGGTAGAATTGATAAAAAGTAAGTTGGCAGACTCGACAACATTCTTTGTATCAATGTTAACCTCCCTCCTTTTGATAGATAGACATTGTTCTAACCTTCCAACCTCGTTCTCACTCTTTTCAAAACAAAAAATTTGAAATTATCACGGTTTCAAACCGTGATAAGCTACATTAGTCACAATACTGGAACATGACAATTGTAGGTGTAACCATTTTGGGGGTCATGGTCCAAAACTAAGACCAAATCAAGATTCACGATCATCGTTCATTACCTAATATTGGAGACATGGTCACGGTCTATAACCATGATCAGTGGTTATAACCATGAACTGTGAACGATTTACTGATCAGGGTTATGAACGATAATGACCTTGATGTGAAAATAGGTCTTATGGTCACGATTCTTCAACATAACCATCCACTGTGAATTTTTATTGACTGGTCAAAATCTTGAATTGTGTCTCCCTTTCGTGATCATATGTCTATCATCAGGGTTCCTGACCGTGACCCCTTTTTAACCCATTAGAAACTTGTAATGATTATGGTCATGATTTTGGACTGTGACCAATAACAAATTTATCAAAAAAATTAATTTTGATATGTTTGTATAAAAAAAAATTCATGTGCATGTTTGTAGACTATATCTAATTCCATTATAGAACTAACTAATACATCAATAAAAAAACAATATTAAAAATATCAAGCCATCAAATTAATTACATGAATCCAAAACTAATAGTAATTAAATCATCAAAATGTTCCTTTCCCAAAGCATATGTGGTTCAATTTATTAAAATAAAATTCGACTCAATTTATTAGATAATAACGCATATGGTGGTAGTGTTTATATACAAGCCAAGATCATTAATATATCTCATAATTAAGATGGTGTTTGTTAATGGTTGTTATTTAATTTTTTTAACCATATCTTTATATAAGGAATAAGTCACTTCTTATATCTGCTTGATTGTCTATCATGACAAATGATTCGACTAACATTTTATTTTGATGTAGTAAATGTGTTAGACAAGGGAAGCCCTCTCCCCTCCATTGATCCTATTACTTAAGAAGCCCTGGGATTGATTAATATGTTGTTTTATAAAGGAGATATGCAATATTTTTTTGTTCTTAGAGACTGCAATGAGATAACCCAATCCTTGTATGATAATGGTGTCTTAGTTTTTAGTAAAGTTGATTAAAGTTCCTCGTAAGTTTGATTAGTTTGTTCGAACTAATGGTAGAGTTTCTAGGCTATTTTAGGGAAACATGCAACTCATTGATCTAGAAGAGTATCCGAGATTTTGAGTTTTCATAAATGCCAAGCTATTTTTATATACTTAGGTTTGACTATCTTCGAATTAAAGATAGTTTAAGACAATGACTTTGTTATAATATGCATATAAAGTCATACTTAATTTAAGCAGCTCACTATATTGTAGGGGAAGCTCAATTACATTAATCTTTCCATCAAACTATGCATTTACACAGTTTTAGAATATATAAGTGTCCTGTATCTCTCCTCAAATATATTTTTAAACTAGAAAAAACATTATTAATAGAAAACTAGTCATCATTCCATGGAAAAATGATGGGGTGTTTCTAATTATGAGAGTGTCTTTGGACTTTGGGATGTCAAAACCCTCAGTAGGTCTCTTACGTGAAGTTTTGGGTGGAAAGTTATTTTCTCCATAATTAAATATTTTATAGATACGAACCTTAAAGGACCGAAACCCGTATGTAGACAGTATACGTAACAACCTAAGAAAGGAGACTAAAAAAACCCTACCAAATCACCCCTAGATCTATAAAAGCTCTTTGCAAATCCCCCACAAATCTATAAAATTAGGAAGCGAGGTGACATGTTTCTTCTTAAGCCAACTCATTAAAGTACTTAAGCATAGATAACAAGTTCTAGATGGCGCAATCTCTGATGCTTCAAAACATCTTGAATTTCTATCTTTCTAGATTGTCTAGAAGATACAGTGTGGAACCAGGCGCCACACTTTTCTAACCTCCTTCCACCCATTAGGGAGGGTGCTAAACCTCTAACAATGCCCTCACTAACTCGAGCATGACCCATAGAATTCTACATAGGGATATGAAAACATCCCACAATCCCTTCGTCACCCAATAATGAAAAATAAGATGATTAGTCATCTCTTCCGCCTCCTTACATAACCAACGTCGACTAGCCATTAAACGTCTGCTCTTCTGCAACCCCTCTGACATAAATATTTCCTATCTCGCCATGGTCCAAACAAAGAACATTACTTTCGAAGGATCCTTTGACTTCCAACTTTGAATTCCATGGGAAGTAGGATCTTTGGGCCTCATTCCCTCTCACAATGGATTAAAAACCTCTCACCATGATGGCCCCGTTATTGTCTGTCTGCCATATAAGCTCATCCTCCCTATTCGTCGCACATGAAGCCAACTCCAACCATTAAAAAAAACCTTATCCTCCTTGAATTCCCAATCCTATTCCCACCTTCTGAACTTAGGATTCCACACCACTCGATCCCCATTTGTCCTTCTGGAACCGAATCCTATTACCACTTCCCAATTTGAACTCGATTTTTTTAGAGAAATCCTCCCACCCTTTTGAAATGTTATTTCATAACCCTACCCCATGGGAAAACCTCCCCACTTCCGGAAACCACCCAAGATGCATACATCCCCCTCTAACTCCCACTACTCTCATCCATAAATTGTTCTCCCCGCACGAAAATCTCTACAATCACCTACCTAACAATGCCTTGTTAAAGACCTCTAAGTTCATTACCCCGACTCCTCCTTCCTTAATTGGATTGCAAACCTCCTCCCACCCCACTAGACAGTATTTAAGCTTGTCCTCATTCCCTCTTCACATTTTTTTTCTTCATAATCTTCTCCGTTTTCTTATAGACTGAACATGGAAACAGTAACTTGGATAAAAAGTAAGTAGGAAGACTAGAAAATGTGCTTTTTGTCAACGTTAACCTCCCACCTTTGGAAGTATAACAATTCTTCCACCCTCCCAACCTCCTTTTCATTATTTCTAGAATCGAATCCCATATCGCTTTCAATTTAGATATGGCCTCAAGAGCAATCCAAGATAAGAAAAGGGAAGAGTGCCAATCTTGCAACCAAGCGTCTCAGCTAAACCGTTTATTTTCATTTCCCCTTTTATCTGAATAATTTTGCATTTTCCCACATTAATATGAAGACCCGATACCTCCTCAAAGAATATAAGAAAACTTTTAAATCCCTTTCGTTGCCTTCTCCCCCTAAAGATAATCTTATCATCGGCAAATAAAAAGATGTGATATCATAATCGAATTGGCATTCAGGTACCCAATCACAAAACCGCTTATCTAACCTGCTTCCTCCATGCGTCCCACCATTCGACTTAATGCCTCCATCACCATTATGAACAAGAATGGAGATAATGCATCGTCTTATCAAAGCCTATGCGAGTTGGGAAAAAATTCCTCTAGCACCCTGTTAATCATAATTGGGAATCTGACAATGGAAATGCACCTCTTGATTCAACGACACTACCTCTCTCTAAAACCCATCTTGCTTAGTAAGTATAAAATAAAACTCCAGCCGACATGATCATAAGCCTTCTCAATATCTAATTTGAATACAATACTCGGATCTCCACTACAATCCTAGATTCCACACACTCATCAGGTACCAGAACTGCATTGAGAATTTGCCTTCCACAGACGTAAGCATTTTAGGATTTAAAGATTACAGGGTTAATAACTTTCTTTAGCCTAGCCGACAGTACCTTGGAAAGAATCTTAATAGCAGTCCTAATCAAGCTGATAGGCCCGTAGTCACAAATATTAAACAATCCTCATTTTCTTGAAGATCAATGTTATGAATGTCACATTAATACTCCTCAAGAAGTAGCCTCTATCATGGAACACTTAAAATAAATCCATCATATCCCTTTCTGATAACTAACTTGGAGTGTTGAAAGAATTCCATCGTGAATCCGTCAGTGTCACAGTCCTTGTCTCCATTCATGGACTTTAACATATGAATTATTTCCTCCTCTGAGAACTACCACTCTAACATCATTTCATTAGCCCCTAGAATGCATCCCAACTCGACCCTTCCAAGAGAAGGTTTCCACTCTTCCTCCTCCCTAAACAACTCTTCATAAATCTGAGAAATGGTCCCCTCACCTCACTGACCTCTTCAAACTTGACCGCATCCACTTCAATTCTCCCGATATGACTAAATCGTCAATGTGAATTATCCACTTTGTGAAAGAATTTAGCGTCCTTATCCCCCTCACTTAAACACAACGCCCATGAACTCTGCCTCCAACTGATTTCTTCCGGAATAAGCCTTCTCCCATTCTCCCCTACCTTTCCTCCCTCACTCTCATCTCCTCCCCCGAGATCCCGTATCTTCCTTCCCTGTCACCTAGGTACCTAACTTCCTCCAGATATCTCGCGATAATCAAACTCACATTTCTAAACACATCTTTATTCCATCGTTTGATATCCTTCTTGAGAAGCCCCATCTGTAATGCCAACCTAAAGCTAGCATTTCCCTCAACCACATAGTTTTTCCACCACTCCTTAACTTTGTCCATGAAGTCCACCTCTTTGAGCCACATATTTTAAATTTGAATGGGGTCCTACCTTGTCTCCATCCCCTACATTCAAGAAGAATTGGACTATGATCTGATTTGAACCTAGGTAAATAAGACTGAACTACCCCCGAAAATGATCTTCCCACCCCTAAGAAATTAAAAAGTTGTTTAAACGAGACAAGGATGGGATGTCTCGATTGCTAGACCACATGAACAAACCACCTTCTAAAGGAAGATCCATAAACTCAATCTCATCAAAAACATTCGAGAACTCCCTCATTTATCTGTTGATTCTCCCTCCCCTTCTCCTTTTCGAAGCGAATCTCACCTTATTAAAATCACCCCCCACACACTAAGGGACACCACACAACCCACTAACGCACGCAAACTCCTCCCATAACTCCCATCGATTAAAGTTTTCCACCGGTCTGTAAATCCCTAAAAATCACCAAGTAAAACCATCATCTACATTCCAGAATAGACACGATGACGATCAACTGCCTACTAAGTTGTCTAGTAATTCAATTACTCTGGAATCCATCACGATAATCACCCCTCCCGAAGTATCCATAGCATCCATACTATTCTACTTGACCCTATGCCCTCCCCAGATATATATAGTTGTCCCTCCTTCTACATGACTCAGTTTAGATTCCTACAGGTATAAAATGTCTGGTTTTCACATAGCTATAGTCTGGCTCAAAATGACATGTTTCTCACGATCGTTCAATACCCTCACATTCCATGAGATCAACAACAACTTTATCTGAAACTAAATAACCTAAATACTTTTTCTTTCTCCCACTCTCAACTCGCCCCCGCTCCCTCCCAAATCCTCGTACTCCCCCTTGGTATCCATACTCCACCCATTCCATATTTTCTTATTAAACTTGGAGACTTACATTCACTCCGCTCATAGTCTACCCCTGAAATCTTTCTCGTGTCTCCCATCACATTTTCTACCAATCCCTGTCGCTCCTCTACCCACCCTCCTCCTCCTTCTCCCCAAAATCCTTATCCAATTTTGGGATATCAGTTTCTACCTATAATTTGGAATTGTTCAGTTCCATAAAAGTGGCATCATTTTCCCTCCCTTGCCACACATATGTCAAACAGTGGATAGTCCCCTGCTAAACTATATTTGGTATTTTCACTAGCTACCACTGTAGTTATTTTTGTTTTCATTTTTCCTATCTTCCCATTCATCAACTTTTTCTCCTCCTTTACTACGTTCTACTTGGTTGGTTTTGCTCCCATCTTTGCTCTTCCCCATACTAACCCCATTTTTATTTGTTTTACCTCCAACTCAGTCACCAAACCCACTAGTTTTCCCATAATATGAAAAGGGATTAATCCCCCCTCTCTCTCCTTTCCTCACTTTCCCCTATATGAATAAAGGATTTATTCGGCACAATTTTATTAGATAAATCCAGGGCCAAGGTGGATTAATCATTACTCCATTCACAACCCTAATTAACTGACT